>OU744449.1:23047731-24247731 GCA_916610825.1 Haliclystus octoradiatus | reverse complement strand
TTTATATATTTTAAGATTCTCAGTAGTTAACTTGCTTAAGTTTGCTATTTTGTGGAGTTGTATTTGTGTAGCCAGTATTAATATCCAACTTTTTTGTTTTAAAGATTAAATCTGAATGAAGTCGAATTAAAATTCATCCTCCAAATCACGACGCTGCAGTCGTCATGAATGCCTTTGATTAACGGTTGTGTTTTGAATTAATTATGCAAGAAGCAGATACATAGTTTGAATCTATTGCTTTTGATATGTTTTGCTTGTACCACTAGTTGGTTTCTACTAAAACAATCAGACAACTCGCCCTTGTTGTCTACCGTCCTGAATTGTCACCTCGGAGGACCTCGGTGACTATTCAACGGTAGCCAACTCGGTTGTCTAATTGTTAAATAGAATATAATATACCATTTGAGTAACACAGTGTAATTTACATGTGCCCTGCGATGTGTGAATAATTTTCAACGCATTTTCAATTCCCAAAGGCGTCACAAATTATTTTACAAAGTATAAAATAGACCAATCGCCACCTAGGTTCGCACATGCTAAACTGTATTTGGTCGTTCTGATCTTTTGTAATGAGCGCATCATTAAATTCACTAAAAAGTTACATGTCCCCTATACAGTTGTTGGTAAAGTGGAGTACAAGGGCATGTGTTACAGGTCTAACAAGTAAGATAAAAACAACAGATATAATCTTATTAGTACTGACTGATCTAACAACTTGCATTGATAGTATATGTGAAGGTGTCCTGTTAGTTTGAAGATTTAATCGATACGTTAAAAGTTTAGTCATCATTGCCCATTTCACGCTACACACTTTCAACCCAGGCTTGAACGTCGATTGCACTACCCGGGTTATTTTCACCATATTCACACTAGGGGCAATCCATAAAGTATGTAGCCTGCTCAATAAATGTC
Source organism: Haliclystus octoradiatus (assembly GCA_916610825.1). Lineage (NCBI taxonomy): Eukaryota > Metazoa > Cnidaria > Staurozoa > Stauromedusae > Haliclystidae > Haliclystus > Haliclystus octoradiatus. The sequence continues at coordinate 24,246,819 of OU744449.1, read as the reverse complement.
CCATTATTTGACACCCACTACCCCCTGCAGGCTACGCAGCTGAACGCTTTTGGATTTCCCTCTTCTGCATACTGACATATTTTTACAAATTTTTACGAATTGTGCAAGCATTTTAGAGAAATGCAAATCTTCGTGGTTAATAATTGATTTATGGTTTAAATTTTCTAATAAAAAATTAAGTAATCATCAATATTGACTGATAATTAATTTCATTCTACATTTTACATTTTTCTAGATCATCCCACGAAACCTTATACTGGCATACAATTGCCGTGTTGTTGATATTGCCTGTGCACCAGATGGCTCATATGAACATCCAAATATTATAAGCTTGGCTGAAAATGGGTGAGTAGGTTGTTGTGTAATTGTAGTATAGGATTGAGTTCATGAACTCATAAATGTTTTGCAGGGTTGAATAATTCACAAACATTAGTTATTTATCCAATTTTGTTACATTTCACGGATAATTATAAACAATCTATGAAAAGGGTGAGCATTCACCAAACATATAAGATTCATTAGTTTGCATTTTGATAAGAACTCTGTTGTGCAGCGTCCGATGAAATATTTTTGCTTCCAGGATTCAAATAATTGCTTCCAAAGTTATCCGAGTTGTTACATCAAGTAAAATTTTTCAAAGCTTTTTATTAAGGGGTGATTCTCATAAAATTCATAATAAAAGTGGATCTTTTTACTTATCTTCCATAGAAAAAAAAGCAAACTAGTTTTCTTCTGATTATAAAAACTTGAATAGGCCTACAATTGTGTCCTACCCTTCCTTCTGAATTTGGGCTAGTCTTCTATAACTCTCAGTTCCGGAATCCCCCATTTTATCGAACCCTGCTGTTGAGATTTTACTTGGATGATGTATATTTGTGGTCCATTGCAATATGAAGCGGCATGTGGGCAGGGTCCGACAAAAGTGGGGATCCTAGATTCCGGAAGACCAGAAGAGAAAACTCAGAAGAAAATTCATAATTCCTTGATTTATAGGCCAAACCTCAACAAAAAATTCAGAAGAAAATTCAGAAAATGTTTTAAGTTTCCGGAAGGCTAAACTTTTGTCGGATACTACATAGCCTATGGGCAATTCCATGTGAAGCAAAACCATGAAGATTTGCAAGCATCAAGAATAAACTAGCGATGTCACCACGAAATTTGACTTCAAAGTGTGACTTATATGTGCAGTAACACTATATAGCAAGTATTTATAAGATTCAGTGCTTGCGGTTAGTGTCAAACTATGCTTGACATATATGACACTTCGTCAATTGTTAAGTATTTAGTATTCCCTAGAGATCATCAACAAATGTATATTATTTATATTTCAGTGAATTGTGTTTATGGGATAGTGAAGATGGTTTATGTTTACAAATGTGTCAACTGCCTGGAACGCATACAAAATTACTTGTGAGTTGATTAAAAAATTGTTATTTTTGTATGAACTGGAAAGTAATCCTCACGATTGATTTGATGATAACAGGTAGGCTAAAGTTGAATCCGGCAATAACGGTATGCTAGAGAGACAAACCATTTAACAGGTTTTGACAGAATCCATTGTTAGCGGTAAATGTTTAGCAACGTTTGACCGTAAATTTCTCATTCCCAGAATTTTTTGGCTTACTGTTATTCACAGAATATCTTTAAATCCGGAACCTTTATTGCTGGATTTTACTGTATGTGCACTGGTAGCTCAGTGGTGGAATGTTTTAATCACATGCGGAGATGTAAGTGTGGTCTTAAGGGAACACAATTGAAGGACTGTATAAAGCAAGTTGACTCAAACATCGAATCCATCATACAAAGATTATCTATAAATGAGGCCTATAAGATATTCAACAATTCAACAATGTAATTCCAATTGATGGCTTACTCACAACAAATTCCTAACGCACACACATGCGTAATACAATTTATAGGAATCTGGGCTATCCCCAGATCCCCTGCTAACAAGAGACCAAGGTTGGATTCCTCGTCGGTCAGGGTGTCACAAAAGTTTTGATCTTCTGGGAACTGTGTTGTTCGATTGTGAAACCTTTTGGGATTGAATTTATAATGCCTCATAATTTGGAAGAATTGATCTTAAATTTCTGATTTTTGACTGACTTGACTGATGCAAGATGCATATATTTCAAAACATAAAAAGTATGAAATCCAAAATTAATAAATTTTGAATAAGCAAATAATCATGATACGATTGAAAACCTTCTGATTTTGTGCTGGCCTTCCGGGAACCAGGTTCCCAGGATCCCGCACTTTGTGACAGCCTGTCGTCGGTGCACTGTCATACCTTTTAACACTTATGATGCCGACGATTTTTCAATATCCTTTCACCACAGGCCGCCCTGTTTTTGCATGCGATCACAATATCAAGTAATCAACTTTCAAGTTCATTTATCTCAAGAAATATTCGTTTTTATATAACAAAGTTTTGGGAAATTATTATTTCGAAACATATATTTCATGTTGTGTACTTTTTGTTTGAAATTTTATAATCAAAGACTGCGCAGTTTTCAAAAAAAAAAACAATGACGGAAATGTTTCAAATGTTTTATGAAAAACAGTCTTAAAATTCAAATTATTTTAACATCAATCAAACAAAATAAGTTTTAACATATCATACTTTATTTAAACTTTTGATTTATTTGGTCTCAAGAGCAATTTAACCTTGAAACAAGATGAAAAAGAGAGTAACTATGTCTGTAGACAGACGCCCGTACGCCATGAATGTCGAAATTTTCATTTCTAAAAAAATTAATTTAAAATAGCAAGACTACATTTTATATCCAATAATGATTTAAGCCAACTCCCAATACAATATTAATTAGACCAGGAATCGAATATAAACATATATAACATGCTTGATTAATATTAATTTGGACAAAACTTTCATTATAACGAATTTTTAAAAATCCGAAAAAATTGCAAAACACAACACAAACTTCTCTGTCTCCAAATTCAAAAAAATTCATTAACCAGAAAACCACATACAAAGCAGAAATAATAATAGTTGATGACCATATAAATGTATTGCTTCAGTTTTTATCGTGTTTTCGAAGTAATAATAGCTCATTTTATTGCCTTTCATAGCGCCAAGGCGATCGCGTGTCAACACTTCGCCATTTTGTTTTGCTTTCGAACTTTCAAACTGATTTAAAATCGTAAGATCACGTTGGATTCAAGTGAAAGAAGATTCCCTGCTTAGCTGATATTCGATTGGTTTAATTGAACAAAGGTTTCTGCTTGAAGACTGCCTTTTTCATTGTTTTTAAGCTCTGTGGAAAGCCCACGTTGCTATCCCGAGTATACTCGGGTTCGGCCTGCTGACGGGGGTCAAGCTATCCCGAGTATACTCGGGTTCGGCACAACAAGTGTTAATAAATTTTATCAATTGTAATTTCAACCCATTGTTAATTTTAGAGAAGGGTCACTCCTCTAGATATAGTAAATATGTTCTGGCTCCTTCCGTAGGGCAATACTGTCTCAATTAGTTACTTTTACCAATTCATAGTTTTTCCTGCAATAATCAATAAGCCTATATTTTTGATTTGATATTATAGCCTATATTATTTGTCATTTAGTCTGTTCAAGTTACTAATGGAGCGTTGAAAGAATGGCGGCTCATTTGTCAAGGTCTTTACTCTGAAGTATACGTCATAGATACTATGTCACTAGAGGTATGACTTCTTTATGTATTTGATTTGATTTGAAGAAAATCTATTGACGATTTTTATTTTTTTTTTTATTTCAATGTCTTATTATCATTATCATTATTGTTGCATTGTTAATGATATTTTATTATTATTGTTACAGTAGAACTGTTTATAGCGTCATTTTTACTAACGTGTTGTTGCTTATGTGCACATTTTGTTGCTCCTATGTGCGCATTTTGTTATTCTAGTAAGGTTTTTGCTTAGTAGTCAATGGTTTTTTGAGTCTATGTTTATGATGGATCATCTTTTATAACGCCACATTTTTTCTCCTCGTGAAGTAATAAAATTTCTTATAACGTCTTATCAACAAAAATCTCTAGTCTTGAACATTATCAACATCAGCTATTCTCAAAATAGTAATTTTTCAATAATGAGAAGGTATTTTAGATGCGATGGAATGTAAGACAAGTCGCATTGTGCTCTGTGTATCATTGGAACATCCAATGCAGTTTTTTAGCAATTGAAAAAATGTGTAACATGTTTGTGTGTAACATGTAATCCACAATAAAACTTATACCACAGATGAAACTGATTATTTAAATCATTTAAATTATTAAAAAACATAAACACACAAGCCAGAGAAACATTACATTCGAAGAGTTATAATTCTTTTTAACACCAGCCACAAATCGTGAAAAGTGGACAAATTTAATGCACAAACAATATTAGACAAAAGTATTTCTTCAACACACCAATGCCCTCTTTTTCCAACGAGACTTTGAGAAGCGTTACATATTGATATTATAACATCATCCATTTTGAATAATTTTCACTTCTTTGGTATTGTTTTACTTGTGGCTCTTAGATAAAAAAATCAGCAAACTACATAAGTTGTTTTTCGTTCTCCCTTACCATACAATTGAAAATATAATTTGCATGCTTTTAGGGTAGGCTACCCAGGAGTGCCATTATAAGCAGTTTTTATCGTATTACTATTACATCAACGATTTGAGAAGAGTTATGTTACTTATAGGTATTGTATGTTCTAAAATGTCGTCTCTTTCCTGATTGGATAAGCTGTGTTTGTACAATACGCTTGGCAAGAAGACAGGGTATGTTTATAAATTCTTTTAATATTAAAATGTTGATGAAAAATAAAGATAATTTAATGCTAGTGAATTTTCCATGAATTGTACATGAGAAGTTCATTAACTGCTGATGATTGTTCATGAATGTTCGACTGTTCATTGGTACTTCGTGAAAGCAGGGTCCGACAAACCTGGCAACTAGGTTGGCCAAAATTCAGAAGGAAAATTATATGTACCTAGTTTTCTCAACTCAGAACAAGGCAATGAGCAATATTTCATGTTAAAAAGTTTTCCCGAAGCCTTTTAAAACAAACTTGTTTCTGGAAGGAGAAAACATTTGTCGAATCCTATAATCTGTGTAAAAGTATGATCTCATAGCTGTGGAAAAAACAAACCAATCATATGGACACTCTGACTATCAGAAGGTTATGGAAAATTTCTAGAACTCTTTACCGTGGTATTCTAAACTAACTAGAATCAAAAGGGATTTCGAAATGTGCAGTAGAACTACACCTGCGAAAAAAGTTTATGAGTTCATGAACGTGAAATTGCCTAAAAGTTCATGAGCAGTTCATGAATTGTTCATTGAAAAGTTCATGAACAGTTCCACGTAGCTCATGAAATTTCAGGCAATTTCAGGCAATTTCACATTCATGAACCAGTTCATAAACTTGAGCCCACAAAAAATTTTCATGAACTGTTTTATTTCTCAATGGTTGCGTTCTATACGATAAAGTTGTTAGTGTTCACAATCAAATGTAAGTCTGTAGGAACAACTTTTTTCTTTTTACTTTATTAGGTTGTATGTTTTTCTTTCTTTTCAGAGGAAGTCCTTGTTGGCCTGACAGTCTCGTGTTGCCTAAAAGTATGGCAACTAAGATCTGCTAGTGAAGGAAAGGTCTGTTTCATCGTACACAGTATAACTGATGTTATTGATGCATCTTAATTTCAAGTAGGCATGTAAAGCCCCGGGCGAACAACTTAATTCTATCCAACTTCAAATCTTAAATATTAAATCTTAATTGAGAGGTGAGCCGATCTACCGATTAAGGGCCATCCATAAAGTATGTACAATCAAACCTGTTATAACGGTCACCTCTATAAAGCGGCCACCTATCTATAGTGGTCACTCTTGCGATGTCTATAATAGTATTTTCTATTGAATCAAATCTGTATATATAGGCCACCTGTCTATAATGGTCAATTAATTTCCCTCTCGCAGCTGGCTGTTATATATTGGTTTCACTGTACTCAGTAAATGTACCAACATTTTGCACCCCCCTGCATACATACTGAAATTTTGCAACTCTTCCCCTCCGCATTTTTACGAGTTTCGTCTTTGCAACTATTTTTAGGAAAATGTCAATTTTTATGGTTAATTATAAATTTATGGTTTAACTTTTCTAAAACAAAATGATCATCAATAAACTGATAATTATCCGCATTGTAATTTAAATAACAGAGACTGCTAAGATGCGTAATAATTGTTGAAATCAATGCATAGTTAAATAATTATGCAGGTCTATTAAGTATGTTTTTTCTTTCAGTCTGAACCTGTCTACGAGCAAGAATCAAAGAACCTTGACTGTCCGAAAGCAAAATCAATGTGTTGTAATCCGTTTACACAACGTACAATCCTTGTCATCAGTAGTAAGTCATGGCAGGTAGGTAGGCATTCTCAATTGAAATCAACATTTGTATGAATTTGACTATAACAGATCATAGAAATCATAATGGGCAAGTATTGCCTCCACAAGACTGGAAATCATGCCTAATGGATCGCTAGAATAGTTCACGAACCTCTCAGGAGCATTCATGGACATTTCATAAACGTTTTTTTTTAACCTCCTGAGAAAACCAGGGACTGTGATTGGCTAAGAATTTGAAAAAGCTATACAGAACAATGTTGGTGCTATACAGATTTGTTTTGGTCTTTATGAATAGTTCATGAAAAAGTCCATGAAAATTATTTCAAAAACAGTTCAATTTTTTGCAGTGCATTATTTCATTGATAAATATTTTTATTTTTTAGATATTTGATGCTAGTGATTTCAGTTTCCTTGTGTCGATGCCTTCACCTAATAAATCAACATTGGCTGGTGGAGAATTTGTTACAGCAAATCGTGTTCTTGTTTGGGACAAGGTGACTATTAAATTGAATTAAATTACATTAAATTGAACATGGAGAATGTAATTTGAAATGAAATGACAATTTGTATGTCCACTAATTAATTAATTATATGCAGTGGAACCCCTGTTGGTATCACTATTTCTATTTCTATTTCTATATACAGTAAAACCTGTTATAACGGTCACCTCTATAAAGCGACCACCTGTCTATAGTGGTCACTCTTGCAATGTCTAAAATAGTATTGTCTATTGAATCAGCCCTGTGTATAAAGGTCACCTGTCTATAATGGTCAATTTATCTACCTCTCATAGCTGGCTATTATACACAGGTTTCACTTTATTCTTTTGAGTTGTTGCTGCTTTGTAAGGGATGGCTCATGCACAACTCATCAAAGAATTCAAAATCAGTCCGTGAATTGAATTAAAGAGTTAACAATTTCATCTTCTGTTTTATTTTTATTTTATTTAGTCTGGTAGAGCAATAATGTACAACCTTCCATCAAGGTAGAAATGTTTAACTATCATTAGAAATTGCATGCAGTACTGTTTCAACTAAGCAAGAGCTGTAATATCCAGTGTTCACGCTACTAAAGTTTGCAAATCTGACCCGAATCTGTTCTGATCCAATTAGATCAGATTTCGGATCGGATTCGGATGGACTTTCAGCTTTTGGGTCAGACCAGGCTGACATTTTCATGCTGTCTGATTTTGTAACAACATTTTTAATTAGATTTAACCAAATATTGTCATAGCCCTTCTTATTATTCTTAAGCTATAGTGACAGTATTACCCCTGCAAAAACAGTTCAGGAGCTGTTCGTGAACTGCCTGTGAGGGTTCATGAACTTTTCATGAACAGTTCATGAACAGTTCAGCCACATTGGAGCCATTTAACGTTCATAAACTGTTCATGAACTGTTCATGAACTCATGAACTATTTTTCACAGTATTAGTAATAATCACCTACAATACAGTCGGATGCCAAACATTAAAAAAAATTTTAAAAATCTTCAAAAAATTTTGGATTTTTTTCGGATACTTTTTCATATCATCTTGATGATAAGTGTTATTACCAACCCTACTTTCAGAATAATCTTAATTGACATCGCTACTATTCATAATGTCTTAATTTGTTTTCACAATTTTATTTGTTGTTGATTTTAGGTATCTACTTGGTGCTGAGGGTAATGAACCATCACCGGCTGATCGTAATATTCGTGCACCAACGCCAATCTGTGAATTCCGAAGATTTGACAGTGTGAGTTGTATAAGAAATAACTTAGTGTCTTATGATAGTCAACCTGTTTTAACGGTCACCTCCATAAAGCCACCACCTCGGATTTGGGATGAACATTTCTGGATCGGATAGGATTAACTTTTAATCTTGAGATTCAGATCAGATTGGATTCAGATTTCAAATAGTTTGTACCTGTTGTCAAGTTTCAAAAAATGTGATTCGACGCACACCTCTAATATAGATATACAATGCATCACAGGATCAAATTACCTTAACCCTGAGCCACTACGCTAGGCCTTCAACACATAGGCTAACATAACTTATGGGAAAAGTTGTTCTCTTCAACCCACGAAACATGCCTTCCATCTAATAAAAGCCTTTAGCCTGTGTGCCTTGACTTTCAGTTTTATTGAACACAATATGGGATAGAGACTCTTGCCTTGGATAGAACTATTTTGGCCTATAAATCAGAAATTCATCAATTTTCTTCCTACTCTCCTCTAGCATTGCTGGATCTAGGATCCCAGGATCCCCACTTTTGTCGAACCTTGAGGAGGGTCAGTTAATTACTTCGGTCAGTTGAAGCTTTTTCAGTAAATTAGCGATCATCTACTCATCTCTTATTTCCTTTAGACCAATTGTATCTCGTCTGTACATTTCTCGTATGGTCGCCGTGGTCCATTTTACAAACTTCTTTTTCTCGGGAATACATCTGGAGCGTGAGTACCACTAAACCACTGTTTATCACTATTTTATTTTTTCTGCGAATTAAATGTTAATTAACCCCTGCAAAAAAAGTTCATAAACGAGTTCATGAACCAGTTCATGAAGTGTTCATGAACTCTTCGTGACTGTTCATGAAGTGTTCATGAACCACATAAGAATGTCCATGAACTGTTCATGAAGTCATGGACGATCTTGGGATTAAGTATCAAAGTCAAAAGTCTTGATGTCAAAAGGTCAAATGATGATGACTGTAAATTTAATTACATAAATTATAGTAAATTGGCATAATTATTCTCAACTTAATTATTTTGTTCCATCTTTTTGCTGGTACAGTAAAATGGGATAGGGGAATTACAGTATTTGCAGCTGTATCATTACATTAACTTTTTAATAATCAATTTGCCATGATATCTATGGAAATTAATTTCTGAGATTGTAAATTAGCATTAAAATATCAACATTGCTCAGATCCTGTTGTTTATCTTAAAAAATAGTGACATGTTTATGTTTAATAGTATTTGCAATACCTGCTCTTGCAAAAACAGTTCAGGATCTCATGAACAGTTCATGAACGTTAAACGGACCAATTTTTATTGACTTTTTCATGAACTGTTCATGAAGTTTCATGAAAATTGGGGCCATTTAACATTCATGAAACTACTGAACTATTTTTTGCACAGGTACAATCATAAAATCAAAATTCTCACTGATGATAAGGTTGGATGTTTTAAAAAATTTTGCTCAATTAGAATTTGCATGGCCAGGGTTTGGAAGGAAATTGATATATTTTTTTATTTATGGGTCAAAATAAGAAAATTTTATAGGATTTCGGAAGCCTAAACATTTTGTCGCATATAATGGAGCATGTCAAGCTCATGGTTGTGTCTTAAAAATAAAATCAACACTTTTTATATATTCGGATTCTATTGCATACTACTGACTATCATAAATATTTAATTTTCAAGGTTATGTGTGTGGAAGGTTCCGGATAGTGAAAAAGCAGACAAAGCTTTATCAATGGAAGAATGTGATGTGGAGATCTCACATAACGGTAAGGACTCCAATGGTTATAAAAATACTCCTTGTGTTGAAGAATTTGAAACTTGTTTGTTTAAAAACTTGGATTAATGAAACTAGTATTCTCACTTGAAGAGTGGATGTTAAATAGGGCATCGCAATGGCGGGAAATGACTAACCGGGTCCCGGAATTTTCCGGACATATTATAGTATATATCCAAATTTTTCTGGACACATTATATTTTGTTTAAATGTTGTATCTGAAGGTCTTTTTTGCGAATATATCAATTTCTAAATTCACCCTATTAGTGATAATCTCATTGTTTGATGTTTAAAAAGTTTTAAAAATAGATAAAAAGCAGTGAAAAAATGTACACAACATAAATTGTAAACAGCATCGTTCCATTTGATAAACACCATTCGATTTCAATTGTTTGAGAACAATAGCAGTTTCTCCCATTACAACAACGCAATTAAATTTCACACTGCTAGTCGAATGAAATTTTGAATTATGTGGAATGAAAAAGACATAAAGAAAGCGAGAAAACTTCAACCATCAATGATCTATTGATATCATAATACACTGATGATTGTTTAAATATGTTTCATTATATATTATTTTGAATTAATTAAAGTGGTTTCAGTTCAGCTAATTTGCAATATATTCCTGTGTTATTCAACGTCAACAAAATCACATGGTCTTTATAATGCGGAGTTTGTCTGTCAGATTTAGATTTTCAATTCAATTTTGATCAATTCTATACCAACTAATTGGAGAAATATTATTATTTAAAGCAGCAATCAGTGTTATAAAATACTTTCAACATCAATGAAATATAAATCAAATCGAAAATAATGATTACATGAACATAGAAAGTTGAAATTATTTATGTAATTTGCGTTAAAATTTTCCCAAAATGCTTTCCAGGGAATCTACTTTTGGTCCGAGTGCCGGTTTCCTGGGACTCATTGCGTTGCCCTAATGTTAAGTCATTATTCAAACATATCACAGTTGAAATATTCCAATTCACCATGCTGCATCCCTAAGCTGATGATAGCAAACGGTTTGAAAATTTTGCGCAACAGAGAAATCAATACACGTTTGAAACATAAAATTTCAGATTAAGTGACCACTGAAAACAGATTGACAAGTTGATGTAATTTGCCACTGTGGTTTTTCAACTTACAAATGTCACTTTTACAACTAAGGTGTACAATGAAGATCAGCAGCTGAGCAATGGTTTTAGAAATTGTTCACCATTTTTAACATGAGTTTTTATGAGGGGTGACTTATATTAACATGATATAATTATTTTAAATTATAATTGATAGTTATGAAAATGTATGTGTACTTACAAGGAATCGAATAAATGTAGGCTGTTGTTTTTATTGGATTTCACATTTCTGTTCTAGAAGTAACAATGATTGATGAAGGTTCACGGACAACACTTGTCGTAGATGAAACATGTTCAAGAGGTATGAAAACGTCTAATAATATGCTTTATTGACTGAATTGGGCTATGTAGTGTGCAACATTATTTATAAGCTAACCAAACGGCTGGTAAACTACCTGCTCCTGACTAGGGGTGCAGTTCATGAAAATTGGAGACATTTAACTTTCATGAACAGTTCATAAAAATGGAGAACATAAACGTTCATGAGCAGTTCATGAAAATTGGGTCATTTAATCAAATTCCATTTCCTGTTTTGCAAGAAAATGAAAAGCCTCGGGCAAACAAACCGTGTATACAACAAGTTAGTTTTTGTTCGAGGCCCTTTGCGTCTTACATAGGAATTTGAGCGAATAATTAATCATAAAATGAATTGTTTGGAGCCTTACAAAGATTTTACTGCTCAGAAGTAAGATTATAAAACATGAAAAACAAAACGAGTACAGTCAAACCTGTTATAACGGTCACCTCTATATAGCGGCCACCTGTCTATAGTGGTCACTCTGTCAATCTCTAAAATAGTATTTTCTATTGAATCAAACCTGTATACAAAGGCCACCTGTCTATAGTGGTCAATTTATCTATCTCTCTTAGCTGGCCGTTATATACAGGTTTCACTGTACGGAGGTAAAATTGTTGCAATAAATTTTAACAACATAAAAAGAGCGAAAAGAATTATGTATATTGATTACTATTCCTTGTTTTGCTGGTCTTCTTTACTGAATGTTCGAGATTAGTTGATTGACAAGATAACAATGTTGTTGATCATTCAAGGATAATGTCTTCTGATTTCCATGTTGAGAAATACCAAAGGAGCAAAATTTACATGATAAACTTGCTACAAGTTTGTAATTAATTAATGCAAACATTATTTAAGGCCTCAAATCAAAACATCTAACCGACAGAGAAAGCACTTAAAAATCTTCAAAAACATGGTAGCAATCAAAAATCTCCAATTTTCATGAGACTTGCAAAGATCATAAATATGCATTACTTTCATCACTTCAAGTGATCAAATCTTGATGGCTATAATACAAAAAGATTACTTCGTGGGAAGCACTTTAAGCATCCACTTGTTGATTTGTATCATAAAACTCACTTACTCGCAGAACCTCGCTGATTTGTTATATAATTCGTCACACTCATGAATAAAATCTGTACGGCGTGATTACTATGAAGCACTCTCTATCTATTGAAGTTGAACTGCATAGCTATCTCAAGGTATTAGTGAGATACTTTTACTTCATTTCCTCCATATAATTTTATCCGTTCACAGTTGTTCCTCATTTGGTTGATGCCAGCTTTTCACAATTGTGGTTGAAATGTAAACCACATGGTCTTATCGATGACTTGGTATGTACCGGTAGCAGTACAAGTTATATGATCATGAATATCCCCTGTGAAAAAATCCATGAGTTCATGAATACTTCACGCACAGTTCATGGACATTTTGTTGTAGGTTCATGAACAGTTCATGAACAGTCACATACAGTTCATTAGCAGCTCTTGAACCGGTTCATGAACATAAAATATCTTGAAAATTCATGAACTTTGATAAACTGTTCATGGACTGTTCATGAACTTTTAAGCAATTTCACGTTCATGAACTCATGAACGGTTCATGAACGTTTTTCACAGTTTCCATATTTCAATTACTTTATAGAGGTTCCAATGAAGTTTACATGAAATTTTCCCAAACAATATACTTGCCTTTGTAAAATTTCACAGAGAAATATGATACTAGAGCACAGATATTATTATTTATGCCCAAAAGCAAATAACTTGCCAAGCGCGATCACACAATCCATATCTCAAGCATACATACATACATACATATATACATACATACATACATACATACATACATACATACATACATACATACATACATACATACATACATACATACATTTTGACAGTTATAGATAGAGTAATAGATATTAGTTATCTTCTCAATGTTGCATATTAGGAGGATACCAGTAAAGATCAAAGTACAGTTACTTCAAGTTTGTATCTGCCATCTCAAGGTCGAATGGTTTGTGGTAAAAGTGATGGCTCAATTATTGTTGTATCAGCGTCAAAAGCTGCTATTGCACAATTACTTATTCCGAAACAAAATCAAAACATCGGTAAGTGGAATAACAATTTGATATATGAATTGTATTTGTTGCTACCTGGTATTAATAATAAATTTATTCATAAACAGTCATCTACCAGCATGAGAATTTTCAAACTTTAGCTGAATTCAGACTATTTCTCCTCCAGAAGACTAAGCAGCATCGATCATGAAGTTCTGTTGTCTCGTTTGTCAGCGTCATCTTGTAATTCCCATTATTCTACTATTTGCATTACTACTATTATCGGTTTGCTACATTTGTGGTTGGTGATTTAAAGCGGCAGTGTCTTTGGGGGTCGTTGGTGAATCGGCGGTAGGCGGTAAGGAACAGTTGGCACGAAGGGGATTACGATGGGCTGCTGGTCTCCTCTATATGTCTCAAATAAATAGATGGACGAAATCAATAAAAAATTACTCATAAAAAGTAACACATACAAGTTACAATTAAGTAGTGAAAAATTCGCACAGAAGTGAATGATCAGACAGGTAGCCTGTGATTGGTATTGCAAATTGTAAAAAGTTGTACGGCGGCAGGAGACTAGCAGTTAGTAGCATAGTAGCACGAAGTTACTGAAAAGCCCAGTTCATTAAAGTGGTAAATCATGTAAAATGACGTTTAAAGGTTGCAAATTTAGGATTTGGGAGTGAGCAATTCATGTAGTTGCGCATGCAAAATTCAAAGCAGCTGTATTCATTGCATCATGTAAAATTTGATACATATTACATAATACCTCGCGCGCACGTGAATGGGGAATGTCATTGCCATGCAATGTCAATGTTATAATAAATAGAAGTACACTAAAGTTACTTTTAGCCATCAAACCATACCAATGGTAACAATAAATCAATATACAACTTCACGGTCAAGCAATTAAACTTGAAAGATAACTAAACGGTAAAATAAGTCACTTATAATTAAATCAGACACACTTTAGTTCGCATATTACGATAAATAATATGCAAATATAAATTTAAATACAATTTGAAGTCCAAGGCAACCAGCCACAATAATAAACAGTAACGCCTTGTATAGGAATGGTAACAATGGTGAGGTAGATAATTCGCAAAGGATGTGGTTTAATAGTTCAGCAGCCAGCAGTTCAATACTTTGTGTAAATCGGTAAACAGAATATTCAACAGGCTGCATGGAGTCATGCGCAGTAGCATCCTGTCCCGTCTGATATTTTGGCCACATCTGAATTAAATCTGAATCTCGCACGATTGACTGTACTTCGGTTTGATTTGTATTTCAAACTCAACTTGACTTTGAGATTTCTGATGGCGGCCAGAAAATGGCGGTCTTGTCCGAATGTAATGAGATTAAAGTTTCAAAATAACAGCTTTCGACAATAGTCATCGTCATATAATATAATTTGTGTGGATACAAAGTTCTTATCCTGGTCATCGTAAAAATCCAGTACAGTTGATGTAACATTTATCAATTATTTGCACGTCTACGTTGTTACTTATCAACGAACAGTCTAACAGAGACAGAGTACACGGTGTATTTTTAAATAGCTGATATTGAATATTGGACAGGGTAAGGGAAGATATTTGAAAAATTAACATGAAATATGGTGTAATGTAACTCAGCTTTGAATAGTAAGATTTGATAATATCAATATAACATCAAAACATGAATAAATTGTACACATAGAATAGGCTAGTCTATATTTTCTTAAGTCATTGCTCGTAGAAAAGTCGTAGACTAGCCTACCTTCAAATCATAGTCTATAACCTACATTAATCAGAAAATTAGGGGAAGGAGCTCACTCAATCAAATAAGGGCCAAGGTACTAACTGATGATAGATAGGCTTAGTGATCCACTGTCTTTGATCTGATATAATATTTATTAAATTACAAAAAAGCTAACATTAATGAGCGACTATTATGGAAGAGCTTTTGGTCTCCACTACACACAGTATCTCAATTCAGTTGAAAACTAATAGTTATTGTTTTTAAAAACAACTTATCTGAAATAGTAAACAAACTTATCTATTTGTATTGTAGACTTTGCAACACTGAGCCAGAGTAAATGTTTGTAATATTGTTTAAAATCATAGAAATGTAGGCTACTTGCAGAACAAAATCCTCTGATAAAGTGTTCCACCGTGGATATAGCACAGCTAATAAATGGATTCTTAACCACTTGCAGAAACAGGACAATTGTGGCATTTGGGACGATTACTTTGTCATAATCCTTTACACCTTGACTATAATAATTATTAATTAATATGTATCAACATGTGTGTATATGCATCAATATGAGATACTTACACAACAAATAACTAATGGACAATCTACAAGATTATAGGCTAAGCTAATTTTGATTTATAAAGGGTAGGCCCCTACAAAGTTGAAAGAGACAGCATTCTGAGGTGATCAGTCAAGATAATTAAAATTTAAGCAACATCGGTAATCTTCATCAGGATGTCTCGTGATATTAAACTACCTCCTAGAAAATTATGCTAGACATACGGGAGGCTGAGAGCTCGACTGTACACGGACATATGTTTTGTAGATTAAGCCTAGTAATCAGCAAAGAGAAATGTTAACTTTTCAATAGCAAATATGCCCCTAACATGCCTTGGCAGAAATCATGAAACAATAGAGGGATGGTTTATATTTCGTGTAGGGCCTACTTCTCTGTGTGTACTATTTTACCAAACATATCATCATACATTTATGAAAATTGATGTTCTTCAAGCAAATATCAAAATAATGAGTTGAAGTTTAGAAATAGGCTAGATACAGTTGAAATCTGTGTATAGCAGCCAGCTATGAGAGGTAGATAAATTGATCAATGTAGACTGGTAGCTCAATAGTAGAGTGCATGTAGTCCCTGTGGGAGACCGGGGTTTGATTACTCATCGCCTCACAAAATGTATTTTTTTTCTATACGTACCAGTAACTTTCATGTAATAGAGCTCATTGTAATTTCAATTAGTTGATTATAAATTTGACTGCTGTTCAGACATTCATTCCCATGCAAACAAGCTTGAAGCTTATGTGGTTAAATTTAAATTGTAAACTGCGAAGTGAAACAAAATTATCCCATCACACCATTATATGCAGGTGGCCTTTATATGCAGGGTTGATTAGATAGAAAATACTATTTCAGGCATACCAAGAGTGACCACTGTAGACGGTTGGCTGCTGCATAGAGGTGACCACTATGAATTCTGGAAAAGGAGCATGTGGCCATTGTTTTCAAATTAATTGTAATAAGACTAGGCGTTTGGCGTGGTCCTGGAATACTGTAGCAGAAAAAGCTACATGGGTGCAACCCTGGGCAGCACAATGCTGTACCTAAACCTTTGAGCCATTGTTACTCGAGTCTTGTAGCTAATCTGTCTCCCCTACTACCTTCTTTTAAGTCACTTCAGAATCAATCAAATGCATTTCTAATTTTGTACCGATTTTGTCTGAAACTCTCCTCTTACACCCCCTCTGAGTATTGAATCTCTCTCTTGTCACGTGGGTATTTTCAGTGTGTGTTGTTCAAGGTAGTCAAATTAGCCCTATTCACAAATATATTCATAAACAGGATAACAATAATTATGGAGCAATTTCTCTTTGCCTGTATTGTCGAAATTAATTGAATTCATATAACAACTATCAATTTACCAATCATGAATTAGAAAACGTTCCTGCACAACAGTAGTAAGTTTCACTTGATGTTTACATCTAGAAACAAGAAAGATTTTGTTTGATGCCTTTGTTTTCCATCATTTCGAAACTGTGCTGACGTCTGGGAGAACCAACAGTATGCAAAAACACCTTGATTGCCTACATAATCTACTGAACAAGGATACATGGCATTGGTGTCATTTATATTATCGATGATTAGAAATAAAGTATACGCTAAGTAAAGCTCGTGCTCAAGAATGTTTAAAGAACGTGCCTATTTAACTTGCGCTAGTGCAAGTTTTCCCGTCTGTTTTGATCCTCTCACAAGGCCCATGGCTGCCACCTAGTCTGCTGGTCTTTGGTTAATCCGTAAAAGTATACGCAAAATGCAGGCTGTGATAACAGTTCTTGAACTTTAAATGGACCAACAAATATTCATGAATTGTTCATGAAAAACAGGCCATTTAACCAGATATAGCTACGTTCAGCCCAAACTATCAAGGCTGTAAAAATTGTCAGTAAGAAGAATTGAAAGCAGCACAAAAATAAGTGTATAGTATGAAGATCAGTATGTATAGTACTGCACTTTGAAAAGTTGAAACGACTCAACGCAACAGTTATTCTAATGTTTCTTGAAAGGCCTATTCGAATTGAAAAACTACATTTAAAATAACTTCTCAGAAAAGTGACTACTGCCCAGAATGTGTAAAACAGGCTTGTATTTAAGGTTCATGAATAGTTCATGAACTCAACAAATTTTTCGTAGGGGAATAGGCCTACTTATTTGCGTAGCACCAACCAAAGATATATCTATGTGAAAATCATATGATTATACGATAATTAATGAAATATTTTGTAATAATAAAATGAAATAAAATTTAAAAGAAACGTTCTTAAAAGCATCAGGACCAAATTTCTGAGTAATGAAGAATTCATACGCTCTATAATATAAACTTTGTAATAGAACCTACATTAATCATACTATCACAGAGTCATATCTGACAGGTATAATTTAAGTGAACAACCTTCAACCTTTTTGGCTGTGTTTAAAATCAAACCCACAACGAAAGTTAAACTAAAGTGACAATATTGTCAATTACGAATAAGAAAATATAATAATTAAAGAATTTGACCATTCCAAAAGTACATATATATGTTAGTTGTGAATAACAAATTTAACCTCTGAAAGTTTTGAGCCTCATTTATTTTGCACCTGCGTATTAAAGATGTGCAAATCCAATCAGATTGGATCGCATCCAGGTAGTGATATTTTAGGTCTTTGGATTGGGTAAAATTTGTATTTATTGATTCCAGATGATTTTGGATTTTCAAACTTGGAAGAGTATTTGTACTTTGTAGCGATTAATCAATGTGTTCTAGTTTCCTCTCAATTGACCGCTTCTTGTACATATAGCGACATTCATGTTCCACTCTCTAGTACATCAATTACACGTTTGATGTGAAATGAATTATACAATTTCTTCAAGGAGATTATCAAGATTATTGATTCATTGTACGTATTGTATTATCATTTTGATGTGCTGTATGTGACTGTCTCATGTCAGCACCCTATATAATTCCTGTAATCTATCTATGTTGTCTATGTGTAGATTGAATAATAAATTAGATACAGTTTAGCCTTCATTGTGCTCACTATCCATTGGGTCTCGAATATCAATTAGTTGTTGTTATAGCAAAGCCAGCTATACGACATACAGTGATAGTACGTCACATTTATTCATGCTGGTATTTATTATTGCTGTGTGGTAGTTTTGTATTTTATCACAGTAGTAGTAACTAAGTGTCTAACGCAGAATATCCAGCATCAAGTTAAAAGATATCTGATTAAAGCGCGTGAGACTGTATCAAGCAATCACCCATAAATTTATACATTAAAAACTTGGATTAGTTTACATTAATTACAAATTATTTGCTTCGAATCGGATTATATTTATAATTGGCATATTTCTTCAAATCGGATTGGAATCGGATCATTACAACATTCATACCCGTAATCAATTTTGTGTAAATTCGATCTGATGCCCACTTCAATGCGTATGGTCTTGCTTCAAGATGACATGAACATATATACTGGCTCTTGCTTTGAACTATACTAGTACTACAGTTACGCCTACTTGTAGTTTTTAAAATTGAAATAAATTGATTAAAAGCCTATCGTTCATTCATGCATTTTTAAATATTTACATTGTTTTATGGAATTCAGATAATTGATATTTTCTGAATTGATTAATACTGCACGCTGTTAGTTTTGAAGCTTCAATATAGTTGTTTATGGTATGACGACTTTCAGCGCAATACACTGCAACTGACTTGTTTCACTCAAAACTCTGTGGCTTGGTAGAGATTTTATCGATGAGAAGTACTATATTAACATATCATATCATAACTAACATTTTGACATATATTGAGTGTTTGAGAATTATTAAGATTTGAAAAATCAATTTCTTATTCAATGAATTGATTAAAATTAAAGCTGATAAATACATGTATATATGATAATCATATCATAGACAGTGGATCACTAAGCCTCACTATCATCAATTATTACCGCAGCTGATTGAGTGAGCTCCTTTCCTTACTTTCCTGATTAATGTAGGTTATAGACTATGATTTGAAGGTAGGCTAGTCTATGATCAATGACTTTGGAAAATATAGACTAGCCTATTCTATGCGTACAATCTATTCATGTTTTGATGTTATATTGATATTATCATATCTTACTATTCAAAGCTGAATTAGATTACACCATGCTTTATGTTAATTTTTCAAATATCTTCCCTTACCCTGTCCAATATTCAATATTAGCTATTTAAAACTACACCGTGTACTCTGTCTCTGTTAGACTGTTCGTTGATAAGTAACAACGTAGACGTGGAAATAATTGATAAATATTACATCAACTGTACTGGAATTCTACGATGACCAGGATAAGAACTTTGTATCCACACAAATTATATTATATGACGATGACTATTGTCAAAAGCTGTTATTTTGAAACTTTAATCTCATTACTTTCGGACGAGACGGCCATTTTTCTGGCAGCCATCAGAAATCTCAAAGTCAAGTTGAGTTTGAAATACAAATCAAACCGCAGTACAGTCAATCGTGCGAGATTCAGATTTAATTCAGATGTGGCCAAAATATCAGACGGGACAGGATGCTACTGCGCATGACTCCATGCAGCCTGTTGAATTTTCTGTTTACCGTGTAAATCACGGCAAATAAATCATGCCCTTGACCACTGGCAAGTTGCAAAAGCAAAACCTTGAATGTTGATTGCCTGCAAACAAATGAAAATAAATTTGATTTGAAAGACAGCCAAACAATTGAAAGTAAATGAGAATCATGTAGAATTAAATGAACAAATGCAAGTTAGAAACAGGTGTAGTATTTGTATTAATTGGCATAATAAGTTATTAACCCCTTGCAAGAACGTTCTAAAGAACGAGTCAATAATTATCGAAATTTCATATGCAGAGGTCGTGCATTACATTCATACATTTTGGTCTAAAATTGAAGTAAAATATTGGCGATGAAAATTGAAAATCACATCTAAATCATTGGAGCGAAACACACAAGGCTATGGCAGGAACATTCTGTAGAAACCGCAGAGGCAGTAGCTCCTAAATAACATTGAAAAGGCGACTAGCCCAAACCAAACACGTGCGCGCGTGGCCAATAGTTTAAGGCAAACATTCACAAAAGTTTGACTAAAATGACACGTCCAAAAGCAGAGAGAAATCGGCCAAACAATTTACAGCCTTACAGTTCATAACAATAACGAAGGCATTATGAACATATTCAAAAGCAGAACAATTAGAATCATTGAACAAACGTAGTGATTCTTACCTTGAAGGTGAAGGTGGTCCAAAATGATCGTTTTAGTGAACTCAGCCATTTTATGTACAGACAAGCAGCGAAATAATTACAGCCGGCCACAACAATAACATAAATGGTAAAGTCTTTTAAATTACATTATTGAATTACTCATTCACAATACGTCCTTTGATAGGGTAGCAGACCAGTAACATATTTGTTGTTTAAATCATGTTTGATTTAATAGAACAGCAGTTTTCTTCAAGCAGTGAATAAAAACGATTAGCTTCTTCAGTGCGTGTCAACGAAATCACCAAGGCGTAAACAAATGTTTAATGCATTGTTTGCTGAGACAGCGGGAGATCGTTTGTCAACACGTCGAAGAAGAGCTTCGGTTGATCATAGGCCACCCGGCGTGCCAGAAAACACATTTCGAAGGAAAGAAAATTAAAATAAAATACTTGCAGTGATCGGAACGAAAAAACAAGCATTATTGACATAGTTCAAAGGCCGAACAGGAGGATGGCAAAAAAATATTGGCGAAAAGTCCGTTGGTTTTGGTAGAATAACCTCTGCGAAGGTGGTTTTTCCCTTAAATGTGTTGCACAGCTTGGGGTAATCGTGGGTTGTAGTCGAAAGGCCCCACTGGGGCCATCCGTCCCGAAGAAAATGCCCCTTCGGGGCATTTTTGCCTTCGGCGATGACCCCACCAGAGTTCATACTCCGTATTATACAGCGATAGCCAGCTTAGTCAATTGTTTAAATATAAGTGATCTGAAAGTTTTATCATTCAAGGTCCATTATGGACCACACTCATTGCTTGTACAGGTAGCCATGATATATCTTTTTTAGAAGGCAAAGACAACGAGAGCCTCATTGTAACACTCAATACACCTAGAAGCGTGCCTGTGGAAGGGATCAAATCCCGCCTAAAAATTGAATTAAATAAATAAATTTATTAGAGTGCTGACTACAAAGTAATAAGTGAGGTGGCAGCAAGGTTGATTTTTAAATTCTACTATTGATTATATAAATCATTACACTCAACATAAACTGAAATACAGCTGCATATTATATACCAGCGGGGTTTTTTTCACGGCCCGCGGGGAAATGGCCTCAGGCCGGATATCTCCTCAAGACAGAATCTTTTCTATCTTCAAAATCCAACCCATGGCTATCACATTTATAAATGAATAAACAAGCTGCAGGTGAGTTCATTTTAGATAAGTGCAGGAATTTGCGATAGAGCATGGCAAAACCCGTATATGGACGCTTTTTTTCTAAAATGAAAAATACTCCTATTTAATCGTTCCACTCTCAGAGTCATAAGTTATTATTTTATCAACAAAAACTGTCAATGCCACTCATAAAGAATCGAACATAGATTGACAAAGTCAGAACCGTGACACTGATCATGTCATCTGGTTGGACTAGACATCTCGTGGTCTGAAGATTCCACCATTATTTTTTTGCTTGTAAACAATTTTTAAGTTTGTCAAGTTCTTTTTCAGTCTCCTTCGGAAATCTGCTTCTATTTTACTATTATCATTACTACAGTATTAGTTTATTATCATTTAAATCAGATTTGAACTTGAAATTTGGTTTGTCTGTCATTTTTCATAGCTATTTTAATTTGATATTTTCTTATACCTATGTTGTTTATTTGCAGACGAACCAGTTTGTGTAACAATGAAAGGGCATCATGGAAAGGTCACATGTTTGTTATATCCTCATGTTGAAAATCCTCGTTATGATGCTGCTCACCTTGTATCTGGTGGAGCAGATTTCACTGTTAGAGTTTGGGATCTAGTCAACCGAAATCAAGTTCATGTTTTTAATAGTCATGGAGGGGAAATTATGAAGTTACTTGTTACGCCGCCGGATTGTAATGTAAGTGATGCTTCAACATTTATGATTATTGTCAATATTGCAATTATACAGTTTCAGGTGATTACCCTTGCGAAAACAGTTCAGGAGTTCATGAACAGTTCATGAACGTTAAATGGCCCCAAATTTTCATGAACTGTTCATGAACTGTCTGTGAGGGTTCATGAACAGTTCAGGAAAACTGGAGTCATTTAACGTTCATGAACTGTTAATGAACTGTTCATGAACTCCTGAACTGTTTTTCGCAGGGGTATGGATCAGTCCTTTGAAATAAATTGTATTTATAACTTCAAAGGTTCTGAATAAATGATGACGATGATGATAAATGTAATTCTATACATATTCACGTAATAATGTCAATCGCATAATTTTGTAAAGTTGGACTATGTCAAACTATGGAGAAAATACATGATAGATACTCTTTTTAGAAGTTTGGTTTATTCCATTGTTACAGTGGATATCTCATATTATTACAGTGTAACCTGCTTATATGCAATTCAGATGAGGGAAATTCCCGTTTATCTGCAACCTACCTGGCTTTGAAACATGTCAATTAGTCAGTCAAGTCCTTGTTAAACAAATTTGAATAACTGCAAATTTGGATAAATGCAATTTAAAGCGTTGACAATTTTGATGTTCATTAAATTAAGCAGGCTACATTGTACAACCAAACTAGTGATAATGAGCCAGTGATATTATTAATCAGAGTTAAAAGGTTGTATGATACTGGAACTAAGGATATCAATCAATTAAAATGTGGGTAACACGTGGTGTTAGGTTCATACCGGGTCCGACAAAAGGTTCTGAGCAGTTGTGTGACCAAAGTCTAAAAAGATCTTTATAAAAATAGCTCCAAAATACTTAAAGAAAAAAATTTACACAACATTTCTTTCTGGTCATGATAAACTATTTTCAAAAATATAATTATACAAATCATGATGTAACCTACTATTTTCTTTCTTTGATCTAACTACTGTCTATTTTCTTATATTTAAGAAAAAAAATTGTACTCCATTTCTTGATGCATTAAGAAACCAGAGACTAATCACCTATTATTTCCAAAACCTTACTAAGTTGTACCATTGGAGGAGGTTTAGAACAGTAGACTAGACACCATTTTGAACTAGAAATAAGGCCAAGCTCCTTGTTGCCAAACAATGTGGCAGATTATAGGGACCTTGGTTATTAATACATAATAGAAAAACATTAAGATGTGTTTATAGCACACGTTGGTCTGGTTGGAGCACGCTTTTCAATTTCACCGAGGTTGACTTGTATCTGAGCCCCCTGATTGTGTGATTTTTTTTATCTATATTTGCGTCTTCCTCGGAATTTTTTGCTTTTCTAACATGTATGGTTATTGATGTAAACAATAGAGCTACCTCGAAGCCCCATAGCCCCAAACTTAATCTGGGCACCGGAACCCCCTTTTTATTCTGGAAAATGATTTATTGCACCTCTATATTCCATTCTTAACATTTAGAAAAACGTTCAACAAATGGGACATTTTGGCTCTACTGCTCCAAGCCTCGTTAATGTGTTTGCATTTTAAGAGTCGCAGAAACCCAGATAGATCTACTAAGAGTGACCACTATAGGCAGGTGGGCACTGTATATAGGCAACCGTTGTAACATATTTGACTATACAAAAACTTCACAAGAATGGAGCCAAATTAGCGGTGGCAATTGATTTTCCACGATAATTGTTATTCTATCCATTGATTGATTTTGTAGATGCGTTTTACAACATCAATTTGTTCTGTTGCTCAAGATCATTCTGTTGCTATTCTTGGTCTTCGTGAACGTAAGATGATCATGTTAGCAAGTAGGCATACATTTCCTGTTGACACAATACGGTGGCGTGCTAAAGATGATTTTTTGGTTGTGGGTTGTACTGATGGAACTGTCTATGTGTGGCAGATGGAATCAGGTAATGGATATCTTATGAAGTTTATTTATAGTTCAGACTAAGGTTCAGTCTTTGTAAAAGATCTTGGCCCTCATCTGAAATATACCTTTCCAAAATTAAACCTCTTTAAAACAAAATTAAAAACCTGATATTTTAATTTATTCCGAAACATTATAATCGACTAAATACTTTTGTAGTAATATATTTAATAAAGGATAACTACACACTTGCCAAGTATTCATATTTTTGTTGACATGCCATTTTTGTTTACTGTTTTCATGAACTGTTCATGAACTATCTGCGAGGGTTCATGAACAGTTCGTGAAAATTGGTGCCACTCAATGTTCAGGAACTGTTCATAAACCCCTGGACTGTTTTCGCAGGGTTAATGTTGGTTGTAATGTATTTTATTCTTTAAATGTACAACTGGATTAACATCCAAAAGTACTGTCTAGGATTTATTTATATTCTATTTTCTTGCGTAGGTCATCTTGATCGCTGTGTTGCTGGATCAGTTGCTTATGATATTTTAGAATCATGTAGTGAAGACACTGCAGCACCATCTGCGGCTGTTCGTGAATTCCGTCGCAAATTCCGTCTTCATCATTTAACTAGTATGGCTGCCGCAAGGCTACCTTCTAATCTACAGACGCCAGTGATTGTTCAGAGAATGAAATCCAGATTGCAGAATTTGCAACATCAAGTCACTAATATTGTTAAATCAGAATCAGCACCCACTCAAGCTCAAAGTTAGTATTATGCCATTGAATTGATAATTAATAGGGAATTGCTACAATAATGTACTGTTTATTGCGCACAATTTTGAGCACTATAACTCAGGCTTCTAGTTGTTTAAGCTTACTTGCAAATTTACAACAAAATTGCTTTTATCCTGAGGTGTTTTTAAGAGTTCCCTGACTCATAATGACATACCTTAGCTGCTGTGATGGAGGCAGTTTGTCACTCTCTGAGCAAATAAATCAGATTTTAGTTGCCAGGAACATGTGCTGGTATGATGATCATTTGGGTTGTGTTAAAATGTAGATTTTATCCCATTGGTATTCTGGCAATTATACTCTATCTCTACGTTCATTTTCTACTTTCGTTTCAGTCTGCATACAATTTCCTGATGAAAGAATATTTGTCAACTGTTTGCAAACATGCAACGATGTGATCATGAACTGTTCATGAACTTGTGAATTATTTTCGTAGGGTAGGGTACAAACAGGTCATGAACGTTAAAAGCCCTTGACTTTCATAAATTGTTCATCAACAGTTCATGAACCTTCACGGACACCTCGTGAACAGTTCATGAAAATTTGGAGTCGTTTATCGTTTATGAACTGTTCATGAACAGTTTATGAAAATTGAGGCCTTTTATGGTTCATGAACTGTCCATGAACTGTTCATGAACTCCCTGAACTGTTTTTCACCGTAGCTATCAACTTTAGTGAAGTAGGTGTTTAAGCACACAGACCAGAGCATCACATTCTATTGTTGATTACAGGTGGTGGTGGTGGTGGTATCTCCTCCTCTTTGGCTGTTCTCCCGCCAATGCGAGTATGCTCATTACGAACAAGCCCTATTGATCCAGAATTCCATGTCGTACTATTAGATCCAGAAGCATTAATCCGTCGTCTATTATTAGATGAAGCAGATTTTGCTGCATCAAGTGGTAATCCTGTTAATCCGAAACGTCAGTTAAGACGAAGTACAAGTGCACAAGATCAAGCTGATATTAAATTAGCAGGACTATTGACTGGTGCTATGTCATATGAGATTGCTAAATTATTATTATCGTGTGTTCATGCATGGGGTCTTGATCCTGGCCTTGACCATAGTTGTACTAGTAAACTTGGTATGATCAAGCCTGTTACACCAGTTTCATTTGGTCTTATGACACGTGGTCATCTTTCGTTAATGTTACCTGGTTGGCATATTAATCATAATAAAGTAGTTACGACCAAGAGTGATGCTACCGATGGAAATATAGTAGCAAAAGAGGTATAATCATTCATTAATCTATTACTATTATTATATATTGCCATTCACAAAATTGAAAAAAGAGGTAAAAGTTAAGAACCATAAATTTACAAAGAATCAAAAGTCGAGAGAAAACTTACATTTTAATACTTTTGAGTTAGTGTAAACAAGAGGTTTCTGGGTCATGCATGAAACATTTTTTAAAATTTAATTGCCTAAAAGGTCAAGGGAAAAATCTTGAAATATCAAGTAATTGAAGCAATATCGCCTTACCCAAGGTTCTTGAAAGAGTGGCTCTGTTTGCTAAAAGCAATGATAGTATATGCCTTTTATAGATCTCAGGCGCGATGTTTCAGATCATTTTAAACAGATGTCATGGCAGATAGACCTCGATTGTTGATGCACAGGGATACGCCGCAGTAATATTGCTCATAATGCAACTTCCTCTGAAGCATTCCATCTGCCATCAGAAGATAATACTCATTTGATGTTTCAGATAAAGTCAAGGTTGAATTGACCTTCGGGGGAATTGAACAGTTGACTAGATATATGATTGAATTTAATATCCGGTTGCTCTACCATCTGAGCTGGTCCTCCCATCTCTCAAAACATACTGTATATGGGCATAGTACTCATACAGGTTGAGAATATTTATTTGATATTATAGCATACAGTGCTAATATATTTCTATTGAATGTATCACTTTATTTTTTTGGAAGAAATTAAACATCATATTTGTTTTGAGGCTTTTAAAATTGAGTTTTTAAAACTTTTTGAAATTCATTTAAAAACGTTTTTCACTTACTCGCCTTCCCCTGGTAGATCTTTTAGCAGCTTTCAAATTATTTTCGCCCTTGTGAACTCTTGCTATTGCAAGTTTACGATCGAATTCCATTACAAATGATGTCGATATCTCAGATTTCAGACTATTTTTGAAATTTTGAGTTCTTGCGTCTGATTCATCTCAAACTTCTTAGTCGTATTGATAGCGATGTTGATGGTGACAGTCTAACCAGTTTTTTTCTTTTTCAGACGAGCAATGAATCACCAGCTGTCATTAATTGGAAACAAGAATTTAATTCTCATTGGCAGTTATCATCATCATTAACAACACAACATCTTGTTAGCATTGTCTCAATTACAAATACTTTAATGAGTATGGATCATGCTAGTTTTATAACAATCAGTGAACCATATGGTGAGTTCACAGTAAACCCTGTTTATAACGGCCAGCTATTTACCACTATATGCAGGTGGCCTTTATATACAAGGTGTTATATACATGATTGATTCAATGGAAAAATACTAGTTTTAGAGATTGCATGAGTGTTGTGTTATCTATTTTATAAACAGAATACATTATGCTTGACCAAAAATCTGCACAGGCCAGATTGAGAAATTTTGCTTTTTTCAGTCGACTGCTTGCTTACTAATTGGACAATTGCGGTTTTATGAAGAAGCACAAGCATATATGGTGGAGTGCTTAAGCAATTCATTCACGTGTAGAGTAATTCGGTATTCTACAGTTATTCTGCCTTGATAAACTCTAAAAACTCATGTCTGATGATTACTAAAATGTTTTGTTTTAATCTATAGCTGGCGACCCAACTGGGATGTCTATTCGATCAGATGTCAAAGCAGGATGGAGTCTTTTAGCTGCTCTTCATTGTTGCTTATTACCAGATGCTATGCAAGGTTTAAACTATCGTCCACCGCTTCTGCATATACTAGCTAGAAGATGGCAAGATCGATGCCTTGAGGTAAGAAAAAAGTAGATTTTATTATAAACAAATCCTTGATGAGAAAATTCTAGCAATTTCTATGAACTACCATTGAAAACTGTAGAACTATTAGCCTATTTACCCTCTCGGTTCAGCTATTCTAGGTTAGTGTGATCCTCTGCGCAGTTTGTTGGCTGTTAAATTCACCATGTTTTCTATGATGCAGGTATCGAAACGTTGTAACAAATGTAGTTTGTTTGTTTTTTGTCGCTACGTTTCATTCTGAAATGCTTTTTAAACTTCAAAGAAACTTTTAATTACATATATGTACAGCTTTCACTATCACTTTTATCAATACGTGAAAATGTAATTTTGAACTTGTAATAAAATGTACACCATATATATTGTTTTCTTCGGAAATCTCTTAAATAATAAGCTTCTTCAGAGTTTTAAATTCGTTGTTCAAAAGTGACATTATTCGATAGAATATACCGCGTTTCTTCTCTGGAAACAAGATTAAACAATGGAAAAGAAGACACTAACAAGGGTACTCCTAAGAAATTATTTTTAATGAATCCGAAATGGTTACTCGGAAGATTCAATAAGATCATAAGATATAATCAGTGTGACTTATCATTGTTTCGAAATGGTTTTGTAGACGTCGATCGAAAGATGTTTCCATTGAACACTTTCAATATTCTTTTCAGATCCGTGAAGCCGCCCAAGCGATTCTCTTAGGTGAATTACGAAGAATTGGAATAAAAGGTAGAAAACAATTGATTGAAGCATGGTCACCTCATTTGCCACCAGATGTTGACACAAATGATTTTGGTTTTGAAGATCTTGAAGCTTACGTTAACATAGATGAAGGTAAAATCAACGAATTACATTTACGCACTCATTTATAACGACCAAAACCATCTATTTATAAGAGTTGGGACAAGCAACTTTCGGAGCTCGAAAATTGCCAATTTTCGTTCCATTGAAAACGAGGTTTTACTTTTGAACAAAAAGTATTCATGACATTTTTTTCGCGCGCTTTGTTCAAATTTCGCGAGCCTGAGTTTGACATGACGAAAAATCACGTGACTGGCATCTGTCCAATGAGAGCCGAGAGCGGCACATGAAAGAGTGTCCAAACTCTTGTAAATCAGAGCCATCTATTTACAAGAGTTGGGACACTTCTGCCATTTTTGTATCTTTTTGCCTGGACCCGAGCACGTTTTTAACAGTGCGCATGTACAGGAGAATGTTGTGTGTTTTTTCAGCCATATTGTATTGTATTTTTCGGGCGTTTCACTTGAAATGATTGAGAACCTGTTTTCAAAAGAACAAAGATGACATCCAAAAATCACGTGATTGGCATCTGTCCAATTGGAGACGATAGCGGCACATGAAAGCGTGTCCCAACTCTTGTAAATAGATGGCTCTGTTGTAAATAGATGGCTCTGATAACAACAGGACAGGGGTGGATTGGATTTTCTCGGTATCAAAAAAATGCCATACTCCAATTATGTACTGGTATAATGCCTTGGAGGTAAAATATGAGGTACCTTGAAAGCTTTCGTACCCCTCTTCAAGTTTCTAAAAAGGTTTGGCACCCTTGCAGAATCCAATTCCCACCGCTTCCCGGCTGTAAAAATGACTGATCCTTTAGCAATTAGTCAAAAATGTCCAAACGAATTTTAGATTTGTGCAAAAAGATTTCTAAGGCCTGGTTCATACGCCGTTCTGTACATGTGCCGATCCTATTCCGTTGACAACGCCTTCAGATCGACTACATAAACAATTTGGTTTCAGACGCCGTTCCAAGGGTTTCATGCATGAATTCACACCTGATGAAGGCGTTCGGAACGGGTTGGAAGACGTTCGGAACGCCTGAACACGATCCAATTATTGAAGGCGTTCTTACTCGTTTCATACACCGTTCTGAAGTCGATCTTTGATTTTTGGCAAGAGCATAATAGGATCGACACATGTACAAAACGGCGTATGAACTAGGCCTAATATATCCAAGTCAATTTCTGAACAAGTGGGACGGTATGTATAACGGTAATTACAGAGCTCATTGAAGTTGTCAATTTCTTTTTAAATCAACCAAATCCCTAATGAATCACAAACATCAAAGTGATTTGATTGACAGCATGTCGTCCATCTGTTTTTACAGCTATGCAATCATTTTCAAGTTAAAGGGTAATATCTATTTAAACACTAGGGACTTTAAAGAATCCTTTTGTGTATTAAGCGACTATGGTAAAACAAAATTTGACTGCTTAATAAAAGAGATGGTATTCATTGCAAAAATGAAACCGTCGCTTAATACACAAAAGGATTCTTTATTCTTTAAAAATCCCTAGTGTTTAAATAGATATTTCTTGTCAATTTTATTTATTCTTTATTTATTAGCCCATATAAATAGTCCTATAATAAATTTTACCCTTTAACTTGAAAATGATTGCATGATTCGATCGAAACGTTGTTAATTAATATGAATAAAAATTTAATCATTTTTTCGTTGACTGTTCTTATTAAATCAACACCAAAGAAGCTTTTTATAAAAATTTTAAAGTTCAGTTGAACAATTGCAGACAATAAACTCTAAAACATTCAAATGCACAATTTTCAAGCCAATTCCAGATCTGTTCAAATGGATTTCCAGAGTTTTAATTTCATGTAACTGCTTTAAGCCTGGTTTCCATATAGCAAACTTGCCTGCGTCGTTTCAAAGTTGAACTCACTCCAACTTTGAATGAATAATTATCATGATCATCAGACCAGTTTGATTGTTGTGTTAACAAAATTGACAGCGTCATGCATAATAATAATCCTTGCTATTTGCATGTTACAGTAATAGACTAATCGCTATAGCTCTTAAACGGGAGGGTTCTATAAGCAACTTGAAATAGACAAAAAAAGCGTTAAATTTTCAAGACCTAAATGAACTAAGCTTCAAACATGCAATAGCCAGGATATATAGGTAAATAAATAATAACAGTAAAAATGTAAACATCAAGCCGAATCAGCCGCTTGTATTAATGTGGAAAACAAATCTGTATGTATCTCATAACAAATCTTTGTATATGATCGCTGTTTAAATGTCTATAATAAACTACAAACAAACAAACAAACTGTGTTGGGTCTAAGAATACGAAAAGAAAAAATCAACACTTGATTGGGATTGGATATAGTTTTTATCTAATATCAAAACTTGCCTAATTACATATGTGGATTGTTTCATATTTTCATTATATCTCATTCATTATCTTGCCTTCCCATTCTTTGATCAATTTTCAACATTCGTCCCCTCTCTCTCTTAAGACAAAATTCGGTCTATTGAAATTCCTGTTTAAACAGGTTTCAACTGTATACTATATACATAATTTTTCTTTCACAGACAAACCAGTTAGTCCACCTATTGAAGAGGAAAGAGCTGATATTGCAATGATAATGATGACGACACGTAAAATGGTATCTAGTGATATTCGTCTACGTCATGCTACAGCAATTGTCATGCTCGGTGTTATTGGTGCTGAGTTTCAACGTGAAGTTGACCCATTATTAGTTGGACGGGAAGGCGGGAAAAGTCAACTTGGTGAGTTTCAAAAACCAGCCATGTAGAAGCCACGATGATTAATTTAGTCATAGACGGAGTCATAAAGCTTATATGATATAACCAAGTTCTTGATAATAGGATATTTTTATTTTTCATAATAGGAAATGAATTTACGATGGATATTAATACTGTTCGAAACACTGCAAAAGCTCTGACTTCCTTACTACTAAGAAGGCCATCATCAAAAGCAAGTGCCTATAGTGCGATTCGAAGAGCTGCCATTGATCTGATTGGAAGAGGGTTTGCATTATGGGAACCTCATATCGATGTATCTCAAGTTCTAGTTGGCCTCCTTGAATTATGTGTTAGCTCGGAAATTAAAGCGAGGCAAATAGATGCTGATAAACCGCTGACATTATCTCCGCCTGCAGATCTTCATCGATCTGCTCGCCATTCGTTGTCTTTAATTGCAACTGCTCGACCTTCTGCCTTTATCACTACACTTGCTAAAGAGGTAAGATCAAAGCCATCTATTTACAGAAGTTGGGACGCTCTTTCATATGCCTCTCTCGACTCCCATTGACAGATGCCAGTCACATGATTTTATGGACGCCATTTTCGTTCCATCAAACCCAGGCTCGCGAAATTTGAACAAAACACGCAAAAACAATTTTATGAATTCGAAAAAGTTTTTGTTCAAAAGCAAAACCTCATTTTCAATGGAACGCAAAATGGCGAGTTTCGAGCCTCAAAACTTTTTTGTCCCAAATCTTATAAATAGAAGGTTCTGGGTTAGATGATCCCCTCAAAGTAGCTCTGATGCAATGTTTGTTAGCAAATAAGGACAACACCTGCTACCAAATGGCAAATTGTTTCCTGGAAGATTAAATAATAAAACCAATCTGGGAGGAGTATGCCTTAACCGGTATCCATAAATTCCTTACTAATTATTCAAGTCTACGGTGGCCCACAGCTCTCACTAGACATACCAGTTTGTGGTGCTGCGCCAACAGAAAAACAAATGCCTCTCTAATCTCCGCCTGGCTTGAACCGCTAATTTCACTATGCTCTCTTTATCAACATTCGAGCACATTCGGTTGACAGATAAGCTTGAAATCGGCATATGGCTTTAAAATAATTATCTGTCTGAAGTTCATTTGGAAATTTCTGAAATTGAATCGGAAATTTCTGAGATTGAATTGGAAATTTCTGAAATTGAATGGGAAATTTCTGAAATTGAATTGGAAATTTCTGTAATTGAATTAGAAATTTCTGAAATTGAATAGGAAATTACTGGAATTGAATTGGTAATTTCTGAATTTTAATTGGAAATTTCTTAAATTGATTTTGAAATTTCTAAAACTGAATTGGAAATTTCTTAAATTGATTTGGAAATTTCTTAAATTGAATTGCAAATTTCTGAAATTTGATTGGAAAGGTGTAGACTACTGTATTTCTTAAATTCTATTTTTTTTTATTAGGTTGCTCGCCAAGTTGCTTTATCGTCATCTATGTCCTTTAATCAACCATCTCCTGCCGCCATTGCTGTGTATTCTCATGTTCGTCATCAACCTTCTTCCTCTGATGGTCAAAGTTCAAATGTTATTCAATTAGCTCGTTTTGAAATTTTACGCTTGATTGAACTAATGATTGACAAACGACAGCAGGAAGTTATTGAATTGATTGTCGAGGTATGTATATATAAAGTTCATAATTTACAGATAGTAGTAGTAGTATAGACGGCTACATTGTAGGAAAGTGCCGTCCAAGGAACGCCACATAATGCGGTCAGACATATAGCTGACAAAGAAACTTGTAAATAAGACAATTCACAATACGAAACATTATGAAAAGATACTACTTGCCCATAGCCCCGTCGAAACATCTCCTTCATCTGCTAATGAAAGATGTCATGCAGCGGTTGTGGAGCATAAGTCTATGATATCTCGACATGACCTAAAGAAAGACATCTGACGTTGATGAGCAATAGCAGAGGCAAAAGGGGACGTTTTTACACAATTGACGTGTGCATTATTATTCACGGAGCATAAGCTCTTACAAATACAATCCTGGTTACCAGAATATGTTAATGTTTCTATGGTACCACAGTCAGGCTTTAACAAAATTCGGGATCATAGGAACTTGATTTCCGAAAGGCCAGATTGGATATCAATCAAAAAAGGCATCTCGACTGCCTCTGTATTACTGTTTGAAAGATTTTAATGCTTTTAATTATCATATGATGATTACATTGATTTCTGTTGCAGAAACGTTAAATTACAAATTCATTATTATCCGTGAAAATTTGCTTTTTTCTCAAAAAAAGAAGTTGCATTTGTATACGTTCGGAAACAACAAAGACAAAATTTGTAGCAATGCAAGTGGTTAGACGTTTTCAGTACGTATGTAGAAGGGGGCTGACTCTAAGAGCGTACAGCTGCGTATAGGGGGTAGGGGGTGTCACAAATTGGTACATTTACTGAGAACGTACTTTATGGATGACCCCTTATAGTATGCTTTGTCTGAGAGATATAAAAAAGAACTAGTAATCAGGCAAAAATGTAGATACAATTAAACTAGACATAAACAGCAGGAACTTTAATTAAGATTGTACAACATTAATTGCAAAATCTACAATCTGTGTAGTCTAGTCCCATAGAAAATATCAATCAACCATTTGGAACTTTAACTAGCATATAGTTATTGGAAACAGACTAGAATTATTCAACATGATACTTTGAACAAATTAAAGTCAAAAAATATTTTAAAATGGGCACCGGAAGTTGTTCCAGGCTCCTATTGTTAAAACTCAGATAGAAATGAGAAGATCCTGTAACTGAGTTTCGGTGCACATTTCAAAATATTTTTTGACTTTAATTTGTTCAGAATATCATGTTGAATAATTCAAGACTATTTCCAATAAATGATGCGTGGTCATCAATTCAAACTTATTGTCCCTCAGATACCACGTCTACAAAGTGTACAACATCAATTCAAACTTATTGTCCCTCAGATACCACGTCTACAAAGTGTACAACATCAATTTTGTTATCGAGTTACTCCACGGTGGAATAAACTGTCGTCAGACATAGTTTCATCGAACACACTGGCTAGTTTTAAATTTAATTTAAAGAAATACAATGTTAATTCGTTTTGTAAAGTTTTCAAATAGATTACACATCATATATCTGTATACTTAGAATGTAAACTTAGAATTATCAAACCATTAGGCTGTATGTAAGCGAGGGTTACACGCCCTCCTGTATTTGCCTGTCAACAATTGAAAGTTGATGAAATAAATCAAATCAAATCAAATAATCTTCTAGTCAAAAAGTGTCCGTATGATTGATTGATATTTTCTATGGGATTATACTACTACACAGATTGTAGATTTGCAATTACACCTAATGCTCAATAAACATTTAAAAAAAAACTAAATCTCATATTCAAAAGATGGTCAATCGACAAAGGAACAAAATAATTCACTATTAAAAACAACTTCTTGGGTATAAACAACAACAAGTTGGGTATAACCTTGACATATATTATGATATGATCTTATCATATACCACATGCCATCTGTGTAATATTAGATAGCATTGCATAGATTATGCTTTTTAGTTCTAATTTAATAATTATCAATGCAATATGAATATATTTTAATTTTATGTTCATTGATTAGTTATTTTTATTTCAACTTTAATTGAGCGTATCTTGGTTATCTAACTAATTTGGGTCAAATTTTGAACTGATTATTTAAACTACAATCACGGCCGTGACTACATGCTTCTGTCCAGGAGGGCTTTTTCCAATTTTGCGTGACGAAATCGAAATTTTTCCCGGAAAAGGCGCAGCATTCGCATATTTGGTAGCTTCTATAATAGCGTATAATAAAAAAGTTGAAAATTGAAGGTGGGTGGGTAGGTTGGTTTGCCGGAACTAGTAAAGGATTATTTCTGAGAAAACTACTGAGTGAGCAAATTTTTAACCCGCTGAGAAAATTTTCTCTAATTGTGATCAAAATTTTGTGGGTGGGTGGTGGGCTAGCGTGGATCTAGCTGGTCCACCCACTTTTAGTTGCGATGCGAACCTTGATCGGGAAGGGGTGGGTGGGCTGGTCGGCTTGACAGACGTAACATTGTACGATTTGGTAATTTTTCGTCGCAAAATTGCCCGAAATTTGAGTCAAAAATGTTTATTGGGGGTTGTCAAACTATTTTACCGGTTTTTGCAGAATCCGTTGTTAGCGGTAAATATTTAGCAAAGTTTGACTGTA
Organism: Haliclystus octoradiatus; assembly: GCA_916610825.1. Classification (NCBI taxonomy): domain Eukaryota; kingdom Metazoa; phylum Cnidaria; class Staurozoa; order Stauromedusae; family Haliclystidae; genus Haliclystus; species Haliclystus octoradiatus. Next base: position 24,210,606 of record OU744449.1, on the reverse strand, counting down.
CGTAATTCATTCTCGGACATTTTGGCTTACTGTTATTGACAGAATTCCATTTAATCTGGAACCATTATTGCCGGATTTTATTGTATTCAATTCAAATGCATTTTCTTGATTATAGGTTGTTGATGTTGTTGTACATTGTATCGATTCAAAAACAATGAAAGAACAAGGCTTATTGAAAGTGTTTCCCGCGTTAACAAGGTAAATTAGTTTCTTATTTAAAATGTTTGGTTAATCAGTTCTAATTTTTGGATCATAACTAAAACAAGTATGCAGTCTGTGTAATTCATTATTTTAATATCAAAGACTTACTAAAATACACATACCTAACTGTTCAAAAATAAGTATATATTAAACACAAAACAGTTTCTGTCACCGACCAACAGGTCAATAGAGGACTTCCAGTCACGTGGCAATTTGTGCTCGAAACCCGATTTTAGGGCATTTGAAGGTCACTTCATTCGAAATCATGGCCGCGGATGGTCAATCGTCTCTTAAAAACGCAAATTGCTAAAGCAAAATAATCAAGTATTCAGCCGGATGAATACCATTTGTTATAGCTTTCCAGGTAGAAAAACATTTCTTCTTACTTAATCATCTTATTTATGACGCTGTAACGTCATCTAAACTTCAATTCTTATGGTCTCAAACACGCTGCGATATCGTAAAAAAATTCTTCTACCTTCCCAGCTAAAAAAAGGTAGTTACCTGCCTAAGTATCTGATTATTCTTCGTTAGTAATTTTTGTTTTAAAGAGACGATTGACCAGCCGCGGCCATGATTTCGAACGAAATTCCCTACACCAGGGTCGTGGCTTGATCAGGGGTAGCTCAAGGACATTTTATGATTTTTTATGGATTCTTTTAATTGTATTAAATTCAGTTTTCAACCGATTTTCAAAATTCGTTTTGCATTTGGTACGTTTGTATATTTACCACAGATCTTCTATGTATAATTAAAAAAATAAAAAAGTTACTCAACTTTTAAACTAAACTTCGCGATGAAACGTTTTGGCTCACTAACATTTGTTGTAATAATTTTTTTTATTTTTCATTTCATACAAGACAGATTTGTAGTAGATATATTTAGGTACGAGATGCGAAAGGAATTTTGAAAATCGGTTGAAAATAGAATTTAACACAAATAGTAAAAGAAGCAATAAACAGTCAGAAAAATGTCCTTGAGTTACCCCCTGATCTAGCCACGACCCTACACCAGCGGTTCAATCCACTGCATGACCTCTATACGAAAATCGAGCAATTCGATTGGTTGAACAGCGGTCAATTCTAAACTGTCTTACAATTATATTAAATTGCGTTTTTGATGCATTCAAATACATTAAAATTTACTTTATGGTTATATGTTTCAAAATTCAGACCTGTTAATCATATATGCTTGTGAAATTTTAGTTTTGAAGAAGTATTTATTGAGTTTTTTCTACACCTTTCCCAGGTGAATTCAAGAAATTTCCAATTAAATTTCACATTTTTCCATTTTTCAAGTCAATTCAAGAATTCCCAAGCGAATTTCAGACAGATAATTACTTTTCAGACAAGTGCCCATTTCAAGCGTATCTGTCAATCACGAAGTTAATGATAAGTTTGTTCGGATGCGGATAGAGGAATCATAGTGAAATTACCGAAGACCGGGGGATGACGGAGATTGGCGAGGCATTAGATATTGTCTCGCCAATATTATTTTCTCGCTCCCGGCTTTCAGTAATTTCACTATGCTCCATTGCTCCCTCTATCCGTATTCGAACATACTGTAGTTAGTCTGTATCATTAACCTCGTGATTGGCAGATACGCATGAAGTCGGCAGTTACTTGTAAAGACTGAAAAACTGTCTGAAATTCATATAGAGATTTCTGGAATTAAAATTGGAAATTTATGAAATTCAAAGATGTAGAAAAAACTAATTAAATACTTTTTAAAAATAAACATTTTACAAACATTTCAGAATCTGCTGTTTATACAATCACGATCTACAAAATTATATTTCGGTCGCGATTTATATTTAACTAATAGAAAACGATGCTGAATTTTTATGTACTCTGATACGAACACGCTGGGTGCGTAATGAGACATGAAAGAGGCTTAAAGAATCACAAGCCGATAGAGTAATGAATTCTAAAGGAATTTTATAGATTAATGTTTAATTTATGATTTTGTTTCAAAGTTATTGTGTTTTGTGTTATTAATTTTAATTTGAATGGTATTTTTAAGCGATCAATCAATGAATGAAATAATCTCTATCAATGAAAGCTTTTCTTCATATGAACGCCATTTTGTTTCTGTTGCTAACTTGTTTCATTTTAGGGCTTAAGCCGTAATTTTAAAAAACAAAAGCCGTAATTTTACGATTTTACGCACCAGTCTGACACAAGCATCAATAACAACTAATCAGCGATCAGTATCACATTCGATGATTTTATAAATACGTATATTCAAAACAATATTAATCATTCAAAGCATGTTTTTACTATTTTGGGGAATATCTCTCCTAAACTTTTAAACTAAACATTTTTGAGATCAGTTAATATGGTAATTAGCGCCTTTTTCTTACTGGAATGCTCGATCAATTCTTTTATATTGTAATTATATATCATTTTAGTTTGATATCATCGGAGAATTCATGACCTAGGGTACGGTAGATATTCCGTAGATAGGTTTTTTTTCAAGAATATTTTTGAGTTTTGGAAACTTTTTACTTGATATAAATAAAAAAATTTTGCTAGGTGTAAAACACTTGTATCTCGAGCAGAAATGAGAAAAAAAGTTTTGTTAATGCTTTTTGATGGCATGCGAATCTTCAATTGAGTATAATATTGCGGAAACAATCAAAACAAGGATACTTCGTAACCATGAGTCAAAAATGTCTTACAATCAATTATGGTCCAATAATCTAATCCCCTCCCTTGGACTTGCGCAGACATATTATACCATGATACCGGCACCTGCTGTTTGAGTAAATTAGATTTGTTAATCCCTGGCCAAATGACTTTTTTATTTCGCCAACATTCATCGGATTTTGTTGAGTTCATTTTCGTCAACATCTTGAGGGCGGCCAAATGACTTTTTATTTTCGCCAACATTCATCGGATTTTGTTGAGTTCATTTTCGTCAACAGCGGATAGTATTTTGAGGCTTGGAAGCTAGTCAATCGAGCCCACCAGTCCTGAGAAAGGCTACGTCATAGTTGACCAATCAGATGAAGGTTCATATTTTAAACAAAACTCAACAATGTTGAGGAAATAAAAAGTCATTTGGCCACTTCGCCAACATCGGTAGAGAACAATAGAACTCAACAAAATCCGATGAATGTTGAGGAAATTTTTGAATGTGTTCAAATCGAAATTCAACATCAGCCAACAAAATCCGAAAAGGTGAGGGTGGCCAAATGACTTTTTATTTTCTCAACATTCATCGGATTTTGTTTAATTCAACAATGTTGGCGAAATAAAAAGTCATTTGGCCGGGGCTTTATGGTAAAAATGCTTTAAAAATAAATATAATTTCAAATAAGATACAACCTAATTTACCAAGCGCGGTCACGCGATCCAAATTTCAAGTTCTCAATCCACTCCATACAAGCACTTACCATTTCTAACATACTGTTATGACGTTCAATACCTCATTTCGGTCGATTTAGGAAAGATTTTAATAAATTTACATTCGTAAATTTTTTACCGTAGCATCACATAAATTTGATAATGTTAACTTATATTCTTGCCCGATTTATATGCTTTTTAATTAAGAAGAGTTTGACCGCAAATCTAAATCATGTTCTCATTCCAAATTCTGACCCTACAATTGTATCATATAGAGCTTCTGAAAGAAAGTTCGATTACTTTTATTTTTATTGTCATTTTATTTCTATTGTCTCAAATCAGGTTTTCTATGGTATCATATTGTACTTCAACACGTCGTTTAGCTGTTGGTTCACGTATAGGACATATTGCGTTATATGAATTACGTTCATCACGTTGTCAATTAATACAGGCCCATAATGCACCAGTTACAGTTGTAGCGTTTTCACCTGAAGGCAAAGTTCTGGCATCTTATTGTCACCGTGACACGAAATTAAGTTTTTGGCAGGTAAGGTTTCTTACTGTATATCGCTACGTGATGATGAAAGTCATACAATTAATACATTCGAAACAGTATGTTTTTATTTCATTATACGAAAGAAATTAAGGGAGATTAGCTCAGATGGCAGAGCAACCGAACTTTCAATTGGATCGGATCTGATCGGCTGTGGTTCAAATCCCCCGAAGGTCAACTCAGCATTGACTTTATCTAAAACATCAAATGAGTACCATCTAATGATGGCGGATGAAATGGTCCTAGCCTCATTCCATAACGGCCCTCAACTCTACCCAGACGCTACGATGAGGGCCTAATAAAATTCAGCTAGCAAAGTGATGCGTTCAAATTGGCTCTTCATCCGTAGCGTCTGGGTGGAGTTGAGGGCCGTTATGGAATGAGATGGAATGGTCCATTGGGAGTTATATTGTGAGTAGCTGCGGTGCATCGTTGCGCATTTACAATCGAGGCCCATCTGCCATTAAATTGATCCGCAGTGTCACGGCTGAGATAATTAATGAAGAGAAATTAACATCAATGCTCAGCGAGAAAAGCCACTCCTCTAGAACTTGAATTTAGGAGTTGTATGGATGCCTTCGGTAGGGCAAAGCCGTCTCAATTACTACTACTATTATACGAAACAGAAGAAGCGAGATAAAACGGTTTAAACGTTTTTTTTTAAGAGCTATACCCTGTATATAGCCATAACTTACGTACTCCACATTATGTATGAGAAAATCAAAGAAAACATTGAAGTCCCTCAGAATCACGACTGCACAGCAATTGTAATGATATACATAACAAAATATCTTGCTTTAGAATCGACTAAGAAAAAACGGAAAACCGGACCACAGACACTCAAACACACACATACTTACGCATATATAGATAGAGATAAACTATATAATAGTACACATATTTTAATTGAACAGTATACTTCTTCTTAAAACATTTTAAGGCAATAGTCAGTGGCAACAATTTCTCGATTTTATTGTTAATCTCAACGTCGTTTCGACTAATATCATAAAACATTTTCAATTAAAACATATTTTATTACTAAGAAAAATGTATATTAACTTAATTGTCACATGTACTGTATAATTAAAAAAGTAATGTAGACGGTATCGCCCTACCGAAGGCACCCGTACCACCCTCTATTTCTAGATGAGTGGCTTTTTTCGCTGAGAGCAATGATTTTAAACGCTCTTTGTTGATCTCAGCCGCGACACTGCAGATCAATTTCAACCGATTTCATGGCAGATAGGTCTTGATTGTCAATGCGCAACGATGCGCCGCAGCTACTCACAATGCAATTCCCTCTGGACCATTCCATCCGCCATCCTCAGATGGTACTCATTTGATATTTCAGATAAAGTCAAGGCTGAGATGACCTTAGATTTGAACCACAGTCGATCAGATATGATCCGATCTGAATTTCGTTGCTCTGCCATCTGAGCTAATCCTCCCTACTGTATATTTAACGAGGCTATATAGTGTATACACTAAACTACAACAACAACAACGTAAAGTAGAATGTATTACGACTTACATAAAAATCACCACGAGCTGGCTGCACTGATATGACGTCATGAAACTCATTATGTAACTTTCACTAATTGGCTTTAATCAATGACAGAATCACGTGGACAATAAATGGCCCATATGGTTAACTAAGTGAACTTAACTATTTTTAACTATTAATGTTACAATTAGATAGAAAGTACAAATGTATATGTGCGTGCTATAAGATATATGATAAATGATTGTGCTATCATGCATATTGAGGTTTCAAGATTAGTTTTCAAAATTATCAAAGTTATTCCCATCGCAGTTGTAGGGGGGGGGGGGGGGGTTTATGTCAAAATATGATAGTACTATAAATAATATTAATAGAATCAATGACTACTAGGCCATTTAATAAGTACGTATTTCTTTTGAGAGTTAAAGGGACATGGGGTCACATCAAAAGCGTGCAGCTGCATACAAGGATGAGGAGATGTCTTAATCTCTAAGAAATATCTCCGCATTGCCACTGTCTCCGTCGCCACTATAGATACCCCAAATATATTTTTATGAATGACTGATTCAATCAAAACAGATTAAAACAAAATTCATAGCAAAATTTGTTTTGCAAAATGAAAAAATTGCAAAAGCGTCAAAAGTACACCCCAAAAAATTTCATGAATAAGCATACCCTAAAAAGTTTTTCTAGATCTTGAAAAAAGTACCCTTTAATATTTGAACGTCCCCGTATACCCAAAGTATGGAAGTTACCCCCCGGGGACTGGAAGTCAATTTGCTATATAGTCCAAAGCAGAGCCATCTATTTACAAGAGTTGGGACACGCTTTCATGTGCCGCTATCGTCTCCAATTGGACAGATGCCAGTCACGTGATTTTTGGATGCCATCTTTGTTCTTTTGAAAACAGGTTCTCAATCATTTCAAGTGAAACGCGCGAAAAAATACAATACAAAATGGCTGAAAAAACACACAGCATTCTCCTGCACATGCGCACTGTTAAAAACGTGCTCGGGTCCAGGCAAAAAGATACAAAAATGGCAAAAGTGTCCCAACTCCTGGTCCAAAGTCACAATATGTATTCATTGACTGTGTTTATTTCCCATTATTTTAGACGAGTACATCACTACTGGGTATGCTTAGCTCAACTATCAAATGTGTTCAGTCATATAATACGAAAAATAGTACAGCGAATATCCCACCTAACATTGTAAAGTCTGTACGACTAGTATGGATTAATAAGAAAAACGTTGTTTTACTATTCTCAGATCAGCAACAATTCAAATATTCTGTATAGTAGAGATAAATTTTATAATATTGTATTTATATAATTCATATGGAAGCCAAATTGTATAAAACAGGGTATAAATTCCTTCTACTCTGGGCAGGCCTAAAGTCGATATGTTGTAATGTTGTTCATCATGGTTAAGTAATTAATTATTAGCCAGTATGTATTAAACCGCAGAATACCATGCTGTTAATTTTATCTTTAACATTTTAATAATTCAATTGTCTTTAACATATATTTCAAATGTTAAAAACTTGGACACGTTTAAATCTTTAAATCTATGAAGTAACATGGAGTTTTTAATTACACACATGAATTGTTCAACTCTATGATAATAACTATTGACGTAAATAGATGGCATTCCTGTGAAACATTATTTTTTAAAGGATAATTAATTTCGTTATAAAATTGTTTGAAATGATAATACTGTAAAATGAAATTGAATAAATATTAAATGAATTATCAATTATATACCTGTCTTAATTTATGTGTTGAATTCTCAATTGTAATAATTTTCCATTTGTCTTAATATATCGTTATTATATCATAAATTATATATATATAATATATATATATATTGCATTGCCCACTACTTCGGTAGTTTGAGCACTCTGGTATGGCACAGATGTTTTTTCATGTGATGAATTTTTTCACCACATTGATAACTCATCTTGACTTAAGTATATACCGAAGTCAGTTCCTTGTTCGCTCACTGAGCAGTACTGATGAAGGCTAATGACCAGAAACATGTACTTGTCTGCTGCTATATATATATATATATATAAATATATCGAAATGATATTGGATTTCTATAATCTCAAGTGTACTACTGTATAGCTATGTAACTCTTAAATTGCTTACTTTTCTCCCCAAGAAATCTCATGCAAATAGAAGTCAGCTTCTATTAAATTTTGGGCAATTATACTACTGCACTATCCTCGTTGTCCCCCTCCCCTATAAAGGGATCAATTAGGAGCATTTACTATCATTGCTCTCAGCAAAAAGAGCCACTCCTCTAGAAATAAAAGAGTTGTACGGATGCCTTCGTCAGGGCGTTACCGTCTCAATTACTTTACCTATTAGGTTAATTGCTAAGGAACCTTGCTTGACATTTGCTTGGTTGTTTACGATCTAGCAAATGTATTGACATGCTACAATTGTTACTCATGATTGAATGACCCAATAATAAGTTACTTCGCCATACACGTTGATGATTCATATATGTATTTTGATTTGGGTAGCTCTCGTGGTGTTGTGTTTGCAGCTTGAATGGCCTTGAATGTAATTGCGTGAACAAAAAATACTAATACAGGCGAATATTTTTGAACAAAAACATACCATTTTTCTTTCATTCTTCAAATTTTTACTTATGAAGTTATTTCTTGCTATACTCATGATAATAACTCATATAGCATCATATATATTTTAGCATATTTTTTCTAGGATTTAGTTTATTTTACTTGTATATCTGTATATATCAACATGCGTGTATTTTATAGTTATAATCAGTTTTAATCAAGAGCCAACTTGATGCTGTAGAAGCAAGTTGAAGTTGTGCGATATACGGTCTACGATACCCAATATACCAAGTGATTTGAAATTATTTCATAAATATAACCAACATACATGTTAATTATTTGCCATAATTGCTTACATATAAAGATACTGTATGTTCAAAGATTGTAAATAAACTTTGTTTGGAAATGTTCAACGAAGGAGAAACTTACATTGTTATCAAGTAAGCTCAACTATGGAGATTACTCTGCTACAAAATTAGTTTAAATTAATGTTCTATTATTTTTGCATCTATACATGTTTTCTGATTAGTCTTTGTGAATTAATTCTTGCTATTAGGCTTTGAATATAAAATTTAAATAGTCAAGTGTCAAGATTATAGAGTGTCATTTTCTTCGTTCTTTTCCAATCATAGATTCATTGTCAATTCACAGAGTCGTTGTATTTTGAATTCTACTTTCATCCACAGCCTCAAGATCTTCTAACGTTTCACATGATTTATCGTTGGTATTCTTTGAGTTATCATTTGTAGTCGTAGATCTAGATGTTGTCTCTTTGTGATAATATTCACGTACAAATTCAATATAAGTTTTAACTGCTCTCCAAATTGGTGGACTTTGTAAACAATAAACGATAGGATTTACACTCGAATTTAATAACATAATTGTAAACACAAAATATCTACTATCTTGTAAAGGCTTCAAATTGCTAGGATATATAGATAGCAATATAACATGTATAGTTAAAGGAAAATAAAATAATAATATAATCAATGTAACTGTACCAAGAAATATCGTTTGACGATAATGTAGTTTATTTCGTGGACTTTTCGATTTAAAATCTGGTTGTACGGAACGCTTGCGTATCATTTTTAATGTAAAATAGATCCTAAAATATGCATAACTATTCAATAAATATGCCATCGATAATAAAGTAAATGTTACAATGATAGTTATTAACCATAAACCAGTTAGAAAACTTGTTATTGCAAGAAGTAACTCACATACCAAACAAATACTCATGGTTATAATTAATTTAGTAACAGTTAATTTACATTGATAATAAAATGGATGACATATTGCCAAATAACGTTCAATTGTTATAAATAATGCTGACGTCATAGAAAATATAACAACTATTTGTCCCAAAAAAATATGATAAAATAACGATATGCAATTATAATGTTCTTGTGTTAAATCTAGTAAATGAATACCATAGGGTATCATAACAAATAAACTTGTAAATAAATCTGTTAACGATAATGCCATTATTGGTACATTTGATGATGTTCTCAATGTTTTGGTTTTGATTAATGCAAATAGTACCAAAAAGTTACTGATAAAAGTCCATGGTGTACAAATAAAACTCAATATTGCTAAAAACTTGAAACTGGAATGAAATTCTGGACTTGCTGGATGTAATCTAGCTGACCAACCACCACCAAGCACACTACAATTTTTAACAGCATGGATAATTTGAGTATCCATAACTAATCATTGCGTACATATATGTATCATACATGCAATCAAATATTTGAATATTAAATCAAACAATTGATTTTTTTCTTGACGTTTCCACAGCGTATTATAACAGAGTTACATAAACGTTGATTATCAAAATACCAATCAATTCATAAGTTCTCCAGCGTATAAGTTATTACCGTATGTTTGAAGCAACACAAATCATTTATTAGGATAGTATTATATGAAAAGATTTAGCGTGAATGAATACCATACAAAAAGCAAGATATTTATAGATGTGTGCGAGGACAGCTGATTTTAAGAACAGACGTCTTGATAAGTTTAGAGATTAGGCTATATTATTTGTTTTTGAATATTTTTCTGACAATTATCAAAATTGATGCAATTTTCAAGTCTTCAATTAATTATCTAACTTTATTATGGCATTTAATTTCCAATGCCTAATTGTGTCTTTGTAAATGTTGAGCTGTGGTTTCAAGATAACAATAAGCCACGATTGATCGTACTATTAATCGTATTGTACGCGGGATTGTACGTATTGATTTTTTCGTACGACAATAAATCTCCAAAATGATAAAAAAAGCACGCGATAACGCCTAATTTCAAAAGATAGAATTTTTCAACCTGCACATGTGATTTATTAATTTTGCGATATACTGTATAACATGGTATAACATATATTCACACATCGCGTGATTTATCAAGGTTCGTCATACCCTCGATCAATTCTCTAAAAACAATGTGATGTGAAAAACAATATTATCCTTATCAACACATGCAACAATAGTTCAGTTATTTTTCTAATTTTTATTTTATCAATTAAGTCTTGTACATGTTCTGTAATTACGATTGTTAATGTAACCCCGGGTGCAACCTTAGATACATATAAATATTTATTCTTAGCATTTTGTATCAGTGCCGTGAAAAAAGCATCAAGTTTACCGGCTTCTGAATGAACACCCGAATGAACGTAACAAACAAACTACAGTACACTGTCTATATTTATACAAGTTATCAAAAATGATAAAAAAAAGCATAGCGTTTTCCACATTCCCTTTGTCACAGCCAGCTTTTCTCAGAGAACCTGCCTAACTATAGAATGCCATGTCTTTGGAATAGAAATAAAAATTATTATTATCCTTTTTTTAAATGAATGAATGATAACTGTAAATAATGAGTCCCCCAATAAACAAGCTGTATTGCTCGAGGGATGACCTCAATCATTGTAGCTATTACATATCAATCTACGTAAAAATTTTCCTGTATTCTAATTAATTTGCTTTGTTTCAATGATTGAAATATTGATTTCTATCTATTTCTATCTATCATATTATCAGCAAATCTACAATCTGGGTAGTAGTATAGTTGTTGTTGATTTATTTGTCAAAAATTCTGACTTGCAAATAAAGGGAAGTAAACTTCCACTTAACTTACATATTGCCGCAATTACATAATTTACAAATACATACAGAAATTACGAGATACAAAACAAACAAAAAAAATATATATATATTTAATTATATATATTAATTATATAATAATAATATATGGCGAAAGAGTCAAAGAATACACATTCTTTACTGTTTCTCAAGTTTCACGCTTTTCACAGCGATCTTCAGACTCAACTCTTTCGCCATATATTATTATTATTTACCGCTCTGTCAAATGAAGACATAGAGCTCTATATTATCTGCTATTAGATAAACATAAATTTTATTATTAATTATATATAATTTTTTCACCACATTTATAACTCATCTTGACTTAGGTTATATACTGAAGTCAGTTCCTTGTTCGCTCAATGAGCAGTACTGATGAAGGCTAATGGCCAGAAACATGTACTTGTCTGCTGCTATATATCTATAATATATATATATATATATAAATTGGTTATTAACTATAGCTAATATGTAAGATAACTATACTAATAATCTTTACTATAGGAGTGTGAAAAAATAGTCAGTAATGTTATATAATATAGATAATTTTATATTATTTGTATCCGTTTATGCACTGTTATAGTCCTATAGAAAACAACAACAAGTCACATGGACACTTTTGATTATTGAATAATTAATTGAATTAGCCAGAATCATTCACCATAATGCTTTAACTAATAGAGTAAAAAGATATTTAAGATATGCACTGGGACTAGTCCCAGGCTCTTATCGTTGAAATTCAAATGGAACTGAAAACAGAAGAGACTGGAACAGAATTATTCACCGTAATACTTTGAACTCATAGAGTCAAACAAATAGTTGAAAAATATGCACTGGAACTAGTCCCAGGCTCTTATCGTTGAAACTCAAATGGAATTGAAAAGAAACTGAAACTACAGTTCTGCTGCACAGTTTTTAAATATCTTTTGACTCTAATTATTTAAAACTATTATGGTGAATAATTTTATTCTATTCCCAATAACTATCTGATAGTCCAAATAATTAGTTGCTTTTTCTATGCTTTCTTTTTCTATATACTACTACATAGATTATAGATTTGCCTGTATATTAATACGGAAGGTGTCAGTTGAATTTGTTAGTAGTTTTTGTATTGCATTGTGAAAGGCGATTTTTTGTATTGTATTGTTTTATTATAGTTTCAATCCAAGCTGTATTGCATTGAGCCCTATGTTCAATCAGTAAGACAACTTACAGCACATTAGTTTCAATAACATTAATTTTTATTGCGGTATGTATATATCTCTACTTAAATAAATAAATGAATCAATATATAACTATATTTATTATTTGTCTTTACTGAATGTAATATTGCTCAATGCTATACAGCAGAGCGTGTAATGTAGTTGCAAATAGTCAAAAAAATTAGATATTCATTTTGCTACTTAAAGCTTCACGCCCAAGCGATCATCAGGCAATTTATCTCTACTTATCTCTACTTATATACTTACTAGCAATGTACAAACAATAGAAACCCAACGCAACGAAGCATGTCGTAGAATGGCGTTTCCAAACAGCAAAACTAAACCAGTACCAGTGCGTGAAATGACGCTTCTTTTGATAACAAAGCAATGGGAAATTTAATTATCTGAGAACATTAACTATAAATTTATAAAGATAAAAAGTTTCTTGTAGAAGGAGTTTGAATTAATTGTTTAAAATTGAAGTCTTCTATTAGAGACTTGACTAATTGATTAACATTTGGAAACAGTTTATTAATTAAGTATGTTGATGTTATAATCACCTAATGAAACTGCTTTACTATTCTCCGTATCTGAAGCACTAAAATTAATTAATTAATTTAATTTTTTAGCTATGAATTGCTATTTAAGTAGTATGTATGTATGTATGTATTTTGTCAATTAAAAACAATTGGCTGGCAAATACAGGAAAGGTTCAAAACTTTCATTCCCACTGGTAGTATTAATAGTAGCTATGCATTATGTAACTAGAAAATCAATTAGACAATTTTTGAATCGGATTTCAATCATCATTTATGCGTGGATCGGATTTGATTACACTTATGATATAAAATAATTGAAAATTTAAGACTGGTACCTAGCTGACTGTTGTGGCTGGCTGGTGACGTCACAGATTTTGTATATGAGTGGAGTTAGAGAAGGCCGCCATGTTCGAACGTGAAGCATTTTTACGAGAAAGCATAATCAAAAATGAAAAGAGCAGGGAGAAAATCCGTAATATTTAAACAGATATCAAAAGAGAGAGTATGAAATAGTGACTTTTAAGAAGAATAACCGTGATATCAATATATTTATTGGTTTATTATTTGGTGTATTTCATAATGCCAAAACATGACGATAAGAAGAAATGTTATAATGTTCTTGGATTGGACGGTACTGCCGACGAAGGTAAATTTCAAGTTTCTAACACCGCTGTTTTCAATGTATCAAAGTTCTTCGGTTGCATAACGATGACAACTAATATTTGACGTACTATGTTACGAAATGAACGTTCTCCATGATGATGCTCAGTGCTGAAACATTACTTAGTTTTTCGAGGTGAAATTTAACACTTTGACAAATTGCTCTGATTTTTTGGTCGTCGATTGTAAAAGCTTTGCTGGTGCTTTTTCGGCGGTCTTTCAGTAAAATTCATTGAGAAATTTGTACTTTTGCTGACATCACATGCATTAAACATAAAATATAAGAAGAGTTGAAGCATCACATTATATTTCATTTTGAGTATGCCCTACATCATGTATTTGTATTTGTCATGTATAATAATATTTTAAATTGTATGTTTTTTTGCTTTCGCCTTGGTGTTAAAAGGTTGTTGTTTGTTCGTTTCAATGAAATCAGATATTTTGTTGTTATTTTGCCACGTTCTTCTATCAAGTAAAATTGTACATTAATATGTATTTACAACGTAAGCTACATCCAATTTATCATATACTATCTTTTAGGATACATATTGGACATTATCTGTATTAATCTATAGTTCAGTTTAAACTTACATCTAAGGAATTTAAATTCAATTTATGGAACTGCAAAATGCTATTAATACTTTTATTATTACAGACGATGTAAAGAGAGCATTTACAAAACTTGCTTTAACATATCATCCAGATTTATGTTTAAAGGTAAGCTATTTATCTGTTTTTTTAAATCTAATTTGATAATCAATAGTATATAATTTTACTTGGTTTGAAACTTAAAAAAAATCAAAACAGACGAAGATGTTGTTAAACATAAATATGGGGAGGAGTGTTTAAGAAAAATTCTTCAGCTTGTCCAATTCCTATTGAAAAATTGTATAAAATTTGCTAAAAAGCAATATGAGATGTCCAAGGTCTCCACAATTAATTTCAGACTATGAGGGAAACGGGGTGTTGTGACCTTGGAAAAGTTAATCAAGATGACATCCGTTCATTAAACATTTTCCAGAATATGCTGAACCATAAACAATCGAAAGATAACAACAAAAAACTACAAGCAGTGATTGTTGAAAAATGTTGGTATTATTCATTATACCATTGTCAGTTCAAAAAAAATAAAATGTTAATTTACAAATTATTGATAGATAGTATATATATATAGAATGTGGTGTAAGTTGTCTTGCTGATTGAACATAGGGCTCAATGCTATACGGTAGAGCTTTGAATAATATATAAAATATGAAAAGTCAAAAATCAGACAATCATGTTTGCTACTCAAAGTGTCACGCCAAGGCGATCATCAGGCAATCTATTCTAGGTATATATATAAATTATTTCTTTATAATATATATATTTAATTATATTATTTATATTACCTATGAATAATTTGTAAATTAATATTTTATTTCTTTTGAACTGACAATTGGAATGCCGAAAATTTTTCAACAATGACTACTTGTAAGTTTTTTGTCACTATCTTTCACTCTGACATGTTTTACGAAGAAACTTTTGATCAACATAAATAATGTAATCATCAAAAGGAATAAAGAAAATCTGATAATGTCAAAAAGTTGTCAGGTATCCTCAGGCTACTGAAAGGGTTATCCCCTTCTGAAAAATTTGCTTATTATTTTTACCCATGTTTGTTTGCGGATTGTTGAACCAGAAATGGCAGATTAAATCGGTAAACAGATTATTTTGATAAATATTATCAACAGACAATGAAACAACAAGCTTTATTACAAAATTGAGATTGTCTAAAAGTAAGCAACAGATACGCTGAACAAAATTAATGAATTATAATCGAACAGTTTTAAAGCAGAATTGGTTCAACAAAATTCTTTTTCGACATCGACAAATGAAATGTCAACAAAATAAAATAAAATCTCAAAAATTTTGAATTCAGACACTACCAAGTATGGGATAATGCTGAATATACGTTAATATGTTTACATTTCCTGGTGATAGTTCGCTTTACTCTCATTAAGATTATCTTCGGTATTAAAACTTGTACGTTATTGTATTGGATTCTGACCCTTGGGTCTATTGTTCCAAAGCTCATAATGGCCTGACTGGTTACAATACCAAAGGCAACGTTTAAAATATATATACAACTTTTAATCCTATAATTTCAACTCAATTTTATCCAATACAGTTTTATGTAATCTTATAAAGTTTTGCTTCAAAATGTTCAACATGCAAACAATTTATAGCTTGAGCCGAATATTAGATATTTCATTTATTGTCGTGTAACAGTGTGTTGAATGATACTTGGCCTACATGCATCCTTAATACTTATATCTTGCTAATAACTACTAATATCTAACATAATAATTGCTTTGAAAAAACAATGTATATAGGCATTACATTATTTCATATCATAGTAAAGTAAAAGTAATTGAGAAAGTCTTGTCCTACCAAAGGCACCAAAAGATGGTACTCATTTGATATTTGAGATAACGCCAAAGCTGAGTTGACCTTCAGGCTTTTAGGGGATCTGAGCCACAGTCGATCAGATATGATCCGATTTGAAGTTTGGTTGCTCTGCCATCTGAGCTAATCCTTCCTTTTCCTTACATATCATGTCATGCATTGATAATGAGTTGTCTTTGACCACAATAGATAAACCAATGGCTTTACTCTAATTATTCAATAGTCAATATAGCCTAACATATAATAATATGCTAGGCAGGGTCCGACAAAAGTGAAATTCTGGGATCCTAGATCCCGGAAGGCTAGACATAATTCAGAAGAAACTTGATGTTTTTAATAATTTATTGGTCAATCATCAACTACAAAATTCCAAAGAAAATGTTGAAATGCCTCTAGGATGCCTGAAGGCTGAACCTTTTGTCGGACCCTGATGCTGGGCGATATCGACAATCATAGTTTTAACTTTTGTTTCTCAGAAACCAGATGAGGTTGCTAAACATCGATACCATGATATTTGCAAAGCATTCAAGCGTCTATCAACTGGTAAGTTTTAGATACTGTTGTTTCATAGGAAAATATGTATTCATTCATTCATTCATTCATTCATTTCATTCATTACAAGTTCATTCTAATAATATAGTTTATTTCTGTTTATAGATGATAGTAATGTGGGAGAATGGAACAATGAGAAAAGTGACGAGGTATGACATCATAGCATAATCGTCATATGACGAATGGCAGTCTAAATTTCGCATTGAGCAAATGAAACACTTTCCGTTAGAGATATGACGATAAAAAGGGGAAAACGTTTGTGTTTGTCGTTCGTATTGTTTCTGCACACCTGAAACCATGCTGAAACTTGAAATTTGAAGTCATGTTGAAGCCATGACTGACATTGATTGTTTAATTTACGCTAAGCTTAATGTAAATTGAGCTCGTAGTGACCATCGGTAAATGTTGCTCGGACTTTAATCGAAAATACCCGTTAGTTTGAAGATATTTCTCTTATCGGCATTTTGATGCTTGATTGAAGTTACAGGGTGATAACAAAATAAACAAATAGTCTAGAGAATTTCGATTTCATTATACTTAATAGCGACAAATAAAACACACGATAATCTGCAACGGTTTCGATTTATTCTTAAATCATCGTCAGGCAAGTGAAAGAGAGAGAGAACAGGTTTTACATCGTATTTATAATTAGAAATTATTTACATGATCTATTGAAATTTGGGGCTCTATATACGACTATAACACACTAAACAATACATGAAACATTATGACGGAAGGGATGGTCTAAAGCGGTACTAATTACGAATACAATGCAAAACAAATATGAAATAATAATTACTGTTATACAAAGAAAACAATGAAACAAAGAATAGAAAGTAAAATGTTCTATCAGAATGGTCATAAATATTTTAAATTTTATTGTCCAGCAGGTGTTGATAATGAAAATATTGCCGACCTGAGTGGCCGGCATAATTAGTGTGTTATAGTCGTATATAGAGCCCCAAATTTCAATAGATCATGTAAATAATTTCTAATTATAAATACGATGTAAAACCTGTTCTCTCTCTCTTTCACTTGCCTGACGATGATTTAAGAATAAATCGAAACCGTTGCAGATTATTGTGTGTTTTATTTGTCGCTACTAAGTATAATGAAGTTGAAATTAAGAACCTCTCAGTCTAGAGAATTATTTATGAAAATATACAACTGAAAAGTGACCTTCTGTCCATTTGAATCCCTCAATTGTTTCCCCCGAAATTTGATCAAAACAATAGAGATGCAAGCTGCCTATTATAGCCTATGTACAATATTCATATGCTAAATTTGGAGTGAAAGGCTATATCTTCGGTGCTTAACCAAAATATGTATTATACAAGAAAATTAGATGCCATTAGAGATAGAGGTGCACCGATGAATCGAAAAATAATCAAAAGTGCTGGTTAATCGGCAAAGACCATATGTACATTAGTTTGGACAATGCAATATTTATGATAGTTTCACAAGATAATGAATATATGCAATACATTGTACCTTTCCGCTCAAGTGCACTTCGGAAATAATATTTTTACCCTAATAACCCTATAAACAATGTTCTTGTCAAATCCTTAATAAACAATTTTGGATAAATGCAACGGCAAACGTTAGTAATTTTTACCTGCAATTAATTAAGCGGGTTACACTATACGGAACATTTTTATCACATGATCAGAATCAGCTTCATTTTTTTAACACTTTTTTCATTGATCTTACAGATATTCTTCAGTTTGCTTAGAGAACCTCTTCAAAATTGCTCAAGAGCCGGTAAGTTTTTCATTCTTAATGAGATCAAGACTAGGAATATTAGCAAGGAAATTAGATCAAGCCTGGACAGAAATTTGATCAAGGAACAAACTAAATTTAGGAACCAGTGCTGTTCTATGTTGAGATTTCTAGAACCGGATTCTGACATTGTAATTTGGAGCCAAATTCAATGCTAATGCGCGATGGATGTATAAGAAGGCTGTATGTATATTGTATAGCGCTCTGTTAACATGTGGCGTTCATTGTGTTGCAAATATGTTAGGCGTAAGAGGGACAGCACATTCCTATAATGTGACTGTCTATACTACTACTACTACTAACATAAGCCACGTGAGCACCAACAGTGCACGGTAAAATGGTAAAAAAAACTAAGTTTTGATTTTTAAATCTTCCCTCTTGTCAGATATTGGCAAATTGTCTAAAAATGAAATCTAAAAAATTTTATTACCATACAACATCGTTTAGGGGTGAAATAGCATTTTTGTTGTTGGAAAAGGCCCAAACGCCTAACAAACACCTGTCATAAATGGAGGCAATGTGTACGTAAAACGGCAAGTGCATAGTCCAAACCGCAGACTGCAGAGGATGATTGACACATTAGTCTTCGTGTGGCCTATCTCTCAGATACACTTCAGTTATGTGTAACCAATTCAACTTAAGTGCAATTCAGTTCAATACAAATTCGTTTTTTAGGAAAGATTTGAAAAAATTGTAAACATGGTTTTGGCCATCATGTAGAATCTGTTTTCTGGAAAAGGCAAATTCAAATAAATGCAATGCAAATTTTCTGCGGCTCAAGCGGGTTACACTTTACAGGGTTTGGTTTATAAACTCCCCCTAAAGATCATTCCTTGTCTTACCAGCTTTTTATTCATCCTAGGTGTTCTTTATTCACTTTTATCATCATCTTTAGATGCTCATTCAACTTTTCAAAATGATAACCTCTACAGGTAAGTTCTAATAAGTTATTTACTTTACAAGTTTCAAAGCATCAACTTATGTGTAAGGAAGGCATGTAAAAGTTTATATAAATGTGCTAGTTGCTTGACAAAGCAATTTGCGCACAGTCTACATATAAGCAACAGCTTTATGCTGCATTTGAGGGCAAGGAGAAAACTTTTCAACTTTTAAACAACATTAAGAGTCAATGTTTATGTTGGCATTTAAATGCTTCTCAAGGAGACATTTTAAACTTGTCTGTCTGGAAACCATAATCTCATCCATTGTAGACGGCAGATCGTTCCACTTCTGGGCATGGTCTATTTCATGGGGTGTTGAAAATAGACCGAAAGTAGCTCAGCCAATCAGAATGCTACCAATTTAAATGATTTAGTTGATGGTATAGATGTTATATATATTTAAACAATAGAAACACTTCGTCACATATATACTTGAGCACACCACTATGTTTTTTCATTTAAGAAAATGTTTGAAGATATATTTTACGCGAAACTCAGAGTAGCAAAATAGACTCGTAATCTTTGATCTACTATTTACCGTAAATAAATTATACAATGTACACCTGATATATTGTTTTATGTAGTATGTTAAATACGGTATGTTATAATATGAAAATTCATGTTATAATATGAAAATTCATGTTTTATAGATGTAAAGAAGATGTTATTGAAGATGATGATGATGAAGCACAATATATTCAAATGCTTATCAGTATATTAGAGGTATGTTCAATAATCTTTCACCGTCAGGCCAGTATTACCCTGAAGGCACTTAAAGCACAAGCCTTGGGCCCACAGTTTTGAATAGACCCTTTACGAAAACTTTTGTACAATTTTGCAACTTTTGAAAAAAATTTACAAGTAATAAAATATTGAAATAATAATGATGAGAAGGAAGTTAAGGAAGCTTTAGAGGGTTTCTACAAGATCCATATAAAATGTTAAGACTACAAAATCAGGTTCAAAGCCCAGCAAATCGGCCTAGCAAATTAATCCAGCAACACAAGTAAGACATCGCTGGTATTGTAATGTTTTATTATTATTATCTTGATAATTCCATTCATTCATTTAATTTTGGTTCATATACTAGATCAATATTTCAACTGATCTACCTGCATTCATTTGTGTCTGATTGTTTGATTGGTTAATTTGAGTAGACCTATTGTTTGATTGGTTAATTTGGGTAGACCATTTGACTCAGGGGTCAACAATATAGATTTGTACCTGCAACCAAATTTTCTTCATTCAAAGTACCTGCAAGCTGTCTGGGTTACTGACTTATGAAAGCTGGACATTAATTTAGCGAGAATAGGATTGATCGAAACATGTTAAGAATTCATAACAGTTATTAATTCAGAATAAACTACAATAGTCACTCCAAATGCAGAAATGTATGCGATCTTGATAGTTTAGCACCCTGACCCTGCAGTAATTTTTTGTTCCCGCGGTCCCATTTTATTGAGTCCTATCTATCGTAGCATAGGGGATATCATTATTATTATTCATGATCTTAGCTTGACTATGAAGCTTCACTTTTTTTATATTTCTAGAATCGGTTAAAAACTGGAAAGTCAGTTCCTGCTGGCTTAACTCATGATAAGGTTTGTGAAGTAAATGTCGCTGCTTACATTTATTGCTAGATTTAATAAAGAGATAAAATTAAAGCTGCACTGTCTAAATGATTACTTAACAGCAATTAAAATTTTCATTGTCAATTGTGCTTTAATCCTTAATTGTCAATGTTTCGATTGTCAACTCGCAACGATGCGCCGCAGCTACTCAGAATGCAATTTCATCGGGACCATTCCACCCACCCTCAGAAGATAGTACTCGTTTGATGTTTTAGATATAGTCAAAGCTGAGTTTACCTTTGGGGGATTTCAACTACAGTCCATCAGATGTGATCAGACCTGAAGTCCGGTTTCTCTGCCATCTAAGCTGAAAATCTACAATCTGTGTAGTAGTATAGTCCCATAGAACAAATAAAACAATCAATCGGATACTTTGACCATCAGATAATTATTGGAAATAGGCTATAATTATTCACCATGAAATTCTCAACTAATTAGACTCAAAAAATATTTCAAATGTACACTGGAAGTAGTTCCAGGCTCTTATCGTTAAACCTTAGATAGAAAGGCATCCAAGCTAATTTTATCAACAAGTGAAGGTAAAAAATATATATATATATAATTTTTTTTATGAGTTGACCCTATTATACTACATTTTGAAATTATCTTTAATATATATCAAGCTCCAATGACTTTATTCCCCGATAAATATTTATCTTTTAATATTATTTGCTGTGAAATTGCTTTTGTATGCCGCTTTTAAACTTGTTTTGATGATCTCATTTTTCAGATATCAAAGCTTCATACAGAATTTAATCTTTTGAAGGAAGCAGAAAAGAAAAATGTCCAAGAGAAGGTGATTAAGCTGCCTACCTCTAAATATTTTATTTTCTAGGTGTATTCTAATGATCCATAACCCACCTATGAGCCAAAGCTGAGTTTGGTTTTGATGAATTTGAGAAAAAAATATTTATTTATGCGTTATTTGTATCATCTATTTGGAAATTTATTTGGTTATCTGAATTATTTTTATAACTATATCATTGTCATATGATTGTATAGATCATCATTAGTGATGGGTCGATCCAGTTTTTTGGGGGATCGATGAATTGAAGAGAAGAATCGATTCTATTGTTTTCCGAGTTTTTTACGTCATCAGCGACTGAAAGTTTGAAAAAAGTTTTACGGCTTTTGTATTTCATTTCTTCGGAATTTATTCATTATAAGGTTTGCATCAATGGCGTTTTCTCTGTCAAATCAATAAAATGAACTCATTTCAAATATGTTTGTGAGAATTTCATTATGTTATTTTGTATTTCAATATGTATTTTTTCAGTCGTGTGTTTTTGTTTTTCGTATAAAGCGCTAATATATTTCGATGTCGATGCCATTTTCTTCATTGAAAAAATAGAATAACATGCAAATATTGGATCAAATTAATTATTTCAAAATAAACTGTGTTTATGTTTAGAATTAAGAGCATAAATTTGAATGGTTTGAAGTAAAGTAAACTTTTCCTATCCCACGTGTTTTCGGACATGTTTTTATCATAACGCTGGAAAGGTGATGACCTCTTCATGATAACAATAGACAATATCAAAAATAGTGTCAAATGGCGTTGCAAATAATCAACGGAGTTGAATTACAATGCTTTGCGATGTAAACAAACATTAAACGACCTATTCAAAGAACGCTTTATTGTGAAGAAATGTTTCAAAGAAGCTTTGTTTTCAACAAATAAGATCTACATTTAGAAAGAACAGAACACAATATAAATAATAAACTATTTTATTGTACAAAAAGACCTTAAAAGAAACAATACGTTTTTATAACGATTTATCGATTCACAATTTCATAATCGATTCACCAAAAAATAATCGATGAATCGGTGAATCGGACCCATCACTAATCGTTATGGAGTTGATAATGATATATAAATAAATTAAAGCTCAAAAGTCTGACTTAAACAATTAGTAGAGAAAATATTGGATACAGTCAAACCTGTTATAGCGGCCAGGCCACCTCTATAGTGCAGCCACCTGTCCACAGTGGTCACTCTTGCAATGTCTAAAATAGTATTTTCTATTGAATCAAACCTGTATATAAAGGCCACCTGTCTATAGTGGTGAGCTTGTCTACCTGTCGTAGCTGGCCGTTATATACAGGTTTCACTGTACCGTTTGACGCTCAGTTCTTCCACATTGGGTTTTGTTTCTTTATTTTGCATGAATAAAGTATAACATTTCCTTTCCATTTGATTGTTATTTACACAATTGTAAATCGGTTGTTATATTCCTATAGTTATCAACCAAGAAAGCAAAATCGCAACCTGTTTCAATAGCAAAGGTAACTAATAACTATTATCAATAACAATATATTAGCATTGCCTATGTTGCCTATGAGCTATTGATATTTGGGGCACAAGAGAACGGCACGTGAAGAGAAAATAAGAAATCTTTGTGGCAATGATTTTCGCCTTTGAGTTTTTTCCTGAATTGACTCAAATGCACCAAATATCATTAGAACATATCAAGGATCTGCTACGATTTATTCTTGCAATTTGATTGGTTAACGCCAATAACGCCATTTCACCATAGCCGAGCTTGACCCTGTCGATTTCAAGAAATTTTACAAATACCAAACAACTGATAATTATTTAAATATGGCATTATAAACTAGCAAGTAATAAAAAGTAAATAGCAAATACAGTGAATATTTGTAGAGTCATATACAATTTCATTGAGTTACTGCTTCATGCAGTTTCTCACTTATTCAAAATAAATCAAATGGCTTGCAGGAGAAATATCTGAGCCAGTAAACAAACATGTTTAAAGTGTATAGAAATATTTTACACAAATTAACAATGCTTTTTCCTGAATTGACTCAAGTGCACCAAATATTAATAGCTCACAGAAAACTGTATGCTGATTGCTTTGCATGGTAACTTACGCACTTTTATAAACATTTACATGACCATCTTATTTATTCATATAATGTTTCAAAAAATTCCTGATCAAATTGGAAATTCTGATTCGTGATATCAAGTTTGAATTGTTAAATCGATTGTGCTTTTGATTCTGGTTTTTTTCTGTGGGTTTTTTCTGCGTTAATATGTTGATTTGTCATCATAATTTTAAACCAATCAAGTTGATTGAATCATTTTCATTATATTACACTGTATTTTATGTAGGATGTTTGAATGCTTTATTGCGATAATGAGATAAATCAGATAATCATATATTTTAGTACGATTTTACTCATTTAATAATTTGATTAAATTCTCCTTCTTTTCTAGCCAAAACCAAAAACAAAAAAGCAGCTAATGGCAGAACAAAGACGGAGAGAATTGGTGAGACTAGATTATGTGATATTATTTATTTTCATATCGCACGCTTCCCAATTAAATTATAATGCGGGCAAACAAAACATCAAAATAGCCAACATGAGAAGTTATTTGAATGGGATATATTTGATAATGTAACAAAGAAAGAAGGATGAGTACAGTACAGTGAAACCTGATACAGTATTTCCATTACAGTGAAACCTGTATATAACGGCCAGCTAAGAGAGGTAGATAGGTTGACCACTATAGGCAGGTGGCCTTTATATGCAGGTTTGATTCAATAGAAAACACTATTTTAGACATTGATTGAGTGACCACTATAGACATGTGGTCGCTGTATAGAGGTGACTGTTATAACAGGTTTTCCATTACTTCTTTGCGTTTGCTCGTGCTGACATCATTGTATTTTGAGAAAATGACATCATTCGGGAAGCGTGACATTGTATAGTTGCTCTCTATTTTTACATGTTATCAGCCAACCACCAAGATACACTAACAATGCTAAATAGTCTGGTTCTTGATTCTTCTTATACAATCATGATACGGTATATCCGTACTTTTTTACATTTGCCCATACCGGTACTGCATCATTGTATTTTTGAAAAAGGACATCATTTTGAAAGCGTGTCATTTAAAGTCTAGGAAAAAGATACAAGCTTTTTATGAAATGAGTCTAAAGTTTTATTTTATTTTGTAGGAAATGAGTAAAATTGAACAAGAGCTAGAAGAAAAAAGAAAACATGAAGAAGAAAGGGAAACAGCTAGAAAACAGGTATTTATCCAATCTTATTATGATCTCAAATCATATCTAACAGTTTTCAAATTCAATTCCACTCATTTCAAATATGACCCTTCATCAATTTTAAGCTAACAACCTGTCCTTCATCAATTCTCAAGTCAACTGGATTCCATCGAATGCCGCATATTATTTATATTTTTTGATCAATTTTTTTGTAGCTTGAATCTGAACGACAGAAGAAACTTGAAGAGCAGCAAAAGAAAGAGGAGGAAGAAAGAAAACGACAACAACAGGAAACACGACGGAAACGAGAAAAGTATGATCTTAATTTCCCGGTGCATGCATAGCCTGTCAGTTCTTTCCTAATAGTCTTCATTTCAATCATGTTTTGAATGTTATTACATACATAGAATATGTCTATTTGAGGGTTATGTCATTTTGAACTAACGTGACGATATTACAATTGATAATTACGAAAATCACTATCAGCTCACCAGTGCACTATCAGCTCCTTTCTAATGTTGCAACTGGTTCTGACAGCTAACTTCATCAAATAGTTGCACAGTGAACTATATACATGCAAACCTGGTACAGTGAAACCTGTATATAACGGTCAGCTACGAGAGGTAGATAAATTGACCACTATAGACAGGTTGCCTTTATATACAGGTTCGATTCAATAGAAAATACTATTTTAGGTATTGCAAGAGTGACCACTATAGACAGGTGACCGCTGTAACAGGTTTGACTGTATAACAATCATGTTCCTGGAATCTAAAATAATATTTTCTATTTAACCACCCTTGTATATAAATGGTCAATTGATAACTGCAGGTAGCTGCAATATAAGTTTGACATCAGTGTTTTGTTGGTCTTTGATTTTGCTTCAATTTTGCAATATTCGTACAACTTTGGTGTTGCCTATAGTCATCTAAATTATATTTCTTGGTAAATAATTTTATTTTAACTATAATATTTAGGGAGGAGAAAGAACGTGAAGCAAAGTTACAAAAAGAAAAAGAACGCCAGGAGAAGATTCGTAAACAACAAGAAGAGGAAAAGAAACGTAAATCAGAAGAAAAAGCAATGCGGTTAAAAGCAATCAGGGACGCCAAAGGTAGACTATGTTTATTTAATTAAGGATTAAAGAGCAAGAGTGAGGTTGTTTTGTGATGTATATTCACAAGTTTTTTGTTCACGAGGCAAGTTCATTAATATATTTAAGTTCTTAATTTTGATTTATAAGCTCAGTAACTTGCAAGTTCTGTAATGTTGATAAACCAATATAATAGTTCATATGCGTTGATAGGTTTTGAATTTTAAATTAATTGGAAATGAGGTCATGCATTGAAAGTGAGATGATGAATTGCATTTAAGAGAGTTACCCTGTAATAAAAGAGATGTTCATTTTCCTCGTTGCTTGGACGAAAGCAAGCTAAACTGAGTTAAGTTATGTTAGATTCCATCTTGAAATGTTGGTGAAACAGGATTATTCTAAATGATAATTTCAAACATTTGCGATGTGAACTTTTGGTTTTATCTCACAGAAAAAGAGGAAAGAGAAAAGCAAGAAGTTGCTAAAAAGAGTCAGGTAGGTTGAACGTTTGTACCAATATTTATTTCATTATTGAAACAATGTTAAAAATTGAAGTAAAATACATATAACATACCGTAGCTGGCTATAAACGTTAAAGATTAAGTAATACAAAAAATGAAAAAGACTGTCAAGTTGCTCGTTTTGATGGTTGATAAGTGGGACTGTGTCCTTTGCTATGTGCTGGGCAGGATTCTGCCCAACGCCGGCTTGTCTGATATCATTGTTTAATAAATTATTACGTGAACGTTAAATGAAATAGTCAGGGGTTCACATGGCGTTGATTTATCGATTAAAAATATCTATCTTCAATAGAATCAATTTGATACCTATGTCTTCTAATAATTGATAGATTTTTGATTAAATTGATCAAAGCAACTGACAACAAGAATAGAATTATGGCTCT
Organism: Haliclystus octoradiatus; assembly: GCA_916610825.1. Lineage (NCBI taxonomy): Eukaryota > Metazoa > Cnidaria > Staurozoa > Stauromedusae > Haliclystidae > Haliclystus > Haliclystus octoradiatus. Next base: position 24,183,510 of record OU744449.1, on the reverse strand, counting down.
CATCACCACCACCACGATCAACCAACTCTGAGAAAGTTTCCAGCATTTCGAAGATCAACAAATTGCCAGAACCAGTTGCTGAGGCAAAAAACAACAACATAGTTTCCAGTTAGAACATTTTCGACAGCTCTAGCGCTTTTAACTGATTATCATGAAGCCAACTTGAAGGATTTTCTACATAGCACCATTTGCAGATCTTTGCAAAAATGAATTTGGAATGAAGACAGCCATCTGGACAATTTCAAAATATTTTACGCCATCTCGTATGGTTTGATGCATTTCCTTTGTTTTAAAAACAATAGAATGAGCAAAGGACACAAGTCTCACTTAGCAACATATCAAAATCGTCATAAAATAAGCGAGACAAAACCAAACTCCAACAGTTTCGATGGAGAGAGGAACAAATATGTAAGAAGGGCCAAGAAAGCTGTATTTTGCTTTCTGAAGTAATTTGCTCCCTCAAAATTTGAAATTGTGCTACTCTAAAGTGTTTTCAACTATAGATCATTGGTCCGACTCAAGCTGTCTTTCCATTGGTTGTGATGTCTATTATTTCATTTTCATATTTGAATTCTATGTATTATCGTAAAGTTATCGTAAAGAGAATTTGAACTCTGACGTCTGACATTGTTTAAATTAAATGCCTTGAATTTTTTCTATTTAGCAACTGAAAAGACAACAACAATTCCAACAATATCAACAACAACAACAGAAATACCCCAGGGAAGTTCCTCCGCGTTTTCTTAAACAGCAGAAAGGCGGTCAAACACCAGCTAGTGAAACAACAACGGTATCTCCACCTGAATCATCACAACCGAAACCAGGTATGATGGCGCAACTATTCTTCTAACTGAAATTAATTATATCTTTCCTAAAAGTTTTAATTTGACGTACACATTTTTATTATGACGTACAACCATGCCGTACTATTCTTCTTTCTGAAATTGATTATATCTTTCCGAAAAGTTTTGAATTGACGTAGGGGCCTACACATTTTTATTATGACATACAACCTTGACATACTATTCTTCTTTCGAAACTAATTATTTCCAGAAATTTTCAATTGTTTCCTGAAACTAGCAATTTTTTTTCTGAAATGAATTAATTTTTTATAAAACAAATAAACATGTTATCCTTACATTTTATTATATTGTAATTAATAATTATACCTACATACAATTAATCAGCCCTCAATTTTTATGATCTCTACTACTGCATGTAAGATATGCACTCTACCAGATTTACATGTCCATTGTCCCATTTACCAATAGTAATTACCAACTTACTAATGTTTATCTGACTGGGATTCCCAACAGTTCCTAATTTGTTGAGCGGCACACATCTCACTTGACTTTCTTAGATATCAGCTGAACAAAGCTCTAAAGTAGTTCTGCGAGCTCTAACGGTCTATAATGTAAATTTCTATTGAATCAACCTTATGTAAAGAGACCACCTCCATGTAATATTATCTATTTGTAATAGCTGGCTGTAGGTTTCACTGTAACCCCAAAAATTTAGGCCTGTTATAAATGTGTATTAAGAAGGCCGATTCTTTTACTACACAGTTACATCTTTGAAGTGTTCTTCGATTATCAACAGAAATGTTCAAATTCCGATGATTGCAAATTAACACTTATTGAGCAAGCATGAATAACAATAGACTGGATAATAGACGCAATTCATTTCCAAATTGATAGGATTTCCTGTTCTTTAGGGGAAATTAATTGAGTCGGTGACGCAGGCTAAAAAACGAAGAATTTATGAAAATGTTCCAGAACGCAAGGGGGCAATTGAACTAACTTTCCCCTCTTATAGGGGATCATTTACTACTTTGAATATCATGCTCTATATTGTCTTGTTTCCCTTCTTTAGTAAAATCTGCAATAATAACTAAACCAGAATCGGTTCATACAACACCTTCACCAAATCCACTAGACGCAGATGAAGAATGGGGTGGTGGAATACCTTTAAACGATAATTGGAATCATATTGCATCTGATGTTGATGATAGTAATTGGCAATCTACAGCAGCAGCATCATCTGAACAGCAATCATCTCCTGTAATTAATAATGCTAAGCAACCTTCTATTACTGCTTTAGAAGAACAACAAGCATATGATTTACGAACAAAAAGTAAACACAGTCTGGGTAATTGCTCTAATGCTGCAGTAGTGGGCGATTCATCTAGTGTAGGTGCTATTGCTAATAACTTTGGTGTCATTGGTGAGTCTTCAAATCGTAATTCACCCCTATGGGGTGGCGGCCCTGATTTACAACGTCCTGATTGGACGCCACGGACATCAGATAGTGGGGCATCCCCTTTGATTGTTGAAGGAAATGATATTAATGAAGATAAATTGAACTTTACACGTCAGAGCTCTTGGAGTAAAGCTCCCGGTCAACCTTTACTAAATAAAACTGATAAATTAAAACCAATAGGTATTGATAAGACTGTTAATAATAAATGGCCTGTCGATGCACCACACATTGAGCAATCAAACTGTATGCATGAGACAGGGACTAAATTAAAAATACCAAATGCACGTACTGCTGCACAAATGGAACATCGTGATGGTTCACCACATGACGATATCAGAAGGCGAGAGTCTGCCACTGGTTCTGGAAGTTATGGACGAGAACTGGTAGAAAATAGCCGTATGGGTATTAATCTGGCTGGTCTTGATGCAAAATTAGATAGTAATGCTAAAGTAACTGGGTGGTTAGCTACATCACCATGTATGGATGAAATGGAAACGGGATGGCATGAGACAGATTCTATTGATGCGGATATGGATGGACCAGGTTGGGAATGGACTAATACGGCATCTGCATCGACGTCAACATCTACAAGTGGTACACCTACTTCAAGGAAAGTGAAAACGTATGCCGCAGCGGGAGCTCAAGGCAATGTAAGCAAATATTTTATGTTATATTCTACACACCTTGGTTGTTACAATGTAACCAGCTTAAAAACTGGCGTTTTTTCAAACTAAATTCTTTTTACAAGGATGAACGACTTGCACATAACAATTTATAGGGTTTCAAGCCAGGTTGTAGATAAGATTGTAGATTGCCAGGTTGTAGATTGCAGTCAAGTGGGAATCTCCCTTATCCAAATTTTCATTTAAGCGGGTTACACTATGTTGACGAATGCTCAGGAGATTTTAATTACTGTACAAGAAATGGAAATTATCACCATTTTCACTTTCAAATAGCTGAATTTTCATTTTTAATGTTTTTTATGATTTTGTAGCTTCCTATTTAGCATTTTCTTTTTCCATCTGACTATTCCTAACCTTTGAACTGCCAACCAGGTTTTTAGGTTTACCCTGAGTGGAAGTGATGATACTGATCTGTTGTTAACTTCAGTTGTATTGTCGCTCAAACGTCTGGATACGTTCCGTACAGATCCCTTCCCTGAAATTGATTGTCCATATTGGAGGAAATGTATACTCCAAACTAAATTTTAGCTACCTGTCTGAAGTATTGTTTGATGTGCACAACTCCTTGTTATCATTTATTGGTTCTTATAAGTTTTGCATCTGTCTACAATCATCTACAATTGTAATAATCTACTTTATCAACTGTTACTTTCTTACTTACTTCATTTCAACTGTTATATTTAATATTGTTTTATTTTTCCTATTTAAAGTTCCCGGAATCTTCATCCTTCTTAGATAATATTTAGAAACTTGTCCTGTGACTCAAGTACCGTAGCTCTTATTGTTAAGATACATCTAATTATCCCTCTCTGGCATACTAAGATGATCTCCTGTTGTGTCCATAACGTTTGACTTTCCAGTTATTGAGTCGTTTAGGATTCACAACATTTGAAAATGTGTTTTGAATTCAGTTTTATTTATTCTTGTTTTCTTACACAAGGTTGAAGCTGCTTCGTCGCCTTCACCATCAGCAACAGAAAATATAAGTGCAGTTGCTGACGCTAATTTAGAACTGCTGATTGACATGGGTTTCCCAGTAAGTATATGCTCTGGATGAATTGTGTTTTTTAATTATATTTGATGTTTCTCATCGTAAAATCTTACTTAAAACATACTGAAAACTGACTGAATTTGGCACTTTTAAATTTTGAAGTGCTTTTCATTAGTTTTTCTATGGAATATGAAGAATCTATAGGCCTAATTCACGTTTTTGGTGGATTTCAGTACCTGTTTAGTATGTTTTCAATAGGTTTTCAGCAGCCATTCAGTTGATCATCCAATATTAATAATGTCTGCTGACTTAGTTCTCAATGGCGTAGGCGTATGTGCTATGTGGTAACTTTGTTAGTTAACATCGGTTAACATTGTTGAATGTTGTGAATTATCTATTTTATAAGTTTCTTTGTCAGCTTTGTTTCTGACTGTGACTTGTGCTGTTCTTTGAATAGCAATTATTCTAGGCATAATATTATTATAATGTGAATGTCTATACTACTACGTCTACTACTATACACTGAAACCTGTATATAACAGCCACCTATACAATGCAGGTAAACTGACCACTGTTGAAAGATGACCTTTATATACATGGTTGATTCAATAGAATACAGTAATAATGTTTGTATATCACTCAAGTGAAGTGACCATTGTAGACAGGTGGCCTTTATATTCAGGTTTGCTTCGATAGAATCATGTTTGTACATTACTGGAGTGACCACTGTGGACAGGTGGCCTTTATGGCAGGGTTTCTTCAATAGAATAATTTGTGTGCATTACTGAAGTGACCACTGTAGACAGGTGACCTTTATATGCAGGCTTTCTGCTTGATTCAATATAATAATGATGTTCGTATCACTGAAATGACCATTATAGACTAACGGCTACTATATAGGGGTTGTTGCTACGGAAGCTTGACCGCTGTTGAACAAAGTAGGAATCCTGGAATCCTAGTTTCCGGAAGGTTGGGCAAATTCAGAAGAAAATCAATATTTTTAATGATTTATTGGTCAAGCATCAACAAAAATTTCTGAAGAAAATGTTGAAATGCCTCTAAGATTCCAGAAAGCTGAACCTTTTGTCGGACATTGGGTTTGACTGTGCTTCTAAAAATTGTGCGTTCCACATTAGATTCCATCCTCTGGTTTATCTAAGTTACTAAACATTCTTCTGTGTGCTTCTGCCTTATTTCTAACACTTGCTTACACTTGTTACAATTTATAATCATTAATGTTCTCTAATATTCATTATTTTTCTATCGCTATAGCGAGAATCTGCTGAAGAAGCTCTTCGAAATAATAATGGTGTTGTTGAGACTGCTATTAGTGAGTAGTATTATTATTATTATTATCAATACATTTACTTTGATGCGATACTTTTTGTACAAGCCATTTTGAGAATCTTGAAAGTACCCTAAAACCCAAGGTTTTGCTAGAAATAATGCCCAAAAAGTGAATAAAGTGTTAAATAATGTTATTATTTCCTGACGATTTGAATTATAATGTCTCTTGAGCGCCTCACAACCCTTGCACAAATCAGTTCAGGAGTTTATGAACTGTTCTTGAACTGTCCGCGAGTGTCCATGAACTGTTCATCGAAATTGGGGCCATTTAACGTTCATGAACTGTTCATGAATTGTTCATGAACTGTTCATGAATTGTTCATGAACTTCACAGGTGGATAGGGTATTACCTTATCGCAGAAAATATACTGGGTGAACAGCTTGAAACAGAAAAATTCACATCAGGAATCCAACATTTAAAATTTGATACCCCAAAATTGGCAGCATGATGCTAAAACTGTATAGAGGTGCGTACTCACCTTCGGATTTAAACTTGCTTAGTATTGTATTCCTCAATGCAAAAAAAAATTGGCTTCACGCTATATACGGATACTAGACCAGGTATGATATTAAGTATTCAAGTCTGTTTGGCTCTTTGACTCTTTGATTATCACCATAAAATAATACTAAATTCAGTCAGATATGAAAAATAGTATGGGAAGTGTTAGCTTTATAACATGTAGCTGGATTGGCATTGTGCATCAAGCAACAACTGTCAACTGATGATTCCAGTTGAATTAAACTCTTGCAAGGAGAGATATCTTCAGATTAGCTGGTTTCCTTGCTAAGTTGTAGCATTTCCAAAGCAAGAAAAAGTGTCTTAACATACATTTAAGTGACATCACAGTTTTTTAACGACAAAATTTAGACTGAGCGTATTGCCTGATGTATATTTGCTAAATTCCCTTAGTTTGGTGTCAAATAGTATGCATTGTTCACTATATTTGATGTCATTAGATTAGATTTCTCAACTCTGTGAATAGTGCATCTTTCGTTTTTAACTGGACTTAACCAGTGATGTTTTGGTGGGGGAACGCGGGGAACGTCGTCCCCCACTACTTTCTCCGGGGGAACAGCGTCCCCTCACTTTTTTCATTTGAATTGAAGTTATATATGTGCTTGTGCATAATGTTCTTGTTCCGAATAATATTATCATCAATATTACCAGTAATGTAAATAGAAAAGTATTATTTTTAAGGCAAAAGTCAGTGGCAACAGTTTCTTGATTTTATTGTTCATCTGAACTGCGTTTCGGCTATTAAATATCTCTAGTCGTTTGGCCCATTTCGAGATAATTACTTCATATTTAACAAGGAAATAATTAAATGACCCAATAGATTATACTGAACTGGTCTTTTGAAATGCGCAACAGAGCTCTTGAAAGATTAAAATTTTGAAAATATTTTTACAGGGGGCATTCCCCGCATGCCCTTGTACCCCCTACAAGAAGGAGCCTTCGGCTCCTATAAGAATTGCAAGCCTTTCCCCCACTATTTATTTTCAGAAAACATCACTGGACTTAATGCTTGTGGATGCGAAATGCCAGTCCTGTGAAGAAGTTTTTTTATAATGTTATCAATGTTTTTAATGCTATCAATGTAATGTTATTAATGTTTTTGTTTGGTATTTCTGAATAAATGATGATGATGATGATGATGATGATGATGATGATATATGCCCCTTTGATTGTTGCAGATGAATTACTTAATGACGAAGTAAGCCATCAATCACCACCTCGTGTAGAACAACAACAACAACAGCAACCGCAACAACAAACTGTAAAACAAGAACCTCCTTCAACTCAGGCAGATCAAAATGCTTCAACCCAACCACAAAAATTAAACCGTAAGCAAAGAAGGAAACTCCAGCAACAAAGACAACAGCAACAACAACAATCTTCATCTTCAGAAACAACAAAAGTTACTCCACAGAATACGATAACCACTACGAGTAGAATTGAACCAGTAAGTGTGACCAAACCATCAGCTGAAACAGAGAATCCATCGAATGTATCTTTACCTAGTGGTCCAAATTCTCTTGGGTTAAACACTCAGCAACCGGTCAATCGATTTACTAATCCTGCTGTAGCATGTGTTGAACCGATTCACAAATATCCAAATTTTAGTACTGTGTCAAATACGGTTGATCCCATATTAACTTCGTCATATCTTGGTAATAAATCAATGTCTTTAGTCGACAATAATAACATGGCTCCACAAACGATGGGTACTAGTAATCTATCACAACCATATCCAATCACTAATAGACCTATGGATCCGTTAACTAGCTCATTCCCATCTAATGAAGGTATTGCCCAATCAAAATTATTTAAATGGAAACAAGGTAATGTCATACCTGACCGTCGTGAAGCACCGACTGTATCTGTTGATCCAATATCTGCTAAATGGGGTGTCGTAGCTGCACCAAAACTATCCCCTACACCAGCTGAATTTAAACCCGGTGTCCAATGGAAATCAAAAGCTGACATTGAAAAACATCCACAAGATAGAGCAGATACTACAGCTATTGTAACACCTATTGTTATTCATAAACCAATTGCTGAGCAGCAGCATCATCACAATATTCCTACTGCTGGTAATGCTGGTAATTTGCTGCTTCATCAGTCACCAATTGATCATAATAATAGTCAGCAGATGACTTTACCACAACAAAATGATCAGCAATCTGCTTTTCAATCTTTATGGAAATCACATGATTTAAGAAGATCAGATCCTGTTCCTTGGCTGGTTATTCGTGGCGTACATCCAACAGTAAGTTATTAATATTTGCTTGCTTATCTTCCAGAGGTCTAAAATATATGTTTGTGTCTGCAACCAGATTTTCCCTTTCCAAAGTACCAGCAAGTTGTTAAGGTTACCTACTTGTGAAAGGACATTATTTTAGCAAGAAACACATTCATAACAGATCTGCAATACTAGAATCACTTGAAATGTAGAAAATTTTGCAGTTTTATTAGCCGTGTCTGAAGTAATTCTACTGTTCCCAAAATGTGCCTTTGAACGACGGTCTCAGCGGTCTCAATTTTATTGAGCACTGTTACATCTTTATTGAAGTCTTTTTAAACAAGGCTAGACACTCGTAGTTGAACTGTAGCCAGCGTCCGACAAAAGTGGGGATCCTGTGATCCTAGATCCCGGAAGGCTAGACAAAATTCAGAAGAAAATTGATGTTTTTAATGATTTTCTGGTCAAACATCAAGAAGACAATTCAGAAGAAAAAGTTGAAATGCCCATATGATTCCTGAAGGCTGAACCTTTTGTCGGACCCTGACTGTAGCTTTTAGCCTTTGTTTCCCTGATTCTATTAATATGCTGCGTAAAGAGCAAATATGCATACAACAGTAGAATTATGTATACATAACTCCACTTGTGCTGTTGCTTTTTTTCTTCCTCTCACAACCTAGCTTCAGACAGCATAGTTGTCAAATCTTTTTCCCAGCATATGACCTTTTTCGATTGGTAGGCTATATTAAGCATTTGGAAATGATCTAGAATCAATTAGTATATAGCTTAGAGGAAAACCCATGACAAGTTTTATAAAAATATGTACAACACAACTAATTCTATACCCTTTTGTCAGAATTTGTAGATTCTGTTTCAACCTATTTTCAAAATGTTTGCGAAAGTACTATATAGTGAAACGTTTTGATGTTCTATAGTAGCCACTACCCGGGAATCAATGTGTACGCACACACATAGTGTACTACTGTACTGTAAGACTTGAGTTAGCGAATGATTGTATGCATTATTTCTTTCAAATGCAAATAAACCCTACAAAAAAAGTAACATTTTTTATGTTGCACTGTTTTTCTATCGTTCACCAACCCTTTGCTGCTTGTTTGGTTAATTAATGTCTGATGTAGATAGATAAATTGTAACATCATCTTATGGCATATCCAATAGGTAGGCTGCTGCCGGAGGGACTTACTACATCATATACGGGTTGTGTTGCTTTCAAGAGCTACCCTATACGATGCCAATCTAAATTCAAAAATTTACCCTCCAAACTTTTTCCATTTCCGAAATTGATACCTTAATTATTTTATTGGCGCACACTTTCGTCACTCTCACGGTTTAACTGTCCGGAACAGTCATCACATTTTCCGTGTTTTGAATAAAGGCAGAAACAAATTGATTGTCTTATTTATGAAATGCTTGCAACAGGCGGATTAAGCCAACACTCAACACGCAATCGGATTATATAAAATCCCTGTTGTTTGTCTAATTTCCTTGTAATTGTATTTGATAATTTCCTTTGTAAACTCAAACTCTAATATTTGTAATTTTTTAATTTATATTAATGCACCTGACGATTCCATGAAGATATGATATGGATAATGGCGAAACGTTGTGAAATCCCGTGCTTCTTATCGCTGTCATTGGTTACAAATATTTTATTCAGGCCAAAATGTATACCCAAATATCTTTATCATCGCATATTTGAAAATTGATTACAGCTTCGTAGGTTTACATCAACATTTTTTTGCTCATTGAAAAACAATACCTCTAATGATTTAAAAATTCTAAAATTATGTCAATTCGTTGATATGTTTCAACTTTCACTTTATGTGAAATTTTGCCGTCAACTGTGAATGTTTCAAATGGTCCCCCCTCCCCTAGTCAAAAATATTCTGCAAATCTCCCCTGTTGTTATGTCCTTGCTCCTTGCTCCTGGTAGCTTTACTTGTACGATGGGGAAATGGTCTTCCACTTATGCATAACGCAAACAAAATAGAAAGTTCTCTTTATTCGAAAGTTCAAATATTATGAACCCATCATAAACTGGTCTAATATTATCATCGAGTCCCCTCTTAAGATTTTTATTGTTCCGTTATCGTACACAAAATTATATTTTGATTTTTAGGTGAATCCTGATCAGTTAAGATCAATGTGTCAACATTATGGTCAATTATTGAATTTCTTTTCAACAACAGTCAATTGTTATGCTAGATATGAAACAAGTCAACATGCTAAATCTGCATATAGTCAAATTCATCCACGTTTATCATTAATGGGGCATAACATAACATGCGGATTACGTACTGACACGGATATTGCTGCTGAATTACAAAGAACAACTAAACAACCATTAATTAATCAACCATCATCATCGTCATCATCATCTTATCCAACTAACAATACTATATATGAATCAAATGGATTGTCTAATTATCAATTATCAGATAGAGGAGTTAATACGAACTTAAATGATTCAATTAACCAAGGTATTATTCCTACTAGCCTCAACGGACAGACACCATGGACTAATCAAGGTTTTCCACAACAGCAGCAACAACAACAGCCATCAAATCCCTGGATGCAACGTGACAACCAACAATCATATGGACTATTAGCTAACCCAGGTCAAGGCCTACCAGGGACTTATGATATATGGAATTCAGGACAGACTCAAGCAAAACTACAGCAACCACAACAGCATTCTATGCATTCGACTTATTCAAGCGATTTTATACCACATACGGATTTAGGTGCTTTGTATACTTCACAAGGGTCGTAAAATTATATATAAATTTTACTTGCTATAGTATGGGGTCTGTTCTACTATTTATGTAAGTATTACGCATGCGTAGTAAATACATTTATTAACTGTTATTCTTGTATGTATTTATAAAAGATCGCCCTGAAATATGGGTGTGTTAATTAGATGGTAATGTATATTCCCTGAAATATGGGAAGTTCATTATATCTTACTCAAAACAATATCAGTTTCCAGTTGTTGTTGTTGTTGTTGTTGTTACGGTAACCGGTCTATCTCTAGGACATGACCGGAGAGTCAGCTCTGGCCTCTGCTGGGTAAAAAAGATTGCAGTCAAACCTGTCATCTCTATACAGCGGTCACCTATCTATAGACGTAACTATTGAAATGTCTGAGATAGTATTTCCTATTGAATCAACCCTGTATATAAAGGCCACCTGTCTATAGCGGTCAGTTTTGGTATCACTGAAAGTAATATTTTCTATTAAATCAACCCTGTATATAAAGCCTAGACCCTGAATCAACCCTACTTTTCATAGCTGGCTGTCAGGTTTCACTGTAGTGTTTTCTTTTCTATTATTCATCCATGAGTCCGAGCATAGCAGAGCAATTTATTTTTTTGAGATTGAAGCTGTACAACTGTACGATCATAAAATATAATCACATTTATAAAATAATGTCCAATGTACTATATCTAATTTAATTATCTAAATAAATAGATATTAAACGAGCAAGATTGTTTATCGAAAATATTCACATTAAAAATTGTACAAAAATAGTGACATCAAGTCATTTATAAAATAATATCTTCAAGTTTGTCAAATCTATTGACATTAAAAAATATGTTAACGTTTATGTTAGCAAATCTTGATTTACCTTAAATAATACACAAATAATATTGTTTGCGCTTCAAATAATCCTGATGGCACTTTAGATTATATTTGTTGGGATATCATATTGTTATTGCCATTTCAAAATATATATTTTATGTATAGTGGCTATTAATTTTCACTGCAGTGCAAAGAATTCTTGAAATATTGAAGTTTACAAGCAAAGAGTAGATGCATGTTTAGCTATTGTGAAACTTGTGACAGTTAATTTCAGCATTATATAGCTAATATTATAGCTTTAAGGTAATTTTTTATAAGTCTAATACACATCTAAAGATATATCATCGTCGCTTGTTACTTTTTCACTATCGTTTTTTTCTTCAGTATATCTTGTAGCAAAATGATTATCACCGTGTGTTCTTAAATCAACATATTCGATATGAGAAATCCCAGCACTTGATAATGCTACTTTTGTTTCTCTTGCTTTTTCTAATTCTGCTGTTTTCTTACGCCATTTTGTTCGACGATTCTGAAACCAAACTTTGACTTGATTTTCTGACATATTCAGCGCATGTGCTAATCTTGTTCTTTCGGAACCAGCTAAGTATTTTGTATTTTCAAATGTTTTTTCAAGATGATAAATTTGATGACCGTTGAATGTTGGACGAGTTGAACGCTTTTTGTTACACTCGGATACGTATAGGGCTGAATTCATTACTGCAAAGTAAAAAATATATAGATAAATTTTAAAATGCCCTAACAAAACTATATGTATTTATTAAATTGTTCAAGTTTTTTGTTCAAGTTTCTCAAACTACGTACATCATAATTTCTTAAAAGCTGCATTTTCCCACCATTTACAAGTGACTTTCAAAAATTTCCAAATAAATTATACAGACTGATAATTACTTTACAGGCAGCTGCCGATTTCATGCGTAACTTGAACATTTCTGAAATTCCTTGGAAAAGGTGTATAAATTTGTAGTAAATTTGTTCACTCCCATGCATTCTAGAAGCCTGCAAACTTATCAACTGTCACAAAACTTTTTGCCTGCCTACCAGACTCAAATAATCAGTGTAATTTGTCTAAATATTACTTCTATAAATCACTATATTACTGCAGCAACATTGAACTGCCATTCTCAAATAACAGAGTTAGGGAAATCTGTCTGCTTATAGATTGTAGATCGTCCCAGGCAGGTCCAGGCTACATTAGAGCGTTCTGTTCAGTCTGTACAATGTGTACATGATTCGGAACATGATCGATGTATGATGTCAATGAGTTTCATGATTTTAGTCCCAAGTTTTATTGAGTTCTCTTAATGGGCTTAATGAACTACTCCGTGGGGAAAAGAAGGCGTGGCCGTTAAATGAACTGAGAAGATTTTTGTCCAGAATGCATGCTATTTGTACAAGAAACAACATGAAATTCTTCAACAAGGTTTAGTTTTTGTAAAGATCTGTATGCAGATAGCTAGAATTATTGTAGTTTAAGGTTAACAATAATAATTACAATATACTAGATAGAGAAATAAATAAAAAATTAAGATATTGATATAGTTGCTTAGGTTAATTAATAAGAATCAGATGCCCATATTTTTTACATGACCGCGGTATTATAAAACGCTGTTGTCATAACACACATATTGATTGATACGGAAGGATTGTGTAGGTCGTATGTATGTTTGCGGTATGTATTTGAACTAATAACTTTGTATAGGATAATGTTTGAGACCGCCCTTAGCTTAACGATACTCTGAGTAAATGTTAAAAATACAGCAAACAAGGCTTGATCGGATAATATAAGTTTAGTCACGTCTGGTACTTAAGAGAAAGCATCAATTTCAAAATACCATACATATCTGTAACTTGTGATTGTTTCTCGTTCCTAATTATTACTAATTATACTGATTTTTGCGAAGAATAGTCGTTGTGAAGAAACTCATTGCGAAGAAACTCGTTGCGAAGAGCAGTCGTTGCGAAGAAAATTCTTTCGCAATGATTTTCTTCGCAACGAGTTTTTTCGCAACGACATGTCCCCATTTCTATCAGTGATGTATGATAGCAAGTATTTCGATCACTCACGTATTAAAGCAATAAAAAATCAATAATGTCAAGCAGAGGTGTAACTGACATATGAACTATACTATAAGTTCAAGTTAAATATATTTCAAATATTTGCGATTTTTACTCAACTATCTTTATATTTATAATACGTTTCTAATAATATATGTGACAGTTGTTGAATATTTCTACTTAACGATTATTTTATAACATTAATTGTTTATTGAAAGTGGATGGTTAGAAATACAAAAGGACAACACCTTTTAGATATATAGAATATGCTGAACTTTAACATAATAATTAACTGCTGATATGGATAAATAGAAAAATCAGGCAGGTTCTCATGGCCTTTTCTATAAATAGGTGCCAGGCGCGATGCAACGTATTAGGTCCGACATCAGGAGGTAAATCATAAAGAGGGTTTTGGTGAAATGCAGAGATAAACAAAAATATAAAGTATAAAGAATTGGCCCATAGCGATACTTTTTAAGCCGGTAGCGATAAAAACAATAGGGAGATATGGCCAGGTTAACCGCCCTGTCCTTCAAAAAAAATATCTGGTGGATTAAGCTACATCTGATGGTCCTCCTCCAATCCAAAAAGCACCTAGAGGAGCGAATCTCCATAGCTATCCAGGGGAAAAGTGCAGTTGGTGTAGTAATGGGAACTTTTGAAAACGAAATAGACTTAAATATTGTCCCGGGGGTAGCTTTCATTCTTTTGGCATACGTGGACGTTCAAATAAGGGTACCTCTTCTTTAAATCCATAAAAAGATTTAGGGTATGCTTTAGCAAACAATTTTTTTGAGGTATACATTTCAACATGGTGCAAAATATGCAAATGAATTTTCTTTTACCTTTGCATCATTTTTTTTTAGGGTAAATATGTCTTTTTTAAACAATATTTGTGGTATCTGTGTCATGATCTGAAATGTTTTTATGGTCATCCACGTAAAGTTCTATTTGAGCAACCCCGTCGAAGCGTAATGGAAGTTAACCCCCGGGAATATTGTACATAGGTTTTGAAAAATTGATAAATGGTTTTCCATAAGTTAAGTTATAAATGTAAGAATTTATAAATTCAGGGAAATCCTGATCGAAGTCAAGTCTTGAAAACGTTACATAAAATTTAACTACTCCTTAATAAAAATCTGGAGCAAAACTTCAAATAGTACAAATAATACACAATTAAATCATTTCATCGAGAAAATAGAGGCTTTTCTAGAAGTTCATGAACATTTACACAATATCAGAGCGTAAATAAATCAACACGATGAACTAAAAACAATACATTGGTTTATAGTATACAACAATTTGGGTGAAATTTGTTGGTTTTTGTAGAGAAAATATCATTCAATTTTTCCGAAACAAAGTCTGACGACAGTTGAAGAGAATTATTTTACCTCAATGAACATTAAAGTGTTACTATTTTTATGATATCATTTTCTTGTAAAAATTATGCAGAAATTGAATGAACAATTTCATATTTCTAAATACAATGGAATGTGGATAGGATCATCGAACATAAAGTTTCAAAGCGGATATATAATCAATATTAATAGGATTATATCAAATTCATTTGTTTAAAATTCTACCGCATCAAAGTGTTAATGCAACCACAAAGAGTTATATATAAATTACACCATAAACTATTAAAATTATTATAAATATCGGAAATTTAAAAATAGCCAGAAGGACTTAACAAATAAACTCAACGACATAATTGAAGAATCACCCGGTATATTAATGTAATATATAAGCCGTACTATATAGATATGTTTAAAAACACAAATGCTTTGGCTGATTAAACCAAACTTTTATCAACCGTGGGTTTAATTAAAATAAAAGTGAAATAAATATTGCAGTTAGTTAATAGATCATAATAACAGTATTACAGTACGATTTTTTTCATACTAAATCAAGTTTCAAAGATATTTTTGACTCCGGCATTTGCAGTAATTTTTAATACAAATACGGAAATCGCAACTGCAATGTTTCGCAAACTTATATACGTAAAGAGCAAATACTTTCACATTCTATCTACGGAAATTTCAACTTTTAAAGCTATTCCGACCACACAAGTGTAACAACCGTATTTATTTAAAAGTGTTAACATCTAATGATGGACAATGTTTTCCGTTTCTACTCATTCATCGATTAAATAAAATAACATTATCTAAAATGTTTTATGAAATAACAAAGAGATAATGTACTAATAAATCAACTATGAAGTCCTCACAATAAAAGCACTACAGTTTAGAATGTTGATGTATGTAGCTGACTTGGCTGTGGGCTGTGGCTACTTTAAATCAAATTGACGATAGGCGTGGCACAAAATTTGTTCTAGAAAATCCCAAATTAGATTTTTTTAAATGTGAAACCAGCCGTTTATTACATGATACTCATTAGGTAGAAAATTTCAATTCTGGTACTTTTTGGTCTCCCTTATGACGTTGTAGAAAACTTTGAAATTTGAAGAATTTTTGCAAAATTTTTTTTAGATTTTGGAACTTTTGGGGTAGCTTTTTCAAGTTATTTGAACTTTTAGGATAGCATCTGTCTTGCTGGTGTTCCCTCCCCCAGGACAAAAGTTTTCTAGAACAAAATAATGCTCATCCTTAATTTCTCAGTTGGTTTATATGCATTAAACTAATGTCAAAACTGCATCTTTTTACTCCGTTTGTATAATTAGGCTAAAAATAATCCACAAGTTACCGCACAAGTTCTCGTTATTTATTGAAATTAATTGATAATAAAAATGTTCATAATTTTAGATTGTTTTGCCTACTTTACAGCTTTGAATATAAATGTATATAAAACAATTAATTTTTAAGAAACATTTGTACTAAAGATATGACATTTAAGAAATTGTAGTATTGTAAATTGTTTCTTATTATAAAAAATCACAAGACTTTCTATTACAGAGTTCAATGCAAATTTCATAAGGTTTGCGGTGTCGTGAATAAATTAAACAATCAAGGTCATCAGTAGTAAATATTTTAAATTTGAAATAAAACTTATAAAGCTTTGAAGTAGTGCATTTATATTCCTTTTTGGTCTTCCTTCCAGGGTAAATTAGACCAAACTAATGAAATATTGATGCTTTTTAATAAATGACCTTCAAATATTAAAAACAAAGTGTTATCAGAAACCGCTCTTGCAAATCTGATTCTAAATTTGAGGAATAACTTTTTTTGATTTTGGAAATTCTGTTATAGTATTGTAATTTCTTATCTAGGTCAGTATATTTTTGGCCAGTAATCTACACATTCAAATTCTCCTCTTTTATTTTCTCTTTGATTAATGCCCCCCATAATTCAATAGTTGCTGCTCGCTAATATTTTTTATTCAAACTATGCCTAATCTATCTCGCTGTCCTCGCTCAATGTCCCACCTCACAGAACGTCCTATTATCTGAGTATCATAGTACGTTCGACTGCAGCCACGGCTGTAAGTTCTAGAGGGTGTAACCCCCCCATTAAAGTATTTGCGTCAATTTTTGGCCAATTTTACAGGCAATTTTGAGACGAAAAATTGCAATACTGATGCAATTTTGAAGATATCACAAAACTGAAGTTCCAAAATATGCAAAACTCGCGTCTATTTTCGAGTATATTGCCCATTTTGTCGGGTAAAATTTACAAATAACCCCTCCCCTGATCAGAAGCATGCATAGTTATAGCATAGTTATGGTCGTGACTGCAATATCAAATATATGTCGTATATATATATAAATATAGCATGCCGTTATATTAACGCGTATTTGGGATCAAGTGATGTCATTATTATGTCCATTGTTTGGTAACAAGTTTAAGTCGTGCCACTCTCACTAAGAACGGTAATAAGTGAATGGCTGTGAGAAAATTATTGTTTCGGGCAAGCCCGTCCATTATAATCAAATTCTGACAAATTGTCACACTGTCATTGCAATTACCACAGACTCATTCAAATAAGTATTAAAATAAAATCATATGTAAATTATTACATAATCTTAATATGATACAATTTTTTATATCCAACTATTTTATTCAATACATAACATATTATTATTTTGATCTAAACACATTATTTTAACCTTACTTCAATGATTATTGTGAATGGCAGAATCAAAGATTTCATTTATATCAAAACATATATACATTTACAAAACACATTTTCTAATTTATTATTTAAGTAAACTCAACGGTTCGAGAAAATTCCGGTCACACATTAACTCTTGTAACTTCTGTAGATACAAGAATGAATGACTTTCAAATACTCCTTAATTATAAATTTCAGGTCAATACAGTATCTCAATATTTAAAAATTTAATGTTCTGCAAAAATAGTTTATATATTTGTTAATTTAATCTTTCAAATTAAAAACGATGAATTAAAAACAAAAATGGGAATAGCAAAACAAACTTTGGACGTGCCCATGAGGTGTACATTTTGTTCTTGTATAATAAAACAAAAGTACTTTGAGGCTCGAATACTGGAAAATTTAAGCCAGCAAATTACTGAGAATCATTTTAGAAGACATCCATTTATAAGATAACAAGATATACAGTAAATAATATAATTACATATACAATTGAAGATTATACATTTTTAACATATAATGTCAAGCACTTTTTAACAACACTTTAGGCTGATATTTCTAGACTCGAACTTTTCAGGCTCAATTCAATTTTTTTTCAAGTTCTCTTCAAGAAAAGAGTGTATTTGCACTCTACAAGATTTATCGAACAAAACTTAATCAAACTTTTAAAACAATGAAAAATCTCCATTTTTAGCACATTTATGTGACTATAAAACTTCTCAAATTCATAAACGGGATAATATAAATAAAAGTTTCTCAACGCCTGCGTATAGCGAACAGAGGATATGTTATCAAAACAAATCGATAATTCAGAAGAGAAGACCATATACAACTTTCTTCAGTCACATCAAATTGACAATATTGCCTGCTATGTATACAAAGGCCTACGAATATGATTGATATAATTCGGTCATAGAAGCTAAAATGCACGATATAACATTACTTTCTATAATAATGCACTGATGGTATGCAGTAATAGACATATACACTATATGCAATAAATGCAATATCACATACCTGATGGACAATAGAATTGCAATCGACTGTATGGTTTATCATACCCACGATGAAACATATTATATGGTAATGCATGTTGATGATTATCTTTAATATCACATGAACAACATTTGTTATCACATGGTGTTATAATACGTTCACGTATTCGTTCATGATAAGGGTATCTTTGATAATTATCATTATTTTGATAATGTACCTCTGATGATGATGGGCGATGGATTTTATTTTGATAATCTTTATTTTTTAATGATGATATAGTAGGCGTTGCTGTGCTATCTCCGAGTATATTATCAATACTATGTTTGATAATTGAATCATCTTCTGCATTGATGATTTGATTTTTCTTTGATTTTATTAATGATGGCATAATCTTTTTATCATCATCATCGTTTGATGTATATCGTCGACCATTCGGATATAGAGGTACAGGTATTGTTAATAGATTTCTTGATGTATGTTGTTTATAATTTAATTCTTTCTGACGTAAAATAGGACTTTCCATACTGTAATATCTTTGGCGTGCACAAATATATAAGCTGATACTTGCGCGTTTGATAATAAACTCTATCAATGCTTCGCACCAGGCCTTCATATACAACCTGATCTAAATTTGTAGGCGTGTCTTTATATAGATTTTTGATCGACGTTTTTGACTTTTGTTAGCCTATTTTATGTCATTTATATAATTGCTATATACTGAAATCTCAAATACTGTCGCATATAACAGGCACAAATATATACGTATGTAGTCAACTTGTTAATGGGTTCACTATATATTCAAGTAATTCATTAAATGCGTAGGTAGAGAGGTTGAAAGCAAATGTTGCATTAACTAACAATTCGGGTCCCGTTACAACTTTTTAACAATAATATTATGTACATAAGACTTGCTTACTTGACAAGAGGACCGCTGTAAACGATCAATTCGCAGCGGAAGCCATCATTAAAATATTCTAATTTGGTGATCAAAAATAGATATATTTTCTAGAATCTATCATATCAATGAATTATCTAAAAACACACACATTATTTGTTTACTATGCGCTATCTTCACAAGAATTAGATAGTATTGACCAAAAAAGTATGGCAAATGATTGACACTTAATTAGCACAATATTTTAATGGTGGGAAATTGGGAATAAAACTGCAGCATTGATGTTAAAATGAATGAACCATTTTATTTGAGAGTTTTCAATCTAGGGGATTTAAAAAACATGTCCGATTATTTACTCATGAAATCCTTCGTTGATCCCATCAGAAAAGTACAAAAAAGAAAAATCAACCATGATTATTTCAAAATTGAACTCAACAGGAAATGCAAAATATTTGATCAAAATTGCAGTTTGCATAATTTAACAAACCTAAATGATGTTATTGATAAACGATCACAATTAATTAAAATATAATATAAAAAGTAAAAGGGGTTCATCGACCTGAATTACATTTGTATACGAAATAGATCTAACGGAATGTTATTCCTTGTTCATAGACCTTGATTTATATACGCCTATATCCAAATATAACGGTTGATTACTACGATAGTGTTATACCGCAGTACATATATATACTACATATCGTACAAGACGAACTTCACGATAGACTGCAATAGAAAATGGAATGCGTAATTTTATCTTCGCATTGCAGTGAATTCAAGACTAGCTAATTTAGAAACTTTGCAAAAGAAAAATCGAAAATTATTATATTGAATAAGCTAGTCACTGACTTTCTTGATAACCTTTAAAAGTTAACAAATTTCATTAATTTATTATGCAAAATTCTGAAAATCGGGATAGCATAAATGCTTACTTTTGCATTTATGTAAGATCGTATGCATGCCCTCTATACTTGGAAGACTACAAGCTTTGAGACGAAATTGAGCTTAAGAGGTTTTTCATACTATTAATATGATAAAATATATCAACATTATTAATATTAAGTAATTTCTTGAGAGCGTATAATCATTAAATCGTCAAGATTGAACACATAAAAGACAGAGTATATCAACAACGGAAAAGAGGTTTTTAAATACTAAGCATATGATTGGTTAAGAAAGAATGGCGCATGTCAACAAACAGTCTTGACATTTTTCGTTTTTTATCCTTCACACAACAAGCCAATGAAATACCCTTCAAAAGATGAGTCGGTATTAAATATTTACAATGACAATTAAAAGGTAGAAATTAAAAAATCAACATCATTGTCAAACATTGGTCAGTTATTTTGAAATATAACCGGAAACAGGAAGATCACTAGTCAAAGTGATACGATTTAATATTGTCAATATTAAATGGTTAATGAACTTTCTACGTTGTCCACACCCTGTGGTTCATCAAGTGAAGACGGGGAATTAACAAGACATGCCGGGATGTTTGGTACTTTTAATGATCTGCATTGGTACCACAGGTCACCATACCATACCAGAGACATTGGAATCCATCGATAGAAATAAAAGGACAATACTTTCGTCTTCCAGTTACACAAGGCTTACAAGAGATGCTTAAACTCAAACCAAGCTTCTAAGGCATTTCCAACACCAAAACCATGAAAATGCCACGAAAGTGTTGTGAAAACACAATGATTGCCCTGGCATATCAATACCCGTCATCAAAACCATTCAGAATGCCACTAACTAAAGATTAGAATACCGTATTTTTACAAACGTTATGACCTTATATGAAACTATATTATTTATAATCAACAATTGTTGCCATTCCGATTTCTATGAGACTTTCTTGTTCCATGATTTGTATATGTACTCAGTGTACTGCAATGCATGGTCACATCCTTTAAAATATCCCCTACCTTTTCCTATGTACCAGGGAGGGGTGTGTGGGGTTATGTGGGTTCAATGCTAGCTCTAAGCTGTGATAGTGTTGATTAATTTCTTATAAATCTCTAAGCTTTTCTTTCAAATAATAGTCAACAATGTTTGTCAAATATTTTGACAACCTTAGCTACATGTTACTAACATAATGTAATACGGGAAATCTTAGCCATTCATACTTCGACAGTTATCTATTGACATTAAGAGGATAAAAGCAATAGTGTTAAGAAAAGATGGCTTTTAAATCGTTCAGTTTTACACCCGATTTGAGCCTATCTTGAGCCAATTTTAAACATCAAGTTTAAACTGTGCTGTCGATCAGTATTATGCATCGTGCTGCAATAGATAAAATGCATAAGTTGATAAAACGGGGAATAAAAATAAGCCAAAAGCCGTTAAACATAAACAATTCCAAGCGTTTTCTGCAATCTTAACAGGCTGATACGCAGAATTAAACGCGTGAATTTCGAAAAGTTCTGAAAATGCGTCGACAGTAGATTGCGGAAAGTATAAAATAAAATAGATTGTTTGGAAACTCCGTTTAGGGCCTATAGGAATATTCAAATGAAACAGATTCAAAAAGAATTTAGAACATTTTTATCTTGATAGTATTTATATATAGATATAATATAGAGTCTGTAGACAATATATGCTATTAAAACTGAAATCAACAATAATCCGTACTTTGATAATTAGCGATCGAATTCTTATAAAATAAAATCTTTAATCTTTTTCATTCAATACGCTTGCGTGCAATTTTGCGAGTTATGCTATTTCAAAATCGATCAAAGTTAAATTTGAAGTTTAAATTTTGCTAATTCAAGCTCAAAAATAAACAATTTATTAACATATATATATATATCATTTAATTGCAATTAACAAAATATTATTAACAAGAGAGACCATAAATTAATAAAACAATTAGTCAAATTTATAATTTTGAGCAATGCTATATACATGATTGTATAAAATAACTATAAAATTTAACGTTTAATATATATAGGGCATAGTTTAAAATAAATGCGTCCAAACACCAATGAAATGAATTGTTGTTGCAGCGGCAACGAATAAATGCCAAATAGCATGCGCAAATGGTACTTTTCCATCACTTCTGAAGAATTTTATTCCAAAAATATAAAAGAAACCACCACCAATTAATTCCCAATGACCTTTTTGCATCTGAATATTAGAACAAACAGCAAACGAATAATGTTTGGATGTAGCTTTATCCCCCCAGAAAATCAAAACAAGCGCATTTAAAAAATATTCAAATTCGATCACTAAATTCCACCATAACCTTAACAATTATGGGCAGTTACAAGGATCACGGCCGTAAATCACCCCAAATAAAATTTCACGGTCTGACACACCAAATAAAATTTTGTATCAAACTTAGGGCAATTTTGAGACAAAAAATTTAAAAAATCGTGCAACTTTCAAGGTATGATTGTACTAAAGCTCTATTCAAATGCCCCCCAAATGCCTTCTTGGGATAAATGCCAATATCGTCGGGGAAAATTCGTTCTGCTCTCTTTCAGATGACTGCAGCTGCACTTTCAAACAGTTGAAAAATTAAAGGAACTGCCCCTGCGAAAAAATTAGTTGAGTTCATAAATTATTCATCAGATGTCTTTTTTTAGGTCATTGTTATGTTGTAGAAATAACTGTACTATTATTATTATTATTAGGATTTTATGTATGTTTTTTTATTGCTTTGAGGTTAACGTGTCCGGCTGTGAAGCGATTTGGACTCGCAAGGCTCAAAGATGGGACCGAACCTAAAAAAAAACGCTTGAAACACGGAGATATGAAAAGTTTGGGTTCGCAAAATGAGAAAAACGGATATTAAATTAAGTATATGTTCTTGCAAGAATCAAAATATGGCAATCACGAAATGGATGTATAGGAGGTACAATTACATCTAGGTTAATGGTAATAGTTAAGATAAAATAAGAATGGCACTCACCTCACGAACCAATGGTAAAGCTGGTATCAAACCAACAGCAACATAAAATACAGTATCAAGGATTTGGTATCTAAACATTAATACAAGTAAATCCATTAAGAGTCATAACAATCAAGCTGTGTGATGAGATAGAGTGCAGCCGTGGATAATCTGCATGGGACAGTGACAGATGAGGCTCTGATAAGGGCATAATCTCCCATCTCCTAGAACATTTTTCTCGATTAAACTTACCACCAAAGTCCGACAAAAAAGGGAATACTGGAATCCTAGATTCCGGAAGGTTTGAGAAAATTTAGAAACAATTGATATTTTTCTGAATTATAGTTCAATTTTCAACAAAAAAATTCGGAAGAAAATGTTGCAATACCTCTCAAGAATTCCAGACCGCTCAATCTTTTTTCCAGCAAAATTCTTTAAACTTATTCAAATGAAATTGACAAAATAATAATTGAGACAGTATTGCCCTATCAAAGGTCCCGTCAAAGGTTTGACCAATAAATCATTTAAGATATTTTCTTCTGGATATTCTCCAACCTTCCCGAATCTAGGATTCCAGGCTACCTACTTTTTTCGGACCCTTGATATATTTATTGTATTTTTCTCCGTGTTCCCATCCTTTTTTAGTCTGTTTCTCCTGCTCCTTCCCAATCCTCCTATTAGAGCCACATGTTTTATATAAATAGCTTTCAAGTTCAACTCAATTTGTATTTTTAAGTCCTTTTTATAGTTTATGGTTTCAGACCTTAACAGGCTTTGGCACAGTTCCTCTCAGCAATGCCTGTTCATATGTTACTAATTAAAGCATCTGGTAGATTAAAATAAGCAATATCTCACGATCCCCAACCAGGGTCCAACACAAGTGGAGATCCTGGGATCCTACATCCTAGAAAGCTAGAGCCAGGATCTTCGGAGATGGGGGACATGAGGGGTAGCCGACCCTCCTACCCTTGCGGCAGGTACCCTTTAGTATAATTATCATGAACTTTCCAGATCAACCACGTTAAATAAATATGTATGAATCGACATTGTGCAAATGTGCAGCGACAATGGTCATAACTATAGATGCCTCTGACCTAGGCGGTAGGTATCCATTTTTCCTGGCGAAATGTGTATTTTTACCCGCAAAAAGGCGTGGCATTTACATATTGGGAGCTTCAGTACTGTAGTACCTTCAAAATTGGACAATTTTGCCATTTTTTGTTTCAAAATTGCCCGAAATTTGACTCAAAATTTTATTGGGAGGGAGGGGGTGACAACAACATTGTATAACAAAAAGAAATGTATGCAAGGTGCCCTTTATGTAGGATCTGCCCCTGACGTCCTCGTATGGCTCCGGCGCCCCTGGCTGGAGCAAATTAAGAAAATAGATGACTTTTTAATTGATATGTCAAACCTAAACCCAAAAATTCAGAAGGTAAGCTATCAATTTTCTAAGATTCCAAAAGGCTAAACCTTCTGTCGGACAGTGTCCCCAACCTAGAATTTAACACATATCGCAGCAAATCACTTTGAGAAAGCATGTAAAAATGTATTTCTTAAATTTGAATTTGATTTTCATGCAAAGCAAGAATGAATACAGATTAATGAGTTATTCTGTAGCAGAGGTGACAACCCGTGCATGGACATTTTGCCTTATGAAGTTCATGAACAGTTTTCCTGAGAATTGTTCCATTGTATCATTTTCATGAACAAAACACCAAAGAAAATGTTTGTGCCAATTTGGGGAATCTTTGGTTCATGAATTGTTTATGACTGTTCACGAAAAGTTCATGAAAATTTTTGAGCACCCCGAAAAAAATGTTCATGAACCCCAAAGACAGTGATAATGAACTGTTCATGAATTCATGAATATTTTTCTCAGGAGTGAGTTGCTATATTGATGAATTTATGTTATGATATTGAACATACTTACTTCTCGTAACAGATAATAGAATACATGACGCCTGTAACAGCCATTGCCCAAACAAAGCAAACAAATTCCATACCAATCGTTTCGAAATCTTGAAGCAATAACCTATTATAAAACCACATCAATTGTATTCTTGAAGGCAGAAAACAGTTATCTCTGTAATCTGGCTGATTCATGCAATCATAAATTCTCATTTAAATTTCGCAAAAGAAGTATTGCGATAAACTAAGGGAAACATGTAGAAAAAGCCTAAATAGGTATGAGTGAGTTGCAGTGAAGACAAATTGTTGTTTTCTGTAAAGCAAAGGTCCCCAGAAAAAACATTTGACTTTGGATTTAACCCAGGGAAGGAGGATGGCGCCCTTATTACTCGTGCTTTTAACACGTCCATCCTTTCTTCCAACTTCTCTGAGTGTGGTAAATAGATCCGCCTTTCAAACAAATGCAAAATATATCTGACTGTCTTACTTATAAAAATAATTGCAACCAGGTGGGTGGATCAAGCCATCAAAGTAGCCAATATTCAACAATCAGATACTACAAAAAGCCAGTCATTTAGCCTTTAAAACTCAAGCTTTGTATATTACTAATTTTCATTTCAAATTTGTATATATAAACCTAAAGATACCACAAATGGTGAGACGTTGTGAAATTATGTGTCTGTAATAACTACCACTTGTTGAACATTTAAGCAATAATTTTTCAATTACAGTCAAACCTGTTACAACGGTCACCTCTATACATCGGCCGCCTGTTTATAGTGGTCACTCTTTCATTGTCTAAAATAGCATTTTCTATTGAATCAAACTTGTATATAAAGGCCACCTGTCTATAGCGGTCAATTTATCTACCTCTCGTAGCTGGCCGTTATATACAGGTTTCACTGTATAATATTTTTAAATAACAAAATAAAACTTAATTTATTGTCTCTTCAAGGAACAATTAGTAGATTTGGTGTGTCTCTTAATTAACCACAAAACAAAAGGAAAATAAATCAAAAAGAGTAATCTACATACCATGGTGTATACGCAGATGCAATGAAAATATAAATAATAAATCGATCTAGCAAATGAAACGTTTTTATCCATTTCCTAAGGAAAATACAATCAACAGAGCAATGAAATGATGTAGTACATGACATTGTTTATAAATCAGTAAACAAAAGTTAAAGAATGAAACACTTATGGAGAAAATAACGTTCATTAACTTAGGCATATATATTTACTCAGCTTCAAGTTTATGAGTTAATTAACAGTGTATGAAAAGTTGAAAAGTTCATAAGCAGTAACATGGTTTTCATGAACTATTCAAGGATAATTTGTGAACTATCATTACTATGGCTGTTAGCGCGATAACCGTTGCATCGCGGAGTCTGATAACCATGTGATCATTCACAAATAAATACAATCAAACCGATCTTAACCAGACAACCAACAGACTGATTAGTGCGAAAAAAGTTCATGAGTTAATAAACGTGAAACTGCCCAAAGGTTCATGAACTGTTCAAAAACTTTGCATATAAAGAATTTTGCTTTAAATCAACCCTGTATGTAAAGGCCATCTGTTTCTATTGGTCATTTTATCTACCATTCATAGCTGGCAGCTCTAGATATACAGGTTTGCATATTACTATTTACCTGTAGTGAATAAATAGGGTTGCATATTGATAATTTTCTGTTCACAATTTACATAACTATGTAGAATGTATTGCTGTACCTTGATACTTTTAAATAACATAGGAGATGAAATGCTGATGATATCAGTGCCAACAAAAATAATCCACTACCATAAACGATTGATACCAAATGGTGCATTGGAGTTGTGGCATTGGAGTTCATAGCAGCAAATGCAATTAAAGATATAGGGATGAAAACCTAAATTAAACCGTAAAACAGTTGAACTAGGTACTTAGAATTATAATTTTTTATGCCCAAGTTAAAGTGCACATGACACAAAAAATGTTGGCATAAATTTGGGTAGCTGAAGCTGAATGAGTTAGAATAGTGAAAAGGTTTTTTCAATCTGGACGCGTATAAGCAGAGATATTATATGCTGAAAGTAAGCTAATTTTAATAATTCACTTTTTTTAAATCGGAACGACAGTCAGAATGGCAAGAGGGCCTAGGCATAGCATAGGAAAAATGTGAAGTCAGAATTATAACTTTTTTTTGGTGCAAAAGTTTCTAACTTCAAAGCCAGCTATGCCCAAACTTTTAGGAAATCTTTTCTGCTTGAAATAAATATAATTTATTAAGAAACACATGAAATACACTGGACCGTGGACTAAATGCTAGCCAGGGGTGCCTTCAGCACCTAACCATACTGACCCACTTGCATCAGTCACCCAAAATCCTGGATCTGCCTCTGACCTACACCTCTTAGAGTAAGATTTCACCAGGATTTTCCTGATCAGGGGGTAACTTCCCCGATGAGGGGGATACTTATTGAAAAAATAGAAAAATTGCTTGAGAAGTACCAAATATTTCTCCGACAGTCCACCCTCTCCCCCCACAAAGGTGGTGCTGTAGCCCATGCACACCTCTGGTGCTATTCCTGCTTCGACTTTCAATAATAATTTTCAGATAGCCTACTTTATATCTGAGATATCATGCTGCCAATCAGTTCCCGACAAAAGGTTTAGCCGTTTTCAATATTTTCTTCTGAATTTTTTGTTGAGGTTTGGTCTATAAATCATAAAATTATCAATTTTCATCTGAATTTGCTCTAGCCTTCCAGGATCTAGGATCCTCAATTTTGTTGGACCCTGTCACCAATACATTGCATTCAGGTGAAAGTAGGCTTGAGATCAGCATATCATGTACTAAGTACTTAAATCAATACATATCGTTAAGCTAGGGTTGGTTTACTTACGGCGTGAGTGAGTGTATTAGCAATATGCTCAATGTCAGTTGGAATGTAATGCCCTCCTTTTGCATTGGGACCATTCATGCATCTGAGAATACGAAAATAACTAAGTTAATTCATTATCCTCATCATCATCATTATCACTTATTCAGTCCCAGTAGCAGGGATATATGATTTTCTGGAAGGACCCTTACGGGTCCTTCCATAGGATACTCTCATAATCCATAGTCCAGTTCCGAAGCATATCTCTCTAGTCAACACGATTAAACAACTTTATTTGATGAAAAACTTTGTTTAAATGCCATTTTTTCGATTAAGTTTGTGTTTGCGTACGGAAAAATCAGTAAAGTAACTTCATTATAAGAATGTCACACACAAATATATGCCCACAAATTTATAACCTGATAAGTATTTAGTAAAATAACTGTTCGCAGACTGGGTTGACCTGATAGCTTGATGATTGAATTGATCACGATGTATTTATGTATTTATTGATGCAGAGCACAAGCTCTCTTAAATGCTAACTGGCGATGTTAATGTTCCCTAATCTTAATAACGTTGAATTAAACAAATGCAAAGAAAGAAATAATTAGCAGAGATCTTTCCCCATCCGTCAGGAAGTTCTTTGAACCCCAGAAAGTATTTTACAGTCAATAGTTGGTGTCAAACATGCAGTCCAGTAGGCACAACTCTCTAGTGAAAAGCCCATTTCCTCATAACCGCCTTTTAGTGCAAAAAATCACTATCGGCCTAACAGAATCATTCCATACTTAGGCAGAAACAATCACGTTCAATATTGATTGAAAGCACTACTTCCTTGTGCATAAAATAATTAAACTTGACAAATTTAGCAGAGCATAACATAGTGAATAAAAAACAACAATAGGTGCAATCAGCTAGCAACAACAATGAGGGTAACAATTAACAACCATGTGTAAACGTGACAGCGCTAGAATTACGTGCCCGGAAGCACAACACACCAGCGAGAGGACAAAATCGCAAGACCATGTGACTGTAAAAAACTGTGAAAGACAAAAGAGTAGAACAAAGGGTATCACAGAAAAGGAAAAGTTTAAAAATTCATATCAAATAAAATACATCATCGATCTTGATAAAAACAGAACCACGATGCTAATAACTAGTGGAACATTCTTGCGACACAGACATCATCTTTGTAAAGCGCGCAGGAGAAACTATCGGCTGAAATTTGGGTCTCCAGTATCCTTGGTTGAATTTTGACTCTGTATGCGCGGATCTGGGCTGGCTGTCGGGGTCGCTTCGCGGCCCCTTGCCTGAGCTCGGGGCTGCGCCCCTCGCTTCGCTCGGGCCTCAAGAAACCTCCTGAAGGCATTAGATGATAGGTGTTATTGAGATAATTGCTTTGCTTTCCAAAGCCTAACGTTGACTTCAGAGGACTGTAACTGTATTTGACTGTCCGCTTGAGACCGCAAGAACAACAAGACAAGAAGTAGGCCAAGAGAAAACTACAGCGTATAATTTTAATAACAATCTATTACGACCGTACTATGTGGCCCCAAGACGAACAGTGGATGGGAAGTGTAGCACAAGATTAGTTAAAACACAGCAATGATTACAAGTTGACCAATCACAATACAGACACTCAATATAACACTAAATTAGGGCAACAGACAAATAACCATTAGTGAATTGACAACATGACAGGAACTATGACAGTGAATGTGAAATAGTTTGACATGTGCTGTATGACCGTATGACAATATTAATGTTACTATGGTGATGACAAAGACAATGTGAATTAACAAGTTACCATGACAACAAATATGGTAAATTAGTTTCTACACTCCCCACCATGAAATATCTTGGTCTTTCATATTAAACGTATTTAAACTAATTTACAAACTGAAAAGTAACAATTATTTTATCAATGTAGCGTACTATAAAAAATTATTTCTTAGAAATTAATTATTAATTTAACCAACAGGGTTACATATTGCGACAAGCTACTGTCTTTATTTACAGGGTTGTCCCTCCAAGAGACATATCTTCGTCAGCGGACGCACTAGCTGACCAGTTGCAGTTTTGATTTTAACTTGGCGTACCAAACCATCTTTCCCATCAGGCGCATCTATCACAACTCCCATTGGGTATTGGGAACGAACCAAATTATCATCCATGACTAGAACCAAGTCTCCAACTTGGATATTTGGTTTGGAGGTTTTCCATTTCTGTCTTGCTTGGAGAAGGGTGACATATTCTTGACTCCATTTTGTCCAGAACGAGTCAGCGAGGGCTTGCGATTTTCTCCAGCGTTTTCTTAGAATCATATCTGAATCGTCAAACGTACCAGGGGGTTGAGACACACCATTCCGTAACAACAGCAGATGATTTGGCGTCAAAGGGTCCAGGTCCAAAGGATCATTTGATAGAACAGTCAAAGGGCGGCAATTTAGAACAGCTTCTACTTCTGTGAGCAATGTTTGAAGCGTCTCCAGGTCATATGATCGGTTACCAAGGACAGTTTTCAGGCAATGTTTGACAGATCGAATCAATCTTTCCCACGCACCACCATGATGAGGAGCACCGGCAGGATTGAATTTCCATGTGATTCCTGAAGATAGAAGAAACTGCGAAACACGGTTTTGATCCCAATTGGAGATCGCCACCTTAAGTTCGGTCTCAGCCCCTACAAAATTGGTCCCATTATCAGATATAATCTTACTAGGTTTTCCTCTCCTAGCTAAAAATCTTCTCAGTACACAAATAAATCTATCTGTGTCTAGGGAGGAGGAGGTTTCTAAATGGACAGCTCGAATTGACATGCAGGTAAAAATACACCCCCAATACTTAACAGTAGATCTTAAAACTTTTACATAAAAGGGCCCAAAGTAGTCTACCCCCGTTACGTCAAAGGGGAATGTCTGTATTAGTCTGTCATGAGGTAAAGGTGCCATGAATTGTTCCATTCGACGTCCATGTAGTTTCTGGCAAGGGATACATGCATGAGCTCTTTGTTTTACTTTAGAAGTTAGTGAAGGTATCCAGAAATGTTGCCTGATAAAATTCACAATACACATAACACCGGTATGCTTCAAAGATAAATGTGCATCCTCAACAATTGAATTTACCAAAAAACATTGTTTCGGAATAAGAATAGGATGTTTAACATCATAAGGAAGATTCGAATTTTCCAATCTTCCTCCAACACGAATAATTCCTCGGTCGTCAAGAAAAGGATTTAATAAAAGAATTTTACTATTTACCGGTATTTTTGATTTATTTTTAAGTGCACTGATTTCTTTCGGATAGGCCTTTAACTGTTCACATTTCACAACAACACTCTTACTTTCTAACAATAAGTTATCAGTTAAAACATCAACATTTGAAACAACAACATTTTTAACATTTGAAACAACAACATTTTTAACATTTGAAACAACAACATTTTTAACATTTCGATTTCTTAAATTGTAACTATTATTTGACAAATTGTTTGTTTTCACAGAATTTTTGCAATTGGAGATGAACATCAAAACTCTTGCAACAATGCATATTAATTTGAAAAACGAGCGTGTTTTGCAAATCAAAGACGCAATAGGGTTATCAGAATCAATGGAAACAATATTTGTAACAGCATTTGACAATTGCTCAATTTCAGCCTTATCAATAGTTTTACTTGGTAAAGAAGGCCATAAAGATTCATCCAATTT
This sequence comes from Haliclystus octoradiatus, assembly GCA_916610825.1. Lineage (NCBI taxonomy): Eukaryota > Metazoa > Cnidaria > Staurozoa > Stauromedusae > Haliclystidae > Haliclystus > Haliclystus octoradiatus. The sequence continues at coordinate 24,151,469 of OU744449.1, read as the reverse complement.
CAAAAAATCAGGACCTTCAGTCCACATAGACTCCTTAAAAGCCAAGGGCATGATTCCCCTTGAAGCAATGTCAGCTGGATTCAATTTTCCAGGACAGTGGTGCCATTGATCAGGGAAAGTGCTAGATGAAATTTCACTTATTCTATTTGCTACATAAACAGGAAAGCGCCTGCTAGAATTTCTAATGTAGGCAAGAGTTGTCATGGAGTCACTCCAGAAATGAAACTTATCTACTTTCATGCGCAATTCAGGTTTGATTTGATTGATTGTCCTTACCGCTAATGTAGCTGCATGTAGTTCCAGACGTGGGATGGTTACTGACTTGATCGGAGCACAGCGTGAGCGAGCAAAAAGAAACCTGCAAAATACTCCAGAATCAACATTAATTTTTCCCTCCCCCCTTTCTAATTTACGATCAACTCTTACATAACTAACAACACCTATCCCGTCTTGACTTGCGTCACAGAAGGTGTGAATACTAACAGAGCTATGTGAAGATAATACATCAGGGCCTTTCAAACATCTTGGGTAAGACACTTTAGATAAGGATGCTAAACCATCCAACCATTCTTTCCACTCTGACGCTTGGTCAGGTGGTAGTGGTTCGTCCCAGTCGATCTTCAATGCCCACAGGGAACGCATAATTAATTTGGGAACTAAGTATATTGGTGAAAGAAATCCATCAGGGGAAAACATAGAACTAATTAAGGAAAGGATTCCTCGTTTCGTGTCAGTAACTTCTAGCTTTGATGGTAATTCAAATTGAAGGATATCTTGTTTAATGTCCCAGACAACACCTAAAGTTCTTTGAGAAGCATCTTCCCCTAAATCTAATTTGACCTGGGTGGCAGATTTATCAACATCAGGAATATGTTTTAAAACAGATGGTGCATTTGTTATCCATTTGGTCAAAACAAAACCAAAATTTTGCAATAAAACATACAATTTAGACACAACCTCATTCATTATTAGTAAATCATCAGATGAGTAAAGGAAATCATCGACATAAAAGTTGTCCCTTATGGCTGCTTTAATGTTTGGATCCTCAACAAAGTTGGCAATACTGCGCAAAGCTTCATTTGCAACAGTTGGGGAACTAATTGCCCCAAAAACATGAACAAGCATTTTAAATACTGCAGGTTTTGAAAAATCATTATCTAAAAACCAAAGAAAACGAAAGGCGTCTGTGTGTTCTGGCGTTACTTTTATACAATGAAACATGCCTTTGATATCACTGAGGACACAGAATCGATTTTCTCTGAAGCGCAACAGACATCCTACAAGTGAATTTAACAAATCAGGACCAGACAAAAGATGGTCATTTAATGATTGTTGTCGAAATTTACATGCAGCGTCAAAAACTATTCTCAGCTTATCTGGTTTACGTGGATGAAAAACAGCAAAATGGGGTAAATAATGTGTATAACGAGAACTTAAAGACGGATCTTGAACTAGAGCTGCACAACCATCATTGATATATCCTTGCATCACCTTACAGTAATCTTCCTTGAACTTAGGATCAAATTCAAATTTTCTAACTAATGAAGACAAACGTTTCTTGGCAACTATTTCGTTATTTTGTAACCCTGTAAAATCTTTTTTCCATAAAAGATCGGCTTGAAAATGCCCTTCTACAACTTTTAACGAGCTCTTCAAATTTTGTATAGCAAAAAGATCATCTTGGGAGTATGGCTTATCCAAACCAAAATATTCCTCTGACAGATCACCCGCGTTCCAAAAGGATTGTAGGGTTGGAGTTTCTAAATTATTGGCAATCACATTAATTCCACCAGAAGAACTTAAATTTTTGCAACTACTTTCCCCTCCTAAAAGAGAACACCCTAAAGGCGTTTTTATGACAATTGGCTCCTTAGTAGAGCTTCCATTTATGGTTTCTGTTGGAAGGATGAGATCACTGTGATCGGCTCCAATCAGCATATCTAGGCGTCCCTGAGCAAAATTAGAAACATGCTCTGCGATATGGGGAAGGGATTTTATAGAAGGAGGAATGTTGGAAATATAAGGTAAAAATAATCCTTTCACGGATGCAACATTGGTCAATCGAAAACAATTTTTGGTCAAAGATTTTACTGGGACTGTAACCCGTTCACACTGTTGAACAGTTTTGGTATTGGACACAGTATTGAAATTCAACGTGTCAACATGTCCTTCAATTCCTAATTTTTGGCATATAGATGCATTTATTAATGTAAATTGACTTCCTGTGTCAAGCAATGCATTTACTTGAGTGGATCCATTTGGTCCGATTACATCTAAAACAACAACAGGTAATAGTACTTTTGCACTGTCTGCTAACGAAGTATGAATAGTATTGGTGACTGCTGCAGGTGCAGTCTGAACAAAGGTTGGAGCATTTTTGTGTAAAAACGTATGATGCCTTCTATTGCAGATGGAACATATTGTTCGTGAAAAACATCGCTGGCTAAAATGACCAGGGGAAAAGCAGCGAAAACATAGCTGATTATCTTTTAAAGTTTTGATTATTTCATCTTGCGATAAACCAGTATTTGGGCAGTTTCGAGATTTATGATTTTGATCACAAAATACACAAAAAGGGTTATTACTACTTGAAGAATTTTGATTGGTGGTAACATTTATTGAAGAAATATTTTTGGAAGGATGTACCGTTGCTTTGTGACTTAAACGTGACCATACTGGATCATTGACAAAATCTGTCTCCTTTTCCATGAATAAAACCAAATCATGAAAAGTGGCCAAAGTTTTTTGTGAATTGTTCAGTTTTCGCCAACGATACTGAGCATGTTCAGGCAGACGATCTATAATTTTCAAAAGCGTGGATGTAGAATTTACATCATTATTATATTTCAATCTATCGAAGGTGGAAGAAGCAGCTAATAATTGATGATAAAGCCGTTCTACTTCTAGCGGAAATTTATACGACACTGGCTCATCAATACAAAGTAAATCTAAATGTGCTCTAGCAATTTTGTGTGAGTTTCCATACAATTTGTCTAATGTTGATAAAGCTGTTGCATACCCTTCATCATCACGAGGCAATGAGTTTACGGATGACAAGGCATTTTGTGATAAATGTGATACTAAATGATGGAATTTTGTTGCAGAACTTAACGTATGCCTACTATCAACCTGTGCTTTAAAGGAAGAAATAAAATCTTGATATTGAATGGCTATACCAGAAAACGTGGGAAGCTTGATTTGCATTGCAGATAACGCATCTGCAATTGATGCTAAAATTGACTCGCTTTTATTAGTTGTTAACACATTTGTTTGATCTAAAGGAGCGCCGCCTTTGTTGACATGGTGTCGCTTAATTTTTCTACTTGACGGTGTTTGTTTGCTTACTGAAGGCAAATTGCTAGGATTTCTAGGAACTGCAGATTTATTTCGCATCTCGTCGGAATCAGAATATTGACGAGCCTGATTTACGAAAGAACTTGTTAACCCTGGTGACTCAGGAGTCACTGAATGTAATAAATCGATAGTTTGATAAAATAGTGCCTCCCTATGAATGTATTGCTCACTTATTTCTACAGAAATATCGGTAGGAGATTCGTGGGCTAAAGAGTACGTCGCATTAGTTAAACTTGAAAACAAACGCTCTAACCTGGTAATCATGTATTTTCTTGTTGCTGAATTTACTTTGGAAACATTCCTAGCGGCTTGTGCGATCGCATGATCAAATTCGTTTGCTTCCCGAAGAAAGTCGTCTGAACTCACCGAGTACATTTCTGCTTTTGCTTTACTTTTGCTCATGCTGTGCCAACCAAGCCAGACCAAATTATTACCACGTACTGGAACCTAACAAAATAAAATAAACACAAAAGCAGAACAAAGAAGCATTGTTTTGGGCATCTAGCCTGGTTGTAGACCTAAATGCTGATATCAGGCCAAAGTCGTCAAAAGATCAGAGAAAATCAGATTGATATCCCACACAGAATATACTATATCTTTACTAAGCTATGCGGCATAGACTTATATTATGTTCTTAAGCATCAAAGTCTGCAGCCAATGAGCAAAACAACACAATACGCTAGCAAAAATAATTTAAAAAGTTGAGTAAATATTATTGAAGAATCGTGCCAATAAGCAAGAGGGCCGATATATATATATCACGATTAAAGTCAAACGATCGGAAACAAAGGAATATTCAAAGAGAAGATGTCTACTAAATAAACAAAAAACTAATTCAGAAAGTAAAAAGAAACTTGAAAATGCGTTATATTCTAATGCGTAATTTAATTGTAAAAAACACAAAGAAAACTGATCAAAAAATTGCGTTCTATTCTAAAGTGCTTTCAATGCACAAAAGAAAACTCTAGGATTGTTTCAATCCCTGATCTAATCTGAGATACAGGCTAATAGAAACGGCGTTCTGTTTTTGTCTAGTATGCTAAAAGACAAACTAAAATAACTACTCAAGGAGTGCTAACAAATAAGCACAAAAAAAACTTACCACTGATTCAGGTTCCAAAAACGGACCATGTTATTGAGATAATTGCTTTGCTTTCCAAAGCCTAACGTTGACTTCAGAGGACTGTAACTGTATTTGACTGTCCGCTTGAGACCGCAAGAACAACAAGACAAGAAGTAGGCCAAGAGAAAACTACAGCGTATAATTTTAATAACAATCTATTACGACCGTACTATGTGGCCCCAAGACGAACAGTGGATGGGAAGTGTAGCACAAGATTAGTTAAAACACAGCAATGATTACAAGTTGACCAATCACAATACAGACACTCAATATAACACTAAATTAGGGCAACAGACAAATAACCATTAGTGAATTGACAACATGACAGGAACTATGACAGTGAATGTGAAATAGTTTGACATGTGCTGTATGACCGTATGACAATATTAATGTTACTATGGTGATGACAAAGACAATGTGAATTAACAAGTTACCATGACAACAAATATGGTAAATTAGTTTCTACAATAGGCTATTAATTTAATGAGGGTCATACCTTGGTTACTTTTTGACTTAATATTTGCCTATTTCATTCTCCGTTATCTGTGATTTGGAATTCACATTTGTTGGGATTTGTAAGAGATTTATATATGTTCCTGTCCTGTGACCTGTGAAAAGCCTAGATTCCTAATTGTTATTTGTGATTTAATTACTGTACTAGGCCTCTACTACTGTGTGTGTAGGATAGGCCTATTTAGATTCCATTCGAAAATATTAACATTAGTTTAGAAGCTCAAAACATTCCCTCACATTCAAACAATCCCACAATCTACCAAGTTGCATTGTTCGTGATTCGAGATTATCTCATTTTTTTTGTCTGTGATTCGTCTGGGGGACTCCCCTTGTACCAGACTGTATGAATCCACAGATTTTCCGCATGTTCATTGTCTATACAGTACTTGTGTTTTTCCCCTGCTAAATAAATAGCAGGAAAGGCGGCAGATCATCAAAACCGTAGTCTTATTCTGATATTCAAAATTATAAAGCCTCTATTTTAACTCTTCCAAAAGTCTCTCTATGTTTTCCGTATTCCGCGTTTAGGACCTGTCGGCATGTTTTGTATAGTAGGTTACATGAAACATTGAATTTAATGATTGCATGCCAAGCAAGAGCAAGCTCGATATCATGAGTATGCTATGTAACCAGGCTCTGTGTAGCCTACACTATAGCTAGGCGCCTGATATATGAAGGTCAGACAGGAACGGAGCATTGATATTAATTTAGCTGAGCATATGCTGCATGCTTAATTGTTAGGCTAGGCTATGAACCAGAAAGAAGGGCCTACATTCTAACATTACTACATCCTACAAGTAAACTTTTGTTAGCAAAAGAACAATCAGTAGATGTACAGGTCACATGATAATTGAGATGGAATTACCTTGAAATGTCAAAACACATCTTGTTTGCTTAGAATCAGCGAAGTCTTTAAGTTTTTGAGTAATACTCAACTTAAACTGATCTATAGTATGTTACTACGGTCTCCATTTTGCACTCTTCTTCAGCATCTGTCTCGTCTGGCAAAAATGTCATGCACCGGTTTGAGCAAATCAATAAACAATAGTTTGTCGGCCATTATAAATTGCATAACTTTGGAAAATTACGTCATTATTCTTCGAAAACTTTGAGCCCATCACACGAAATGTGTAATTGGTAGGCTACATTTATATATATTGTAATATCATATTGTTTATTTCATTGTAGAATCCACTAGATACATAACATTCCATAAACATGTCATTTTCAAGACAAAGATGAGTGGTCATTAACGAGAGGTGGCTGCTTTAAACAGGTACACTGATTGTCTGACGAGGGCTAATTGTTAAAAATAATTTCACCATATGCATATTATTGACCCATTATGCTCAGATATGGATCATATGGAGAGCTTTCGAAAAATTTATAATTCTTATAAAAAACATTCATATATTTGTGGTGCCAGTCAATTTTATCAATAAAGGGTCTTCTGATGAAAGACAGCCTGTTTGCAGAGGTCAACATGCACAGTTATTTAAGGCTTGTATTAAACGCCGCACTCGAAGGGGCAAAATTGACAGGCGACCGCTGCGAGCACAAGTTGAATTTATGTTTAGCGTAATTCAACCGTCTGGCTTTGAAACAATTGTTATACGCAGGCCTAATTTATGTCAACAATGAACATTGTGTTATAACAATAAGCATGCACGTGATCCTAAGTGTGTAGCGCCTGCCGGTCAGTTTGCTCCTTTAAATAGGTAGCAATTCATTAGCAAATTATTTATTAGTATAAAAATCTGACAGTAATTTGAAAATAAGAAAAAACAATAAAATAAGTGAGTAATAAAAAGTAAGCGATAAAATATACATTGTTTGAGCTTTCGACATTGCTTATGTCATCTTCAGAAATTTACTTAAAAAGAAAAATTATTAAAATACATGAGTTTAAAGTTTTACAAAATGCTAGAAACAGGATGCAATAATAACAATAGCTTGTTTCACACAAAAGCAATAACAATAGCTTTTCAACATGCTGCTGGGAAAAGCCGAGATTTGATTGAGTCAGACTGAGTGTTTATCGCTTACTTTTATTACACGATTAATAAGTAGAAACTTACTGATACGAATAAAATGAGTATTGGGACTTGCATTTATAACATTTAACAGAAGTTGTTTGGGTGAAAACAGCATGATATAGCGATATTATAGAAGTTTTTGTATAGTCTCATATTTGTATTAATTAGCCTCATTTTCATGTAATTAGATTCAATATAATTAATAATTAGCCTTGTATGACGTAATTTAGTTTGTTTTGTCATTTATAAGTTAGTCTGTTGTTGGATAGCGTTGTAAGCTCATCAGCTTTATGAGCCCAATCCAGATGAGAATTGTTGATAAGAATAAATTCACATTTAGTCTTTTGCGTTTGACTTAACACAGACCAACTCAGTTAACTTAGAAATAATTCATATAGTCCTCATTTTGTCATTTTGGCCAGAACAGCAGTTGTACGTAGAAGTAATTTTTTTTGTATCATTCATCAGCTCAGTCTTTGAAAATATAATTGCAAACTTCTTGTTTATGCCACATTGTCACCAGTTATTCAGTAGTCTCTGTTGATTGGCTTATAAAATAATGAACAGAACCTACGTGAAAACAGTTCATGGACATTAAATGGCCCAATTTTTACAAACTGTTTCACCGCTGTTCATGAACAGTTTGTGAAGTGGTTCATGAAAAACAGGCGGTTAAATGTTCATTAACTGTTTACAAATATCAGTCCTTTGAAAAAAAGTTTGTATAACTTAAAGGTTCTGAATAAATGATGATGATGATGATGATGATGAAATCCTAAATGGTCTGATTTTCATTCATTAACTTTTTTATGAGCAACAGTTCATGAACTCAGTAAGCTTGTTAACAGAAAAAGTTATATAACACAATCATTTAAATATTTACAAAAACAAAATAAAAAAACTAGGTAATGACAGGAAACCACACTTCTTAAAAATTCAGTAGGAACGCTTGGTACAGGATTTTATACGCTGATGTACAGACTACCCAAGCAAAGAAAAAACTTCTGGCTGAAAAGAAGGATAGACCTACCATATTTCAATACCGGTAGGACTAGTATTTTCTAATGTTTGAATTATCAATTCTTCCGAATCAAGTTCTGTATAACAAAAGCACTTCGTAAAATTCTGTTGCCAAATATGGCTTCTTTATGCTACACATTATACAATTACCTCAGATATAAATCTGTCATCCACAATAATATCAGCTAAATATGGTAATTTCACTGCAAATTAAAAAATTAAAAAAAATTCCTGCCTCGTTTGGCATTCTGACAGTTTCTAGCGTGAAATAAAAAGCTTTCCTTTATCTACAATCGATGCAGGCTATGCATGTACGCCATAGGTACGTAGTGCATCGCATTGATTAATTTGAACATTTTAAACTACTGTAGTTTCTGCAATTTTATCTTTTACACTGACATTTGGATCATTTTGGATGTAATATCGATACGGTAGAGCTGATACTTCTTTCCCACATGATGCAATACCAATCCGACTGCATGTGACAATTTTAAAATCAGATATTTTCTCATCATTTGATAGCCAAAATAAATTTGATGAAATCATATCCACTTTATTTAAATTATCACGAGTTATGTCTAAGGCTTGACACAATTTTGAAGGTCCATTGCATAGCTGATGCAGTTTAAGTGGTTTTGAAGAAGTCTTTCCTTTCAAGCGATTTTTCATCATTGCATCAATACCTATAAGAATAAGAAAATACCTCACAACATTAACAATGTTCTGATCATACCCAGGCGGTCATTAAGATGTTAGCAATCCAGGGACCACATTGGTCATAAACCTTTTTGGATTGAATCTAAAATGCTTCGAAATTCTGAAGAAATTTATTAAAATTTTTTAAATGTAGCTTAACTTTGGTTCATCATGGTAGAATTCCAGGCACAAATGTAAATATCAATATTTTCCCAAGGTAGCCTACTGAATGTTTTAAACGGTAGGCATATGACTAAAATCATTATCATAATTATCATTGATTCAGAAAACCTGATAAGTTTTACCAGACCTTCCAACTTGAGATTTGAAAAACTAGTGAGATTTTTGAAATTCCGTATTTTGGGGATAAAATATAGGGGTAGCCCGAAGGGATGGCCCAATTATAGGGGGTTTGGGGGCATGCATTTCACCATGGATTCAGAATGGCTTGAAACGGAAATTTACGACATCATTTTGAATAATGTTGACACTTGAAAACATAAAAGCAATATAGAAACAACAACTAGAATAATCCAACAGAGTATAAATTAAGATGTTGAACATTAATTAGATTATCAAAGAGTTTATACACAGAAAGCAGGGACAATTTCTCAAGATTGGATTTTGCGGTGAGAAAGTGAGAGAAACCGTGAGACCGTGAGAATCAGTGTAAAAGCGTGAGACTCACGGCAAAGCCGTGAGACTTGGAAGGGCTGGTTTTACAAACATATTTTTTCATGACCAGGGTCTGACACAACCCAGCAACCATAGGTTTCCGGAAAACTGGAAAAAAAAGTTGCTATTCAATTTTAATTTATCATCGTTCGTAAATGAATTTAAAAACAAAAATTTCTGACAGTTTAGTTTTTTTTCAGTCATGATTCAAGAGTTTATTGTAAACCTTTGTCTCCTTTAATTATTGTTTTGATTTATTTTTTTGAATAATTTTCTCACATTGTTTTCCATTTTTTCCATGAGTCCAAAATAAAATACGGCAGCCATTCAAATTTTAACAATGTAATGTCTTAAGTCTGTGTAACCATGGTAATATTAAAATCGAAATTATTGATATTCTCATGGTTTTACTGGATTTCTGGTAAAAAACTTCAAAACATTGTTGGATGTTAATCCAGGTTTACAGAGGGGAAAATATTATGTCGGACCCTGTTCATGACACAACGCAAATTTCTATTGGTTTTTATAAACTTGTTTGAAGGGGGTGAACTTCTCAGATCATGATGGGGAATTAAAACATCCAAGTTTAACTACCATGCATGTCCTAATCATCCAAATATTGGTTTCATTTTCACGAGATTGTGCGTTTTTAATATAAGCCCTTGCAAAAAACAATTCAGGATTTCAATGCTAAAAGCAGAGCAATATAAATAGTAGATCAAAGATCACGAGATTCAATAAACCGTCTGAAGAGCGTCTTTACGTGACTCAGCTTATGACACCATGCTTCGGCATGCCTTAGGAATACATTTGCCCAACTTAATTACTGTCTACTACTAAACTAAGAAAACTTTCCCCATTCTGCCTCTGCTATTGCTCACCAACGTCAGATGTCTTTTTTAGGTCACATCGAAAGATCAAAGACGTATGTCCCTTAACCGACCATGACATCTGTAGGAACCTTCCTGAACCATCTAGAACATTCTAGAACATAGGAGAACCTACATGACTCCCCGCATGACTCACAATGACCGTGCATGATCTAGCAGCTTCTAGCATTTATCTAAACACTATAAATACAGTAAATGAAAACTATGAAAACTATGAGAACTTAATGTACAGTCTACTATCAACATGTCAACTTGGAATTAATATTATTATTCATAAGAAGAAATATACCATACAAATCAATTCAACCTACGTTGTTATTATCATTTCTTCAACATAATTCTACAGTTCTCATCAATTGGTCCGTCGAATTATAAGAACAACTCATCAATTGGTCCGTCGAATTATAAGAACAACTCGTCAATTGGTCCGTCGAATTATAAGAACAACTCATCAATTGGTCCGTCGAATTATAAGAACAACTCATCAATTGGTCCGTCGAATTACAATAACAACTAATTATGAATAATCTTCAAGACTTTACAACACAATTTAAAATCTGAAAGTATTTTATTACAACATGGAATTGAACACAACATTTTATTCACGACCGCGGCATCAAAACAATATAACTAGATTGATTTCCACACTGAAGAACAATGGCATTTTACGTAACTAATCAAAATACGCAGAAAACACAAGAAATGGAACTAAACACAAGAAATGGAACTAAACACAAGAAATGGAACTATAAACACAAGAGTGGAACTATGGAACTACACACGAGAAATGGAAATAAACACAAGAAATGGAACTGAACACAAGGAATTGGATTACCCAAAACTGAAGAGACTGAACTAAAAAAGTAAGATTTTAAAATACTGAACATAAACCATTGAACATTCCAACATTTTGGAACTTTTAAATATTGAACACTAAACATTGGACATTCCAACATCATAAAACTTTTAAATATTGAAACATTCAACATTCAACTAAGAACATTGAAACACAATGAACACACTAAGAATACTAAACGAACTAAGAAACACACTAGAACACACAACAGAGTTTAAAATTAAACACACAAGAATAAGCAACAACTCAAGAAAATACTGAATTCATCAAACACACAAGAATAAGCAACAACTCAAGAAAATACTGAATTAATCAAGCACACAAGAATAAGCAACAACTCAAGAAAATACTGAATTCATCAAACTCACAAGCAAAAAATATGACTATAAAAGAAACATTGAAGATTACCAAGCTCATAGAAGAAACTGAAATTAAACCAAATATAACACTTGTATGAAAATTTCTTTTTCTGGAAATCCAAAGCAATTAAACAAATTGGTATGCACCAAAATTGTAATGAATTTTCTCATTAACTGTTATGCAATTAGTCTATAAGCATATCTAAAACCTTCATTAATAGCTTCTTCTACTATACCATAATTACTTACATTTATATTTACATACATTTATTATTTACAATTTAGCATATATTAAAGCATTAATCTTTCTCATTTTTAGCCTATATCATGCACCTTTATTTATGGCTCCGCCATCTGGCGGGGGGAGTTATGTAGGAACCTTCCTGAACCATCTAGAACATTCTAGAACATAGGAGAACCTACATGACTCCCCGCATGACTCACAATGACCGTGCATGATCTAGCAGCTTCTAGCATTTATCTAAACACTATAAATACAGTAAATGAAAACTATGAAAACTATGAGAACTTAATGTACAGTCTACTATCAACATGTCAACTTGGAATTAATATTATTATTCATAAGAAGAAATATACCATACAAATCAATTCAACCTACGTTGTTATTATCATTTCTTCAACATAATTCTACAGTTCTCATCACATCCTTCACTGACAACCGAAGGAGATGCTTCGACGGGGCTATGGAGGAGTAGTATCTTTTCATAATGTTTTGTATCGTGAATTGTGTTATTTACAAGTTTCTTTGTCAGCTATGTCTGACCGTGATTTGTGGCGTTCTTTGTGTAGCAAATATGTTAGGCGTAAGAGGGACAGCACATTCCTATAATGTGACTGTCTATACTACTACTCGAAACTCAGAGTAACAGAGTAAACTCGTGATCTTTGATCTACTGTTTTTATATATATATATATATAGGCCTACAAATGCTTTTTTGATGTGGTGAATTTTTCACCACATGTAGGTTACTAATTCATCTTGACCCAGGTATATAGGCCTATCGAAGTCAGTCTCTTGTTCGCTCACTGAGCAGTACTGATGAAGGCTAATGGCCAGAAACATGTACTTGTCTGCTGCTATATATATATATATATATACATATATGTTTATGGAAAAAGTAAGCGAAACGACGAAACGTAATTAGTGAGACAAGAGAAAAGCGTTAAGGTGCTCTTTTCTTTGTTTTTTTTTTTCAACAAAGTAGCCTAATTTACTTTGTGATAATATTTTGCATGGTTTGTTCAGATATTCAAAATTATCTGTTGTTACCATAGCCTTCGATATAGTAATCCTAGTTTAGATGAAATGCTCTATGTTTTCGAATGCATCCATCTTATATTAATGTCATTCTTCGTGCAAAAATATAAAAGGCTTAATCAACCAATCACAGTTGGTTCGGTAATTCGGTTATTTCCGTAACTTTTATAAACTGTTATAATTATTAACAATCTAGCCTACCCAACAAAAGCCTGGTTCCCAAATAGCAAATTTGCCGGCGACACTGTCTGCGATCATGACGGCTGTAGAGCCTGCGATGAAACGCAGGCTACCGGGGGCATGTCGGCGCTGAACGCAGGCTACTGCAGCCGCGCCGGCGACAACCTGAATAGATGAAGTTGCCCTGATCAATTGTCTCTCCCTTCTTTACAAATTATATAGTAGCATGATCGCAGGCAGTGTCGCCGGCAAATTTGCTATAAGGGAATCAGGCTTAAATATTTCTCTTAATCATCAGGACTCTGAATTACCTTTTAATGGGTGTAACCCCCTTATAAGTACACATCCACCATTTGTAGCACTTGAAATATTGAAACAACTATACATTCCATAAATGAAATAAACATATGAGGTACCAACAGACATATACATTGCTTCAGTTCGTTTTGTTTTCTTTCCACCGTATGTATGACATGCTTTATCTACTTCACCTAAATAAGCTTCTGTTTCAACAATGCGACCACATAATTCATCACCATTATCTGTTAAACGATGTAATAATTTACCAAGTAGAAATTTAGCTAGTGGCAAACTATCTTGATTAAAGTCTTGTTGTAAAAGTCTCTCAATTGCAATTGGTCTGACTCTGAGAGACATTTTAAGACGCTTTTCCTCGGCATCCTTCTTTTCTTTCAATTTTCGCGCAGGTCTTTTGCTCATTTGATTTAATATAATTAAAAGTGAGGTAAGATCGAGATAGATATGTATGCAATTAATGTAGCTATTGACTTACATAGCGTATTTAGAAACAACGCCAGAAGCAGAAAACCAATTCAACATAAAATTTGCATGGAACAGAACAGTAACGTCCTGCCTATCAACGTAAGTAAGAGTGGAACATGTCATTTCAACAAGTTATTTTTTCGGCCTCTACATCCAACGGAGACAGAGAATCGATTCAGTCTGCATGCAGGCTAACGGTGGATTAATTAACTGGTGTAAAGTGAAGATTTTCAAATTGCAACAAAAATTAGATTTTCAAAATTAACATAATTTTAATATTTTCAACATAATGGTTTGATTTTAGTGAAGATAAAAAATTAATTCATTCTTAAACATTCTTTCAATTACATTTATTAATACTTTAATACATTATTTTACGACATTGTTTATTGACTTCCCCAAGCATTCTTTGGCACATAAACATGAGACGGTGCTCTATAAGGTTTCACACGCCTACGATGATTATTTGTGCCGGCTGGTAATGCTGGGAAGTCCCCCTCAACAGGAGCTTGAATAGAAGTCTTAGTTTCATTTGCTTGACTCTCGATTTTATCGTTAACTTCTGGTTGAGCACACATATCGCTGTAAGAATGTGCATTATTGGTAATAGGCACATTTTCATTTTGCTTCATTAAAGCTTTACTTGCCATGTGAAGCTCTAGGAGTTCCTCTTGTTTGGTAGTATCAGGTAACAAAGCAACCAATTCTGAAAATACTTTATTGAGATTATTTCTAAATAACAAACTAATCTCTTCATAGTACAATTGACTTGGTATTTCTGCTTTACGAAAATGCGCTGATAGTTGACGGAAATAAACTAATTGATCTTTATCCAAATAAGTTTGAAACATTTGAATTAGTCTAGCATTTCGATCTCGAATGTTTGCTTCTTCAATACTAGCTTTAGTTTGAACAGGAGGTTTCTGAATTACAGGTTTTACAACAGTAGTAGCCACAGATGTTGGATTACGTGAAGAGCCTGAGATCTCTGCAAATCCAGGGGGCATTTTTGATGTTTTTGCAGCAGGTTTTGGCGAGGAGTTGATGACAGCTGCAAATCCAGGAGGTTTATTATATGATCTAGAAAGTCCCGGTGGTAGATTTGCAGGCAGCTGTGATTGTGTACTACCTTTTGGTTTAGTCTTTCCTTTTTCCCTTTGTTTATTCTTTTTAGCTTTTACAGGTAAGCCTGGAAATGCATCAGAATCTTGCATATCAGGTAATAATTTATTCCACGTTCTTCCTAAATTTGGAGAGTTTGTCTCTGATTTGTTCTTCTTTGACTGAACAGAAGGGTCATTACCAGAACCCCACGATTGTCCAGATGATGTTTCGGATGCTGTGGAACTAAGCGTTGGAAAATCTGTTTCTAAACGAGGTGGATTGCTATTAGCAACAATTTGATTGTCATCTGCTGTGTTATCGCAAGGTTTGTTTTTTGGTTTCGATTTTGCTTTTACACAATTAACTTTCTCTAAATCACTTGGTTGAGGATTACTGTGAAATTGAAAATATATAAAAATTAGAAATTTAAGTACAGTAACATAAACCTACAGTCTATATCAATAGGCGAGTCAGCTTATTTTGTATGCTTACGCCAGACCTTCAGTATAGGCTTAGGGGCTAACGAAATGAAGGGGAAAGACCGCAGCACTAGAAATTTTGTCAACACTTCATTGTCTATTTACAGAAATTTACAACAACAACAACAACATTTCATCATTTGACCTCAACTCCCTAAAGGTTACAGCTGATTTGTCTTCCGCAATCAGAGAAATGAGGTATGAATTTTGGGAAAAAGTTTTCTGGCTCGTGTGCCACAACTCTGCTTCCTTGAGCCAGAGTATTGGATAATGCTCTTACCTACTATATCAATTTAACCAGGCATTTCAAATGCCAAAGGGAAAGAACTAGAGACTCTGCATATCTATTTTATTGTTCACCCAAAGCATTTTTGCTCTACTTAGGTACTGCTACATACAGGGTCATCCTAATAAGCAAACCATTATATTGATTGAAAAATATTGAAAAAAATCTCATTAACCAAAAGCATAATAAGTTAATAATAACTTTACGAAAGTAGATCTGGTCCTGGAGAGAGATTAGGGATGTTAAGATTTAGTACCGGTTCAAGTCCATCTTGAGTCGATTGGAATTTGGGGTTCTACAAGGACAGATTTGTTGTGTCAAAACGAGACCTTCAGATTCAATAAAGTAAACGTCAGTTTCCGCTATTCAGGTAAAAAGTAGCCTGCTCACAGACTCACTGTCAAAATGTAAACTTGGTAAACAGTAGAGTCTGCTAACTTGAGGACAAAAGCTTGCCTTTGCTGAATCAGCACGGTGTGTGGAAATTGGCTGGACTTCGCTTTCCCTAAGAATGCTTGGCCACGAAAGTCAAGCCCAGAAAAAGACCAACGACTCCAACCATATTATTATTAATTTACTTGAAACTCATTTAGGCTACAGTTAGTATTTCACAATTAATTTTAGGGAAGATATCTAGTTTTCAATAAATCTGAAATTCGACTTTAACATCAGTAATGATCACTTGGTCTACTTGCATTAATTCATGCTTCATCGGAATTAAACTCTAGCCGCTGCGAATTTGAATTAGCCACGTGATAGACTTATTTTGTCAAACGAACGAAGCAAATATAGAGTAATCATAATGAAAATAAGAAGACGACAAAAAACAGTGGCTCAACAATACTTTCCTTTCTATAGCCATTAAATACTGCGGCTGAACTAAAGTGTTTGTTGTTTGTTGAATTAATTTTTCTTGCCATGTTGTTTTCGTGTCGCGCCTCTCCGCTTGTAAGCTTGTTGTAATAGTTTTTGAATAAAAACGCTGTCCAAAACATTTCATATATTTATGAGACTAATCAGAGATATAACTAAAAATAATTGATGCAATTACGACAGTTAATGGTTCCAACACGTCTTGGAAATGATATTAATTCTCAATTCTTGGCATTGAAGTTTATCACAAATGTTCCAAACGATTTCCAAAGGCATGAAGTTTTCTGAAAAATGACAGGGGGAGTTATTGCAGCCTAGCCCACCAAGCCTCTCTTTGAAATATTCTTCGCTGATTCGTCACCAGAAAATCTTAGCGTCGAATCACAGTCCTCCTTGTAGGATAATGGTTTTAACACCTTTTCACGCCCCATGCTGAATCAGCAAAGGCAAGCTTTTGTCCTCGAGTTAGCAGATAATACTGTTTACCAAATTTACAATTTGACAGTGAGTCTGTGAACAGGCTAGGTAAAAAGAAAATTCTGACATCTTTTCAAGATTTATTGTGTTTTTTGTAGATACTTTATAGGGACAAGATAGTTTTATTCAAAAAAGCAACACCAAAACCAAAACAAGACAAAACAATGAAATCAAAATATATACTCCGCAGCAATGATTTGAGATTGAGATTCAATGTCAGTACAGGTTTCAGAACAAAGGGGATTCCCCCAATGTGCAGAAGTGATGCGCAAAGAGAACATATGCATAAATGTAATGTAGACGGTGTCGCCCTACCGAAGGCACCCGTACCACTCCTCTATTTCTAAATGAGTGGCTTTTTTCGCTGAGAGCAATGATTTTAAACGCTCTTTGTTGATCTCAGCCGCGAAACTGCAGATCAATTTCAACAGATTTCATGGCAGATAGGTCTTGATTGTCAATGCGCAACGATGCGCCGCAGCCACTCACAATGCAATTCCCTCTGGACCATTCCATCCGCCATCCTCAGATGGTACTCATTTGATGTTTCAGATAAAGTCAAGGCTGAGTTGACCTTAGGGGGATTTGAACCACAGTTGATCAGATATGATCTGATCTGAAGTTCGGTTGCTCTGCCATCTGAGCTAATCCTCCATTAACATATGCATGCATGCTTGATAAACATACAGTTAAAAAGAAACACTCTCATAATAGGTGTATAACACAACAAATTATTCAGATCTTCAAGAAGGGGCCTGCACTTTCTTAACTTGCATCACAGACCCAATTCATACTCGATAGAATATGGTCTGTGTAATGCACTCTTTTTTTCTGTCAATCATGTGTCTGGGGTAATAAAAAATAATTTTTTTAAAATTTAACGTATTCATCATCACTCCTGCAAGCTATTCTCACCTCCCGTGTGAAATGAGAGGGATGTTTGAGTAAAATTTCCCATCAATTTTCAAGGAGACTACCATTGAAACACAAAATATGGTTGAGTTACTTCCTTTGGAGAGATCCGTGGATAAGAAATCATGTGACGTGACGGGGCAGAACAAAGGAGCATGTTACACAGACTCATGGTCCAACAAAATGTTTTACCTTTCGCAAACCTCAACATTTTGATCAATGAATGAGAAATTGCAATGACATTATTTTTCATGGTATTTTCAATGATTTGTGATTCATATCCCACATTTTGCATTTTCCTTCTGAAATTCCCTAGCCTTACGTTTCCAGGTTTCCTGACTTTGCCGGAACCTGCACGCGCAGACCCTATTCTATTGTGAACTAATCTGGTCAGTGACGTAGGGTAACACTTTCCTTGTTAAGGAGCTTATAAAGGAGCTTATACAGAATAGTAAATAAGCAACGACCAGATAGTAGAGATGTTAGACTTACACAGGATCAGGCTTCGAAGGCGGTAGACTAGCTGCACCTTGCTCTTGAGGGTTATTAGCAGCAGGTGAAGTATTTGTGCGTCTTGATATCTGCGACATGTCGTCTAGAGTAAACGGTCTACTTCTATTAATTCTACAATCTCTATATTCCAAATTGACATCAACATTCCTTTGTTTTTTAGCTTCTTGCTTACTTAGTCCATGTGGATGTCTTTCGACTATATGAGCTTGGAGATCAAGCTTATGACGAAATACAGCTGTATATTCCTCAGTTTTACAGTTTTCTTCCTCGCATAAATAATGTGAGTTACGAAAATGATCTCTTAAACTTGAATAGCCATCATAATAATCTTGTTTACCATCACGTTCACAGAAATGACACCAAAAATGATGCTTTCTTAAATGATTTAAAAGTTCATCGTTATCAAGGTATCGATCGTCACAAAATCGACATTCAGGATGCCCACGAAATGATGAATTATCAGAGTCGCCAGTCTTACGATGAGCAATCAAGTCTTTTTGCAAATATGTTCTATATTCCGTAGGAAAAACATGCAGTTTATCGACACATATATTACAGTATTGTAGATTATGCTCTTTGCGCATATGTGATCTCAACTTATCAAATGTTGGAAGATCATGTTGTGGAGTGCAAAGATTACATTTATAAACCAATAAATTGTCAAATTTTTGACGAGCAGTTTGTGACATAAACTGGATTCCATGTTTAGAATTAATCAGCTTCTTCTGTTTTGTGGTCTTGAGAACTTCATATGGTTTCAGTTCAGAGGAGAATATGACCTGGATAAAAAGATAAGAGTTCAATACAGTAGACCCACAGCTACAATCTGATTAATATGAGTGGTGATGAATAAATTAATATGAATAAATACAATTTTTTTTTAATAAACTGTCTGAAGAGTGTTTTTACAAAAGACTCGAAGTAGCAGAGTAAATTTATGATCTTTGATATACTATTTAAAGATAAAGTTATAAATAATTTAGGCACTTTATTATTTTATTAGACAAACAACTGCTGAAAAAAACAATTTTTTTTCTCCGGTTCAACAATTAACCGATCTCAAGTTTACACAATTTCCTTGTATCGAATCAAACCAACGAACCGGAGATTGTATGGTTTCTTTTTCAGCAATTGTATACCTAATAAAATACTTATAGATTAAGCGCACTACCACACAAAGATTATCAACAAAGTATGGTAAATAAGAACTGTTCCAACCGCGCGGTTCGGCTGAGTATTGACGTCACAGTGATGTCACGCCAAATAAGTTGATTTTTCCCGCGTAATTTGTTGATGATTTTCAATCGTTAATTACATACTCATTTCTTGATATTTTTCAAAAATATTTGGACACATTACTTATAAGGCCCTGTTTACAAGGAGGGCGAGTTACCCGGGTAGGCGAGTTACTGGCCTTTCCGAGTTAAAATGTGTTGTGTGTTTACAAGGGTCACCTGAGTAACCCGCCTACCCGAGTTAAATAATTTGAAGCCAATCTAAGCATGCGCGCTGAAATGGAACGATTAGAGAACAAAAGATGTCTACAGCGGAAACGTTCGAAACAATAGAAAATTAAAGCTACCATTTTTTAATTTTAACCCGCCTACCCGAGTTACTCGCCTATATCCGTTTACAAGTCAAACAGTGACAGAAAGTTGTCTCGGGTAGGCGAGTTACCCGGTCTGCCAAGGCGAGTAACTCGGGTAGGCGAGTTACTCGGGTGGGCGAGACAATTTTCTCACTTTGCTTGTAAACAGAACGTGCATAAACAATAGACCCGGGTAACTCGCCAACCCGAGTAACTCGCCTACCCGAGTAACTCGCCCTCCTTGTAAACAGGGCCTAAGTGTACTTGAACCGATTTATGAGGAAAAATAGGAAATATGGTTTTGGTGAGAATCTCTTATTTATATAGATTATGATCACATCTTTTGAAAAATAAAACAAATTTCTTTGTCATATTTCTGCACCATTTGACATCATTTTTGACATTGTCATTTGCTTTCATATTAAGGTCAATGCCTAATTGCCCATGTCTTACTAAAGGTCATCAAATTTCTGCTTTGATGACATAAAATAGTAAAAGAGAAGACGAAAAGTCACAGTAACCAGTTCGTCAGTTCGAGACAAGTTTCCATTCTATTCATAATTTAGTAAATTCATTGAATTTGGTTCTAACTTGTAACCTACTTACCACAGCGACATCAGCTCTGCATATAGCACAGTACTTCTGATCGATAAGTACGCGCATTCTGCTTGAGCATTTGTAACAAGTAGGATGATCACATGGCCCCACTGCATAAAGAGTGATAGGTTCACAGCACAGCACACAATCAGCCGATGTTGCACTATTTGATCGGGTTTTGCTTTTAATAGACATCGTGATTGATCTGAACTAGTATATTCCGATTCTTTACGTTATTAATATTCAAGTGAAGTTGTTTAAATTGAATAAATTGTAATGGTAGTGCGGCTGATGCTAATGAAATCAGTGTCGTTGGCAAATAAATCCACAAAATCTCGTCGATATTTGAGAAGGAGATAGTAGCGCTGTTGGATTGAAAGCCTCTAGCTGGAACTGGTTTCCAAGAGAGATTTCTAAAAATAGCTTAATGACGAAAAGTTTATTACAATAGCTTTTATTGCGTCTTGTTGTGCAAATCATAGTTACAAAGAAAATAATGACAATGGACTTAAACTATGATATATTCGAGCATATATGTCTACATCTTACTATTATTATTATCTTATCATCATTATTTTATCAATTTGACATGACATTCACATTTGACATTCTGTTGATAAAGTTTTGATAAATCCCTATCATCCCTCGTAGAGATGAACTTGTCAGGCTATATTGTAAAATATTTTCTTAAACTATTATATTCTCATCAATTTTCCCTCAATATCATTTTTATGTTAATATTATTTTTGTTATTGTATTAAGCTGCATGTATAAAGTGGAATTATTTGTGAATATAATCCCCTGTCTTTACCTGTTCAATTTTATATGACGAATAAAGTCAAATCAAATCAAATAAAATTTGCAAACGGAAATTCATCATCGTTGTATATTAGATTCGGCACAAATATGTCGAAGAGGCAAGCCCAAAATTGTTCAAAAGTTTTTCTGGGAATCTAGTTGCCAGGTTGCCACGTTTTGCAACAAAAAGACGTAAAGTGAAATAGCAAAACTGTAGTAGGATCACGATTTAATAGTCCAACCAATCAGCGACGAATCTCAATCCTATTGTGCAAAACGTGTGAGCCAATCAAATTCGATTTCTTTCTACCAATCAAAATCGACCTTAAATTTATTACAAATTATGATGATTATTGTCTTTGATGAAGCTCGATAAAGAAAGGTTTAGAACTTGTCGCAAATACACAACGAAAGAAACAGATATTTAAAATGGCTCGTACGAAGCAAACAGCACGTAAATCCACTGGAGGAAAAGCTCCTCGTAAACAGCTTGCAACCAAAGCTGCTCGTAAAAGTGCCCCATCAACTGGAGGAGTAAAAAAACCACATCGTTATCGACCTGGAACAGTTGCCTTGAGAGAAATTCGTCGTTATCAAAAATCAACTGAATTGTTGATCCGAAAGTTGCCATTTCAGAGGCTTGTACGTGAAATTGCACAAGATTTCAAGACAGATTTACGTTTCCAAAGCGCTGCCATTGGAGCTTTACAGGTGTGTTTCTGTTGAGTGTTTTGTGATTTTGTTTTGTTTTGTTTCATTTAGCGCGCCATTGCTAGTTTCCCCTAAAAGTCATACATGAGAATTTTCAGACTTTTAGAGCGGATTTCAGACTATTTCCACTCTTGTAAACTCCAATTATTACCAATTTCCCATTGAAACCCATTAAAAATAGTCTGTATGTCCTCAATTTTAGACTATTTTCAAAATTTGAATTCTTGTGTCTGAAAAGTGCTCAAAAATTGCTACGAACATTGAAAATTTCTTATAATTTATTTTCAGGAAGCAGCTGAGGCTTATTTGGTTGGATTATTTGAGGATACCAATTTGTGTGCGATCCATGCTAAAAGAGTTACGATTATGCCAAAGGACATTCAATTGGCAAGGAGAATAAGAGGTGAACGAGCATAAATCATCGTGGAAAAATGTTGTAAAGTTTTTGTTGTTTGAAAGAACACTCATTAAATTTAATTTGTATGGTACATAAACGTGTTTGGATATATTCGTGCTCCATGTCATGTAATTTGTGAAGGGGAACAGAAATCTCCTACTTTTGGAAACCTGATCACATCAATCAGATACATTTTTATATTACAAAAGTTGTTTCTATATATATTAACCTTACCATCATTTTAATTTATTATTCATCCCAACTAATACTGATTTAGTTGTAATCAATATTTAGCCTTATAATATATAGTGTAGTTATATCTGGTACATCATAATGTGTTGATTAGGGAAGGATTTGCTTAGGCAAATTGTATTCTGAATGCACCAAAAATATATACATTTAAAAACTTAAAAACATATGTAGTTTTCATTGAATTACAATCTTCCTTATATTATTTCTAGTTAAATCCACACCTCATCAATTATTTATGATTAAATTTGGATAATTTATCATTGTGAGTTAATCCCATATTTATTATTCCCACGGGGGTACAGTGACAGTCAATATGATTTCAATTAAATCTCAAGAGACACATGTCTGACATCAGACTCTCTTGCATTATTACCTAGAATTGAGCTAGAATCCATATCTATATCATATTCAATACATCTTTGAGATCTATGGTTTGAGAAGCAATATTGTATAACAGTAGGTGATCCCATAGTTCAGTCAAGAACGTCATTCAAAATTATTGACAACATAATAGACTCTATGATTAGTATTACAGTCAAGCTTGGTTAATATCCCCTCTGTTAATGTCCCACCTTGCTTAATATCCTCACATAAAACTGATTCTATTTTCCATTCTCCATACAAATGCTTATAATCCTACCTCGCTTAATGCCCCGCTTCTCATCTGTACCAGAGGGGAAATATTAAAGGGGCAAAATTGACCGGCGACCACAGCGAGCACAAGTTGAATTTATGCTTAGCGTAATTCAACCGTCTCGCTTTGAAATAATTGTTATATGCAGGACTAACTTGTAATAAAATTCATGTCAACAATGAACACTGTGTTATAACAATACGCGTGCACGTGATCCTAAGTGCGTAGCGCCTGCCGATCATTTTTGCTCCTTTAAGCAAGTTCGACTGTAGAAGCATTAGAAGTATTTAAAATCAACTCAGTCAGTAGTAAATTATCCTGCGTCACATCTAGAAAATATATTTAAAGTTGAACAATGTATTAAAGCATGATAATGTTTCTTCTTCAGGGTATACAATAGTGGGATTTCTACTGCAAAAATCATTTTCAAATAAATTATTGGTTCTGATTTATATCGACTGAAAGTTCGATTGATTGGTAAATGTTTGAAGCCGATCCGATAAGAAATGACGTACATTATTTCAAACTTTTTTTTTTTTTTTTATTTATCATTTTTCCACGAACCGGGTAAGCTTACAGCTTTTTTCACCGGGGTGGTTGGTTAATTTGTTAGTATTTTGAAGCTTGTGTGCGTTTAATAGCCGGATCCCCTTCCTGACGCCAACCTATAGTGCTTCGGACAGGGATTGAACCCGAGACCCTGCGGGCCGTGGTCCAACACCCTAGCCACTACACCAAGGCCGCACTTAACAATCAATTTTTTGAGTATCCATATACATCAAAATTTCAGAATCAATTGTTTTTTTGAAAAGGATTTTTTCAGTAGAAGCAACTATTGTTGAATGTGTTTGTTGTCCATACTTTTTGATAAAAAGAAAAATTACAGTGATTCAGTAAATTTTAAACGTCAAATGTAACAATATATTGATACCCTGTGGTTGTACTTTGAGAAATGAATTACATTGAATAGTGAAATGAAATATATATTATATTATACATCAACGCTTCCAAATTGTATACAATCAATATTTATTATTTACAATAAATAATTATATTGCTATGTAGCCTATGCATTCCATGCTTCATTTAAAGAAAGATCGTTGCGCAATATTCTCCATGGAAAATAAATGTTTAAATTCAGCTAATGTTTGAAATTGCATCTTATAAAATAATTTATGTCGTCTTCTCTAAGTTTTCAGATTCTTCCAAAATCTTGTCTAGTTTAGCACTTGAATATGGATCAAATTCAGATTTTGCTACAAATGATACATACATAAGTCCAATAAAACTAGCAAATCCAAAATAAAGTGGCCACGATGATGGCTTTTTCCCAGTGTAATGCGTCAATCTATTAACGGTTAATCCTGAAGCTCTTGATGTTGAAAATTTGACTGGTTCGTCTTTACACATTTTTACGATGACAAGAAACCTGGTCATTGAAAAAATAAACAAGGCATTTCATAGGCTGATTTAGTTACATTTATATCAAACACTACACTGAGATTGTGAAAGTTTTGAACCATTTTTATGTTCCTGGCACAATGTAGAATAGAATGCACAACTTCAATCTTAAATATTCAACAGAGTTAATTGAAAAAAAAAAACATTTTTCGCTACAAACTATTATTAATCGAGTACATTCTGATTGATATTTATTTTCATACTATTTTTCATCTATCAGGCAAGCTCTGACATTTATCTCAAGTACTTTATATTCCATCTTGATTAATCTCCCTAGTTTGATCTGTGCTATAAGCAGGGTCCGACAAAAGTAGGGGTCCTGGGAACCTAGATTCCGGAAGTCTAGAGCAAGTTCAGAAAAAATTGAAATTTATTATATCTGTAAATAGTTTCAATATTTTAAAACTATTTTTTAATTTTTTTAAAATTCTTCTTCACTCGATATTCTATAAAACATGCCATTATAGGCAACTACTTTTTTCAACATTGTTTTAGAAAACTATAGTAGAATGTGAGGATAAATAAATAAAATGATGATGATGATGATTTATTTATTGGTCAAACTTCAACAAAAAATTCAGAAGAAAAAGCTGACTAATCTCTTAGATTCCGGAAGGCTAAACCTTTTGTCGGACACTGGATATAGGCCTACGTTAAATATTAAATTAAATAAAAAAATGTGAGAGCAATGAACCTCAACCTGCGAGCCAACATATCTAATGATATTATTAATTGGAGAAGTTGGTATTTTATTTGTAGGCCTATTAAATTTTTAAACATTTTTTTCTTGCTTGAACATTATGATGTTGAATCAGTTCATCTATGTTTAGGCTTAGGATCGTTCTAAAATTTGTTCTAAAAATGTTCTTAATTTCTAGTAATGATTGTGAGTCACTTGAAATTACAAGCATTTGCATGAAAATGAATGCCTTACTAAATGTTGTCCTTGCTAATAGGATTCATTCAAAGTACACCAGGAGAGATAACTTTCTTGATTTCCTTCTAAGTAGAACACACATAACATAGACACCTGTAACTAGGCATTAGGTAAGCTACACGCCTGCTCGGGTAACTTGCTGGGCTTAGTAAATAGGGACGAGCTGAATGAAAAAGAGACTCCAAATTAATAACAAATTATTCCAAATTACCATCTATACTAACTAGATGGATGGCTATAATTTATTAAATTTATTGTTGATTGAGGTTGCATGTAGCAAACCCTCCCTGTTGTCAAAGCATAATCCTGACACTCCAGATTGCCAAGGTCGTATTTTTTTCTCGGAAAATGTGCGACTGAAAGCCAAATTCTGGTGTAGTTTTGCGCGGATTGGTCACATATGTAGGCAAATTTTAGATATAACATCCAAATAATCAAAGTCAAGTATAACTTAAGTCAGTTTCATTTCTTCTTTAATTACATTACAAATCAAACTGCAGTATACAATGCCTAGGTTATACAGCGTGCCAAGGGTGACGTGGCTCGCTGATTTCAGGAATCAAATCATACAGCGTGCCATGACAGCGTGCTATAGTTTTGTGCGTTTTATATGGGGCATGAGATTATGTTCTTGAGCGCTAAAATTCAATATGGCTAGCGTGTCTTGTACATGAAATCATTGCTTTTATCAAATAAACGCAGTGTTATCCAATTGCTTAAATTCTTGTTATTTTCTTTGAGTATGCAAATGAAAATTCATCATTATGCAAAATACAAAAATAGAATTACGTAGCTGTTATTTATAATTTCAAGATCTAGATTTATCAATCACGGACGTAGAAGAGATAATTATGCGCCAAAATTTATAATTTACTGGTAGTTTATTAAAAAATAAAGCATAATTAGTCATGGCAATTCTTATAGTTGTGCAATCATTGCATTGTGAGCTCATACGACATACAGCTCAATGCCATCTATAACTGCAAACAACATCACCTTGGCAATCGATTCTTAGACAAGGCGATTCATTTTATTTTAAATACACAACCCCCAGTTGTATCTAAATATAGCGTTTCCGGTTATGTCTGGAAACCTAGCACGGCTCGCTCAAAACCAGTGAGCCAGAGCATTTGGAGCAAGCCAGCATCAAGGCACTGAGCCAATCCAAGTCAGAAGAGCGCGCCAAGAGCGTGCTTGGAAAAAATCCTGGCGCGGTGCGCTGCTGGCACGCTGTAAGCCTAGGCCTAACAACGTCACTAGGTCTATAATCTATTCAGTTTTGCATCCTTGAATTTCTTTCAAAATTTAGATTTTTCTTCAAAATTGGAATATCCCTCGAATCGTCTCGAAGAGCAATCGACAATTGCAGATTTAAGTAAATAAATTTGAAGTAAAAGCAAACACATGGATGACTTATTGACTCCTGAAATCCTGAATGTTGAATTTTGTAGCCTATACTTCATGTAGAAATTTCAACGTACAGATGATGTTATCTCTATCTGAATCATTGCAAAGGACTACATTATGAATGATCAGAAGAACTGTAATGAATGGTATCAGAAGTTTAAGATAAGCGCAATCTTGCAATCAAGGGATTCAAAACTGCTTTTATGTTATGTCATAAATTATCAGGTTGATTGTGGCACCTCACTCATCATTCTGTCGACAGTCAGTGGAGCTGTTTTGTTCAGACACTCTCTTGGACCTACAGAATCAAGAGCAATTCTATCCTCAATAAAGAATGAGAGTGTATATAATATATAGACACTGTCAAGCACAAAAGGATATTTGAAATTACTTACTGAATGTCACTTTATCGTTCACGTGCCTTCTTCGTAAAAATTGTTGTCAAAATTGAAAACTTCGAAAATTTAGCCTCGCATTGTAAAACTGGGAATATGAAGTGAGAGAGGCTGTTGTCATAGAAAAGGCGGGGCTGAGCGGAAAGGTACATTTCTACCCCTTTATTAACTTTAGTTTAGTACTTTGTACTGAACAGAAGTAGTGGGACTGAGTGAATTTTTAGTAAAACGCATTACTCTGATGTTCTTAATCGAATTTACCTGTTGTAAATAATATATAGCATTGACAAATGTTGTAATAGAAAGCAAGTTTCAAATAGCATTATATTTAAAGTTTTTAGTAACATGTAAGAAGGGAGGTGACGCCATGGGTGAGGCAGACATGATTTTCACACCCATTAAAAGAGTGTCCCGTGGTCAGCAATGGGGAAGGGGGTTGTGTGAAAGTTGACAAGAGAGAGCTAGGGCAGGGGGTCAAACATTGGTTGAATATAGTTTGACATTGTGGATGGTTTCTAAGATGCAGGGCAAAAAGCAAACACAGTTTATAGAATAAAATATATTTCTTCATATATTTACATTAAAACGAAGTATCATAATAATTTATACAAGAACTTTCCAAACAATAATATCATGAAATCCAACAGAAAATAATCTTTCACCAGATGGAGAAAATTGCAACCAATGGATACTATCAGAATGAGCAACAAAATCTTGAAACGTTTCTTCGTTGTAATCAATCAGTTTCACGAGACGATCTGAAGAAACAAATACAAAACGAAATTTTGTATTATGTATAAAGTAGACAGTATCCAGTGTTGCAGCAGACTAGCCAGTTTAGTCTTGGCGCGCAATTTATCCGAGAGCAAAAGCAGCAAAAACCAATATCAAATACACAGAAATAACGAATTGATGTATGTTGATTTCTTGTTATTTTACTATAGTAGTAACTGCTGGTTTTTCCATCAACAAATGAAAAAATGACGTAAATATATACAGTCAAGCCTGTTATAGCGGTCACCTCTATAAAGCGGCCACCTGTCTATAGTGGTCACTCTTGCAATGTCTAAAATAGTATTTTCTATTGAATCAATCCTGCATATAAAGGCCACCTGTCTATAATGGTCAATTTATCTACCTTTCGTAGCTGGCTGTAATATACAGGTTTCATTGTAGCCTCAAATCGAAATCTAATTAATACAATTTGGCGGAACACCCAGAGATCTTACAATTAATCAGAATTAATTGGTCATACCGATAAAAGTGTATACATCACCTTTTGGGACACAATAAATTTGGATATACCTTTTTTCTATCCGTATACCGGTATGTCACTGTTGCGTTTCTGCATAGCACAACTCCCCTCGTCAAAATTGGCGTAGAGCATTATATTATGGGGATTTTTGTATCCCACTTTTTGATACCAAAAAAGGACCAAAGAAGGATCAATATTACTTACCACAAGAAAATTTAAACGTGATCTTTTTTCATTAAATATTTAACTGTTCATCCCCATCATGCTAGCTACTTTTCTATTAGTATAGCATATTCCAAAAGAGCTTTATCCTTTCAAATTTGTAACTTTTCGTTTATAACACATTCTAGTATATTACTTATCACATCAGCAGGATATTGTGTTGCTACGCAACAATGCTGGAGCTTGGGTTAAAGAAGACAGAAATATATTTGAGATGAAAAACCTTGAAGGCTAGAACAATTTCAGGATCAAATTGATATTTTTATCTATACCTGGTAGGTCTACCCATAAATGTGAGAGCTATGTGTATCCAGTTTTTCCAAAATGTACTCGGTCAGTTTTTAAGTAAGATAATCCATATTCGACAAATAATCCTACAATGATCATAGTTGTATAATATTTCATACCTGATGTTCCAGCAGCAATGAAATCACCAGAAGGAGAAATAACAAGCGATGATAACCAATCAGAGACAGTTATTTGTCGTATTACCTTGAAAAGGAAAGAAAATAATAAAGGCTATCAGTGAAACCTGTATATAACTAACAGCTATGAGAGGTAAATAAATTGATCACTATATGCAGGTGGTCTTTATATACAGGGTTCATTTGATAGAGGTTTTATTGGATGTTACAGTGAAACCTGTATATAACAGCAAGTTATGAGAGGTACATGAATTGACCACTATGTGCAGGTTACCTTTATATATAGGGTTGATTCAATAGAAAATGCTATTGTAGACATTGCAAAGGTGACCATTATATACAGGTGGTCGCTGTACGTACAGATGTGACTGTTATAACAGGTTTGACTGTACATTGCCGAGAAATCATAATTAGTTATCACTCTATAGAGATGAATATCCTATTTACCGTTAAACAAGGTATCTACGACTATCTAGAGTTACTACATTAGAACGGTCTCAGATGGATCCCTTGTGAGGAAGAAACACACATAGGACTAGCCTCTTTTCAAAAATCTTTTTGTGAAATGGTTATGAACAATTCATTTCAATTCAGTCAACTTTGGATAAATTATGTGATGTTCTGAATTGTTCATAAGTCAGCTAAATTATCATCTGTGGACTACTTTTTATAGTCACATACATATCAGAAGCGGCCAATGTTAGTATTACATACCTCCTTTTTTGCTAAGCTATAAATAGAAATAGCTTTTTGTATACCATAGCCAGTGTATACAATAATATCAGGATCAGAAGTATGGAAACGAGCAATGGTCTTTGGCAAGGCCTTCCATGAATCCTTAGAAAAAAAGGAAATAAAATAAAGCATCTCCTGGTGGGTTTGGAACATAGACTGTAGTGGTTAGCGCGGAAGTCAACTTGTCATATCCGTTTGTAGAACTGTAAATTGTAATGCCCCACCTTGTTAACTCTCTGATGTCTCTGTCCTTCGTCGTATCAACATGTGAACCAATATATGTCTATACCAAATTATATCTATGTCTTGTGTCTCTCAAATGTCTATCTCAATTATATCAACTAAATAACATGCACAAGACATTGATTAATGTTGATGTCGTCAAGAGACGCACAGAAGTGCAACCCGTAGATGGTTGAGATACAATGTCACAGCGAATCATCTGAACTAATTAAATAAACGGAAATATCTATTACATTTCAAATTAGATAAATGAGCCGCAACTATATCATATGGTGCACTGGTAGCTTAGTGGCAGAGTGTCCGCACTCTATGCGGGAGACCGGGGTTCGATTCCTCGTCGGTGCACACATAATTGTATTTCTCTGTAAATCTGTTCATGTCACCCAAATAAAAAAGCACTTGTGTTTACGGGGTGACTATCAGTTTTAATATCTGCAGTTAACTGAAAATGTAATATTATATATGGTAGCACAGTGACAGAGTATCAGCACTTTGTGCGCGAGGATCATGTGTTTGATTCCTCGTCGAGGCACATGTTTTGTTCAGAATAATACAAATCAGTAGTTATTCAACTTTTTATGTTAATCAGATAGTTATGTATGTTTTGGTCATGTCTTGTGTAACAACGCCCTTGTCATTAGTCATATGTATGTGTGACTGGCGGTCATGTCACGATTTTAGATAAAGAAATATAGTTTATGTATATTTACCAGTTTATTGTATAATATCATGTTAAGATTTATACAAAGTTAAAGTTATCATATAAAGCTGATTTGTCAGTCTTATTTATGTTTCATCGCTCTGAGTGATCTAGCACACATGTTTGTATTTGTCTGTCAATTTGTTTATGTCCCCCAATAAACAAGCAGTTGTGTTTACGGGGTGACTTGTGTTTATGTAATTAACTGAAAACATTATTATATGAATGTTTGAATTGTACCCCTTGCAAAGAAACGTTCATGATAAGTTCATGAACTTTATATAGGGATAGTTCATGAAGTATTTATGGGATTGGTGGCAATTCCACATTCATGATCCGGTTTATGTACTGTTTATAAACCCCATAGAGGTATAAGATATAGAGCGCTAACCACGTGACCTCCCCTGTTGCCGACTTCCGTCATTTTCTTGGAGGTGAAAACAATGGCGTCGTGACGTTGTGGCAGCTTTGGCGGGAAAATAAATCAAACAAAAGATCAGCTGTTGTGAGTAGATGAAGTTTTACTTGTTTCGAGAATTGGTTAACAACGGTTGAATCCCCGATGGAAAATTATTTTTATCTGATTATTTGAAACATATTTATGTTTGAACAACATTTTACATGGTATTGACGTGTGAACACAAGCTGAAAGGCTCTAGAAGGTAAATGAAATCGCCCATAATAATTCGTAATAAATCATACTTTCAACAATTTGATTGTTCAAAATTGTCAGCAAATAGCTGTTGCCCAGAACGATCAATAAACAATTGTCTATGCTTGATTCAACACTATCTGTTGTTGGAAATTTACGGAATAATATTCCTGTTTCTTTGTCGTGTGAGTAACATCTTCACAAAAACACTGATCAAAATTACTTGTGCTTCAAAAAGTTAAAAATCTTTCCCGTAGAAAAATCAATTTAGGTCACATGCCATGGTACAGTGTCTCAATTTTATTTTTTCCAAAACTAAACCACGTTGCCTAGGATAGCATAAAAGTAAAAAAAATTCGGAAAACTCCATTGACTTGTGCATTAAATTCGAAGATTTTATCCTCCAACAAAATGGCCGCCGTGGAGACATCTGCATCCAAAGAGAAGTCACGTGGTTCGCGCTCTAGCACTTATACCTCTATGATAAACCCTCCAGAAAATGTCTATGAAGTATTCATCAACTCATCAAAGTTTCTTGCTGTGGCGAAGCTATCATTAATTATTATATTTATCATGTTTAATTGGATTTTTACCGCACTTCCTTTCACAATAGCAGTGCCATTAGGAGCAAAGCCTGGAGCAGGAAAAGTTAACCAATCAACAAGCTCACAAAAATCTTTAGACCAATCAGCTGCCCATACACTTGCTCTACGGTCTTGACTTGTCACTAGCCAGAGAATAGGAGCAGTGGATGAATACGGATGATCCTGCGTCAAAATAGCATACATCAAATTTCATAAGGGAAATATTCAACAATATGAACTATATCTTTGTAATGGTAAACAAATGTTTTCTGCAACTCATTCAATTGAAAAGCACTATCACTTGTTCATGAATCTGTGTTTTCGAAGGGCAATATGTTTCACCTCAAACAACAACCATTCAACACAGTACGATGCATTAATGATGTATGAAAGCACCCCTACGAAAAACAGTTCAGGAGTTCATGAACAGTTCATGAACACTAAATAGTCCCAATTTTCATTTCCAATAAAATAGATGAACCTCAATTTACTGTTTTGAAAAAAAAACATGCCCCTATGAAATTTGTTCAATTTAAAACATGAAATTTTTCCGTGTACTCCTGTCGACGTGTTCATGAAGTTTGTGAATTATGAATAATGCATAAAGTGTTTGCAAACCTTCACAGCTGACAAACAGAAACACAATTCAAAATGAAATCGCCGATAATAATTCGTAATAAATCATACTTTCAACAATTTGATTGTTCAAAATTGTCAGCAAATAGCTGTTGCCCAGAACGATTAATAAACAATTGTCTATGCTTGATTCAACACTATCTGTTGTTGGAAATTTACGGAATAATATTCCTGTTTCTTTGTCGTGTGAGTAACATCTCCACAAAAACACCCGATCAAAATTACTTGTGCTTCAAAAAGTTGAAAACATAATACAAAATTTGTCCACATCATTGAGGAAATGTTTGGTGTAATTTTATCAAAATGCATCTAACAAAAAATTCACGAAGCGCTGTCAACACAGATTGAAGCAGACTAGAAGGTGTTAATATTCGCGGTCAACACTCTTTACTTAAAAAGTATAGCCCATAAATCTGTCAAGAATTAATGTCAAATTAATAAAACTATGTGATGATATGATGCAAATATGAAGGAAGCAAAATTCATTATAATCCTTTTTAAGAAATCAGCCAAAATCAGGTCTCAGTGGTCATCATAAAAGTATATTAGGAACAACGAGGGTTTGTATGGGACGTATTTAGTGCTTGTTGCTTCTGTTAAGCTGTGCTTCTTGAGATATGAAATTTTGACCGGGATTGGCGAATAAATATAAATAATGTGGACGGTGTCGCCCTACCGAAGGCACCCGTACCACTCCTCTATTTCTAGAGAAGTGGCTCTTTTCGCTAAGAGCAATGATGTTAAATGGCCTTTAGATCTCAGCCGCGACACTGCAGATCAATTTCAACAGATTTCATGGCAGATAGGCCTTGATTGTCAATGCGCAACGATGCGCCGCAGCTACTCACAATGCCATTCCTTCTGAACCATTCCATCCGCCATCCTTAGATGGTACTCATTTGATGTTTCAGATAAAGTTAAGGCTGAGTTGACCTGAGGGGGATTTGAATCACAGTCGATCAGATATGATACGATCTGAAGTTCGGTTGCTCTGCCAACTGAGCTAATCACCCCTGTCGGAGGAGCTATCAGAAGACATCTAGAAATGCATCAAAACACAAACCTTTAATAATGAAGTATCAATTGACGATATTGGTGCTCTTTTATGATCTTTCAATAATCTAATTGTCATTCCAGTTGCAGGACTACTGATAGCAACTAAACCATTATCGGAGCCACTGATAATGACACGACCTAGAAAACCGAATAAAAAATTATGATATAATAAACAGATAATAGAGAGATAGACAGAAAGTTATATTAAAACTATTAGGGCACTGTTTTAGAAAACGTGAGAGCAATTATAAATCTAAACGAAGCCATAATATATAAACGAGACTATTACAACTTTGGGTTATTATTCTGCCAGCCTGTACCATACAATAAGAACATCATATAAATATAATTAATAATCTACAGTGGTAGTACGTTTCCTTTGATATGGCTGGTTGGTTAAATGAACTTTATCATATGTGGGTATGAAGCAAACACAGCAAAACTAAGATGGACTACATTTATAATTATTTACATAATTTTAGGTTACATTTTCAACCATTTCAAATAAATTAATGAATCACGCTTTGTAATATTTTGTCTTTTAAAAGTTAAATTTTCATAATGAAAATAATAAATTGTAAAGAAATATATTTTATAAAAACTACTATCCCAAACGTACGTGCTGCAGATGTTATTAGTATGGGACTATGGGTTGCATATCAATAACAATTAACACTTAAAGTGCTGAAGTAGATTTTATCGTTTTACAAAATCACAAAAATCTGATTTTTGGTCAATTTAGGTCAGACTTCTGGGATCTTGACTTTACTCGTACACTGGTCGTAGGTACACTGGCCACAACGCAAGACCGCCCTCTTATTCCGAACCACATACATTTTACATTTGATGTAAAGAGAGTATATACATACCATCTGGAGAGTATGAAACAACATTAACATGTGATGTATGTGGATGCAATTTCAATACCATTTCAGTTAATTCAAGATCAAAAATTCTCATTGTACCATCGTCATAGCCAGCAACACAATGTCTTGGATATGAGTTATCTTTTGTTGACATTGTACTCATACTGTGAAGACCTTCATGGGTTGTTGAAGCTACAGCACGTTGCGATGGTATGGCGAGTGGGGAAAACGCTGAACATATACATTTCTAGAAATTAAAAATAACATTATTTGTTATTCTGAAACTGAAAAGTACATAATTAACTCAATAACAATTTTAAACTGTTCATGGTTTTTCATAAAGTTCACAACTTGTTCAAGAATTGTTCATGACGTTCACGAATATGTTAGCAAACTCATTTAATTTGTCCGTAGTGGCACTTTGTCTTGCTGCATCGTAATTAAATTATGAGTGCATGATTTGCAAAAACCAGTGATTTATAGCACCAACTTTAAAATTTGATTTGAAAATTTGAATATAGACCACAAGATTTGATGATCTACCCGAAAAAAGTTCATGAGCTCATGAATGTGAAATTGCTCATAAGTTCATGAACTTTCTGGCAATTTCACGTTCCTGAACCAGTTCATGAACCGGTTCATGGAGTGTTCACAAGCTCTTTGTGACTGTTTATTAACTCAAGGATCTTTTTCCATAGGGGAAGTCTTGGAAATCATAAGTTACTTTCTACTTACCACACTTTCCCGTTATTTAAACCCTTTATTACTTAGTGTCTGTTTTCCTGTTAACTTAAGCTATGTATCAGTCCTTTGAAAAAGAGTTATGTACAACTTAAAGGTTTCTGAATAAATGATGATGATGATGATGATGATCATCATCATTAGTTCAGTATTACCTGATTTAGTACAAGGAATTGTAATGTTTGTTCATAAGATTGTCCTGTCCAGAGTCTCAGTCCACCATCATCACAACATGTGGCAAAGAAACTATTACTTTGATTGCAAAACGAAAGTTCATTGATCTGATTATTGAAAAACCAAACAAATGAAAATTAATCTGTTACGGTAACAACAAACAAGAAGAAATCCATATTGTAAACGAGAAAAAAGCTGCCACGTCTGGATTATGTATTCTGAGATTCACCTGTGCAGAATGTCCACTAACGAGACGGACACTAGATCTATCTTCCCAATTGATGAACCAAATCGATCCTGCACACGTACCAACGACACCCTATACAACATAAAAAATTACAAATAACATGACCTGGACCTGGTGTATGAATGCAACAAGCCTAGATAAAGTAATTCCCCAGATGTTGGATGTATTAATATATCCATAATTGCACTCGTGCTTAGAAAACATTCAAATATATTTCTTCCCGTATCCAATCTACATTATCATTAGCGTCCTCTTCTACACTTGTACTATCATAAGGGGATATTAGGCAGTTTTTCAATCTAGGAATCAGGGAAAACAGTTTAGGAGTTCATGAACAGTTCATGAACATTAAATGGCCCCAATTTCCATGAACAGCTCATGAAAATTCACAGACAGTTCATGAACAGTTCATGAAAATTTGAGGCCATTTAACGTTCAAGAACTCCTGAACTGTTTTTCGCACGGGATTATTTAAGCTTTGATCTATAATCATAAGGCAATATAACATTTCAGCGTAGACCCCACATGACTGAATACCACCCCTTTGAAAATACATGAATGTTAAATGGTCCAATTTTGAACAACTGTTCATGAAAAAATAACATGAAAATTTGGCCATTTAACATTCATGAACTGTTTAGAAGATGTTCATGAATGTTTGTAAAGTTCATGAACTGTTCAGAAGGTTCATGAACAGTTCATGAATACATAAAATGTTTTCGCAGGGGAACATATCAAGGAGGCTGCAATGTAGGGATGCTATTCGACGCCGAAATTGCTATTCAAATATTCGGATTTTGAGAATTTTAGTATTCGAATAATCCTATTGATTACGAAAACAATACAGTTATTCGCAAACAGTAGAATAAGCCTCGCTCACAAGTTATTAGCAGACAAATCTCATTTTGAATTTTCATAGTCGCCACTTTGTTTTCGACAAAGAAAAAGGATTCCCTGAAAAATATATGTGTTCTTGCAGTGTTAGAATGATGGTTTTGAAGTATTTACAAATATTTTAAAAGGTAAAAGGAACATAGCATTCTTTTCTTTGTTAAAATCATTTAGTTTTGCCGTTGTTATTCTATTTACAATAACTTTCCACTATTCGAAACAAGTTTGAATAGTTGAAAATTATTCAAATAGTTAGGTTTTGAAAACTATTTGAATATTATCCGAATTGCATCCCTACTACAATGTCTATTACCTCAGGTTGTTATTTATCAACAGCCATACAATACATGCCACACAACCTACTCATACCGTTTCAAGGCATTCATCAAAAGCAGCTGACACAATGATATCATCAAGATTGAGTTCGTCTTCCATTACTACTCTGTTGACATCATCATATTGCTGACTATAAAATTGCAATCAAAACAAAATATTTGTAGATGGAATTACTTTTGGAACTCCCTATTCATACGAGTGGGTGTTTCTCCGCACAGGCAGGGTTCGGCAAAATCTACAATTGTTATGTCTGATAATCTAAATTGCATACTTATCAGATTCTTCATTTTGTCTATATACATCAATTCCAACTAATGACCACAGTTTCAGGTTTTTAGACGCTCCACCAGTGATCAACCGTTTGGCTTTTGATAACAGAACAGCTGATAAAAAATAATAGCAAGCCCTTGATGACATAGCTGATATAAATTCATAGTTTAAACAGTTTAAGCATCATATATCACAGGACTGATGTGTGACAGTGGTTCAACTGTGTTCCTCCTGAAAATCAGGTTCATGAATGTTCACGTGAAATGGCACAAGTTCATACTCTGATGAATTCATATAAAGTAGAACCTGTTCATAAGCCCTACAAAAAAGTCATGAGTTCATGAACGTGAAATTGCCCAAAAGTTAATGAATTGTTCTTGAACAGTTCATGAAAGTTCACAAACACAGTTGATGAATTGTTCATGAATAGTCCATGAACCGTTTATGATCTTTCAGGCAATTTCACATTCATGAACCGGTTCATAAAGTGTTCACGAACTCTTCGTGACTGTTCATGAACCCACAAAAAATGTTCATGAACTCATGGATTTTTCACAAGGTTAACATCAATTTTGTTAGCATCTAATTTTTGTAAAACGATTAATAAACATGAGGGTATGAATTAAAGTTTGATAGTTGTACTAGTCAAGTCGTAAAAACAACTAGGAAATGGCAATCGCTCACCGTGCGCAGCCAATCATAACCCACTAGCATCTGTGTAATTACCAGACAATAATTCATAGCCTTCTATGTCTTATTCGACAAGTACTAGTCAACCTCATGTTGATAGATCATGCATACACCAGAATTTAGTAGTTTTAAATAACTATAACTACATTATAAAAAATAAGAGTAACGTTTGAAACGCTATTGTTGTAGTATGAATCGTTTAGAAATAAAAAGTTGTGACATCATAGAATATTCTATGAGATCCGTCTTTAATTTCATACACTGTAAGAAAATTAGAGAGATTACTGACTTTTAATTATAATTTACATACTTATCTCATAAGTGTCAGCTTCCCAATGCATGAAACATTTATTTTGTCTTGTATCCCAAATTGATAAAGAACCTACACAACAAAATGTTGTTAGATAAATTATTTGGAAATATTTATATAAATATTAGCCTATAAGCCACTATGAAAAAATCCAATATTTCAGTGTAATTAATAATAATAATAATAATAATAATAATAATAATAATAATAATAATAATAATAATAATAATAATAATAATAATAATAATAATAATAATAATAATAATAATAATAATAATAATAATAATAATAATAATAATAATAATAATAATAATAATAATAATAATAATAATAATAATAATAATAATAATAATAATAATAATAATAATAATATAATAATAATAATAATAATAATAATAATAATAATAATAATAATAATAATAATAATAATAATAATAATAATAATAATAATAATAATAATAATAATAATAATAATAATAATAATAATAATAATAATAATAATAATAATAATAATAATAATAATAATAATAATAATAATAATAATAATAATAATAATAATAATAATAATAATAATAATAATAATAATAATAATAATAATATATGGCGAAAGAGTCAAAGAATACACATTCTTTACTGTTACTCAAGTTTCACGCTTTTCACAGCGATCTTCAGACAGATTTTTTGACTTGAGTAAAAAATCTGTCTGAAGATCGCTGTGAAAAGCGTGAAACTTGAGTAACAGTAAAGAATGTGTATTCTTTGACTCTTTCGCCATATATTATTATTATTTACCGCTCTGTCAAATGAAGACATAGAGCCCTATATTATCTGCTATTAGATAAACATAAATTTTATTAATAATAATAATAATAATAATAATAATAATAATAATAATAATAATAATAATAATAATAATAATAATAATAATAATAATAATAATAATAATAATAATAATAATAATAATAATAATAATAATAATAATAATAATAATAATAATAATAATAATAATAATAATAATAATAATAATAATAATAATAATAATAATAATAATAATAATAATAATAATAATAATAATAATAATAATAATAATAATAATAATAATAATAATAATAATAATAATAATAATAATAATAATAATAATAATAATAATAATAATAATAATAATAATAATAATAATAATAATAATAATAATAATAATAATAATAATAATAATAATAATAATAATAATAATAATAATAATAATAATAATAATAATAATAATAATAATAATCTTTATTTATATAGCGCATTTTCCAAAATGTTAGCTTGATTTAATTTTTTTGTAATTCTAATTAATTTAATTAATTTTAATTTGTAGGCTATTTTACACTGGTAAGTCTTAAATATTAAAAATGTCAATATTCACACTGCATCTGATCTCAATTGGTAATTCATTCCAGTGATGTGGAGCACAGATAGAAAATGCTCTGGCACCATCATATTTCAAGCGGCATGTTTGCTGATGTAACAGTTATTTGTTTGGTGATCGTAAAATCCACTTGGAATCATTTTTATGCAAAAGGTCAGATAAATAAGGAGGAGCAAGTTGGTTAACATTTGAGACAATTTCATGTTCATAAACATGTTAATGAACTTTTACGACTGTTCATGAACTAATGATATTTTTTTCAAATTTTCTAAATTGAGCGATTATAATCGAAAAATTTGAATACTTTTATTCTGAAATCCTAAGCATGTTACCCAAGCATCAGAAACATTTTATCATATCATTTTAAGCTTTGAACTCAAAAATATTCAAGAGCAAACTCATGAATTGTCCATAAAACTTGATGAAAATGTTAGGAAACTTCACATTCATGGATGTATAATATTATTATGGAATTAACAAGGATAATTCAACCATCATGTATTTTGTTTAAAAGTTTTTCTCGTATTCTACGACTATACAATGTTTGTGTGGCTAGTGTTTTTATAGCTATGGCTATAGGCCTGGATTATACAGCGCGCTTTCATTTGAAGGCGCACACTTTTGAAAATGTCTAGTTACACAGCGAGCCGTCCTCAAAAGTTGTGTAAAAACTTCCTGTGAATTACACAATGACTGTAAGAAAATATCTCACAAGACTTTTGATTGAAGTATACGTTTTTCGTGAAATAAATTTATCGGTTCAAAGTGATATTTATCACAATTCGCCATCAAACAGTTGTGATTATCGTACAATGACAGTTTCTTTTTAACTTTGAAATAATTGTTAGGTCCTACGATGGTCCTACAATCACAGTACAGTGGCTTATATCTAATCTGAAGAGCATACATATATATATATATATATATATATATAACCTTGTCTAACTAATACTATTTTGAAGTTTCCTCCTCCTCATTGAGAAGTACAGATGCTCTGAGTAGTTTCCCTATTATTATTTTGTGGATTTCGATTATAATTCGAAAAAAAATCAATATTTATTCATCCGTTTATTTGCAAAACCGAACTGTATCCAGGCAACGGCCGAGAAAAAGAGGCTAGACATTTCTTTCTCGACATCAACCCCCGCTTTTTATCAAGTATGGTGAGAGGAAACCCTGGAATGTCAAATGAAAGTTCGCCTTCGTGAAAGCACGCTCTTCCTATGCGAGCTTTCGATTTGGAGCACAACGTGCGTGCTAATGACAGCGAGCCGTGGACGGGCGCGCCGACAGTGAACCAACTTTCAATTTACTGTAAACGAAAGCATGGCACGCTCGAAAGCGCGCTGTATAATCCAGGCCTAACCTTCTTGAATAAAAAATAATAAACAACAAAGCAATCAAGCGACACAATCGACCAAAGCCATGAATTATCGATTTAAAGAAAGATAGAAATTGTTAATCCGAACGTTGACTGTGAATTATACATTCATAGGTGAGTCATGCAGCAAATTTATAAAGAAAAATCTCTGAGAAATATTTCGGTTACCATCATATCCTAAACAAATTATGAATTTGAATTTCTGGTGCCTTTCTCGTGTTCTCACCAGCGCCATCTGGTTCTCACTACGCAGCAGACCATGGCATTACAAGGCTTCAATTCATAGCTCCATATTAATTATTTGATGAAAGCTATTAGTTCATAATAGAGTTAGCTAAAAGAGTCCATAAAGTTGATAGACTCCAGTAACGAAAGCGTAATCATAAAACTGTCATCTTCTATTACATGCTGCATACCTGTTGATGTCGCTGCAAATGCCATGCTACCATTTCCATAGCAACAAGAAGTAAAATGAACAGTACTAGCAGATTCCTAAAATTACAATCAATTGTATCAAATATCATCTATAACACAGAAATGTTACAACCACACAGAGGACAAATAATTTTTCAAACTTGACCTGACACTTTTATTGCTGATATTTTATGTTACGAATCCGAACATGATGCGAAAAACTTCAATAGATCTAATATTTATATTCGTGACTCAAATTAGGCATACCAAACCAGTCATCCCACTCTTAAGATGGTCTGATCATCTCAAAATAAACGTGTGAAACTTCCAGCAACGAAAAAGGCTTTAGCCTCGGCTTTGTTTCAAATGTATAGTTATACTTACATATACAATATATACTGTATACGAACATTCATGATTAGTTAATGGAATTATGATTATTTTTCGCAGCGAAAGCGAGCTAATGGCCTGTTGAACCTGATGCATTGATGCCTTTTTGATCTAAAGTACCTGATCTGAATCTCACCTTGTCACTGGATAAATCTAATGGAACATCAGTTTCATGCACCTAAGAAAAAGTTTAAACACATTAAATTTGTTTGAACATTTTCTTGCTTCCCATTGGTTAATTGAAAACTGACAATTCCTAGTGTCTTCGAACGTGACGTAATAAGCCAAGACAATATTGTAGAGCTCGGGACAATATGTTAAAGACAATAGCATCTCCAAAATTGCAAGACTGATGTGATAGAAAAAATCTGTTTTACAAACATTTCAATATTCAAAATAAAGATTATCACATTAACAGAAGCAGAGCGATCAACTTTATTAGATAAAAAAAGATGAGAAAAATACAAAGCCGGCAATGAAATACAGATAATTCTTCATCTAGTCAAATCAATAACGTTAAAGTCTCTAAATTATGCACACATATTCAAACAAACTTGTTGCGATGAATTTGTAATACTTCTCATATCGCAGCTGTTCTTGAATAATTCATAGGATTTTAATCAATGTACGGATTAGTAAAAAGCAATTATCAAACTCGATTTCGCATGACATCGAGAATTTATCAGACTTCAGTGCATGTTATCCACATGAGCCTACAGCTTCGGCGAATAACACAAGCCTCGTCCTCGTAATTTTCAATGTCAGACACAATCTCTTGTTAACTATTCTATTGAAGAAAAACAGTAAGTAAAATGCTTCAAACAATTGGAACAGAAACGTAAAACAAAACTTGAATAAATTTTAATGTCAAAAGAGGCATATATTAGAGTATTGTTTAAGAGTAGAATGATTTCACAATACCGGTACTTACGCTCAAACTGTATGACTTGTTAGTCTCATCTAATAACCAAAATAAAACAGAACCATTTTGACCGACAGTAACAAATTCATTCACAGTGAAAGGATCCCATTTAATTGAATTGATTGAATTTCTTGTATAAGATTTTGTTAAAACATTATATTCTCTACATGACCATATGACAATTGAGGATTCTTTATAATCACTAATAGTTATCAAGAAGCGATCATCCCTTGAGAAATCCATCGCAACTATACACGATTGATGCTCATTTACAACCTAAACACACAATATCAAAATAGAAAGATTACAATGAATATCATATATCAGACATAAAAATTCAGATTTCAAAACCAGTCTGAAAACTCTCATCTCTGCATAAAAATAAATGTAATGTAGACGGTGTCGCCCTACCGAAGGCACCCGTACCACTCCTCTATTTCTAGATGAGTGGCTTTTTTCGCTGAGAGCAATGATTTTAAACGCTCTTTGTTGATCTCAGCCGCGACACTGCAGATCAATTTCAACAGATTTCATGGCAGATAGGTCTTGATTGTCAATGCGCAACGATGCGCCGCAGCTACTCACAATGCAATTCCCTCTGGGCCACCATTCCATCCGCCATCCTCAGATGGTACTCATTTGATGTTTCAGATAAAGTCAAGGCTGAGTTGACCTTAGGGGGATTTGAACCACAGTCGATCAGATATGATCTATCTGAAGTTCAGTTGCTCTGCCATCTGAGCTAATCCATCTCTGCATATATACAGTCAAACCTATTATAACAGTCACCTCTATACAGCAGCCACCTGTCTATAGTGGTCACTCTTTCAATGTCTAAAATAGTATTTTCTATTGAATCAAAACTGTATATAAAATCCACCTGTCTATAGTGGTCAATTTATCTACCTCTCGTAGTTGGCTGTTATATACAGGTTTCATTGTATATCCCTGCAAAGATAGGAAGATCATCCTCCATACGTATCACCTGTGCACTGCATAATAATGTTATATAATCCAAAGCGGACGTTATTAATACTCGAAATAAGCCTGCACTTGCTAAATTTCTATCAAGCACAGATTTAACAAAGATAGCTGAACAATACTTATTTCAAATGTTTGTCAGTGGACTGATATTATTTATTCAACGCTTTAGCCTGTAAACATCACATTTTTGTATCTGTATATATAAATATTTCTTAGCATGAACTTTTAAATCAATTCAATTATATTTCTAGCAAAATTTTCTTATTATCGATTTTAATTTTAAACTCGCCATTCTGAAAAACGTGCCCATAGTGGCAACTTCATTGTTTCTAGACTATGTAGTTGAATGCGAGATATGTTTTTGAAATAAAATAAATCATCCTCATCAAAGGACGTGCATCTCTTTTATTTTTGGAATTCTCATTATTGACTGACCTGTT
Organism: Haliclystus octoradiatus; assembly: GCA_916610825.1. Taxonomy (NCBI): domain Eukaryota; kingdom Metazoa; phylum Cnidaria; class Staurozoa; order Stauromedusae; family Haliclystidae; genus Haliclystus; species Haliclystus octoradiatus. The sequence goes on along the minus strand of OU744449.1, from coordinate 24,106,912 downwards.
ATCCTACCACCATCCCTGCGAAAAACAGTTCATGAACGTTAAATGGCCCCAATTTTCACGAACTATTCATGAACGTTAAATAGCCCTAATTTTCACAAACAGTTCATGAAGGTTAATTGGCCCCAAATTTCATGAACTGTTCATGACCTATCCGCGATAATTAATGTTCATGAACTGTTCGTGAAAATTGGGGCCATTTAACGTTCATGAACTGTTCATGAACTCCTAAACTGTATTTTGCAGGGGTATATTTCAAAATATTCTGATTTCAATTTTTAATTATGGATCACATTGTACCTAACCCCAAATAAGCAAGCAACTCAAAGGGGCAATATTGAAGGCGGTCGAACCTAGTCCAAGCTCAAAGTTGAAACAGGCTTAGCGTTTTTTGAAATGTTGGCTTCATCTAACATGTTTCAATTGCATTTTTCATACTTGTTATTTTGAAACACGAAAATCGAATCCAAGTTTTGAAAACATGTAAGCCTGTTTCAACCTGAGCTTGTAGCGGCAGCCAGACAATAATGTCTCTGTAAGGGGTTACAACAGTCACTGAACAACTCCCATGTAAATATTCAATTTCATTTTGTATCTAGTAGATACATTTGTGCTGGTTTGTGGTACCTTTCTACAAAGGCCAGTTCTAATTTCCCAAATACAAATCTCAGCTTGGTCCAATGCATTTGTTAATGCTGCAGACGCTAACACTTGTCCATCATTCTGTATTGCTAGAGTTGAAATATCTTCAGTGTGATGATGGAGATGCTTTTGTTGACCATTTGTAAGGCTTTCAATAACAACAAGACAACCACACGAATATGCAAATAAGCCTAAAGATAAAACAAACAAAAAATGATTAATGATGATAGTAATGGTCTATACAGTTTAACCCGCTTATGTGCAAGTCAATATGCCAACAATTTCTATTGCACGGATTCAAAATTGATTATCAAGGACTTTACTCAGAAATAGAGAAATTTCAGTTTAATAAGGTTGCAGTTAAGTAGGAATTTTACTTTATAGGCCTGTTGTTATATATAATATAAAACGCAATTTGGATTCTAGTGAAATTCCAGTGTATATCCTGATAAGTGCAACAGAAATCGTCTATACAGTTTAACCTGCTGAAGTGCAAGCTAATTGCCAACCATTTTTGTTGCACTTATTTGATTTTGTTTATCAAGGATTTGAACAGAAAGTAGTTTATAGAGTTTCAGACTCAGGTTACAGTCAAGTGGGAAATTCACTGTATAGGCCATCTGAACTAGTTTCGAACATCTTAGACTAAAAGTATACAATGTCCACGTCCACATACCTGAATCAGAGTGCCAAATCATATTGTTTCTACCATGGCCATCATAACCCACAACAGCCTCCATTTTAAGACCAGCTAGCCCAGCAGGAGCAGTATATCTAGTAGCAGCTAGCTTTGATTTATGCATACGTGGCTTAAAATGAGATATTGATGTAGGCTCAGAATGAAATGATCTTAACAATTCTTTTGCAACATTTGTTGGTTCTGGAGCTTCAATTACTTCAATAACATCATTTGCGTTGATGACTGGGTGAATTTGGATCTAAATATAAAACGATTCAATTTCAAAATAAAACGAAAGGAGAGCAGTTCATGAAAGGGTTAACAAACCATTGGTGACATTTTCATGAACAGCCCCTGAAATTTGGGTTATGACATATTAACTTCTAAATGGGCAAATAAATTTTTTATTATTTGTTCATGAACCCATTAATGAAGTCTACCAAAATGGAGGATTTGAATGCTTATGAAAGATACAGAAGTTTTCTAAAGATACAGAAAAACTAACATATTGTTCAGCGTTCAGTTCAATTTGTAAAATTTTATTATTCAAGTTAAAATTAATGTAGAAAATCAGTAATCAATTATATGAGAATTGGGGCCCCTTGAAGTTTACTGTCTATTGATTTGAATAGTACATTAAATCAATGCTAATTGAATATCAACTATTTGAAAAATAGTTTTCAAAAGTAAAAATTCAACAAATTTTTCATCATTCGATCTTGTTTAGAATAGTATAAAGTTGATACAAACAGGAAAACAAAATGGGTTTGATAAAACAAACAATATTGTGTCCTTTGCAATCTTTTAAAATCATTTTAATGATAACAGCATTTAATTTTATCCTGGATTGTTTTTCTTTGGACGGAAATAGAATGGTGACTATGAAAATTCAAACTGAAATGATAACTTGAAAGCGAGGCTAATTCTATGTTTGACACGCCCATTTTAGCCAATTGGAGACAGAGTGCTTAGGGGCCCTAAAATATTGATCCGGTGCTGATAAACGTACCCTTTCTGATGCGTTTTCCGAATTGTTGTCAAGATGAGCTTCAACAGATGGCAAAAGTCCTGTTTCTGTATTAATGGTAGAACTTCTACTACGTCGATTGTCAGTATCAGAAGATGATGACGATGATCCACTTGCAACAAACATCGGACATCCATCTTGCGGTCGATCATCTTTAAAACACTCTGTGTCTCTCAAGGGTCGTGGACATGATCTTGGGGGTGAACTTGATTGGATAGATGGATTAGAATGTTTATTTTCTTCAACTAAGACAAACAAAAATTAGTTCTTGACAATACCAACAATCAATCTTAATCTTCAACCATTAATGAAACAAGTACTTTTCTATTTTGAACTTTTATTCAACCACAAACCGGGTAAACCTCATCAGAATGACTGGTTATAATTCACTAGCAATTAGTTACCCTCCTGCGAAAAACAGTTGAACAGTTCATTAATAGCTTATTAACGTTAAACAACTCCAATTTACATGAACCCTCACAGACAGTTCATGAACAGTTCATGAAATTTGGGACCATTCAACGTTTCTGAACTGTTCATGAAATCCTGAACCATTCTCCCGGGGCCGTGTGGATGGGTGATCTGCAGAGATTGGAAATTTTATTTTATTGTAGATAATGACGTTCTTGAAGTCAATGATGTATAGCCATGTGGCTAATGTAATCGAATATGGGAAACCCCATCTTTTGATAGTTTGCAGCCGGGGACCCTAAAAAGAAAGCTATGAAAAAGATTTGAATTGTTTCGCTACAAAAAAGATAAACCAAAAACAAAACCTCTTCTATAACATGGTTTAAAATCTATGATACTATTTAAAAAAATATTTGGCTGAAAAATGATGAATGGATGGATGAACATTTTTTGAAATTCTCTTTTATCTGTTAATGTTCCTGCGAAAACTGTTATGTATATATTTATATTTGTTTTGATCTTAATTTTTATAGTTTAGTAACATTTATTCTTATATTCAATCATTATCCAGTTAATTATCTTATTGTAATCCATATATTGTAGTTCAGATTAGTCTTTTATATTTATATTGTATTAGCAAGAATGTAATTTTCGATCAACCAGTATTTTAGAGTTGAGTTATTGTAAAGTTAGAGATTAAGTTAGTGTATTGTGAGACGCGGTGATTGGTAGCTCATCAGCTATATGGCTCCAACCCGTCGTAATAAAGTTACTTGATAGCATTCAAGTTTGTCATTTTTTTAGTAATTTGACTTGTGTTTTGACTCGCAATAATAATTCATACAGTCCACATTTTGGCCAGAACAGTTAAGATTAGTGGTTTTGAAGCAACCAGTATGAATTTTATGGCTAAATGCTCTCGCTGGCACAAATCAATAGATGCCAAAGAGCCAGGGATTGAATCAAAAATCCTCACCACTACACAAAGATTGCATTACATTAAATACGAGCAGTAACCATTTATCTGTAATCAAGAAGGAAAACCAACCTTGCTTTGAATTCACAGCAGCATTGGACAGCCTAAGCAAATGATAATAAACAAAATCATCTATTAAACCTTGTATGTATACAATCATCTGTGAAAAAAAAATAGAGCAGTTGATGCACAATTCATAAACAGTTCATGAACATGACAATTGTTTAAATTTTCGAGAACATTTCATGGACTCCACTGCGAGACACAGTTGATGAGTGCATGAACTTGAAATTGCCCGAACGTTCATCAACTGCTCATGTATATTTCATTGACTTTTTGACGATTTCCCATTGATAAGTCGTTTCATGAATATTAATGAACCCTTCGTGACTGTTCATGAACCCACAAAAAAATGTACATGAACTATTCTTCTAAAATATGACATCGTAATCGAACGTAATCTGCAATTCGATTAGTTGGTCCACGTGTTCGGAAATTCTAGGATAAACATTTAACTTCCAGTCAAAATTTGACAATAAAATTTTGTCAGAGGCTCCAAGCTGAAGAAGAATATAAGAAATCCAAGGTCTAATTAAATAAATAATACCAAGAAAAGCTGTCTATATTGAAGAAATACTAACATTGTGAAGTTTTCATTTAATCCGAGGACATATTAGTAAGTAGAAACATTGAATTGAAATTGAAATCATTGATGCAAAATTCGAATTCAATATACGGTAAAGAAATTTGATTCTGAAATTTGTTTTATTTTAGAAAAGGGTTACCACAAGCTTTCAAATTAGGCAAGAGCCTCTATCCCGTGCTCCGCTCCATGAAACTGAGAGTCGCTGCACGAAATGGAGTTCTGACGTAATGCACACAGGCTAACAGCGTTTGACTACTTTCAAATGCCTCTGGCTCGAGCTTTCAACACTTCACTCGAGTCTTCCAACATTCCTTGTAAAGTAAATATGAATAGGCTTACAAACACGGCAAGTGTGTGGTAACCCTTTAATGAAAGTTCATGACATTCATATTTGCTAATAATAGTTTCACGCCTTTGGTGGCAATCATCAGGTTTTATCATGTGGTTGAAATAAAATTCTATTCTAAATATGTTAGACAAAAGAGGGATGGCACATTCCTATAATGTGTTTGTCTATAATACAGCTACTACTATGAATAGTTTAATATTATGTTGAGGATTGCTCAATTGACAACAAGATGTCTGGTGGATATTATTACACCCATATCTATTCACAGTACAATTTCATCACTTGCACTAACCTCTTGGGATTATTTCTTTGATCATTAGCCAAGAAATCCCAGAAAAAAATTGCTTCACCATAAGTGATTAATTGCTCATTGTCAGCTGTAAACAACATGCCCATAATTTGCTCACAATGACCAATGAAGATCTAGAATTGATGAACAGTAAACAAATCAATTAAAAGCCGCATCACATATTAACTGAAGCCATCTTATGGTGAAAGGTGAAACATTGAAATCGGTTTTTCAATTGTGCGATATGAGGGCTATATATTGTTCTATTAACACAAGTATTTAGTGAGCAAGACCAGCCATTTCAGTGGAGAGAATTGAAACCTGATTCTCACTCATAATTGTCTCTGGCTAATCAATTCCAATTGACTTTGATTAGCAACATTATTATTATTATCATTGAATTGATGTATTGCTACAGACAAAATACGGACACATTTGACAAAAGTGGCTGTCGTCTAAGATGTTTGGATCCAAAAAATTATAAAAAGTGGCCACTTGTCATTCTAGAGAGATGATCGCTCTTTAAGGACATACAACAATAGAATGTGGTAGGAGAAATACTGAAAGGGGCTGTTCTGTAAGAGTAGTGGCCGCTCTATCAGAGTGGCCGTTATAGCAGATTTGATTGTAATAGGCTAACATAATAAAATGTAGGCTACAAGTAAATAATCATGACTCACTACTGACACCAAAACCATAAAAAAAGCCTGAATTGCCATGGCATTTTCATGGCATTTTCATAGAACTTTCACATGTTAAAATTGTGAATATAGATGTTTTCATGGTTTTCAAACTTTTTCATGGCTTAGAAAACTTGTGGTTTCAACTTTTTTACTTGTGGTTTCAACTTTCAAGACACTTTCATGCCATTTTTATGGTTTTGGTGTTTGAAGTGACTGTAACTCACAGTCAGAAGGTAGCGTAAGTAAGGTTTACCTGAAAGTTTATATCGAGTTTCATGTTGTAATCCCATATTTTGATCACACAATCTGCTGTTGTTGCTAAATACCGACCACAGTTACTGATACACATGTTTGTGATCATACCGCGTTGGATATTAGATATCTAAACGTTAGACAAAAAATATATCACTTTTTAAATATAATTATGAATACCTTTTCTCCAAGGTCAGTATAAGTCAGCCTGAAGCAGGGTCCGACAAACAAAAAGTGAGAAACTGGCAATCTTTTGACACACCAGCGAGACTAGTGATGTTTAATGGCATCTTGAGAACATATGATTTAAAGAACATAAAGAACATACTCTGACATCTGAATAACACGCTCTTACATCTGAATAACATGTTCTGACACTTAGTATCCTAGTTATATGATGTGCTAGTTTCACAAATATTAAATGATTAAAATATCAGATGTTGTATTAATTGTATCATTGATCAACCCCTGGTGAAAATTTATGTATCGAGAGAGAATTTCCAAACCAATATGCCAACGATTGCAAGGTATGATTTTTTAATTACCCTCTAATATAATATCTCAAATGGAAATTATCTGAGAAAGCTGCGGAAACATTGACCACACACCGTATTGACATGCAGGCACTCACATTTATCAGCCAAGAGATTGTATTGATGTACAGAAGTCGAGCCCCTATTCTTGTTTAGAATCCTGCAAACAAGTTGGCTGTGTGTAACAATTGTGTGCGAACATCGGGCAACGGATATTTGCAATTTGAAGTTTCAATGCCTACTTGTTAGTTTAGGGGCATCTGTTCCCTTGCGAAAAACAGTACAAGAGTTCATGAATGATAAATGGTCCCAAATTTTCATGAACTATTCATGGACCGTTCATGAACTGTCCCTGAGGGTTCATGCCTGAACTGTTTTTCGCAGGGGTTATCAACTTGCAGAATTTCTCATAACAATATTACTGCACATACTTCAGTCAGAAGTTGGCCATTTTCTAGGTTAAGTTTAAGTAGTCTTGATGCTGACGTTGAGACAAGTAAATGACCAATGTGTTTGGGAGTAAACAATGTCAGCAGAGCAGTTTCATCTTTGACTTGATGTTTGAGATTCATTGATGTTATGTCAATAATAAGAATCTGAAAGTGCAAAAATATGAAACAATAAAAGTCAATGTGGGGGGTGACCCTCAACCACTCATCTAGTAGGCTAGAAGATGTCTACATTTAAAGTGGAAGTTGTTGACGGATATGATTCAAAACGAATTGTAGTTGCAATGTTCAGTGTCGAAAACACAATATGTTTATTTTCATGAATTATTTCATTAATTTCATGGCGCGAATAATAAAAATGAAGCAAAATGAACATGGCGGATTGATGAACAATTGTATTATCATTCTGATAAGCTATATAATAAATGTTGACTTTGCAATGTTTTCATAAACACTTCGGAATTTAGTTTGGGGCTGCCAATAATTAATAATGATCTAAAATTAATATATAAAATTAGTTGAGGAGTTCATGAACAGTTCATGAACGTTAAATGGCTCTGATTTTCCTGAATTGTTAAGGAACCGTCACATACAGTTCATGAACAGTTCACAACCAGTTCATGAAAATTTGGGGCCATTTAACGTTCATGAACTGTTCATGAACTCCTGAACTGTTTTCGCAGGGGGAGTTTCAACTAAAGTTGAGGTTCAATAAACTACCATAAAACTTGTACTCTATTGAATGACAGCTTGTATCAATAACCTATTTAAGGAGCTAACGTTGAACCTTCAAAATGGCTAATAAATGTTCAAAATATTCCTAAGTACTGAGTACTGTAGGCTACTGTAATTTTGCAAATTTATAAACTTTCGTTGTCATAATTACTATACCTCGTCAAGTGTCTTTGCATTACTAATAGTTACAAGAGAGGGCGATGATGATATGTATGCGATTTTTGTCCCATCATTGTTAATAGACAAACATTTTGATTCGACAGTAGTATTTATAGCTTTGGGTAAAACTCGAATTGTATTAATACCAGCAGTGGTGACTTCTGATAAAGATAATGTTCCATATGAATCATAGGCATATAAAAAAATTCCATCATGAGATAATATTATTTGGACTATTGCACCCTTATGTGAATTAACTTCAGCTTGAAGTTTCATAGTTGATAAACTAAACAAACGCATACTACCATTGTTAAAACCACATAAGAAAACATGTCTTTCTGGATGAAATTCAATACACGTCGGCGTTTTTTGTGGCGACTGAAAATCATATTCTTGCTTCAAAGTATCTAAGTTCCAGATTTTTACACTTTTATCATTTGATATCGTTGCAAATTGTTGATAGATATAGTTGATTGAAAGTGATAATATATTTGATGTGTGTGATCTGACAACAGTTTGATAAATTTTGGATGAAACATCTAGAATTCCACATGTACAAGCCTAGGATAAACATTTACAGTAATTTTTATTATATATCTCAGTTCAATTATAATCAAATAGAGCATTCGATTTATAATTAGCACTCATACCTTGGTTGCGGCAATTACTTTGTTTCCATTTGGTGATGCTGATAGTGTTGTGACTGGACCGTCATGCTCTAGGAAAAATTGTAGCATTACAACAAATAAACAGCTATGATACTCTTGAGACCACACTGTGGGCCAAACGCAAATCCATAAATCATGGGGGAGGGGTTGACTTGTGAGGGGTGCAGCGTGCAAGACCCCTCAATTTAGATTTTTGAGAAAAATTTTAGGCACTTTTGAGATGTAGAATGCAAAAAAATTGTGTAGATTTGAAGGTATTCAACTACTCAAGCTCTTAAATGCGCATACACCCCTTTTTCTAACATTGACAAATAAATGAATAAATTGTTTGGTAAACTTGACACCCAGGTGTTTATTTGCATCAAAATAAGGAAACTCCATAAATAAATAAAAGCAATTCCCAACAATTTTGAGTTCTTTTCCCAATGATAATGTTTCTCTTTTTGATCTCTTCTTCAATGTCATGCTTCATTATTCACTATTTATCACCTTACCTGCTTCCAAGGCAAAGTTTTTGAAATCCAATTGCCAAATTCTCAAGAATCCATCGTCTCCACCAGTTGCACAATAGCCATCAGAAAATACGAGACAATTGATTCCTCTGTTATTTATAAACTGTTTGGACTGGTCAGTGGTGTTGACAATTGAAGAGAGATCAAAGAATTTTTGGCAAACAGCAGTTTTGTAATCAATTTGGTAAATTTTACCAGATTTAGAGCACACATACCTACACAATACAATTGAAATTTCATTATTGTCTCATCCCCATTTGAAACATTTATCATTGTTTACCTATTGTTATTTAAATTAAACCCAGCAACACACAAATCATTTGCTAATATTTATAATATACAAACAGACATCAATATTAAATAAGAGGATTATATATATATATATAGTCATCACATATTTATCATTGTTTACCTACTGTGTGTTATTTAAATTAACCCAACAATGACGGGTGACTCATTGGTCATTGCTAGTTAGTTATAATATAAGAAATACCAGATAGCCTAATTTATAAAATGATTGAATGTAATACTGATCGCTAATTGGTTGTTGTTGATGCTTGTGCTAGGCTACGTAGAATAGTAAAAAAATGGCTTTTAGCTTGAAGTCCCAAAAATCAAAAACAAGAAAAAAAATAGCGATCATATGACGAAAGAGCTTTGTTTTGATAGAGCGCTCAGAAATACCCTTCAAACTCAAATTAGCAACAAGAAAACACAATTACTGTCAAACAAAATCAGAAATTAAACAATGTTTCAACGTTTCTCCTTGTAGTTCTATAGAAGTTTTGTTTTGTTCATAAACATCAAGTTATAGTACATTTTTTCTTTTTTCTTCTCTATATAAATTTTTTTTCAGGCTCAAACCAATGCTCTTCGCATTTATTTTTTAATCTATTTTCTTCCATTTTCGGAACTTGTCGTAAATTTTTTGAAAAAACAACTATGTTTCTATTAAAATCCGCGCTTGTAGGTGCTACGATGCCCTCATTTTAGAAGAGTATAGATGTGATCATTATTTACAGCTTTTTAATGTTAAATGTTAAATTTTATTAAATGCTCTGATACGAACACTTGGGTGCTATGAGACACTCAAGAGGCCAAAATCATTATCCTGGCGGTTTGTGATTTTTCGGTCTCTTTCTTTTCATGTCTCATTTAAGCACACAGTGAAAGCAAAGTATATTAAGCGCACAGCGTGTTCATATCAGAGTACATAAGACTGAGCACCATTTTCTATTTGTTCAGTACAGTGAACCTGTATATAACAGCCAGCTGCGAGAGGTAGATAGATTGACCACTATAGACAGGTGGCCTTTATATACAGGTTTGATTTAATAGAAAATACTAATTTGGCAATACAAGAGTGGCATCTATAGCCAGGTGACCGCTGTAAAGACGTGACCGTTATAACAGGTTTGATTGTATAAAGTACTTATCATGACATACGAAAACAGAGATTTCGTAGCTACACATAAACATATTAAAAAATAAATGACCTACAAATGAACATTGGAAGAGTCCTTAACTAGTCCAGGCTTTGTCAGAAAATCAAGATCTGTGAATATATCGTTGTGATTTGTTTTCATATCGACAGCACATGATCTAAAAGACCCTTCTTTAACACGCCATAGACGGATGTTATGATCACCACATGATACCATTCTGAATGAAAGTAAATGAGATTCATCGATAATGATTGATATATATTTGATATTAGCCACCCTTGCAAAGAATATCCATGAGTTCATAAACAGTTCATGAACATTTTTTGTGGGTTCATGAACAGTTCATGAACAGTTTATGAGCATTTTTTTGTGGGTTCATGAACAGTCACAAAGAGTTCATGGACACTCATCAAACATTCATGAACTTTTGGGCAGTTTCACGTTCATGAACTCATGAGCTTTTTTACACAAAGTTAGCCATCAACTAACAAGTCAATACAATAATCAAGCAATTTTATTGGTCAAAACGGGGTCATTTCTGAACTGTATTGACCGCTTTGTATATTCTTACCGTTATGGCGTAAAGAACCATCATATTTGTTGTTTTACAATCTTGTTCAAGACGAATGACTTTATTTCAACGGATAAATGGATAGCCCCCACAAGGTGCCAGCAACAAAGTTACATGCTCAGTGGAGGGAAAAAAGGGGCACACCATAAGCAACAAGAGGGAGCGGTTCAAAAGTGATAATATTTTATGGATGGCCCCAATATGAAACCAGCTTAAATCTCGCAATTGATTATTTAATAGGAAAGTAATCCTTCATAATTGATATGGGTAGCAAAAAAATGCCAATCCTTTATGGAAGAGAAGGCGGTCCTCTAGATTGTAGACTAGAAGATTGGGTAAACTTGTAATACCCCTGAAAAAAACAGTTCAGGAGTTTATGAACAGTTCATGAACATTAAAAGGTCCCGAATTTTCATGAGATGTCAATAAACTGTCCATGAAATACTTGTGAGGGTTCATGAACACTTCATGAACGTTAAATGGTCCCAAATTTTCATGAGATGTCAATAAACTGTTCATGAAATGCTTGTGAGGGTTCATGAACAGTTCATAGAAATTGAGGCCATTTAACGTCCATGAACACTTCATGAATTGTTCACGAACTCCTGAGATGATTTTGCAGGGGATACTACTGAAGATGGTATTGTCCTACCTTAGGCGACCACATATAGTTCATTCATCAGTTCATCAGATAAGCTTCCGCAGGGGTAATATTTTACCTTGCTCCGTCATAAGGTATCATCTTCAATGACCGAATACTGATATCTGCATGGGCTTTGGCCATTAAACTGGCTTTACCACCATCTATTATCTTTGATGTATTCCATATCACAATCATCTAAAATTTAGAACATGATTTTGAAGATAAAAGAGCTTTTAAAGGCAAAAACTTGACCATCCCACTTTGCAGGCTCAAAGTTGAAAAATGAATGCCACTTTTCAAGCCACAAAGGGTCAGTAGGCTATTCAGCGAGGTAAAGAAACAAAAGTTTGTATGGAGAATAGGATATTGAAATCAGTTTCATGTAGGAATATTAGCGTAAAGTGTAAAAATAAGTAAGTAATGTAGACGGTGTCGCCCTACCGAAGGCACCCGTACCACTCCTCTATTTCTAGAGGAGTGGCTCTTTTCGCTAAGAGCAATGATTTTAAACGCTCTTTACTGATCTCAGCCGCGACACTGCAGATCAATTTCAACAGATTTCTTGGCAGATAGGACTCGATTGTCAATGCACAACGATGTGCCGCAGCTACTCACAATGCAATTCCCTCTGGACCATTCCATCCGCCATCCTCAGATGGTACTCATTTGATGTTTCAGATAAAGTCAAGGCTGAGTTGACCATAGAGGAATTTGAACCGCAGTCGATCAGATATGATCCGGACTGAAGTTCGGTTGCTCTGCCATCTGAGCTAAGCGTAAGGTGGACCACTGATAAAGGGGATATTAACAGAGTCTGACAGAATATTTTTATGAAATAATTGTGAGTTGTTTATTGGTCTTCTAAGATATGTAACGTTCATGAACGTTTTAGAACGTACTTTGCCCATAAACATTGATAATGTGTTCAGGAATTGGTTTTCAAAGGGTTACTGTGCAGAAAATATTCGTACAATTTCTATTGTGTTGTTTTCATTGTAATATTATTGAAAATGAAAGCGTTTTAGTTAGTTGAAAATATATATCCCGAAGAGAAACATGTGTCTTTTATTTATTAATAAATTATACGTTTTTGGGATTCTTCAACTATTTAACTGTGTATTACTCTGCACAGTTACTACATCATTACCTGTTTTTGTTGCTCATTTTCTCCAACAGCACACAATCTTTCCCCATCATTAGAAAAACTAAAAGCAAGAAAGTAAATTATCAAAACATCAACAAATATCTTCCAATCGTAACATTTTAGTAGAACATATGTCTTCAGGACTCACTGTTGACGTCCCCTGACCGTCAGTGTTTGCAAGGACATATTTAAGTCCACCAAATGCATTACCTCATGCCATGGAGTGTATCACAGAAAACAAAGATTACAATGTAACTCACATAAGTCAAGATGGTCAACGAATTCATTGCATTTAACAAAATTGCAATTCTCAAAGCCTGTTTAACAAAAACTTGACCACAAAATAGTTTATAAGGTTTCAAAGTAAGGATTCAGATAAGAAGGAGCTTTCACTTATCCGAATTAAACTTACATTAGTTACACAAGGTATTAACACTGTGGTAGTAGCCTGGGGTTAAACTCTTGAAGGAGATTAGGCCTACTAATATCAAAGTCAAATGCAAATGAGATTTTTTAAGTTGAAGTAGTTTGAGGGATCTGCAATTACCAAAACTATGCTGTAAATATTACACAGTCAAACCTGTTATAAAGCCCACCTGTCTATATTGGTCACAAAGTGTGTGGAGGATTAGCTCAAATGGCAGAGCAACCGAACTTCAGATCGATCATATCTTATCGACTGTGGTTCAAATCCCCCTAAGGTCAACTCAGCCTTGACTTTATCTGAAACATCAAATGAGTACCATCTGAGGATGGCGGATGGAATGGTCCAGAGGGAATTGCATTGTGAGTAGCTGAGGTGCATCGTTGCGCATTGACAGTCAAGACCTATCTGCCATGAAATCTGTTGAAATTGATCAGCAGTGTCGCGGCTGAGATCAACAAAGAGCGTTTAAAATCATTGCTCTCAGCGAAAAAAGCCACTCGTCTTGAAATAGAGGAGTGGTAAGGGTGCTTTCGGTAGGGCGACACCGTCTACATTACTTTTTTACAAAGTGTAATGTCTAAAATATTAATTTCTATTGAATCAACCCATTATATACCCTGTATATTTATATAAAGGCAACCTGTAATATAGTGGTTGATTTTCAACTTCTCTTCCTAGCTGACTGTTATAGTAGGCCTATACAAATTTTACTGTACCTGATATTATGTCCACTATTCATATGCGTTTGGAAATGGGAAATACATTTCCTTGTTGACCATTTCCAAATTCTAACCATTGAAGATTCCCCCTCTTGAATTGATGCCAACAATGTGCTGCTTTTATTAAAAGCGATCGATGATACCTTGGGTAATAAAATATGCCATGGAAACATTTGAAAACCATGAAAACATCCTTATTCATTATTCACAGTATTATTAAAATGTGAAAATGTCACGGAAAGGCTATAATGGTTCTAATGTCTGTTACGTGTATGAACCCTGTGTTTTGTTTCCTGTAAAACAAAAACTTAAGTTATAGTGCTATTAACGAATTTTATCTTCTTCTCAAGAGTGTCTTGATTTGGCATGGAAGGATTACGTCTTACCTTATTGCTATGACCAATTAAAAAACTTTGTTTATTTGTTTCCATTTCAACAACAATAATCACGGCGTTACATGGGTAAAGAACATAACAGCTGTCACTAGTCCAAAGAAGCTGGAAAGAAATAATTAAGATCTTTGATTTTTTTACCTTTGTAAAAATAAATGATTGCATAACACAAATTTATGCTATTTGAGATATTCAAATAATGAATTATTTATCCCCTACGGTATATGATATATCTGGCTATTCATTGTTTAAATGAGTTGCAATGATAACTTTGGAGTGGAAAATTATTTTAGAGTGGCAAAATCTTGCCCCTCTGAAAAAATCAATGAGTTCATGAACAGTTCATAAAAATTTTTGTGTGGGTTCATAAACAGTTCATGAACAAGTTTTTGTGGATTCATGAACAGTTCATGAACCTTTTTGTGTGGGTTCATGAACAGTTCATTAACATTTTTTTGTGGGTTAATGAACTGTTCATGAACATTATTTTGTGGGTTCATGAACTTTTGGCAATTTCACGTTCAAGAACTCGTGAATTTTTTTCGCAGGGGAGGTTTTAGCTTTACAGAAACATTAAACAAATGTTAACTGAGTTCATGGTGTTCATGAAAAAGTTCAAGAAAACCTGGGGTCATTAAACGTTTATTAACAGTTTGCAAACTTTAAGGACATTCCTGAACTGTTCATGAACCGCAATTATACCACTTCATGAATTATTACAATAACTGTTTACGCAGGTGAAGGATTAACAACATCCCCAAACTCAGCTCCAATCTTCATGAACATTAATAACATAACATGAAATTTTTTGGTGAAAATTAGGCCATTTAATGTTCATAAACTGTTTATAAGGTACTCATGAACTGCTGATGAAATTTTATAGAGTTCCGGAGCTGTTCATGAATTTTTCATAACAGTTCAGGAGGTTCATGAACAGTTCCTGAACTCAACAAACTTTTTGCAAGTGTTATTAGATGTGATCAAAATGTAGCATTTGAAGCATTATGACCTTTGACAACTTTGAATCAAACAATTTTATTTTGAATACAAGAAAAATTAATAAATGATTCCATCTTGATGTGCGCACAGTAGCTGATGAGTTCATGGAATGTTCGTCTGTTCGTTACTGTTCATAAACCCGCAAAAAATGTTTATGAACTGTTCATGAATTCATAGTTTTATTCACAGGGTCTGCGAGTAACTACCTACATTCTCATCTTCCTGTAGTTTATAACACTGTCTGGCTAGTTTAAAATCACTGCCAACAATATCTGTCCATAATTCTATTGTCGACTCCAATAAACTATAGAATTTGAGATTAGATAACATGACCATGCATAAATAGACAGATATTAGCTGTAGATCCTAAGACAATGTACTGTCTGTAAAGTTCGTAAACCTGATAATTGCTTCACTTCCATCAGTTCATGAAAAGTATTATATATATATTTATAATAAAATGTATGTCAACAGTTTGTGAAAAAGTCCAATAATAAAACTGATCCACTCCCATCTCAGTTTGTGAACAGTTTGTGAAAAAAGTCCCATGATATAACTGATCCACTTCCATCAGTTTGTGAACAATTTGTGAAAAAGTCCCATAATATAATTGATCTACTTCCATCAGTTCATGAACAGTGTATGTATTTATATTAAAATGTAAGTCAACAGTTCGTGAAAACATCCCATAATTATCATGAGTTGTCCATAAACTTTATAATTGATCCACTTCCATCAGTTCATGAACAGTGTATGTATTTATATTAAAATGTAAGTCAACAGTTTGTGAAAAAGTCCCATAATAAAACTGATCCACTCCCATCTCAGTTTGTGAACAGTTTGTGAAAGCGTCCCATAATAAAATTGATCCACTTCCATCAGTTCATGAACAGTATATATATTTATAATAAAATGTATGTCAACAGTTTGTGAAAAAAGTCCCATGATATAACTGATCCACTTCCATCAGTTTGTGAACAATTTGTGAAAAAGTCCCATAATATAATTGATCTACTTCCATCAGTTCATGAACAGTGTATGTATTTATATTAAAATGTAAGTCAACAGTTTGTGAAAACATCCCATAATTATCATGAGTTGTCCATAAACTTTATAATTGATCCACTTCCAGCAGTTCATGAACAGTTTGTGAAAACGTCCCATAATATAATTGATCAACTTCCATCAGTTCATGAACAGCGTATGTATTTATATTAAAATGTAAGTCAACAGTTCGTGAAAACATCCCATAATTATCATGAGTTGTCCATAAACTTTATAATTGATCCACTTCCAGCAGTTCATGAACAGTTTGTGAAAACGTCCCATAATATAATTGATCTACTTCCATCAGTTTATGAACAATGTATGTATTTATATTAAAATGTAAGTCAACAGTTCGTGAAAACATCCCATAATTATCATGAGTTGTCCATAAACTTTATAATTGTTTTATCATTGCAGAGACAATTTATGTTTTACATTCAACTTACCGAATTCAATTGCAAACCACTGAAGCCTAGAACTTGATCCAGGACTAGGATCGGATCAGGCAGTAGAGTCTGCAAGAAAAATATAAACTACAGTAGGCTGAATGTTTGATCAACAAAATTCACAACCAAAAGCATACCAAGGATGCAAATCGACGGTTAAGGATAAACGAGTGTTCAACGTATTAATCAAAATCAAACCTTGACTTCCTCTGCTTTTTGTATTTTTCTAGAAGGATTTGAGTCTCTGGCAGACTTTGATTTAAATTTACTTGTTTTCTGAAATTAGAAACAGCGAAATATTTCATCAGATTTGAGAAATCATTTTGACTCATTTACAAATCAAGTATTTCCTGGAGATGTAATTTTGAAATGTTAATAAAAGAGTATAAACCGCTTTTGATTCATAGCGGCTTTAGATATTCATGGACTGTTCATGAACATTAAATGGCCCAATTTTCATTGACTTTGTCATGAAATGATCATGAATGTTCACTGGGTCATTTAACCTTCATGACCTGTTTTCATAGGGGACTAAGCTTAACTACAGGGTATATAAATTGAGAATCACATTTTGCTGTATCCAACAGCTACGGCCTATGGCTGCAAATCAGGCATTTATGAGAATGAAGACATGCATCAAATATTGTTTGACGTATCAAAGTGCACTAAACTGAGACGAGAATTCAAATAATAAAAATTGTCTGAATTCTAGGAAAATTGATAAATTTTAATCGATTTCAATGGCAAAAAGCAATTACTAGAGTTTCACAAGGCTCAAAATAGTCTGAAATCCGCCAAAAGTCTGAAAATTCTCATGTCTGACTGTCTAAACCAAAAATGTGTGTTAAAAAAATATGAAACATCAGTCCAGTCTTTAATTCAGTGGGCAGGGCTTTGGAGATCATCAACATGGGTTTGGGTCGCAAACAGGGTCCGACAAAGTCTGGAAACCTGGAAACCTAGAAAAATTCTGAAGGAAAAGGCAAAATGTTGGATATAAATCAAAAATATTAGAAAAATATGAAAAATAATGTTATTACAATTACTCATCCATTGATCTAAAACGTTGCGATTTGCGTAGTCAAACGTTTTGTCAGACCATGGCCGCAAAAGGTACATAAGAAATAATTTGTTGAGTTTATGAACTGTTGATGAACGGTTCGTTGATAGTTCATGAAAGTTGGGCGAATTGAACGTTAATGAACTGTCTCCAGGGGGAATGTTTTAAATACTAACATATTAAGCAATTAAACCACCCCCGTGAAAAATAGAGTAAAACTTGAACAAGGATTGTTGAGAAATGAAAAATACAAACAAATGACTTATTGTAAAATAAAGTTATAGCAATTGGGATGAAGAGAATAATTACCTTACTTACTTTAGTATTGAATCCTTTATTATTGATTTCTTCTTTATTATTTGGATGACAGAAGATGTGAATGTGTGAATCTGTATTGCTGTTATTATCAAGGATATTTACTTCTGGTAAAGATCTAGCTACATTCTGACGAAAAGAAAAAAAAAAACATGAGAAAATGCTATCCCTGTTCTATCTATACCCTGAGTAACACACAGTTCATACTTTTAATGTTCTGTTGCCTTCAGGCTTCAACAATAATAGGGATCCTGGGATCCTAGATCCTGGAAGGCTAGAGAAAATTCAGACGAAAATGGATAATTTTCTGATGAAGAATGAAGAAAATGTTGAAAATCTGTTTAGATTCTGGAAGGATAAATCTTCCATTGGACACTGGTTGCTTTGTAGCCTGCAATGCAGACAAATTTATTAATATTGTATAGTCTTTCTCAACATTAGCGCTGAGTACCATGTACTACAGTCGAACTTGCTTAATATCCCCCCTCTGGTACAGATCAAAAGCGGGACATTAAGCGAAGTGGGATATTAAGCGAGGTAAGGATATGAGAGTTTGTATGGAGAATTGAAAATGGAAATCAATTTTAAATGGGGATATTAAGCAAGGTGGGATATTAAAAGAGGGGATATTAACCGAGTTCAACTGTACTGTAATTGTTCTTTCACTACCAGCATTTTGGTATGACTCTTGTGATAGGCTAATTAAATATGTGAATAGAAGTAGATAATGGACTAGTAATTTAAAATAATTAAATAATTACAGGAAACCCCACTTCTTAAATATTCATTTAATAAGAATTGATTACAAACACTCAGTATGTGATATTCGGTGCCAATGCGGAGACAGATTATATGAATAAAACGTCTGTATTAAACGCAGATGAATTGGTTTGTTGTTTGTTTATTAGGTCTATTCTTATTGTTTCCAAGGAACCAAGCATTGAGATTTTAGTACAAGAGTTGGCCTACATAATAATTAGTCAATCATAACTAAGAACACATTCAAACTACAGTTTTATTTATTTTTTTTATATTTATTTTTTTATTTTTATTATTTTTTATTTTTTATTTTTTATTTTTTTTTATCATTTTTCCACGAACCGGGTAAGCTTACAGCTTTTTTTCACCGGGGTGGTTGGTTAATTTGTTAGTATTTTGAAGCTTATGTGTGTTTAATAGCCGGATGCCCTTCCTGACGCCAACCTATAGTGCTTCGGACAGGGATTGAACCAGAGACCATGCGGGCCGTGGTCCAACACCCTAGCCACTACACCAAGGCCACACAGTACAGCGTGTTGTGTCAAAGTTGATAAAATTAAAGAATAAATATTGAATATGAAATCACCTGTCGCCTTGGACTGTTTTCAGAAAAAACCTTTTCAATTAATGTTACACGTGGAAGTTTTGCTTTCTGAAATTAAAAAATTAACAATTTCTTTATTTGATAAACACGACGAAAAAAAGTTAAATATAGATAGCATTAGCAAAGCCTTTAAAAATAAATACATTTTTATAATTATATTTCCCTAGGATAAACATTTTTGAAAACTGAAATATTTTAATCATAATAGGCCTATAAATCAAGGTTTAAATGTGGATTTAACAGTCTGTGAATTTTTTGGAATTTCACGTTCATGAACTAATAACATTTTTCGCAGGGTTATTTATTTATCTAATTAGATTCCAGATTGCAGACATTCTAGAATATAATTTCTTTAATTGTAACAATGGCTAACAAACTTGTTTGATATCCACCCTCTGGTACGGATGAAAAGTGGGACATTAAGCAAGGTGGAATATGAGTTTTTATAGAGAATTGAACATGGAGAAGAGATCAGTTTTACGTGGTGGGGACAGTAAGCAAGGTGGGACATTAAAAGCAGAGCCATCTATTTACAAGAGTTGGGACACTTCTGCCATTTTTGTATCTTTTTGCCTGGACCCGAGCACGTTTTTAACAGTGCGCATGTGCAGGAGAATGTTGTGTGTTTTTTCAGCCATATTGTATTGTAATTTTTCGCGCGTTTCACTTGAAATGATTGAGAGCCTGTTTTCAAAAGAACAAAGATGGCATCCAAAAATCACGTGACTGACATCTGTCCAATTGGAGACGATAGCGGCACATGAAAGCGTGTCCCAACTCTTGTAAATAGATGGCTCTGATTAAAAGAGGGGATATTAACCGAGTTCAACTGTATTCATGAACTGTTTAATATGTTTTCATGAACACATGAATTGTTTTCTCATTAGAGTGTTTCAAGATTGAATTTAACATTCACTTATCAACGATATATCTGCAATATAAATTTATCATTCTCTAAGTAACAACCTTTGTATATTTTTTCTTCATAAAACCGTCTGCTGAGGTCGATGTACAATCTAGAGATATGCATTAAAATTAAAATACATTGGTATTCAATTAACTAGCATCTAGGCTTAGCATAGTCTGCGTTTACAGACCGCGATTCATTCACAAAAGAATAGGGTCTGTGTGTTTTGCACAGTTCTCTGTCCAGCCACTCTACGAAAACGTAGAGCGGAAGTTTCTGATCGATGTCTGGTAAATCTATTGTTCTTAGATAATAAATTCATCATCTCCGTTCGATCAATTAATTGTCATAGCTACGAAGCCTAAAATAGAACTTATTGCAATCATGTCAACTGAAATGAACAAAGTAATGTGAGAATCCCGGTGAGAATCATCTTAATCTTGCATAATTATGTGACATCAATCTTATTCTGATACGAGGCCCAGACAGAGAAAACGAGCAATTCACACAGACCCTATTCTTTTGTGAATGAATCGCGGTCTGTAACGCAGGCTAGGCTTAACATGAAATCGGAAGAAATGAGTGCCAGGCATGGGATAAAAATATTTAAGTAAAACAAGCCCAGCAAGTCATGACAGTATCTACTCTGCATAAGCATAAATCATAAATATGTTAAACAATCTTGTTTCCAATTGAATGGTTTACGAAAAATAAAAAATAAAAACAAGAAATGGTAAAACTCAGCAACAGTTCATAAACCATTGATGTGTGTATCATGTATGTATGTATGTATGTCACCTCTATACAGCGACCACATGTATATAATGGTCATTCTGGCAAAGTATAAAATAGTATTTTCTATTGAATCAACCCAGCATATAAACGCAACCTGTATACAGTGTTCAATCTAGCTACCTCTCATATGATATGTCCTTGGTATATACAGATTGCACTGTGTTGATTAGTCCATAGAAAAAATTATTAGCAATTACTATACAATTGCACAAGTGTAAATATTACAACGTTTTTCATATAATCAGGGAAATCCAGTAAGTAATTACTGCTTGTTTAGCTTAGTTGGGAGACCCATCTAATTTCATCAGATTGTGATTAATAAATGGAAAATGGCAAGTACATTATGTAGCTATTAAAATATTTACACAATTAAGGTTGTTTTAATTTGAATGAAAGCAATAGAAAGTGAAGCGTTGAAAAGAGCATGCCATTTTCCAAGTCACAATTGAATCATTCCATATCCGAAAACCGACCGCAAAGGCTCAGCCGGTCAATCTTATGTCTATAAAGTTGTAGGCCTAATGGGGATTCTGCTATTCCGACATTTCATACTGCAATATAGCCCCTGAGAAAAACAGTTCAGGATTTCATGAACAGTTCATGAATGTTAAATGGTCCCAATGTTCATGGACAGTTCTTGAACCTTTATAGACAGTTCATGAACAGTTCATGAACAACTCCTGAACCGTTTTTCGCAGGGCAAAAACAATAAGACATATTTATTGACAAATCCACAATGTTGCAGAGGAAAAAGTTTGAAACTCATATCAGATTCGAACATGACCAACTGTGAGTGCGTGGAACGCACACAAATGTTGTCGTAGGTCTACTTATTGATTTGAAGATATTTCAGAGATAATTGAAGGTGAAAGATGTTGATTGCCGCGGCATCTTTCGAAAGGTGCAATCGTTAAGAAATGTCTGATATTCTTTCTCGAGCTACAAACTTACCCTTTCCAGGTAACTTTGATGGGCTCTTTGCTTTACCTGGAAACACATCCCGATAAGATGAAGTTCCCGAAGTTGGAAATTTTACAAAGTCATATTTATCGTGCCAGTTATCATCCTTATTTAGAAAAAATGTCATTTCTCTTGGTAAAGGCATCAAACCAAGGTCTGTCAATCCTAGAAATAAAAAAAAACACTTTACAATTTAACTTTAGAAGGAATGTTTCAACAAATGAAAAAGCTACGGTAGCTAACAATTTTCTAGCAATAAGTCTATAAGTATCTTTGATCAAAAAATCCAGAACATTTTACTGGGATGGTTGGCTAATTGATCTGTGTGTTGGAGTGTGTGTTCGTATCACACCAGTGAAAAAAGTTCATGAGTTCATGAACATGAAATTGTCCATTTGTTCATGAACAGTTCTGGTCATGAATTCACAAATTTCTTCACATGGGTATAATGTACGGATGACCTTATTGATGACAATCAAAACCGATTATGAATTAGACAACCAGTTATCAACAAAACAATCGAAAATTTCAATACCACGTGATTTGTTAACCTTTTCAACTTAATACAACACAAGCTGTGTAATTCATTCAATATGGGACGATAATTATTGTCAATCATTGATGCCCTTTTGTTGATAAACAAAAATAACCTTATAACTGGATTCTATTCTGTAAATAATCCTTGTTTGTCTAGCATTTAGAAATAGTTATGTGCACATTCTCTATTGTCTATTGTCAAGTTTATTGTTGTTTTATTGTTGTGTTGTTTGTTTGTGTTCAATTAACCGAAAATTAACCGGTTATTATAAACGGTTAATCGGTGCTTAAAAATCCATAACCGGCCCACCAAGGTCCGTCAAAAATGGGGATCCTGGGATCCTAGATCCAGAAGGCCAAAGCAAATCCAGAAGAAAATAGATATATTATGATTTATAGGTCAAACTTCAACAAAATAATCAGAAGAAAATGACGAAATTTGTTTTAGATTCAAGAAGGCTAAACCTTTTGTAGGACACTGTGGCCCAATACTATACCAGTTATAGCGGTCACCTCTATATAACGGTCACCTGTCTATAGTGGTCACTCTTGCAATGTCTAAAATAGTATTTTCTGTTGCACCAATCAGTATAAAAAGGTCACCTGCACATAATGGTCACTCTTGGTGTGCTTATAGTCGTCAATTTATCAATTAATGTACAGGTTTCCCTGTGTATTTACCCATTTTTCTTGCATCTTTTACAGCAACACCAGGTTCAAAACAAGAATCTGAAGTAAAGCATCCTTTAACGAGCATACTGGCACATATTCTCATTCCTTTTAAATGCGAATAATGACAATTGAGATAAACAGAGAGAATGTATTTTAAATCCAAACACAAAAGGGTCCATCTGGTTACCAATGGAGATGAACCTAGTTTATCTGAAAAAGAAATAAGAAAATACGACTAGCGGATTAGATTGAATTATTTACATCAGACAGGCATGAGAGTCAAGCTCTAAGTCAAAATAGAGAAAAATCATTTGAAAAATGCCAATCCAGCATTAAAAGTGCAGCAAATGGAAATCTAAAGTTACTGTTTGCTTTGGTCAAACTTACTTCATATCCTCCCCTGCGAAAAATAGTTCAGGAGTTCATAAACTTTAAATGGCCCCAAATTTTCAGGAGGTGTTCATGAACGGTCTGTGAGGGTTCATGAACAGTTCATGAAAATTGGGGCAATTTAACGTTCATGAACTGTTTTTCACAGGTGCTCTTCTGGTACAGATGAACATTGGGACTAGAGGCATGCAAATCTGATCCAAATTCAAATCTGACCCAACCCAATTTTTTCAGATTCAGATTCGATTTTTATTTGGGGACCGGAGTGGATGGGACTTTTCCAGAATTTGGATTGAATATTTAATATCCTTGATATTAATATATGCTGACTTATTTGGACTATCTTTAATGAAAATTTTACTATATTTCCATTGACACAAACATAGACCTAAATAATTTAAATAAGCCTTGCAGACCTTCAATTGGGATTGTAGTACCAGTAACACCTTCGACTGACTTTGGTGATGGATTTGCAACATATGGAAATTGTAACCAAGTTGACGATGCTTTAAATTCTTTGAATAGATTAGAGAACGATATTCGTATAACCAGTCCTTCATGTGTTGATACATCCAAATGTACAACAAAATATTTTCTAGGAACAGGTTTGAATAGTAGATAATAATAATGTCCTGTAAGTGATAAGGATTGGCTGCTTGCTTTAGGTAATTGGATATAATTGCCAGCAGGAACAGACCCCATAATACGATGAACATAACTCTTTAACGTTTTGTCCTGGAAAGGAACATCTATGTAAGTATTGACAGTAAAGTAAGGTGTCCTTGTGAATAAATGTGATGAGATCACAAAGACTTCATGAACTATTTATAGTGTTAAATTTAGCTCCTTTTCAATTAAAACAATGGATAATACAGTCAAACCTGTTATAATGGTCACCTCTATACAGCGGCCACCTGTCCATAGTGGTCACTCTTGCAATGTCTAAAATAGTATCTTCTATTGAATCAAACCTGTATATAAAGGCCACCTGTAAATAGTGGTCAATTTATCTACCTCTCGTAGCTGGCCGTTATTAACAGGTTTTGTTGTAATATCAATACTGTAACTCAATAAATACTCAACATCTTGAAACTGTTGATAATAATAACATATAAAATTTATCAAACCAGATTAAACACAACATATGGCCACTAAGAAAGATCATTGAGAATGTGGTAGACATCTGCCTAATGCGCATGCTTTGCATAAAAAACATATCAAAATGGTTTCATATCATATCAAAATCTAATTTTTAAGTAGGGTTGTAATCTGATCATCACTGATACGTTTTGACTAACTTAATAACTATATTACAAAACTGTGTCAAGAGGTATGGTGCTTTCATGTATTACTTAGTATTATACACTTGAATCAATTACTGTGAAACCTGTATATAACAGCCAGCTATGAGAGGTAGATAAATTGACCACTATAGACAGGTGACCTTTATATACAGGTTTGATTCAATAGAAAATGTTATTTTAGGCATTGAAAGAGTGACCATTATAGGCAGGTGGCCGCTGTATAGAGGTGACTGTTATAACAGGTTTCACTGTACTGTGCTATTTATGTTTCCTCATCCTGACCATAGTCTTACAGACAATACAAAAAACCAGTTGATTATTTAAAAACTATCAATTCATCCCTAGTCTAGTCACAATGTCTATAATAGTCACAGCGTAGTCTAGAATAGTCTAGCCCCTGCGAAAAAATTAGTCAAAGTCATTGTTTTCACAGGGGAGTCTAGCATACAATTTGGACTTACCATGAACATTGTGACGTCCCCTTCTTTAGAGCATTTCTTCCATTTTTCAATGTTGCAAAGCTTGAAGACATTCACGTATGGATGTTGCCACACTGTAGAATCAAAAATATCAAAATTTGAATTGGTACAATAATATATCCCTGTGAAGACAGTTCATGAATGTTAAATAGCCCAATTTTCACAAACTGCTTATGAGAAAGTCGATGAAGAACAAGCAGAAATTCATGTTCATCAACTACTTCTCAAGCAATTTCAAGTTCATAAAATAAAGAAAAGTCGATGAAAACAGCCATTTCACGTTCGTGAACTATTTTTAGCGTTTATGAACTGTTCATGAAAAGTCCATGAAAACAATCCATTTCACGTTCATGGACTATTTGTAGCGTTCATGAACTGTCCATGAAAAGTCCACAAAAACAAGCTATTTCACGTTCATGAACTATTTCTAACGTAGATGAACTTTCCATGAAAAGTCTATGAAACTTGCCCTTCCCTAAGTTCAAGTTAATTGCTAATAAATGATCTTTAGAAGAGATTTTGCATAGTTTTCAATAGGATCTGCAAAATACAAAGGTGCCAGGCAATGTCATGGATTATATTACAAGGAGTGCGATCACAGATGCATACCTCCACACACGCATAAACTCCTAGTCTGCATTACAGACCGTGATTCATTCACAAAAGAATAGGGTCTGTGTGATTTGCGCAGTTCTCTGTCCAGCCACTTTACAAAAACGTAGAGCGGAAGTTTCTAATCGATGCATGGTAAATCTATTGTTCTTAGTGAATAAAGTCATCGCCTTTGTTTGATCAATCAATTGTCATAACTACGAAGCCTAAAATAGAACTTATTGCAATCACATCAACCGAAGTAAACAAAGTAATGTGAGAATCACTTTAATGTTGCATAATTATGTGACATCAATCTCATTCTGATACGAGGACCAGACAGAGAAACTGAGCAATTCACACAGACCCTATTCTTTCGTGAATGAATCGCGGTCTGTAACGCACGCTAATATACTCCCTGACCAAAATGACATCGAAACGTGCAATAATTTCTCACAAAGAACACTAAAATGCACATTTCATTCAAACAGCAATCATCCACGACATATTTGTAAACGGAGTTGTAAACAATAATATTCATTTCCGGTTTTTGCAACTTGGATAAATAATAAATAATAAATTATTTTTTCGCGTAAATCATGTCAACAAAATTTTGTTCAAATTTGAAGACAATAACAATAGAAATTGAAAGTCATTGACGTGTGAAAGCAGCGGCTCTATTGAAACTAACTATGCCTCATCAGCCAGCCTCATCCATTTGTGGAACACTTCAATAACACTACTAGTAGGCCTACTTGTTTTACTTTTACGTTCAATGATCGGTAAAAGACTTGTTTAATGACGAAGAAACAGATTTTTTTATTTAATTAAAACTATTACATTATGATAATAACACACATTAAAGTTTATTGCTGCAAGGTTTATAAATAAAATACCATCAGAGACTCAAAGTAGCATATTAATACCACCATGCCTGTCCGGCTGTCGTCCCTGACGCCTGAATTCTTGAATGTTTAGCTCGCATTTAGAAAATGCTTAGAAATGCATTTACAGTAATGGAAAAACAATAGAGCTACTCACTTTGAGACATCATTGCTTTTTCAAGTCTTACCAATTAGTCAACAGTAGAATAGCAGATGCAGCAGGCGCCTTTTTTCCATAACATCCCGCCATTTTTTGTATCTTGTATTTACGGCTCCACCCAACCCTATACTATGAATTCTTGTTAGGCCTTGTATTGAGACCATGATTAAGACAAGGACTTACGACTTCAAGTATGCTTTTGATACTTTTCATTCCATGATAGAAAATTTGTTACCATTTTTTGGATAAGACCTCTTTTTAAAAAATATTAAACATTTTAAAAATGGGTTATTTCCGAAACTACACTTATTACTGCGCAAAAATGAATAAGTTGGGCCTTGGCGATTGGCATAATTGAATATCTTCCAGGACCATGACTATTTCTGAAAGTTGTCACAGGGGGTGGAAGTCTCTAACTCGTGAAAACCAAACATCAACAAATATCTCGTGACTTCTGAAAAACACAGAAAAATCACCAGAAAACCAACGACACTGAATTTCTAAATAGCCGAACTGTGATGAACCATAGAATGAATGCAGAATTAAAACACTACGCGGGAGTATTAATGCATGTTTTATCTTGATATATTTTGACTATGGCGTCTGAATTCTGAATGCGATACGTTGTTTTTACTAGAAAACATGGATAAACACATTACAATTACAAGCAAATATCACACGCGCTTGGTTTGTTTTGAATGCAATAGTTTATCAACAATCATTGGTTTTGAATGATTTTACAGCACCATCAAGATTGTTAGACATTATCATTTATTCTTAAAAAAGCAAAGATGTATTCTATTATTTTGACTATTTATTTCAATGTTATAGTCATTGTTTCATTAGTTTATTATTGTAATGCAACTGATTCTGAGACGAAAGAATACACACCAGACTGGAAATCACTTGATAAACATCCGATACCAAAATGGTACAATGATGCTAAATTTGGTATATTTATTCATTGGGGTGTTTATTCTGTTCCTTCATATGATTCTGAATGGTTTTGGTGGCATTGGAAAGGTGAACATTATCTAGTATTTTCAAGTGTTATTTATCTCCCATATATGCTACAGTGTGTGAGCCTGTGCAACAGCCTCCAATCTATATAATACATATAAATTGTCACTAGGTGGCTATTAAAGATAGGTGACCGTTCTATACAGGTATTTTTGTAGCAGATGCGACTGATAACCATTTTGCTGCATATGCTGTGATTTACTAGGCATTCACATTTATAAACTAGTGAAAAATATTACAAAGTTGCATACAGTATTAACAAATTTAGTGTTGAGCAATTCGCAGTGATTCGACCTTAGCCTGCATGCGGAGTAATTGCATTTTTGAGGATGATACTGCCGCATGCTGTTTGCTACATCATCCCAATCAGAAGGAGTAAAATGCCCCAGATAATACTAGGAGGATACTGTACAGGGACATAACTGTGGGGCTACTTGTCAGCACTTAGCCCACACACAGACTCACTGTCAGATTACTGCGAGCAGGCTAATCAGTACTTGGCATGATCATTTTTTTTTAGGTATTCTCACTTATAAAATAAATGCAGTATAATTCAATTTTTATGTTAATGTTGTTTTTAATACATAATTTGTCTCTTGGAATTTGAAATTTTATATAACAAATCACCCTATAGGCTACACCGTACAATGTACATCTCGTGTCAGTGACAAGAGATTAAAATAAGTAAATTCATTCCATTTGCATTTATTTCATTATTTTCTTGAACCTGTCAAACATTCTTATGAACCATCGCTGTCTATGAAACTGGAAACTGTTTTGAGAGAGCTCATAATGTTCAGTATAGTCACCAGCTCATAATGTGTTCAATTTTCACCTTAGGAAATAAGCCGTACACAGACATTGCAAACTTCATGCAAAAGAACTATTCTCCACGGTTCAGCTATGCTGAATTTGCTCCTTCGTTCAAAGCGGAGTTCTTTGATGCTGACAGATGGGCAGATCTTGTTGAGAGATCTGGAGCAAAGTAAGTTTTTTAATAGAAAATACACTGCAAATTATTGCAAATGAATGTATTACAGGGAAACTCGCACGTAACGGCCAGCTAAGAGAGGTAGATAAATTGACCACTATATACAGGTGGCCTTTATATACATGTTTGATTCAATAGAAAATACTATTTTAGACATTGAGAGAGTGACCACTATAGACAGGTGGCCGCTGTATAGAGGTGACCGTTATAACAGGTTTGACTGTATTGATTTTCAACAACAACTTCAATAAATTAATCTGATTGAATGTGATGGCATCTAATGAAGAACGATGCATTGGCCTAATGTATTATTTGCTGAAATAACAAATATTCAGGTGCCTTCAATGGCTGCTCTTTAAAAGGAAACAGACCTAAGATACTCACAACAAATTACCCCTGTAGCCTATAAATATAAGGAGCTCATGAATAAAATTGAATGGCTTTTTCATTAAGCTTTCATAAACTGTCTGTATCTAAGCAGTTTCTGAAAGGTCCATAGTCAACAATTCAATTGAATTTTCATAAGCTTTCATTCACGGTTCCTGAACCTTTCATGGAAATTGGACCATTTGACTTTCAGGAAGTGTTCCTGAACTCGTCAAATTCATTTTTCAGCATTTGATGAACTTCTCGGAGACATTTCATCAACTGTCCATCACATTCATGAACAGTTCATGAACTTCTTTTACAGGGGCATGCACAGGAAGAAGTTGTGTAGCTATCTCAATGTGTCCAAACAGTCCGATGTTTGGATTTCACATTTTACGCACAATCCATATACATTACTCAGATTTCCTTTTGAATAGCCTCATTTCAAGAAATTTGATAAATTTAAATTACTCAGATTAATCCCAGATCCCATTTCAAGAAGTCAACCATGTTTATGTATATTCGATCATCTCAAACTTTCAATACTTTCAAACACACTTTTTTCCATTAAAGATTTTGCCTGCGCAGCTTTCAAGGCCTTTGGTTAGATATGGGGAAATTTAAAGTTTTAGTGTTTTATGTGAAATTTCATATTTAATAATAATGTCCTGTCATTTTGTAGATATGTTGTATTCACGTCAAAGCATCATGAAGGTTTTGCCAATTGGAAGACTGACACATCTTGGAATTGGAATTCAGTAGATACTGGTCCACATCGAGACATTGTTGGTAAGTCGGCTACATTACAAGCAATAGGACCATCTTATAAGATGCTTCATTGCGTCTATGAAGTTAATTGAAATCCCCTTGTATAAAATGGCTTTTCTCTTGGACACACAGCTAACTTTTCTTCTGCTGGTCGGTAATCTTAATTGTAGAAACATGACATGTAAGACGTAAGGTCGATATGAGATAAACAGAAATCGAAATGTTACTTTCTAATTCTATTAGTAAACTAATGCTCTTTATATGGCACCTCTGCATAAAACAGTTTAGAAGTTCATAAACAGTTCATGAGCCTACACGGTCAGTTCATGAGCCCTCACAAATAGTTCATGAACAGTTCATGAAAATTTGGGCCATTTAACATTCATTAATGTTTCATGAACTCCTGAACTGTTTTTAACAGGGGATGTGATATTGAATCTCAATATTTTATTTCACAGAAATTGTTTCTTTGATTATAGATGAACTTGCGACTGCTTTTCGTTCAAAAACTAATGTTACTTTTGGTTTATATTTTTCACTTTACGAATGGTTCAATCCTATTTATTTGAAAGATAAAATCAATCAATTCAAATCTACTGCATATGTCGAGGTAAGCTGAAATGTGGTTCAAGACACATTTAGATTTAAAAGGGGTTTAAAAATAATTGCACACCTTAAAAAACCAACAGTAATAATCATATCTAGGCTAATTAAATCGTAAAGAGGTGCTAGCCGCATAAACATTTCATAGAAAATCTGTTCAAAGCTGAAATGTTTTGACTTTGAAGACTGGTAGGCTACATCAATCTTTCTCAGCATATCCTTACATCTTGAGCGTGAAAACGATCATTCTGTTCGTCTGTTTCTTATCTAGATCGAGTCAAATGCGTGAATCCCAATTGTTGT
The DNA here is from genome assembly GCA_916610825.1 of Haliclystus octoradiatus. Taxonomy (NCBI): domain Eukaryota; kingdom Metazoa; phylum Cnidaria; class Staurozoa; order Stauromedusae; family Haliclystidae; genus Haliclystus; species Haliclystus octoradiatus. The sequence continues at coordinate 24,075,601 of OU744449.1, read as the reverse complement.
TCCTGTTTTATCCGTGTGTTGCTCTTAAGACCATCAACTTTATTCTCTGTTGAATGGCAAAAACTTTATGTAAGAACTTGTAAACATTTATTTCATATGTTTGAGAACACAAAGAAAAACTCAAAATCTTAACTTTGATTCGGAAATCCATTCAGAAAATTGTGCTTTTACAGTTGTATATGTATATTGTTTAAGCCAATAAATTGCACAAGTCAAAACTAGCGACAGAATTTACAAGTATTAGAAAACGTTGAACACATATTTGATAGTTGATTATTAAGTAGATGAAACTGAAAATTGGAACCACCCCTGTGAACACATTCAATTAATTTATGAACAGTTCATCGACAGTTCCTAATCTCCTGCGAAAAACAGTTCATGAACACTAAATGGCCCCAAATTTTCATGAACTCCTGGAATGTTTTTACGAGGATACACCTTATGAGATGTTCATGAACGGTTGACGAACACTTTATAACAGTTCATGAATTATTTTTGATTAAATTTAATTGACAGGTTACATAAATGATAAATGGTTCTTTATCGTACATGAATTGCGATCAAAATGGGCAGGTTGCATAAAAGCTGATTAATGATAATGTTTTGTTAATATAGACTACCGTGCTACCTCAACTGATTGAGTTAGTATATCAATACAAACCTGAATATATTTGGTCTGATGGTGATTGGGAAGCCAGTTTTAAATATTGGAAAAGTGAAAGATTTTTGGCATGGCTTTACAATGATAGGTGACTTGTTGCAATCATACATTCTATTGTAGTTATTATTATTTTACTGTATTATCATCATTCTTATTATGGTCATCCAATTTCATGCATATTTGTCAATCATCAAGTTAATGATAATCAATCTCTGTCAATTTCTACCATCCTCCGGCCTTCGCTAATTTTACTATGATCCCTCTAGTCACACTTGATCATAGTTATAGTTAAGTTCACAGTTAAGTTCACGCATAAAATCAACGATTGCCTGTAAAGTAATGATCTGTCTGAAATTAACTTGGAAATTTCTGTAATCGACTTGGAAATGCCTGAAATTGACTGGGAAGTTTCTGAAATTCATTTTAAAAAAAGTGAAATTTATAGGGTTCGGTTCATTTTTTCAAGTGTATTGAAATTCATTTTATTATCTTCATTTGTCAAGATGTCTACTTTGAATCATATTATGTTACAACTATGAAGGTGTTAATTTGTAATTACTGTATGCCACGTTTGGTCAGGGTGTCACCAAAGTTTTGACCTTCCGGGAACTGTGTTTTTCGATTGTAAACCTTTTGGGATTGAATTTATAATGCTTCATAATTTTGGAGAATTGATCTTAAAATATCAGAAATTTGACTTACTTTTAAGCGAGAATCATGTATTTCAAAACATAAACATATGAAATCCAAAAACAATAAATTTTGAATAAGAAAATAATATAATATTGGAAACGTTCTGATTTTGTGCTGGCCTTCCGGGAATCAGGTTCCCAGGATCCCGTACTTTGTGACAGCCTGCTTTTGGTATTTTTGTAGTCCAGTAAAAGATACTGTTTTGGTAAATGACCGATGGGGTATTGGTACAATGTGTAAACACGGCGACGTCAAGACATGTTCTGATCGATATGATCCAGGTAAGTGATCCATATGTTAGATAAACAAACAACAAAATAGATAAACAAATAACTTTTTAGAAATCATACAATTGATCAAATTTAACTTCTATTAAGAAAAGAAGGCACAAATCTGAGCATAATCAAATTATAACAGGGAGGATAATACAAAATTGAGTAAAAATTTAGACTTGGGATGAGACGATTGTTCTGAAAATAATCGGTTTTTCTGATTATCAGCTATTGCTGGTCAGTAATCTTAATTGTAAAAAATGACATGAAAGACGTAAGGTCGATATGAGGTAGACAGAAATCGAAACGTTAATTTCTAATAGTAAACTAATGCTCTCTGAGTAAAACAGTTTAGAAGTTCATGAAAATTTGGGCCATTCAACGTTCATTAATGTTTCATGAACTCCTGAACTGTTTTTCACAGGGGATGTGATATTGAATCTCAATATTTTATTTCACAGAAATTGTTTCTTTGATTAGGCTATAGATGAACTTGCGACTGCTTTTCGTTCAAAAACTAATGTTACTTTTGGTTTATATCTTTCACTTTACGACTGGTTCATTCCTACTTCTTTGATAAATACTAGGAAATAGACTAGGGATGAGACAATTGTTCTGAAAATAATCAGTTTTGCCGATCATCGGCTATATTTGCTGTGCTGGCTAATCTGCTGATAACTAACCGGCTTCGAACATCAGTAAATTTGGTAATCAGCTAATATTGGCTTTCATTTTATAACATATTGGGGTAATATTTGGTTAGCCTAAATGGGAACAGTTTGCGCAATTACAAATAGAAATTTTCAATTTGGAATCTAATGAATGTGAATAGAAAATTGCGTGCATTATCTTTTCTTCAAAAAATTTTCTCGTGCCTCATTAGGTAAGTTGCAAGATTTTACTTGGGAAAATGCAATGACGATAGATAAAGAATCATGGGGTTTTAGAAGAAATGTTAATTTATCATCATATCATACAGCAGATGAGTTAATTACAACTCTTGTAAGGACAGTCAGGTAGGAATTTAATCTATTTTTATTTGAATTCTTTAAAGTATGAAAGTATGCCCTTTCAAAAACATTAGTTGAGTTCATGAACAGCTTCCTAAACTTTCACAACGTTTCATGAATTGTTCATAAACAGTTCTTGAACAGCTTCATTAACTTTATAAACTTTCATGAACTGTTCATAAAAGTACTTGAACAGTTCAAGTGTTCATGAAGAGTCCATGAACAGTTCATGAGCTTTACAAACTTCCATGGACAGTTCATGAACAGTTCATAAACTTTACAAACTTTCATGAATTGTTTATAAACAGTTCTTGAGCACTTCATGAATTTTACAAACTTTCATGAATTGTTCATAAACAGTACATGAACAGTTCATGAACTTTACAAACTTTCATAAACTGTCATAAACAATTCTTGAACAGTTAATGAAATTTACAAACTTTCATAAACTGTCATAAACAATTCTTGAACAGTTCATGATTTTTACAAACTTATTACATATTTAACGTTCAGGAGCTGTTTTCACAGGGGTGACAAGGTTGATTACCAGAGCCATATGATTACAGCAGGCAATGCAAACACACTTTTTCTTTGTATTGCCTGTCTGCAAATGGCAAAGATATTGATAACTTGAAAACTGGCCATGAGTAGCTTGGGCCAGAGCCATCTATTTACAAGAGTTGGGACACTTCTGCCATTTTTGTATCTTTTTGCCTGGACGCGAGCACGTTTTTAACAGTGCGCATGTGCAGGAGAATGTTGTGTGTTTTTTCAGCCATATTGTATTGTATTTTTTCGCGCGTTTGACTTGAAATGATTGAGAACCTGTTTCCGAAAGAACAAAGATGGCATCCAAATATCACGTGACTGGCATCTGTCCAATTGGAGACGATAGCGGCACATGAAAGCGTGTCCCAACTCTTGTAAATAGATGGCTCTGGCTTGGGCTATATGCATATGCTATCTGCGTCTCTGCCTTAAAATAACCAGATTGTTGGTAAGATCCACAACAAAATTTTACTAAAACAAGGAATAGAAAACATTTTGGGTTTATGAACATTTTTCTGTCAATTTCTTCAAGTTGCCAGAAGAAACCTGCCATTTAATTATCAGTAGCGAGAGACATGGCTTGTATTCCGAGGTGTGCAACCGCACAGGCCTCAGCGTTCCAAGGTGTAGGATATGTTGAAATAAGACATGGCTTGTATTCCGAGGTGTGCAACCGCACAGGCCTCAGCGTTCCAAGGTGTAGGATATGTTGAAATAAAACTCTATTCTATTCTATCATTGCACGCTTACTTGCCAATGAATTGCTAATGTTTTTTTCAAAGTCTTTTTAGTAGGGCTATGTGATTTCAGGAATACAAGCCATGACGAGAAATCAGTAGCGTGCATTTATTTTCATTGCATAACTTTCTTCAATCTGTATTGCATGTCTATTCTACTCAGTACAAATATATTCTCTTTCATTAGCTGCGGAGGGAATTTGTTATTAAACATTGGTCCATCTTCAGACGGGACAATATCGCCCATATTTGAAGATAGATTAGTAGACATTGGTGATTGGTTAACAACTAATGGCGAAGCAATTTATGGTACAAAACCATGGCGTTGTCAAAATGATACATACGCCGGTGAAGTTTGGTATGTAAATAATACATGCATATGTCAGTCAAGCGTATCTTACACTTATGCATATATAAGTGGGATATTAATAAGATAAGGAGTTAACTGAGTTTAAATATGAGAGTTTGATTATATGTAGAATGGGAATTAAAAACTTGTATCTGCCAAAATATTTGATTAATGATTTACGTACAGAGTTGTAGACTTTAATTGACAGATACACGAGACAGGAATAGACAGGATAAGATAGAGGAAAATAGACAGATATTGGCACAATTTGTTACACCAATTTCTTATTTTGTTAATGAATTTCAACGTTTCAATTGTATTGTATGATAATGGTTATGATAATGACGTTTAAAACTACAAGGTAATAGAATGATAAAATGGATTAATATGCATGCTAAGCTATTAGTAAATAATTATGGATGATAATGACAAAGATAATGATAAATGATAATGACAAACAATTAGATATATTTCTGCATACCGTGTGTCAGCTGATTGGTTCTGGTCACACCAACCTCCTCTCTACAACTAGTTTCACACATGTGATGTAATTGATTATCAGATGTCAATCACGTTTGGCATGTGCGCACAAGCGTGACCGACATAGGATAAATTGACTACTCATAGTTCTTATAATGAAAATATGTGTATCTGATTTTAATAAGTAATGGCCTGAATATAATGTGATGAGAATTAAATTAATAAAAACATTTTATTTTAAAATTTCAGGTACACAACAAAAGATGATATCGTTTTTGCTTTTATGACTGATTGGCCAATCACTAATAGTATATATCTTGAATGTCCAATAACATCAAATAATACTGAAGTCGATATGTTAGGGTATGATAAGCCATTACACTGGGATAGTTATGGACAACATGGTATGGCCATTAATTTACATTCAATTACACCGCCAGATCTACCATCTCATTTTATGTGGACATTTGTTTTGAAAAACATAAAGTAAATTCAAACTTATTGAATAGAGTCTAACAATACAATACAATAGAATACAATAGAAAACAATACAATAGAAATCAATACAATGAAAAATAAAACAATAGAAAACAATACAATAGACAACAATTCTATACAGTATAATGCAATACAATAGAAAATAATACATTAGAAAAAATACAATAGAAAACAATACAATAGAAATCAACACTATAGAAAAACAATAGAAAACAATTCTATACAGTATAATACAATACAATAGAAAATTAAATTGAACATAACTTCTCGTGGAATTAAATTTCAAAAATAAGGGAAATGATAAAATGCCTTAAAAATTAAATTTTCAAATTTATATCCTACCTGAAAAAACATTTCAGGAGATCATGAACAGTTCGTGAAAATTGGGTCATTTAATGGTCATGAACTGTTCATGAACTCCTGAACTGTTTTTTGCAGGTGTTGTTCATATTAGTGTCTTGATTACTTCAAATCTTGAAAAACGGAGATTTAAAACGTAACCAGAAGTAAGACACACTGACATCATTTAACTTTGAATCATCATTTTCAAGATTTCAAATTCAAATGCTTATTTCTCAAAAAATAATTATTAATTTAATGGAAAAACTTAACAAAGACAAAGTAATCAAGGCACTTACAACCAAGTTGCAGAATTTGCTATACAAGTTGAGATATCAATGTTTCATTTTTAAATTTTAACACTTTTTGCATATTGTGTAATAGTTATTCAGTTTCTGAAACGACTTATGCAAAGAGTTTACACTACATTGTATATTGTACATCATCAGAAAGTATATAAATTTCAAAACTTTTTTAATCAATTTGTTATTCAATGCATTAGACATATAAAAGTTAACTGTTTGTGGATTTAATGTGGATAACTCTTACCAAGTATTGCTGTAGAAAAATAATTTTAATATATTTGTTGTAATATAATTCAATTATATAGTCAAATAATTTGTTTTTAATTTTATTTGAAGTAAATTAATTTTAATGAATGTATAGATTTGAGATTCAGTAATATTAATCACGAGAGTTTAATTACAAATACATAGTCTGATATCTAGGATATGTTTAATTGTTCATCGATATTAATGGAATAAAATTTGGAAAAAGGTAATACCTAAAGAGTCTTACAAGGAATTGACGTTGTTGCTATGGACAGAGCGCCACAGAACTAAAACGGCAGGTTTCTCCGGGAAACTTGAAAATCACATAAAAGTGTTCATAAAAATATTCTGAACAATTTCCTATTACTTGTTTCAATTAAATTTTATTGTGAACCCTTCAAAAATCCAATTTATATTTCATGATTCACGGTCAAAACATTCTTATCATTTTGAGAAAATGCTGCTTGTAAGCTTCATGGTCTTTGATTCTTTTGCTCTCCCATGATTTTGCGAATTCATAGAAGCATGACGAAAACACGAAATGTATGAATTAAGAGAGCTCTGACTGTGAAATGATTTACAAATTCATTGTTGGTGAGCTCCACAATCAACCTGCCGTTTTAGATATGTGGCGCTCTGTCTACTATGTTGGTTAATAAATCCAATTCATTCCATTAGAATAAAAAAAAAGGTTTCAGTGTACTGCAGCGTCCTATAAAACATTTTTCCTTACGGGATTCCAATTTCTGTCTGATGAAATCATTGAATGTTTTCACAGCTGTTATTTCAAGGATAACACTGTCCATGTACAGTCAAACCTGCTATAACGGTCACCTCTATACAGCGGCCACCTGTCCATAGTGGTCACTCTCGCAATGTCTAAAATAGTATCTTCTATTGAATCAAACCTGTATATAAAGGCTACCTGTCTATAGTGATCAATTAATCTACCTCTCGTAGCTGGCCATTACATACAGATTTCACTGTATTGACATAGAATATAATACCAATGCATCTGTTCATTTTTATCTTCTAAAAAAAGGAAACAAATAACTTGTATTCTGCTTAAATAGAACTTGTATAGAACTACAGTACAATGAAGCCTGTATATAACAGCTAGCTACGAGAGATAGATAAATTGACCACTATAGACAGGTGGCCTTTATATACATGTTGATTCAATAGAAAATATTATTATAGACATTGCAAGAGTGACCACTATAGATAGGTGGCTTCTTTATAGAGGTAACCGTTATAACAGGTTTGACTGTATTTCCTTCATTTCCTTCTGAATTTGTGCTAGCCTCCTACGACTCTCAGTCCAAAAATCCGGGAAATCCCCCATTTTATCGAACATTGGTGTACTGTACCGGTATAATTGCAGAAATGCCAATAGTTTTATTTTTTGAATTAAAATTTGACTTTCTAAAATTTGAATCAAAATTTTCTGATAACATCAATCAAATCATGCATTATGCATTTTCTGGTGCATTATATTTAAAATTGATTATTATGTGCATTATACAATTTAACATAAGTGACTTATCTACGTACCAATCCGAATACAGTAACGTTTTTCGTTGTATCTATCAGTAGGTAATAAAATTAAATAACAAGTCTATATAGTGCATACCTTGCATTAATATTTCATAGTCAACAAGTATCTTATTCTGCATTGATTTTCTTTATAAACCAGATATTCACTTTGTGAGAAATGACTACCGTTGTATTGTGGTTGTTTCTTTGGTGACCCTTGGGGAATGTGAACTGTCTTGCCATCAAAATCCATTGCTTTATCTTTCGAAGGATCTAAACACGCCAAATACTGAGTATGACTGAGATATTCGTCTCTGGTGCACAATGTCTAGCTAAAGGTTTTGCTGTCCGGCAGGGGTGGCAGTAGTGGGGACAGCGGGCAAGAACAGTTCAATAGTTGTAAAGCCTTGGTCAAATAACTTTTTAATTCTCCAACATTGATAGAATTCAACAAAATCCGATCAATGTTGGCAACATCAAAAGTTATTTTGCCACTCTCACGATGTTGGCTTTTGTTGGCTGATGTTGAATTTCACTTTTTGTTTGTTGAAGACGTTCAAAAAGTTTGCCAACATTAATAGGATATGTGAAATATTTTATTGTTTTGATGACATCTTACATCCTACATCCTACCGATGTTGGGAAATGGCCAAACAACTTTTTATTGTCCCCAATATTGGTAGGATGGGTGAAATACGAGCCTTCTTCTGATTGGTCGACAATGACATAGCGCGATTCAGGATTACCGGACTCAATTGATTAGTCACAACCCTCAAAATATCACTGATGATGAAATAGAATAAATGCTACGGATGTTGGCATAAAAACAGCAACATCTGTAGGATTGAATCCCATCCGTGTTGGCGAAATAAAAAATTAACTTGGCTGGGGCTTCGAAATGCTGGCAGTACGTTCAATACAAGTCTCTGAAAAGCTCCCAAATTGACGGGAGAGTTAGCCACCTTGATTCTAATCAGGCTATCTTTGCTTTCTGGAATCCTAGTACATCAGACAGAGTGCTACGTCATAAAACCAGAGCCATGATGGCAGGTTTCTATACCCAACTTCAAATTCTCTAAAACATATTCATAAAATTATATCAAATACTTGATACTACATACTTCGTATTATTTTTTTTGTTTTCGTCAAATTGTAGGCCTATTATAAACTTTTCAAAAGTCCAATTTACATTCCATGAATAAGCGTGAGAGCATTCTTAGCATTTGAGAAAACAATGCATGCGAGCTTCAAGGCTTTTGATTATTGTGTTTTCCAATGACATAATTGATTTACTTTGGTCTAGCTTCAGCAAATTATCAAATGAATAAATTTTATTACCTACGTAAATAACAAGATCTTCTAAATGTAGAGAAAATAATTTATTCGTTGTACATTTATTTGTAGCTGATATATTTATAGGCATGGTACGATAAAATATTTTTCCTTTCGGGATTCTAAATTTTGCTTCAAGATTTTTAGGTGACTACATCATTTATATGTTTTCACAGCTGAACATTTTAGGGTAGGGGCTATTGTCATGAAATATGATAAAAACTGCACCTTTTTACTTATCTTCCAAAGAAAAGAAAGCAAAATATCTTTCTTCCGATTTCAAAAACTTGAATAGAGCTATTTGTTCCCCTTCCTTCTGGATTTGTGCTACTCTTCTGAGACGCTCAGCCCCATAATCCTCATTTTATCAAATCCAGTTTATATGAATCTTCAATTCCTACCTGGTTCAGTGGTACCTCTCGCAATAACAGAATCAAATCCTTTTGGCGGTGATTTTAACGAAGAATCGTCTCGAGTAATAGTATGTTCATTGCCCAAAGCAACTTCATTGAGAAACATGATACCAGTGCCACACGAAGACGGACTCACTGTCATAGAGAATAGAACAAAAAGTAAAGAGATGCTGCCAAAGGGGGGATTTACATACGAGCAACACTATTTGAAGTTTCAACGAAACTTGGAATTGATTTGGAAAGGTTTGGAAATTGTAGAACACATAGACAAATTTGCTAAAGCATTGCATGTGTTATTAGTTATATCGCTCTACGTTCTACAATTATATGTTTCTGATAAAGTGGCTTTTTGTTTTGTTTTGAAATGATTGTAAGCGAGCAATAGTTATCTCTGGTTTAACAGTACAGATCATATTTAACAGTCTTAATGGCAGGGTGTTCTGGCATGTCGAGGAATAGCTCTTGGTTGATTTAAAGTACAGTCAATCAGATATGTAGTAGCATTTGGGGCCTAGCTCTTTAGGCTTGTTAGGGATGATAAGCTAAGATGGATTTATGCTGTTATCTAGATCATGCTTGAAAATTGTTTTTCTTATATTTATTAAGTCTTCTAAACTTTGTTCCTCCTTGACACAGACATGAGAATTGAAATTTCAAAAATAGTCTCAAATCTATATTATCTTGAAAATTTCAATGTGTTTGAATGGGGAAAAGCAATAACTAGAGTTTCACCAAAATAGTCTGAAATCCGCTAAAAGTCTGAAATTCTTATGTCTGTAAATTACATCTGCGTTGAGAGTTTAGGTGAAGAAAATAATGTTCTAATTGATAATTTATCAGATTAAATGAAAACGCCTAGATATGACAAATGAGAGGTAAAACAACCAGCCAACTAGACTTTAAAAAAATAAGAAACTCACCATAATAGTAAGATTTTCCATGCTCAGAAGCAAAATATATTCCTCTTCCAACACGACCACCAGAATGCGGCATTATACGTAATCCACCTTTCAATATAGCAACAACAACTGCAACATTTGTACCATGCCATAAAAGCTTTCTATTCTTGATGCTGTCATGTGCAGCAAATTGTTGCTCCTATAAAAAAGTAAAGTAAACTGAAGTCACACAAAGTTGAAATAAAAAGCAGAGAAAAGAAAAAGATATTACAGAGTTTGTTGTGCCCTGCTCTTTACATATTTACTACCACTACCAACACCATGAAAAAGTTTAAAACCCATGAAAACATCCATATTCACGATATTAAAATGCCATGAAAACGCAATGAAATTTCATGATTTGTTTATGGTTTTGGTGTCAGTAATGTATAAAATTTTGTCAGTTTAGTTCTAGTCTAGACAGAGTGCTGAAGATGGACAACACGTAATTTCAGTTTCACGTAATGACAATACAGTTTATAGGCCTATCATATTCAATTTCTCTATATTGAAATTCATCTGTCAGCCTGGTTTCCAAATACAATTGAGGATATGTCTATGCCTGCTAAATGTTGAGAATATTATGTAACTTAGATTTAGATTTATTGTGATATTGATTAACATTTTGTCTTACCTTATTTGTATATGTAGATTTGTTAGCGCAACATGCCAGGTTAATGTTTGTAAATGTGCTAATATGTCGCGTAAATTAGATATCCCACTGTTAATTTGTCCTGTAAATTTTGTGTGTAGAATTGTATTGTCAGTTGTAGAGATAGAGAGAAGGAGAAAGCTACATTTGTATACTCCGCCGCCTGGAATAGCCACCGATGTAAGTGAAATGTTTTGTATTTGTTAATTAACTGTCTATGTATATGTATATTTGAATAGTATTAATTTGTAGGCTATGTATGATATTTTCATTTAGTGAATTATGATAAGGAATCATTAATCTCAGTCCTACCGGGCGGTCGTTCTCGTGTTTGTCACTGTTCCGAACACTAAATGATAATTAAAATTTCAGATAAATGCAATCAAAACCATCTACAGTTTTGACTTGCACCTAATCAGTTACATTTCATGGCAAAATCTTGTTCAAACCTGAAAGCTCCAGACTTTCCAATTAAGTGTGTGAATGACAGCAACAAGTTACAAACCTCGCCATGACGACAAACTTTCCAGACATTCAAAAGTGGTGATTTAACATGGCTTGGTTTTGTTGCTGTTGTGTATCGTTCAATAGCCTGAAAATAAAAAGTCTCAAAATTATAGGGGATTCTACTGAAGAATATCTTTCAAAGTAATGACTGATTATGATCAAGATATTATAATTGAACCAAGATAGTCTAACTCAGATTTGGGTTTTAAAGAGTTTTAAACAGACCATAATATTATCTTACCTTTGTGAATATCAACCAAATAAAATGTATTTAACATCCTCAAGCATTGAATAGTTCAAATTTAAAAACGATGTCTTTGTCCGACATCAATGAAATCCTCAAAAGTCTATCTTTGTTGACCCAATATCGATCATTTCCAAACATTTTGATCTGTTTTGCCACGGCAAAATCACTGAGAATTGGCCTCAAAAGCTATTTTAAGATCATCTCGTTTCGATGCAAAAAAATTACCGGGGCTCAGATTATCAAACAAACAAACTTACTTTCTTGTGAAAAGTAAAACATTTTTTCGCGCGGTTCAGATGAAATCATGAAACCCGGTTCTATTTGATTTTTTGCCACGCGCGACATTTCAAACATATTGAATATCAGCAATGTTTAATAAATGTTTTACTTTTCACAAGAAAGTAAGTTTGTTTGTTTGATAATCTGAGCCCCGGTAATTTTTTTGCATCGAAACAAGATGATCTTAAAATAGCTTTTGAGGCCAATTCTCAGTGATTTTGCCGTGGCAAAACAGATCAAAATGTTTGGAAATGATCGATATTGGGTCAACAAAGATAGACTTTTGAGGATGTTATTGATGTCGGACAAAAACGTCGTTTTTAAATTTGAATTATTCAATGCTTGAGGATGTTAAATACATTTTATTTGGTTGATTTTCACAAAGGTAAGATAATATTATGGCCTGTTTAAAACTCTCAAAAACACAAATCTGAGTTAGACTATCTTGGTTCTATCATAATATCTTGTTATGATGTATAGGCTATCAACTGAAAAATTGAAGCCGATCCGATAAGAAATGACGGAGATATCGATGTTTTAAAGACTCTATTTATGATATACACAGGTATGATATATATATATATATCTATATATATATATATATATATATATATATATATATTGCCCATATATGCATTGCCCACTACTTCGGTAGTTTGAGCACTCTGGTATGGCACAGATGTTTTTTTCATGTGATGAATTTTTTCACCACATTGATAACTCATCTTGACTTAGGTTATATACTGAAGTCAGTTCCTTGTTCGCTCACTGAGCAGTACTGATGAAGGCTAATGGCCAGAAACATGTACTTGTCTGCTGCTATGTATGTCTCAATTGCGCATGCGCAATTTTGAGCACTATCGACTTGGGATGTGTCTATACTATTTGCGATATGCATTGCCCACTACTTCGGTAGTTTGAGCACTCTGGTATGGCACAGATGTTTTTTTCATGTGATGAATTTTTTCACCACATTGATAACTCATCTTGACTTAGGTTATATACTGAAGTCAGTTCCTTGTTCGCTCACTGAGCAGTACTGATGAAGGCTAATGGCCAGAAACATGTACTTGTCTGCTGCTATGTATGTCTCAATTGCGCATGCGCAATTTTGAGCACTATCGACTTGGGATGTGTCTATACTATTTGTGATATGCATTGCCCACTACTTCGGTAGTTTGAGCACTCTGGTATGGCACAGATGTTTTTTTCATGTGATGAATTTTTTCACCACATTGATAACTCATCTTGACTTAGGTTATATACTGAAGTCAGTTCCTTGTTCGCTCACTGAGCAGTACTGATGAAGGCTAATGGCCAGAAACATGTACTTGTCTGCTGCAATATATATACATATATATATATATATATATATATATATATATTTATGATATAAATGATATAAACTTGTTATAAAATGTGACATTATTAACACTTTTCAATGTATTATATATTAAATAAACTCACTTGGTATTCTTCAGATGATTTCTCCAATGGCACCAAATCTGTCGATAACATCTTATAGTTAACATCGAATGGATGTTCGGGAAGCTCCTCCTATGAACATATTCACAAATCAACATAGGTCAATCTTGTAAGTTTGTGATATGCAGTCACGTTACCAATATAATAACAAACACAATTAAACGTAGGCTACTGTAGTAGACATGGATCACAAAAACTTAAAGAAGTTGACACATTAAAAATTTCAAACTGCATTTATATTTAAGCTTAATCGTCCATCAAACAAGCATCTCTATTCTCAGGGCTCAATAAAATAGTGACCGCATAAGACCGCCAGTCGCAAGTAGATTTTGGGAACAGTAGAATTATTACAGGCGCAACTATCAAGATTGCACAAATTTCTGCATTTGGAGTGAGTATTTTCAATCAAAGTGACTTTCACTAGAATGATGTCCTTTCATAAGTCAGTAGGCCCAAGCTAAACAACTTGCAGGAACTTAGAAAAGGGAATATTTGATCGCAGACACAAATATATTTTGTAGACCCCTGTCTATCGTAGTGAGGTGAAGGGCTTGATATGTAGGCTATAATGATTCAAACAAACATTGTGGTATACCTCTTTAATTTTGACCGTTTGCTCTTTCTTGAGGGTTTGTGCAATTTCAATATCACCCAATACCTACAACAAGAATCAATCGTAAAATTTCATGTAATGAGCAATTTTATTCAACTTTTAATTAATTTTTAACATTTAACTTTTGTTAGAGAGACACAAAAAACATCAAAGAAAAAAACAATAATTCATGTCTCCTGTATGCCTACATAGCTTGTGTAGGCATTTTGTCATGACAAAGTAAAAGGAATTAGACCTGAAGCTAAAACTGAAAAACAACTCTAATTACTTGACACACAATTCAAACCAAATATAGATAGATAGACATAGATATCTGACGATATGAGAGAATTTTATACAATTCAAATTTCTTGAATTGAGCAAAATATCAGAACAACATTTTCTGCACTTGGCAATAGGGGAATTCTATATCCCAGTTCGTGATTCTCAGATTACTATCTGTACCAGTCAATGTGAAGTGAATCATCGAGGAAAAAAAGGTCAAGTAACTGAAAATGGCATTATGTTAAATTCCCCATTCTTCATTGATGTTTTCATGAAGTTGTAGTAATGCAACATATATTTAGATGTCACTACATGTAAATACTTTGAATGTCGTCATTTGCATTGTTATGTCATGTGTTTCTTATGTGTCTATTGCATAATATAGTTGACGTTAAAGTGTAATTTCTGTAAAAATATAGCGTTAGATAGAAAACGGTGTAGCGAAATCGAGTGTGTCAAATTGTGATAATAAAAGTTAGCCATACATTCACTGTGTTATTATTGAACTTATGCGAAGCATTACAAAGTTACTTCACAAGGGTACTCTTAGCTAGTTGCATTATATCATTGTTAAAACTCACCAATAGCATATCCATCTTTAGCCTAAGTACTTCATGGTTATTGATAACAGGTGGCCTTTGGCGCCCAAAATTATGTGGTATTAAAGTGTAAAACAGTGAAGTCAATGCACTAAGTTTAGAAGATCTATTTGCATCCAGCTCTGTTTCTATATCATCAAGAACCTGGAATGAGAAGATTAATACAATGTAAAAGCCACACCCCTGCGAAAAACAGTTTATGAACCCTCATGGACAGTTGTGAATAGTACATGAACAGTTCATGGAAATCTGGGGCCATTTAACGTTTATCAACAGTTCATGAACTCCTGGACTATTTTTGCAGGGACAGTGCCACAATTAGATTTAAATTTGAATATGTGATAGGCTGCACAGTATTCTTTATTAATTATCGCATCACACCAAAGATATCAAATAAATATTCATGAAGTGTTATACCTGAAAAAACCAGTTCATATTTTCAATTCACTGCCGAATGACATGATTTAATTTATAGGACTATGTCAGAATTGTCAATACACTCCGTTCTCGTGCAAGCAATATTTCAATAATAACTGTTATGCCTCAAATGACAAGGAGCACACAACATAGACAAATTCAATAATAGATAAACTGTAAGAATGTATTTCTTAATACGTCTTGTCACTGCAACGCTCTCTCTATCTCTCCAACTCTGAGAGAATCTACATTGGGTATTTAATGCTGCGCAATAGCTAACAACCAATCACATTATAGTTATTGTTAAAGTAATTGTTATAGATCGAGCATTAGGCTTATTACATAATATATATATATATATATATATATATATATTATATATATATATATATATATATATATATATATATATATATATATATATAGCAGCAGACAAGTACATGTTTCTGGCCATTAGCCTTCATCAGTACTGCTCAGTGAGAGAACAAGGAACTGACTTCAGTATATAACCTAAGTCAAGATGAGTTATAAATGTGGTGAAAAAATTCATCACATGAAAAAAACATCTGTGCCATACCAGAGTGCTCAAACTACCGAAGTAGTGGGCAATGCATATGGCAAATAGTATAGACACATCCCAAGTCGATAGTGCTCAAAATTGCGCATGCGCAATTGAGACATACATAGCAGCAGACAAGTACATGTTTCTGGCCATTAGCCTTCATCAGTACTGCTCAGTGAGCGAACAAGTATATATATAGTGAGCAACATATGAGCTCAAGTGATATATATATATATATATAACAAGTATATATATAGTGAGCTCAGTGAGCATCATATATAGATATAGCATAAAGGAGCTGGGCACAACATAACCTTTACCTCGAAACCTTTGGCAATTTGAATCTTGCTCAGCTTACCAAGTGGCATTTTCTTCACATCTGAGAAAACAATTAAATAATTAGGGATCACTAATTGAATGTAATACAATATGCATATTGTCAGGCTGGTCAACCATCAGCAAGATAGCATAAACTGATTACATTTAAACTTGCTATAGAGGTCACCTCTCTGACAGCGGTCATCTGTCTATATTGGTCCCTCCGATAACGTCCTAAACAGTATTTTCAATTTACTGAATTAACCCTGTATATAAAGTCCAATTGTCTATAGTGGTCATTCTACCAATGTCCAAAATAGTATTTTCTATTGAATCAACCTTGCACATAAAGGCCATATATCTACAATGGTCTTTTCAGCAGTATCAAAAACAGTATATTCTATTGAATCAGCCCTGCATACTGATACGGCAGGGGAGGGGGGTTAGCTCAGAAGGAAGAGCAACCGAACTTTGGATCTGATTATATCTGATCGACTGTGAACTAGTTCAAATCCCCTGAAAGTCAACTCAGCTTTGGCTTTATCTTAAAACATCAAATGAGTACCATCTTCTGATGGAGGATGGAATGGTCTAGAGGGAATTGAATTGTGAGAAGCTGCGATTGATGATCTGCAGTGACGCGGCTGAGATCAGTAGAGAGTATTTACAATCTGCATTTTTAGAGAATAAAGCAACCCCTCTAGAAATAGAAGATTGGTAGGGAGCCTTTGGTAGGGAGATACCGTTTCAATCGCTACTTAATTGTATACTAACATGTTTCACTGTACAAGAGGTGTAATGTGTAATTTAGTGATGCAATTAAATAAAACCTATCATCACCCATTGAAATAAAAGGCCTTCCAAATAACCAATAAAGTATTAGCAATGCCAAATGAAACATGTCTACAGTCCAGAATGTGTTAAACAGTCCTGAATTTATTGATTTACTTTATATATTTTTTATTATAATAATAATAATAATAATATTAATAAGTGGATTGTTCCACACCAGTTCTTGGTATAGTGTTCAATGAAAATAATCAGAGCATTTATATAAAATGAGAGTCAAAAATGAAACATTCTAGATTTCCGCAACTTCAAGTTTCACACCAGAAGGTGATCATCGTAGTCAATAACCAATCAACTGTAAAACTGAGTAGCTCATATAAGATAGGGATGAATTTTTGTAGGATAGTTGAAATAAATCGCCTGATGATCACCTTCTCTTGTGAAACTTGAAGTTGCGGAAATCTAGAATGTTTCATTTTTGACTCTCATTTTATATATTTTTTATTATCAATCAAATGCATGTGTTCATACCAAGGTTGAGTTTGATCAATGCATCATTAAACATATCTTGACTGAATATTAATTTCATAAGACTTTCTGTAGTATTATCTAAACTGCAAGGTTTTGTTTTCGAAGGACTTTTCGAAGGAGCAGCATCCACTGAGTCCAAGTTTGCAAGCTGTATGAGACATTTAAGAAAAAACAAGATTTCACAAGATTTATTACAAAATTATGAGACTCATAATAAAGTTGTTTGAGTTGCATGGCATAATATATATATATATATAAACATGTTAGAATGGTCACTTCTATAAAATGGTCATCTGTCTATAGTTAGGCCTACTCTAACCTGCGTACCAGCCCCAAGGTTTTTTCTGAAACCATAGGGTCTGTGAACTAAAGCGTGACTTTTAGCCAAACAAGTTTCCATGAGTTTGGAATATAATTTATGCATTACGTCGTATTATCATTAAGATCATTGTTGTTGCTGATGAGTATGAAGTGATTGACAAAGAGTTGTGATTTTATGACAATTGATCTTTTGTGATAGAGTGTGAATTGGAGTGTGAATAATTTAGCAATAGTAACTTGTTATCTCTTGCTGTATTCAAAGCTTAAATTATTCAATGTATAAAAATTCTGTAAATGTTTAGATGAAATTAGCTATATTCTTTTGATGTTTCAAAGACATGTCTTTCATATAAGCGCTTCTTTTAAAGTTATTAATTACCTGATTCAAATCATGCATAGTGTTTAATAAAAATAATAAAAATAAACAAATTAAGTGTGTATGTGGTGACTTGCGTAAGACATGTTAATTCCATCCTTATGTCCTATTGTCCTGTAAACATGCTGTACAAATACATCTATTCGTCTGTACCTATATTATATTATGTCTACTCTATTCAATGTCGTTATATGCGTGGTTCCATCCTGTACATGTACGCAAAATAAACATATAATAGCAAAAGTCAACATTTTGAATAAATAATTAAATAAATATGAATAACAACAGGGCAGTTCCTTTGTGACTGACTTACAATCCAGAGAATAATTTGTTTCTATAATTATGTTACGAGATCGCAACATTTACTAAATTAATTGTATTTACAATGGTTCAATGGTTTCATCTTATAACATGTAAACGAAATAAACATAGCAAAACTCATCATTTTGAATAAATAATCAAATAATAAACAAATACAAAAATCAGACATTCATATTTACTACGAATAATTTCACGCCTTGATCTAGGATTCCAGAATTCCTACTTTTGTCGGACACTGTCGAGAACTATTAAAAGAGCAAAGACTGAAAAAATATGAATTTAAATACCTTTTCTTCCATTGCATCGGTTTCATCATCATCTGCAGTGTCCATTTCCAGCATTGTATATTTGCCTGGCTTAGATTGGAAGTTATCACGTTCATTCCAATTATTTTTTGTTTTGTCTTTGAATTTTTTCTCAAATTCCTTCGTTGCATTATCCAAGTCAGTGGGACCTTTCAAAGCACTCTGACCTGGTTCACCCTATCAAAGCAAAAACATTATTAAATTTATTTGAGCAATGAATTGATCAACAGCAATGACGCTCTACATTGTCAGTCCAGCATCAAATAGAAACTATTTAAAATTGTACAGTCAAATCCAATTCTTCTTAAAATTGAATGGGCGGATAATCTGTGTTTATTGAGCCAAAGTTTTTTAATTTAACCGTGTATCCACAAACTGGGTACGCTTGCAGTATTTTTCCTCGGGCTGTTGGTAGTATGGGGGAGTGGGGGTGAAATAGAACGGGAAATAACACATTGACAACATATTTACATCACACAGAGGGGAGCAGAGATATCGACATTCAAACTTTGAAAAACATCTTGAGAGAATGACCCCAGGCACTGTAGTTCAGGAGGGACCTTTTCGGCCTCTACAGGAGCCGTCCCCCAAATCTTCTCAAAATATGCCTGTGACCCGTTATTTTATTGAGTTGGTGTAGTGTTAAGGATAGCCTAGACTATATAAATATTTTATAATTTCATAACTTCATAGATAAAACATTTCCATGGTTCTGTATGAATAAGCCACATGTATAAACAAATTTCACATAAACTTAATATATCAACATAATAAAATCATTGGAGATAGCCTGCACCCCTAGAGACCTAGTTCACACCCTCTACTCTAATTTGATTCACTGTCATAATTATTACTATATGAATAGCCATAATACTTACCACTCTTCCCCAGCGTGTCCAAACATAATATTTTTTACCATTAGTAACCATTTGAATGACATAATATTTATTATTGTTTGCACCAATATTTGTTTGATTTAGCATACAATCATAATCGTCAACAATTTTTCCTGATATTGTACATTGGGAATCGACTTGTAAAGCTCTTTGTTTTCTATGTGATTTCTCAGCTTCTGCTAATGCTTTCAATTTATCTTTCATTGATGGTTTGGCATCTACTTCATCTTGTTCCTCTTGTTTCACTTGCTTAGGTGGGACTTCTTCATCTGCATTTTCTTGTAATCTTTTCACAAGAATAGGTTTGGTTCCTGTACTATCTATTCCAAGGCGAGTACATTCATCTCGCAGTTCAGCAACTTTCAATTTTGTAAAATCTGCTATTGATGAATCAGTTGTTTGGACACTTGCCTTAGCCTTTGCTTTCCTTTTGGGAGGCATTTTATGTTGCAGCGGGTTCACTTCAAGTCTTCAATATGTTCCACAAGGTTAGGTTCAGACCTTCAGCCATTGAGTTGAACAAACCCGCGGAGCTTTCTCGGGAATGGCAGTGTGGATGTCCCCTGTTCGGTGATCCGATGTGGTAGCATCCCATTTGGGTATTTATATATCTCGCTGCTAAAACATCCATTTACTCATCACATATATACCATTTGATCCATACTTAGAATATCGGCAATTATAAATTATTTGAGGCACGTTGTGAAATAATTTTACATATTCTGAATCATGTTTGCTATTTTGTTACAGTATTTTGATTTAAAATCTCTGCCTTCGAACCTGAGCCCCCTGCCCCAACAAAACTTATATTGTTTTCCTCTCTATGATATAAACGAGGCTGTTTGAAAAGTTCGCAGTTTTATACATCAAATTCAAATTTTTCAGGAATTGAATCAGTCGTTTATGATTATGAACTAATTCTGGCATAAGTTTGTTTGTAATCCTAAGTACTACCTACTGGCAAGTGTTTAGTGCTTCTGTTTCATTTCTGATGGTCATTATATTTCAATCAATGTTTGATAGCGTCTATGTTACGGCTTTGAGTGAAAATGACGGGCTCTCGAAAGCGTATAAATTTGGAGCTATCGGAAGAAGATTGTCTCACAACAACAACATCAGTTTCTGTTTTCAACCTTTACAGGGGAGGCAAGCCTCAAACCAAAATATCAAAGACAGATGATACCATATTAACAACATCAATTCATTGTGATGCTATTGCTGGTTCATCCAAAGACCCAACCTATTCTTCTATCCCATCAAATTTGCCAATTGGAAATAATGATGAAAGTTTAACACTGAGTTCAAACTCTAACTCGAATGTTGGAAAAAATTTTGCAGAAACGTTTTCCTATTTAAAAAACACAAAACATTACGAAGAGCCAAAAATAAGGTAGGCACTCACTAGGCCCTAACTATTTAGAAACAGCTATTAATTCATGTAATTTCAAGAATAATAGCCATAATGAGATCTATCTATATGGCCCTCCTAAGTCATAAGAGTCCTACATACATAGCTGGCTATTTAAATGTTGGCTTCGACCTTTCATTTGAACAATATTGTCCTTGGTATGTGTAGGCTAAACATACTAGTCCCAATTGGTAGGATTTAGGCCTACTTAAAGGCAAATATAAACATACTAGTCCCAATTGGTAGGATTTAGGCCTATTTAAAGGCAAATATAAACATACTAGTCCCAATTGGTAGGATTTAGGCCCACTTAAAGGCAAATATAAACATACTAGTCCCAATTGGTAGGATTTAGGCCTACTTAAAGGCAAATATAAACATACTAGTCCCAATTGGTAGGATTTAGGCCTACTTAAAGGCAAATATAAACATACTAGTCCCAATTGGTAGGATTTAGGCCCACTTAAAGGCAAATATAAACATACTAGTCCCAATTGGTAGGATTTAGGCCTACTTAAAGGCAGATATAAACATACTAGTCCCAATTGGTAGGATTTAGGCCTACTTAAAGGCAAATATAAACATACTAGTCCCAATTGGTAGGATTTAGGCCCACTTAAAGGCAAATATAAACATACTAGTCCCAATTGGTAGGATTTAGGCCTACTTAAAGGCAAATATAAACATACTAGTCCCAATTGGTAGGATTTAGGCCTACTTAAAGGCAAATATAAACATACTAGTCCCAATTGGTAGGATTTAGGCCTACTTAAAGGCAAATATAAACATACTAGTCCCAATTGGTAGGATTTAGGCCTACTTAAAGGCAAATATAAACATACTAGTCCCAATTGGTAGGATTTAGGCCTACTTAAAGGCAAATATAAACATACTAGTCCCAATTGGTAGGATTTAGGCCTACTTAAAGGCAAATATAAACATACTAGTCCCAATTGGTAGGATTTAGGCCTACTTAAAGGCAAATATAAACATACTAGTCCCAATTGGTTGGATTTAGGCCTACTTAAAGGCAAATATAAACTTGGGACACAGACAAATGTGTTCCATGATTGATATTTATAAGCCTACAGTCAATATTGTATAATACGTTATCGCACAATACTTTTTATGGCGTAATACGTTAAATTATATTTGTCCCGGCTGAAATGTGGTCAAAGTCACTAATTATTATTGAATAATACATTATCACTTAGTGCGTTTTATTGTAATCTGATTCTTTCCTTGGCTGAGGTGTCGGCAATTGAATCTGCCAAAGTGCTAGATTCTACTGAAAATCGTTTTACTTTCGGAAGCGAATGCAACTTTGTTTACATCTCCTTATGTAAACACTAGCCTATCAAATTTTATGAATAGTCTGAGTGATTGTTGGGACGTTGTTTGGCTAGAATTATTCATAAAATATTCAAATGTTTACATCGCAAGAATCGTAATTTGTAGGACGCGTGATGTCTGATTTTGAGTTACAATTCATTATAGGGATGAGACGATAATGAAATTTACAAATGTTCGATGCCGATTAGTTAGCCGCCGATTAGTCATAACAATCGGTCGATTAATCGGTTTTTGCCGATTGTTTCCAATACAACAAATAAAATTTGAAAACAAAAGAGCAGGAGAAAACACATAACCGTAGACGTAGATCATAAGTTTATAACACGAAATTACATTATATATGCAAGTCAAAAATTAGCTGAAATAAACAAAATGAAATATCGTTATGCTTTTTAAATTTGATGATAGCAAAAGTTTGCCTGTCCACACAACGAAGCGGGCAACGTTAAACGAAGGGACTTTTTCCCGTAAATAATTTGTATATCTTTCCAGTTTACTTCATCCAAAATAATAAAATAAGATCTCTGTACAAGCACTTTTTAAACATCAAACTACTTCAACTATTTTAAAACTGTTTCCTACAAAATAAAACCCGACGGCCGCTTTTTCATTCTCAATAAAATTATTCATTTGACCATGCTCACGTGTTTTATTCATCAACGCTAATGTGTTGACCTTTTTCACTTTATAACAATAAAAGATATCAAGTGGCATGACGAATCATTCGAACATTTTGAATAGGTTTTGAATTACAAAACGATGTAAACAAAACAGAGCGACTGCACTGAGCGATATAAACTTTTAATTAAGTTTAAGATGACATCAAAACATTAAATTGATAATTTTTGAATAAACAAATTTTTGTATTTAATTATTGAATTTAATTGTCTGAAAACAATCGGTTCATTGATTGACAAAGTGGTTGATTTGCCGATGCCGATTATTTTCCGATTAGTAAAAGTTGGCGCCGATTCTCGGCAAATCCGATTGTTTTCAGAACAATCGTCTCATCCCTAATTCATTAATCAAGAATTTAATGGTGATCAGCGAGGTGATTTTAACTTCCAAAGATAATCATGAGACTTGAATAAAAAGGGTGTTTATCATTTATTCATTTATATCGTATTTGAAACAGAAAGATGCTATTGTTATCTAATTTGGGCTAGTTTTTCAGAAATAAATTCATGAACATTATTTCTTTAAAAAATCATGCGCTGATGAAAATTCTACGGCCCTATTGTGAAATTTTCGCGACGTTTTCTTTTGTTTACTCTCTATTGTTTTTATTTCTATTGTTCTTTCAAAATGGCGAAATACGTTAATCGCGTAATGCGTTATTTTCTTCGGGGTCCCAATGATAACATATTATGCGATATTGACTGTAAATACCCACATATTAAACATAGCCTACTGTCATGTCATGGAACTGTCATGGAACAACTTTTATTTTAATTAGTGATCAAGCACCAATTCAAGAGACACTACGAAAGCATAATCCATCAGCAATAATTGTCAATTCACGTCAGGTATAATTATTAGGCCTATAGCGGATTCTACAGAAAAATGTCTTTCAAATAAATGATTGATTCTGGTGTCTCTTTATCAATCTGAAAAAATTGATTGGTAAAAGTTGAAGTCAATCCAATAAGAATTGATCAATGGATATGCCGATGGTTCAGTTTCTATATTCTACGTCACATTTATTTTCGTGAAGTCAATATTCCGATTTTAAATGCTCCATATTATTTTGAATTAGCCTTAGAAAATTTATGTTACGAAATGAATGCGCGGCAGAAATAGACTCTTCAAAACTTCGTTATCTCTTATTGGATTGGCTAATCGACTTTGAACTTTTTACCAATCAATTTGTTCAATTGATATATATCGGAATCAATCATTTTGTTTATATAGTGTTCATGAACAGTTCATGAAATCAGTCAATATTTTTGCATGTGTTGCACTTGTTAAAATTAGGTAGGCTACAGTCAAACGATGGTCTGTTATAACGGCCACCTCTGTACAGCGTCCACCTGTCTATAGTGGTCACTCTTTCAATGTCTAAAATAGTATTTTCTATTGAATCAACCCTGTATATAAAGGCCACCTGTCTATAATGGTCAATTTAGTTACCTCTAATAGCTGGCTTTTATATACAGGTTTCACTGTAGTTATTTTGAAAGAGTAATGCATGTTCGTGCGTGGGAGTCAAACTCACAAATTGCAGAGTCCGTCAAAAGTGGGGATCCTAGATCCTAGAAGGCTAGAGCAAATTCAGAAGAAAATTGACAATTTTACGATTTATAGGCCAAACATCAACAAAAATAAAATCAGGAGAAAATGCTGGACATTTTCTAGGATTCCAGAAGGCTAAATCTTCCACCGGACACTGCCCACAATCTCTGAATGTCAAGTCCAGTGCTCTATCCGTTTAGCTACGTCAGTCATCTGATCTGCATACACAACAAATCTGCAAGTAACTCTTGTTACGTCACTGTGAGTTTGTACAGTTGTAGGCTACAGCATGTTGTTAGTTTTGCTGTGCCACATGAATTGATTTGCCAAGTGTCTAGTAAAGACTTTCACTTTCCAACATCATGCTTATTATTTTATGATTTTTATGATTTAGAAAGGAAATCCTATCTTGAAACATGTACGAAATGTTCCATTGGAATATGGAGATATAAACCCTGATTATGTTGTGGGTGCTACATCATGTATTCTGTTCTTAAGGTAGGATTATGTTAAGAAAAAATCATTGTGATCATTCAAATGTGATGATAGGTAAAACTTTTTATATAATTATTGTTTATGAGACACAATATAGGCTAGTCTCACTATTTTTAGAAAACCAGAAACTGTATTGTTGGATTAATCTGTGATTTTCAGCCTAACAAACTCTACTGCTCAGTTGAGGATAAATTACATTATGACAGCTGCTAGCTAGCAGCTATGACGTGTTTGACGAAGAGGTTTGAATTTTTAACTGTTTGTCAAGTGTTTTGTGACTTATGTGTGAATAATTTACAAAATTCGTTTTGGATGCTCTTTTTTCTGAGCAAAAAATCACATGTTATTCCACAGACCATGTGGTTTCGTGAAAAATATTGGGCTTGGCACACATGCTACAATGTTATTATGTATGTAGTCTATAGCATTCCCAGGTGTAAATATTTGACTCAAAGTATTGAAATCCCACGCACCCTCTTTATATTAGGCTGTATTATAATCTTCAGAGCCATTGAATGTGGAATTTCCATGATCAACTGAAATTGATTGTTAATGGGCATGGATGTGTCTCAGCCTAGATAATTCTCAGAACCGTGTCTAGATTCGTTGAATCTGAAGCACTATCATGTTATTTGTTAGACTTAGTCCTGATTTTGTAGCCCTTTATGAAAAAGATCATGAAGCTCTCTTATTTTATTTTAGCCCCTTTTCATCAAATATTTGGTTATATCTTGTATGTAAATAAACAAGACAGTATATAATCATGATATATTATCATATTCAAATTGATTTTAATACTCAGGTCTGAACCGTTGTGATTCTATTTTAAAATTTTAAATTTGAGATTATTATTTTGAATTATTAACAGAATTTAAACCCTGGTTCAAACAATGAATAAACTATGATTATTAAAGTTTTTGAAAAGGGCTTATTTACAACCGCTGGCCCAAAACATGTGCTTCTACTGCCTGAGGGCGGGGTAAAATGGCCCTGATGGGTCTACACATATTAGCTGTTGTAAAGAGATCACACTGTACTATTTTACATTTCATTGTAACTCTATTTTCAGCCTTCGATATCATGCTTTAAACCCTGAATACATACATCAACGCTTGAAGAAGCTTGGATCGATGTATACGTTACGAGTATTGCTTGTTCAAGTCGACACTGTAAGTTGAATTGTGACCAAGGATAGGAATAATTGAGGGCTAAGTCTAATGCATGTTTCATATCTACAGAACTTGCCATCATCACATTAAATAATTAAATTTTTGAATTAAAAAATATTTCGTTACCTTTAGCAGCGATTCAGTATATCCAAGATTCATAGTGTACATATGCCTTTTCTTTTATTTTTTAGAAAGATCCACATGCTAGCCTTCGAGAATTAGCAAAGATAGGCATATTGGCCAGCTGCACTTTGATTTTAGCTTGGAGGTAAGAGTAAGACAATCTAGCTTCTGACCATTAACTATTCTTCTAAAATGATCAAATTATTCCAAGTAATTTGATTTGTCAGATCCTTGCACAAATTTTCAGATTGGGAATTATAGATTTCGAAGTATTGTTTTAACTAAATGTCATTGAAGGAACAGACGTTATAATGTTTGGTTAGAAATACAAGTAAACAAACAATTTCAAAGTTTGAAAAGAAACCTGGATAATCCATAAGCCTACCATGGGTAATATGAACTTTACATTGCCAGAAGTTACAGAATTCCCCTGTGAAAAACAGTTCACGAGTTCATGAACAGTTGATGACCAGTTCATGAACTTTTGACCTGTTTTTAATGGGGTTGGAATCTTTTCTGTTCAATCTCCATTCAATAATTATATGATTGATTCGAATCCTTAAATGTAGAATATTATAATTATATAACTTCAGACGTGTAAGTTCTGTTATTTTGAAACGGCTGCCGAGTTCAATAAAATTCCTAAACTGTATCTTTGATGATGCATGTTTGTAACCATAAAACGTCAGCATTTGCAAATTGAAATGGAAATGCTTATTCTTATTTAGTTATTTTGCTCTGATCACATGGACTTGGTTACTGATAATCACATGATTCCTTCGCATAACGTAATTGAATAAAAAACTTCTGACGTATTTGTGATTCAAATGTTTATGGATTTGTTAAGAAAATAAAACAAATCAGGAAGTTATTGACTTGTTTTTGCGTATATCCTTTTAGAAAGGGTTTGTGTACGGGTTTCTGTGCTTCTTTGCCATTTTCCTGCACTTGGCAGACACTTAGAAACCTAGAATGTCCTTGCCGCATGCTTTAATTGTGTCTCCTAACACCACTATTGAAGTGCTAGTTTAACCTACTTTTGCGGATGGCCAGTTTGTTGGTTGACTGTCACAATTCTTGTCTGTGTATTTTCTTCTAGCCCAGAAGAGGCTGGTCGCTATATAGAAACATATAAATCATATGAAAATAAACCACCAGATGCATTACAGGAAAGAACTGATAACGATTGGCTGTCACAGGTAATCACTCCTATGAGCTATTGATATTTGGAGCACAAGAGGGCACAAAGGAGAAAACAAGAAAGTATCTCATTATCAGGCTGTCCAGCGAAGGATTTTTGCCTTCGAGTTCTTTGAGCTAGGGGTAAACATTCTACTTTAATTCAAAATTTTCATTCGATTAGATAAAAAAATTCCATGTTTACAGCTTTCTTGCTAGTGTAATACGGCAATAGGCCTATATGCAAGTCCATGACAATCAATGGTCTAATTATATGATCCTTACCTCCAGAGATGCAAATTCAAACCCTAGAGTTTTATGATGAAAATGATATCTAACTTTTGGTACTTCAATGATAGTTCAATGCTATTTTTGTTGGAAAATTGTTCTAAGTAAGTCGAATCAAAATACATTTTGGCATAAATTTCTCTGCCCTAACAGTAAAAATGGCAATAAAGATAATGGAAATAGACCAAAACACAAAAAACAAACAAGCATGATCAGCATAGAATTAAAAGCTAATTATGCTATGAAATAGCCCCTGCAAAAAACAGTTCAGGAGTTCATGAACTGTTCACTTCAGTGGAGTTTATGAACAGTTCATGAACTCATGAACTGTTTTTCGCAAGGGAATTGTCTGACCAGATTTGTTATCATATTTTCTTAACATAACAACCTAGCTGGACATCAAAATATGTTAGATTTTGAATGAATTCTACAAGTTAATCATTTCCATCTTTAGACTGTTTTTCTCATTTTTCACGATAGCTGATATTCTGATTAATTATGCTTTACCAATTTGTAATATTATTTTATTATTTTTTAGATGACAGAGTGTTTAACAACAATCAAGTCACTCAACAAAACTAATGTAGTTACTCTTGCTTCAACATTTGGGGTAAGAGTTTTGAAAGTTAATATTTCATCACGGCACTATTTATTACAATGAAGCTTGCGAAGTATGTATATACTTGTAATCAGGGCGGACAAGAACAATTTTCAGGCCCTAGGATTTTTCCCATATTGTGGCAGTTGAAGTTTTCTCTCCCTTCATTTGAAAACGTTTTTCTGAAAATGTTCTCATATTTGAAATCAAATTATAGCAACAAAATCTCCTTTCTTATTCCCACCCTCACTATGGCCCTGATATAATGTTGACATAAGTCTTTGATACATCGGCTATATGGGGATTCACAAGAAATTTCTAGAAGGCTTGGAAGGTCTTCTTTAGTTTAATTAAACTTTTGAGTTGTAATTCGCATTTGTTATGAAATTTTTGAATTCTCAATAGTACAATACACCATCCATCACAAAGTATAAAATTGAAGCTCTGATGTTTCAATGATTTCAATTCCCTGTTAGTTTTAATTATGTGTAACTGTTCTTCTCGTTATTAGTTTACTATAAACATTGACATTGAACTAGAATAACTGAAACGTTATCTTTATTATTCTGCAAAGCATGGTATCTCTTGTAACTCTTTGTCTGTCAAGTATATTGTTGGTTTCACAAAGTGTTTTTGGTCAAACAGTTTTATGAAGAGATAAAACTCCGATAGCTGCAACCTATTCTGTGGAACGATTGTAATATTTTTTTATTTGTTTGATCAATTTGATCAAATTGTTGCTATGTAACTTTTTAGGCAATAAGTGATATCGCGAAAACAACAGAAGATGAAGTAGCATTGTGTCCTGGATTCGGCCAACAAAAGGTAATCATTTTATTAATATGCCTATTTGCCTAGCAGCATTTCATTTGATCATTGTATTCCAAGTATTATTCTCTTGTAGTTTTCATGAACTTCATGAGCCTTCATGAACAGTTCACATACAGTTAACACTTATGTCGCTGCACTGTAAGAGAACTTGGGTACGCTATAGGCAGCGCAAGTTGAGCTCAGCACGTGGGGAAGAAATGCAACGATTATAATTCTCTTTTTGGGAATGTTAGAGATTGTTTTATTACTCGAAACTACATAGTTTGAAATACATCAATATTATTTATAGTGTGAGTTAATTTTTCATCAAAATAAATTTGAATGTTTTGTTCTTGGCACTGAAACACTTTGAAACTTTTAGTTTTCTACCAACTAAAATGACAATTTTAATGCAAAACAAATACAAAATAAGCTTTTAAGATGTAAGATCATAAAATGGTCAAATTCATATTAAATGTTATAAATATTCGTGAAATATTGGTTACAGAAGATATAAATCACGTATGCATCGAAATCGCCTTGCCATCATAAATACACCTGAAGGTAAACAAATCATCCAACGAAAACATTTTTACCTTGAGAAAGTTTTCCATAAAATAACTCAAACATACATTGGAAAGATATACTTGAAGGATAATTCGCTTTAAATTACGTTTTCTAATGAACTGGTTTTCGAAGGTCGAAAGAAGAATCACCACAATAACAAAACGAAGCGCTGTCTTCTCCGGCTTGAAAATAATTTTTTTTCATAAAGAGCCAACAATAATTACTTTCAGAATGACTGCCAGTATGTTTAGCAACAATTTGATTTAATTTTTATTCTGTTTATGAAATGTTTAGTATTATTTATGAATAAAAAACTCCAAACTCGTTCTTCCAGACGCCATTTTGTTTACAACATGCTTCGAAGTAAAATTTCAATGTTCTCTAAATTCATCAGATCATGACCGAATCACATGAAAAAAGGTTCCCCTGAAAGCTGATGTTCTATTGGTTAATATAAGCAAAAGAATTTGATGAGGAAGTCCCTTATCGATTGTTTCCGAAGCAATTGAATGACGCGCATTTTGAAAGCGAGTATACTCGTGGACGGTGTGTGGTGCGGGTGTTGGTGAAAATGAGTATACTTGTGGACGGCAGCATATGTGTTAATGAACAATTTTATGAACTTCATGAATAGTTCATGAACAGTCACCAAAAGTTCATGAAAACCTCATGAACTCGTTCATGAACTGGTCCATGATTATGAAATTTCCTGAAAGCACATGAACAGTTCATGAAACAGTTTTTTGCAGGGATTGTGTTAGACTTTTATCATCTGCTCCCCTGTAGTTCATGAACGTTAAATGGCGTAATATTATATTCATGAAATGTTCATGAAATACGTTAATGAAAATCGGGCTATTTAATGTTCATGAACTGTGTGTAAGATGTTCATGAACTGTTTTTTAAGTTCATGAACTGATCATGTTCTAATTATCCCTGTAAAAACCATTTGTGAGTGTTAAATGGCCTAGGCTTTATGATAGGCTCAGACAAGTGCGTGGTAAACAGTCCATTTAACATCCATGAACTTTTCATGAACCATTAATGAATATTTCTTATAACTAAGGTGTTTATGAACAAATCATGGAGCATTTGATAAACTTTGTAATTATTTTTGCAGTGGTATTTAAATTATCGATGACAAAATTTTACACAACAGAAAATTAACAAGGAATCTAAACAGTAATGTAGACGGTGGCTTTTTTCGCTGAGAGCAATGATTTTAAACGCTCTTTGTTGATCTCAGCCACGACACTGCAGATCAATGTCAACAGATTTCATGGCAGATAGGTCTCGATTGTCAATGCGCAACGATGCGCCGCAGCTACTCACAATGCAATTCCCTCTGGACCATTCCATCCACCATCCTCAGATGGTACTCATTTGATCTTTCAGAAAAATTCAAGGCTGAGTAGACCTTAGGAGGATTTGAACCACAGTCGATCAGGTATGATCTGATCTGAAGTTCGGTTGCTCTGCCATCTGAGCTAATCCTCCTCATGAGCTAAAACAAGCTAAACTAATCCCCATCTGAGCTAAAACAAGGAATCTAGCCAGTATCTGACAGAAGGTTTAACCACAGACGGAATCCTAAAAAATGGCAACTTTATTTTCTGAATATTTTGTTGAGGTTTGACCTATAAATCATTAATTCTCTTCAGAATTTTGCTAGCCTACCCAAATCTAGGATCCCAGGACCAAGCAAGCACTTTGCCTGAATTTGGATCTAGCTACAGTTTTTGTGTAAGCTAGCTGTAAAAGTGAACTCTTATGCTGGAAAACATTTTTTTATCAACAATAACAAATGCTGGAGGTGATGATGAGGAACTAATATTTGAAAAACTAGTATGGGAAACTATAGAACAGGAATGTTTCATGCCAATTAACCCACTAATCTTATTTTCCAACAAGTAACATTACAAATGTATGCCTAACTTGAAGATTTAATAACACATGAATGTTTTCTTCTTTTGTCAAGGCAAAACGATTGTTAGCTGTATTTGACCAACCATTTATCAAGAAACAATCTATTACTAATGATGAGAAGAATAGTCCTGCTAAATCATCTACAAATAACACTCCAGAAAAAAAACCTTCATGACAGTAAAGTAAATTAGGTAGGAATTATGATAATTTTATAACTTTCAAATTACTGTAAATAGCAATTACTATATTGTAGTTATCATTGTAAGTAGCAGAAAAACGGTGGTTACTAACTTATTACGTGTATGTCGATAGTCAACAGCAAATGGTGAAATATGAAAACCAAACCATCTATTTACAAGAGATTCGCCATTTTCGAACAATTGAATACGATGTTTTGCTTTTGAGCAATAAGTTTTTCAAATTCATGATATTATTTTTGCGGGCTTTGTTCAAATTTCGCGATCCTTGTTTTGACGGAACGAAAAAGGCGTCTATAAAATCATGTGACTGGCATCTGTCCAATGGGAGCCGAGAGTGATACATGAAAGAGTGTCCCAATTCTTGTAACTAGATTGCTCTAATGAAAACTCCTTAAAAACCAGTTCATCAGTTCATGAACCAAGTTTCATAAGGGAAACCTACTGGTCATATATTTATTCAAGGAATAAATTATGTAACACAGTATATTGCCTAAGAACTTGCATGGCTGCATGCAATGAGCTGTAGTTGTAGATTGCATTTACATTGCAAACATCATTAATATTATTTATTAAAGCTCAATTTGGAATACTTGTTGAATGGATTTTATTAATCTCATATTTTGAACGATTGATTGTATGATTTTCAAAAATGTTTGAATTTTGTTGCCGAATCTATATTTCGCCAACAGATTTTACTTGAAATTCAACTAAACGTCCCCA
Organism: Haliclystus octoradiatus; assembly: GCA_916610825.1. Classification (NCBI taxonomy): domain Eukaryota; kingdom Metazoa; phylum Cnidaria; class Staurozoa; order Stauromedusae; family Haliclystidae; genus Haliclystus; species Haliclystus octoradiatus. The sequence continues at coordinate 24,042,693 of OU744449.1, read as the reverse complement.
CATGTCCAATAAACGTTAAACTACTACCACAGTTCATGAATTGGTCTTACAATGATTAATTGAGTCGGTATCTGTCTATGTAATTCCGCACCGCCCTTCTATTTCATCTAAATGAGTGGCTATTTTCGGTCAGAACAATGATGCTAAATGTTCATATTACTGGAAGACTGGTCGTAGTCGCGATACTACTGCAGATCTTTCCAACAGATTTCTTGAAAATGGGAGTAATTACACCCATCAAGACATTAACCAAACAGTCAGTAAAGAAATATTTACATATTTTCGATTTTTTTTCTGTGTTTAACTTCATCGATACTACTACTACCACAGTTCATGAATTGGTCTTGCAATAATTAATGGAGTCGGTATCTGTCTACGTAACTCCGTACCGCTCTTGTATTTCATCTAAATGAGTGGCTATTTTCGGTCAGAACAATGATGCTAAATGTTCATATTACTGGAAGACTGGTCGTAGTCGCGATACTACTGCAGATCTTTCCAACAGATTTATTGAAAATGGGAGTAATTAGACCCATCAAGACATTAACCAAACAGTCAGTAAAGAAATATTTACATATTTTCGATTTTTTTTCTGTGTTTAACTTCACCGATAACAGTCAAATGAATCAATTCGACACATATAAAGTAGTTTCACAAATAGATTTAAATTTTTGAATTTATTAAAATAGCCTATATAATCAAAACAAGCACTTCAAATACCGATGCTTTTAGAGTTAATAATTACCAAATATATTCTAATCTATTTATATAATAATATTTTCAAAAGTAAACTAAATTATATTTCCTATTTATACATTGATACAAAATAAAATAAATGTTTTTAAAAATTTTGTGTTATATTTTCCAAATTAAGAAATAATCGTCTATGTTGTGTTAAAATTCTAGAATTTGTTTGATTAATTAATAACGATGACGATGATGATGACGTATAATTATTTGTTATATTAATAGGTTTGTTTTGTTTTTTAATTGAGGCAATTACAGATGTAATTAATGGTAACATTTCAATAAAACTACATTGTATAAGAAAGATAACATAAGCTATGAAATAAAAGATACCAGCTCTTTTAGTTAATTGCCATTGGTTCATTTGCATAATACCAACGCATGTTATTATTGTTGCATATAATGTTAAGCCTGTATATATCATATGACCACTATCAATACGTACAACACTATTAGGACATACAATAGATGTTGCTATTATCCATGGAAATGCTAAACAGATAATATCAAAAACATTACTACCAACACAATTAGCTAATGCCATATCACCTTCACCTTTACGTGCAACAATAACACTTGATATAGCATCCGGGACACTACTACCTGCAGCTAATAATGTTAAGCCCATCATTGCTTGTGGTATACGTAATGTTTCACCTATAATAGCTACTGCCCAAACTAATATATATGATATAATTGCCATCCATGTTATTGAAATTGTAAATGAGAAAATATACCAATCTTCCCATTTAGTTCTACGAACGTCCGGTATTGTAAAATAGAATGCAACTCGTATTGGTAATAATAATAACCAAGTTATAAATTTTAATTTTCCATTTGGGATATTGAAAATACGGCTTGGTTCTGAGGAATTTGTTTCGTTGTTATTGCAATTATTTTCATTCGTTTGTTTCTCTTCGGAATTTATTGGTTTTTCTTCATCCTCAACCCTAACACTGCTTTGAGTACGGGAACGAGAGCATTTTTCAATAATTTTTGGTTTCCAAATTGTGTTAAATGTTTTTTCTAATTCAGCACTTTTCACAACAAAAATAATATAAATACCATATAAGAATAATAATGAAATAGCCTCGTACCAATGTACCATACCATCTGCAATAATAATCATCAATGCTGTCAAATGGACCACATATGCTGTTGAGTCACGTATAAGTGACCATTTTCGAATATGTATTGTCCCGCATGTAAATAATGCACACAATGATAAAACGAATAAAATATTGAATAAAGTTGAGCCAATGATAGTTCCTAACCCTAATTCACTTTCACCCATAAAAACTGATATGATGGAGATTAGTAATGTTGGCATACTACTTCCTGCAGCCATAAATGTTGCTCCTGCTACATCTGACGGAATTGCAAACCTAAATGAGAAATACAATGAGATACAATGTAATATAAATTAATAAAAACAATCATCCGGGAAGTAAAGATTTTATTTTTCTACAAAAAAAAACACATCGATGCACTGCATGATAGAATGTTATGTTGCATTGTTATTTTGTTTATTTTGTTGTAAATATTAAAGTCTATATACTTGCCTGATGATCGCCGGATGGCGAGAAACTTGGAGTAGCGAGAACAGTATTTATTTATTTATTTATTTATTTATTTATTTATTTATTTATTTATTTATTTATTTATTTATTTATTTATTTATTTATTTATTTATTTATTTATTTATTTATTTATTTATTTATTTATTTATTTATTTATTTATTTATTTATTTATTTATTTATTTATTTATTTATTTATTTATTTATTTATTTATTTATTTATTTATTTATTTATTTATTTATTTATTTATTTATTTATTTATTTATTTATTTATTTATTTATTTATTTATTTATTTATTTATTTATTTATTTATTTATTTATTTATTTATTTATTTATTTATTTATTTATTTATTTATTTATTTATTTATTTATTTATTTATTTATTTATTTATTTATTTATTTATTTATTTATTTATTTATTTATTTATTTATTTATTTATTTATTTATTTATTTATTTATTTATTTATTTATTTATTTATTTATTTATTTATTTATGTTCTTATCATTAAGCACTATACCTACCCAAGTGTGGACAACTTCACATCATTATATATCTAATAAGAACATCATAAAATATTGCAAGGCGTTGCCTTATTGATTAGACATAGGCTGACTGACATAAGGCTCAATGTAATAAATAAATAGCAGAGTTTAGATAATGATCTGTAGTGTTTTCCCGGGGGGGTAACTCCAGCTCTTCAGGGAAGGGGGGTGCCACTTTGGAAAAAGGTAAAGTACCAAAAAAATTTCAAAAATTCTGTTGATGCAACACAAAAAGTTCTAGCAGGTTGATTGATTTTAAGTAAATACACAAAAATGAAGCAAAAATTTTTCAAAAATTCTTGAAAAAGTCAAAAATAGGATACCCAAAAGCTCCAAAAATTGAAATCTCATACCCAAAAAGTTTTTTCTCAGCTGGAATATGAACCCAAAATAAGTGGCACGTCCCCGTATAACCGTCATAGTAGAGTTACCCCCCCCCCCCCAGGGAGTGTTTTTTTACTCATTTCTATATTCTTTACATACTTTCGACATAATCTTTCCAATGATTGACAAAAATATTCTTCGCATAATATAGCCAAAGCATAAAACGTATAAACACAGACACCAATATGTAATAGTACTGCGCCATGACGTCTTTGTGAATCAGTAAAAATATGATCATATTGCAGTTGTCCCGCATGAAATGGATCATGGCGTTTGCGTGGCCATGAATGATTTTGTGTATGCCAATGATGATTATGATGATGTGATGAATAGTCTGGTAGATAGAGATATTTTGTATTCATCTTTTCTTCCATAAAATTATAATAATTCTAGCTTTCAACTCTGTGTCAAGAACATATTATTTCAGTTCAGTCTGGAAAATAGAAGTATGTAAATGTTGTCAAAATCATGGTCAATTCAAAAATTTCCTAACAAATATAATGTATCAATAAATGTACGATGCCCTTGAATGTGACAAAGGAAGTATATCAGAATTACTTGTTCCATTTATGTGACTATTCATATAATTCGAATCAATTGCAACAATTATAAATTGTGATATAATATACACTACCATCTATCACAGCTGTAACAAGTAAGGATTTATTTCTATTTAACTCGCAAATTGGAAAACTTCTAAATGATACAGTTTCAAGCGTTCTAAAAACGTTCAGAGTATTCAATATAGAAATTCAACTAATTGAGCTAATTAACTTCCCTGTTGGGATGACGAGACATTCTGATTTTTAAGGATATAAAATCTATGTGTATTTTATTGTCTGATGTCCTTTCTTCCGCTTGCCAATAATATTCCAACAAGGTTTGAACTAGAGGTATTGCGGGCATAGACTTACAATTGTTGGCTATCTGCAAAAGGGTCGATGCATAAAAGATCGAAAATCAAAAATTTTACCTTGACTTGTTGCACTAATTAGTGGCTTGATTACTTTTTGATAAGTTTTTTCGAGTGATGAATAAATGCATTTGAAAAAACAAGAATCTGACGTCACTTAACTTTCATTCTCCGTTTTTCAAGATTTGAAATTCTAATTTTTTCAAATGCACATTTCTCTAAACTTATTTATCAATTTATCGAAAAACTTGGAAAGGTAATCGAGTCACTTAGTACAACAAGTTAAGGTGGAAATTTTGATTTTTGATTTTTCTATGCGTCGACCCTATTTTTCCAGTTCATCGTTTAACTGCTTGGACCTCAAAGGGTAGATCATTCCTGCAATATTATATGAGTTTTTAATGTGTTTTAAAAGCATTCAAGTCTAAAACTATTCAGTTATTATTTGATAGACTGTTGCTAGATGCCCGAAACTTCATTTCAACACAGAAGCAAAATATATATTAGGCAATGCTCAAGTTTTCGTGGCAAATCATTTCTGCCGAATTAAGTGAGCTCCAAAGTCTAAGCTTTTTTTTATTGTTAAATATTGATTAATTCAGTACAACATGCAACTGGTTTTAAAATGTATTTCAAAATGCTGACAATTTTAATCACACCCCTTTACTAGATTTCAGATCGCATATTTCATCTGTTGCGTGAAGAGCTGGAATTAAGGCATAGAGGATTCATCGTGTTTTTCGCACCCGAGATTTCTTTTTTTAAAGATGTGTTGTACTTTTGTACGCCCCTGTTCTTGAATATAGTTCGCAAGTCTGGTCACCATCACGAAAAACTAAGAAAAGACATTCAACTCAATCGAAGCTTATCAAATAAAATCTACTATAAGAGCACTATAGGTTGGCGTCAGGAAGGGCATCCACCGGCTATTAAACGCACGTAAGCTTCGAAATACTATAACAAATTAACCAACGACCCAGGTGAAGAAAAGCTGCAAGCTTACCCGGTTTGTGGATAAATGATGAATCCAACAAAAAAAAAAGATTTACTCCATGTTCCGAATGAGTGGTTCATTAGCCTACTTTTAATTTCTATATCTTATTTTATAAAAAACATGAATAGATGTTGTTTGCTGAGGTATTGAGCACGGAAGGTATTGAGGACTGTCTAAAAAAGTTGTTGAGGTAGGGAGTACCACTTTTGGAAAATGGACGAACCAACAAAGTTCTGAAAAGGCGAACAGCAACACCCCTAGATAGAACTTTTGGAAAATGGATGTCAGTTAAATCATTACTTTTGGTTTGTTCTTCGGTTTTCATGTATTTGGTCCGGCTGAACCTCAGAGTTTTTGAGTAGACAATAAAAATAATCATTACTTTTGGTTTGTTCTTCAGTTTTCATTTATACTCCCTCGGAGTTTTTGAGTAGATAATAAAAATAAGGACGGTTTGTAATTCATTTCATAAGCAGGTTTTATTTCACAATAAAATATCTGATTTATATATTATCTTTAGATACAATCCTTCTATTAATTCCTAACCTATTCTGAATTCAATTACAAATCAGTCTTGATTTGAATCTATTGTTATGTACGTTTATATTAATTAAAATCTCTGTGCATGACCTTAATTATCATTTATACAAAATATCAACGAACTTTCAAAAATATCCTCCGTTATGCATACAATCGTTGATTTATATTCATCGAATTTATAATTAGTTTTTATCATAATGTTTTATTAGATTATTTAAAATGTACATATTTTCATATTAGTAGAAACCGACTAATCGATGATCTGCTGCATTCTGATTGGTTCGATAGAAAAGCATAATTGGCAATTTTGATTGACATTGATTGGGGTCAATTTTATACGTAAATTTTTGTTCAAGAAATAAAAATGTTTTTGTAATTAGCTTTGTCGGTATATGCTATTAGTCGATTTCTATCAAAACAATCAGACGAATCTCGTCTTGAGGACTCTAATTATTACATTTTATTTTTAAATATTTTCATAATTATCAAATATTATACTTCTAATTGACAAGGACATGCAATAAATTCAATTAATGTAGCTAATGAAATAAATACAGCATAAACAATTAAAAATATAAAACCTAATTTTTTATCTAAACGCCATGAATTTAATTGTATGGCTAATATAGTAAATACAATACTACCAATTAACAATAATGCTGATATCATAATACTTTTACTTTGTATAGAAACAGTTGTACCAGGATTCATTATTGTTGTTTTTAATAACCATGGTAGACCCAAACACAACATATCAAAGACATTACTACCTATTGCATTTGCAATTGCCATATTTCCTTCACCTTGCCTTGCAACTATAACACTAGACATTACATCAGGTATACTTGAACCAGCTGCTAAAAATGTCATACCCATAACACAATCAGGTATATTAAATGTAAAACCGAGTATACAAACCATCCATACTAAGACATATGATAATGCACCCATCCATAATACAGACATAAGAAATGTTACTAAAAACCATTCACTCCATCTTCTTTTACAACATGGTGGTATTGTTATATAAAATAAAAATATAACAGGCATACCTAATAACCAAAATATTTTACGTAAACAACCACTAGGTATATGAAAAGGTGATTGTTGTTTATGTTCGTATTGTGCTAAATCATCTTTACTTGTTGTTGATGAATTTTCATCATTTAATCCAACTGTTTCTGCTGTTGCTGGTCTTTCATCATAGATTTGATTAAAATTTGTTGTTGTTTGTGTCTCTCCATCTTTATGTAGTTTTGTAGAATATTGATCTCCATTTAATTCTTGTAAAGCAATATTATCGAGTACATTATAACCATTATTTAATAATAATTCAGTCTCTGTTTCGTCTGTCTCAGAACAACTAAAGCAACATGCATTTTTTATTTTTTCAGCTAGAATTTCTATACGTTTATTCAAATACATAACTATTATATATGCTAAATATATAAATACAAAACTTAATGCTTCATACCAATATACTTCACGATCTTTTATTGTTAATATTAATGCAACAGTACCACAGATATACATAAATGAGTCACGCAGTAATGGATACCACGCAACATCAATACCTTGACCAGATGCAAAACCACATATAGCTATTATAAATAATGTATTAAATATTGTTGAGCCAACAATTGTACCTAAACCAATATCACCACCACTTTCAGTAAAAAATATAGATACAATTGATATGAATAATGTTGGAGCTGAACTCCCTACAGCCATAAATGTTGCCCCTGCTACATCGTTATCCAATTTCAAACGTGAGCAGATATGATATAAAGAAATAACAAAATATCCATCACAGACAACAGCTAATAAACCAAATACATACAATGTAACTAAAATATGTACTAATATAAAACCATTTTGGCGTTGTTCTTGTGTAAATATATCACGCGGGAATTCTTCAATCGCACTTTTTTCCGTGATGCAACTTGAATCTGCGGGAACAGCGAGAATACTTCTTGTTAAATATCCAACTTCATCTGAACTTTTGATATCAATAAATTGATTTTTAAACATATACAATCCAAATAATGTTATTGAAAAAATAAGTTTAGCTAATATTCGATTTCGATCCATTGTAAAAATATTTAGCTATTACTAATTTGAAATTCTGTTTATTCAAATGCAAAAATTTCGATGTATAATCTTCTATTCAACTGTTCGACTTATCCATATGGTTGATGTGAAGTCTTAAAACATCCACGCTGATCATAAATATATTTTCCTTGATACTTTATTTGCTAAAAAATATGTCTTTAGATGAATGTATCTTTGTCTATTAACTTCAAAACTGATAGATTAGGATTATTTACGCGAACAGAATCGGTGTGTCTACGCATGAACGATTTTTTATTATTCGAACACCAGTTACATGGATATATGGATAGCGCTATATGGTTGACCTAATTTTAGGGTGCATGCTCACAACTTTCTATTTTAAAATTTAGCTTAAAAATCTCACTGAGAAAATAATTTACTTTATATGTTACTACACCTTCTATGCGTAGTCTCAGAATGTAGAAAATTGACCCAGAACACTATATGTACCTTAATCTTTTTCAAAACAAGATTAATATTATCTAAAATCCATCATTGATATTCTATTTATAACAATCCGTATATAATCTGTATCAAATGCTATTAATTTACTTTTCATTTCATGAGTCGTATTTTTAGATATAAATTTGATTGTATACATTTGTGCTCGTGACACTAAAATCGTGTTGCTTGCATGTCAGCATATATTTGCACTCAACAGGACAGAACATAACTTGAAAAAGACATTTTATAAGAGGAATATATTGCACAAGAAAGCCTTATTTCTTCTCTCTAGTTGAATAACTGATGACTTCAGACAACCGTTATCACATAAAATTGTAATTCTTGCTGGACTTCTCAAAATGTTTTGCACAGCTACTGTTACTTCCATGATAAATTGACAAATCATTCGTGAAAATTAATGCTTGAAAGATATAAATCAACATAACTTACAATACGGCTGTACTCGAAACAAAATAAGAAATACAGACTTTGAATCTATTGTGAATTATTCTTAAGAGCTACCTTATATGCAAGAATCCAATATCTATTGCGTAAGAACCGATATTATTCGAAGGAAAAAACTTAATTTCGCGGGACATCTTTCATGTTTCGTTAATATATCAATAATTCAATTTTCACAGAGCTGCTTCAACGAAACTAATTTTAATATCTCATCCAATTTATGATTAGGAACAAGATTATATATTTCAGATAGTGATGGTATGAATTTTCAATTTTTTTATAATAAACTTAGTTCGTATATATTCATATTTAAATTTTTCCTGCTATTTAAAAATTATATGCCTTTCTATATCAAGCATCGAACATAATTTATCTACCGATAACATTTTTAATAAATTTGAAAATTTGTATTATTATTAAAACATTTTGGTAGAGTAACGATTTCAAGGACGGTCACGAATTTATTTCAAGGACTGTAAAATTATTTTTGGAATATCTCTTGAATAGCATATATGCTATTAACTATTTTGTTCAATATGGTAAATATATAAACATATATAGAAGGAATATTACATATTTTATAACATTCCTATTTTATTTTTCTATGATAATAACAAAGAATTATTTTTAATACAACGAGAAAGTTTCTTAAATATATTTCATGCACCCAAAATGTTAATTCGTTGTGAAATTATCTTCATACCTGTTATAGCCTTCCTTCCTTCCTTCGTATCGCATATCTTTTATACTTTATTCATGTTTTCCTTGAACTGCTTTTACATTTTCATTTTAACCCGTAATTTCATCTTCTTAAAAGCATTCTTTATATAATACAGGGTTGACCTTTCATGTGCCTCGTTTACACAGTGTCTCTATTCCAAGTGAACCTAAAATTATCACTTTGTCTTATATCAGATAACCGTTCTCTCTATTATAGCAAAACGGGGCGAGTGAACTGCGAATGGTTCGACTCGTTCGTTCGACTTCTTCAGCATTCGCATACACAGATAAAACGAGGATATATAAAAGATATGTGATAGGCGATCCTTCTTCCGATAAGTTTTGAAGGAGAATTCTAGAAATTTTGATTTTATTGTTACATTTCCATTAATTTGTGGGGCTCTGAAATATTTTATCATTTGAGAAATATTCATATCAAGATAATAGGATTTCAAGAAAGTTTTTACTTGAAATAAGAAAATGCTTTCTAGCAATGTGGACTAGTTTAAATTTTTCGATTTCAAGTTAAAACTTGCTTATTTCAAGAAAATGTCAATGTTTTAAGCCCGGGTTTTAAGCACATCTTATTTTCTCTGACGTATGAAAGCAGAATTGCATACTGTTTAACTACCAGCCAGGTATTTTGATGCAGAATAAATTTGTTGCATGGTATAAGAGACATAATAATGTTTTTTCCCTCTGTTATCCAACTTAGTTTAATAGCCATATACATTTTATATGATCAGAACATAATCTCATTCTCATTCTATCGCCTTTCATTTTGATACACGTCATATATTTGCTGGATTGCATGGTATTCATTGTCATTCAGTTCAGAGGTTCGAAAATCGCCAATATCGTTCCATTGAAATCTTGTTTTTATTTTATTTTTTTATTTACGCCCGATTCTGGGCAAACAGTTAGTCACTTGTAGATATAATATTATGTGAAGTATAGAATAGCATTATGTATGTTATTACTATACAGTATTTATAACGTATTCCATTTATACATTTGTAATTTATTTGTATAATTTATTTATTTGATTGATTGAATTTTTTATTTATTTTATTTTAATTTATTTTCAAAGTAGTATTCAAAACTAAACATTTTTTAACAAATTCGGTATATTACTCAATACATGGGTATTTTAGAATGTGGCATAAATACGAAGCAGTTGCTCCACACTTCTTGCATGGACATGTTTTATCAGGATGATGGAATCCAGTCATGCAAACCAGAGCCATCTATTTACAAGAGTTGGGACACGCTTTCATGAGCCGCTATCGTCTCCAATTGGACAGATGCCAGTCACGTGATTTTTGGATGCCATCTTTGTTCTTTTGAAAACGGTAAACGGAAAATTCAACTCGCGTCAGCTCTATTTAGTATCCAGTCTACTTTTTCAATAGTACGAGCGCGGTTACGTTTCCACGTAATGTTGCTTTTGCGTCTATCGTCAACTTAATCGCATTCAGTAATGGCGTTTGTCTCGTAGTTTAGTAACTGCAATATTCAAGGTCAGCAACACAGAGTAGCGTGCTACAACATTTCTTTCTTTCGGAGCTTTCGCGATTACCTTCACTTCATTGCTCATCAAAATTATAAGGGGAATATGTAGGATAACATATTTTGCGAGGCAAGCGCAATAATGTATGCATCCAGAGCGATGAAGTTAGCTGTTATTTTGATATGTTTTTATGAAACTGATACAAGTTTAATTGAGGCTGATACGAGTTGATAGTATAGAAATATAAAAAAGAACAGAAGTAGTTTGTTGTTTATGCTTACGATATACCAAGAAAACCCATCAAAGTCTTACAGCATCACTTTATATCAGTTTGGATTATTTATGCCCTGTAAGAATGCATCCAGAGCGATGCAATTGGCTGTTATTTTCATATGTTTTTATGAAGCTGATATAAGTTGAATTAAGGCTGACACGAGTTGAGAGTCATTTTGAATAAACATGCCAAAGAATTGCAGAACAAAAATCCCCAAAATAATTCGCGAAAAGTTTAGATGATGTTCCTTTAGTGTTCAGTAATAATAATAATCAGTAATAATTGTCACAATCAAGCTGATAGATTGATAGTATATAATTAAGACTTCAATACAACATGTTCGTACAGTTGCCACGAGGGGAATAAACTAAAACATAGGTTACATACATATTCGATAATAGCAGTCACGCTCATATCAGGTTACACTTACTCAGGTTACATACAGTTAAGCTGTACGTAACATCTCCCTTCCCTTAAAACATAATTAATAACTGTAAGATTCTATTTATTGATTATTAAAGTTCCTTATTAAAGTCCTTGGTAATTATTTATGATTATGATAAAACTGTGAGATCATTGTTTGATTGTTAAGAATTAACGTTATTTATTTTCTAATTAATCTGGAATAAATCTATTTGGTGGTCTAACCACTCTACCACTCTTTCTTGTAGCTGTATCACCATTTGTATCACCATTTCTCCCATTATTTTGCAATACATCATTATCGTTAGTATCATCGGCTACTTCTAGATCATGATCTTCTTCATCAGTAGTAATACTTGGTACTAACTTTAGATGTTGCCGATTCCTCCTGTATATTGCTCCATTGAATTTAATTAAGTATGATCTTCTTGACTTATTAGCAGCAATTATTTTCCCTTTTTCACTCCATTTGTTATCCTTCCCAATACGAGTACGTACGTAATCATTTACTTTTAATACCGGTAAATCTCGTGCTCCATTTCGAGAGTCATAATTTTTCTTGTACCTTTCTTTTTGTTGAATATCATTTTTCCTCATCTGTCTATCCACTGGTGATTTTGGTATGAGAGTTGATGGTAGAACTGGCAATTTCGTCTGAAGATTTCGTCCCATCAGCGCTACAGCTGGTGCAACACCTGTTGTACTATGTGTTGTATTTCTATGTTGTAACAATGCCAAATCAACATCAGCTTGGCTTAAAATCTTTTTCGCAATGGCTACGCCTCTTTCTGCTTCCCCATTTGATTGCGGATGATATGGATCAGTTGGATCATGATGAAACCCATAAGATATAGCAAAATCCTCAAATTCTGATGCTGAAAATTGTGGACCATTATCGCTCACCACTGTATCAGGTATGCCATGTGTTGCAAACACACTTTTAAATTTTGAGATTGTAGTCGAGCATCTCGTATTTGTTAACAGTTTAATGTCTATCCATCGAGAGTAATAATCCATAAAAACTATGTATGATTTATTATTGTGTGTAAATAAATCACAGGCAATTTTCTGCCATGGCCTTGAAGGCAGTGGTGTTGGCTTTAAAGGCTCTTTTCTATTATTTCTTGATGTGATTTGACAGTCATTACACGCCTCTATTGTTTCAGTAATAGATTTTCCAATACCTGGCCACCATACACTAATTTTTGCATTTTCTCTGCATTTTGTAATACCTTGATGACTTTCATGTAATTTATGCATAATATCATTCTGCAATATACTAGGAATGACAATACGCCCCTGGTAAATAATTAATTCTTTTACAATTGATAACTCACTTTGATGTTTAATATATGCTTTTACATTATTATTTACAGAACTTTGAACAGCTGGCCACCCATTAATAATATAACGTTTAACTTCTATTAATGTTTCATCTTTTTCAGTGGCTGTTTTTATAGCTTCAAGTCTGTTGTGGCTAACAGGCCAACCTTGTACAATGGTGTTAACAAACAGCTCAATCTCATCACTTTTTAAGGTCTCATGATCAGATGGTAATATCACTGGATTACGGGACAAAGCATCTGCTATTAGCAAATCTTTACCTGGTACATGGGTAACATTAGGGTTGAATCGCATCAGTCTCATTAAAAGGCGCTGACAGCGAATTGGGCATTCATCTAAGTTTTTGGTGGTCATCAGTGGTACAAGCGGTTTGTGATCTGTGATTAATTCAAATGATGGCAATCCTATCAAGTATTTAGCAAACTTTTCACATGCCCATACTGAAGCCAAAGCTTCTTTCTCAATTTGGGCATAACGTTTCTCAGACTTAGATAATTGTCTGGAACAAAAGGCAACCGGGCGGAATTCACCCTGGCAGCGTTGTAGTAAAACACCACCTAATCCAAACGAGCTAGCATCTGCACTAACCATTAACTCCTGATTTGGGTCATAAAATACTAATGATGGTAGATTTTTTAATTCCTCTTTAATGTCTATTAACGCTTGTATCTGCGGAGACCCCCAATACCAACTTTTATCACCTTTTAATAATTCACTTAATGGATAAAGCTTTGATGACATGTTCGGAACAAATTTTGTTAAGTAATTCAACATACCCATAATTGTTCTAAGCTCACTAATATTATTTGGAGCTTGTAACTGAAATAGTGCATTTAATCGGTCACTGTGTGGTCTGATTCCATCAGAGCTGATAGTATGGCCAAAATATTTCAATTCTTGGCAATTTATCTGACATTTTTCTTTATTTAGCTTAAGTCCAGATTTATAAATTTTGTCATAAACCTTGTCTAATCGTTGGTTGTGTTCTTGTTCAGTATTACCATAGACTATAATATCGTCCATAATAACGTTACACCCATCAATATCACTTAACAGATCTTCCATTTTCTTTTGAAAAATTTCTGGGGCACAACTTATTCCCATAGGTATTCTATTAAAGCAAAACCTTCCTATTGGCGTAATAAAAGTTGTTAGCATTGAGCTTTCTTCATCAAGCGGGATTTGGTAATAACCGCCTGATGCATCTAATGCACTGAAATGTTTCGCTCCTGCTAAATTGGGAGCTACATCATCTAAGTTTGGTAGCATAAAATGTTCTCTCTTTACATTGCAATTGAGCTTTTTATAATCGACACATATTCGAACCTTCCCATTTTTTTTCACTACAGGTACCATGGGGGAACACCAATCAGAAGGGCTGGATACTTTCCTAATAATCCCTTTTTCTTCCATTCGAAGTAATTCTTTCTTAACTTCAGGTAAAATGGGAAACGGTACTCTACGTGGAGCTGTCACGCAAGAAGGAGTAGCACCATCCTTAAGGGTGATTTTTACTGGTGTTGTAATCATTTTACCAAAAGATGCAAATATATTATTTTCAATATTGTCAATGCGTTTAATTAGATTAAATGTAATGAGTTCATTTCGTCCTAACAAATTGTTTTTCGTTCCACGGATTACATATATCTCACAGTTCTCAAACGTTGAACCGTGACATAACTTAGTTGTAAACTTACCAACACAACGAACTGCCCCGCCAGGCGATGACAGGTGTTTACTTACGGCTGCAAGTTCAGGTTTCGGATATAAACTTTTCCAAGTGCTCTCTGTAATAACTGTAACGTCTGCACCAGTATCCAATTTAAATTCTATATCTTTCATATTTATCTTCATGTTTATATTCCATGGTTCCGCATTGGCTTTGTTGTATGTAATGGAATCCAAATAAAATTCATCATTGCTATCCTCGTCTGTCTCAACTTCAACTATTTCCCTGATATTCTTTGAACGACACATTTTCGCAAAATGTCCTGGTCGTTTACATTTGTTGCAACTCTTTCCTTTTGCAGGACATCGATCTTGCTCGTGTTGATATCCACATTGGCTGCAATCTTGATTTTGACGCGTTGTTCGTGTTGCTGTTGACGACCAATTCCTCTGATATCGACCTTTGTTTGACCGCAACTCTTGAACACTTAACTCTTCATTCACGCTCGACACGCTATCATCATCTTCATTCATTCGCGATTGTTGTTTAATTTGCATTTTAATCATCTCTGTTTGTCTTGAGATATCAATAGCTTTGGCCAAAGTTAATCCACTGGTAAGCTGTAATTTTTGCTTGACTTGTTTGTCTTTCAGACCAAGAACAAGACGATCACGCACGTGGTCATCTGCGTAGATATACGAACAATGAATAACTAATTCTTGTAATGACCGAAGATATTCTTCAACGGATTCCCCTTGGTTTTGTCTCCTTTCGTTAAAAATCGCCCGTTCATGTATTATGTTTCGTTTAGGGATGAAATATCTTGTAAATTTCTCACTGATTTCTTTATAATATTCTTCTGCGTCATCTGGCTTTATTTTAGCATCCAACGATAACGTTTTAAAAATCTTTGAAGCTTCTCTGCTACCCATGCAGTAAATTAAAGCATCTCGTTGATTTTCACCAACTTGTTTATCAAGAAACGAAATTCTTCTGAACCGGTTAAAATCATCTAACCAATCTTCCCAATCGGCCGGTTTAAATGAAAATTTCGCTGGCTGTTGATATTGTGCCATTTTGGCTAACGCTGATTTTAACAGTTAGTAATTAAAGTATAATGGAAAATATAAAATAACTTGTAGTAATATAATAAATTTAACATCTGACACCATGTCACAATCAAGCTGATAGATTGATAGTATATAATTAAGACTCCAATACAACATGTTCGTACAGTTGCCACGAGGGGAATAAACTAAAACATAGGTTACATACATATTCGATAATAGCAGTCACGCTCATATCAGGTTACACTTACTCAGGTTACATACAGTTAAGCTGTACGTAACAATAATATCTTCACATATAACGTAAAGTATGAAAAAATTGAATTGTTTCTCCCGTTCCAAAGCAAGGTCGTAACTTTTAAATCAAACGTCCAATGCATAGAAATGTTTTTGGCGGGAAATATGATTCAAATCCCACGTGTCGTCAGATCAAAGAGATCAATCCTTTTATTGTTCGTTTTAACATGGATCATGGATTTTGATTAATAATTTTAAATGGATCAATCCAGTAATCTAGCGTCAGTTGAAAAATTGGAAGAAGATGAAGTCAGTACTCTGGAACTGGATTGTAATCCCATCATAATAGAATCTGGTCAAATAGAACAAACCAGTATTATACCTCAAGCAGCATGGGAATCTCTGTTTTCAAGACAAGATACCAAGTCAAGCGGGACAGCGAAAGACCTAGATGCGATGGACCTATCAGGCATTTCAGCTTGGCAACAACAACAACTTTTGTAGTGCGGAATACTGCTAGAAGGGTTTTGGAAAAACAGGTATGACAATTAAACAACTGTAAAAATGCAAACAACAAAACTACTTTGGGAATGTCTTGTTACTTGCGAGAAATCATCTCAATTAAGGAATTTCTTACATCTCAGAACTATCTGATGTGAAGATTCATATTATGTTTAGAACAATGATGTACCGTACACAGCTTTGAATCGGAAGGTGTATGTCTGCCAGCATGGGAATTCACAGCCCAAACCAAAAGTTTGCAAAGTAAGTAAGCAGTCAGTCATATACAGATCCATCTCTGCATACAAATTAAATATGAAATACAGTAGTAAGAAGACTACTTGCAAGGGATGAATCTCAAAAAGTTTTTTGTATTTTCCCAATTTTTGCCACCTCTGTACAGCAGCCACTCGTCTATTGCAGCCATGACAATGTTGTAGAAATGTGCAATGTGACTTGGTGTACTCATTGAATTATCCTTTGAAAGAGTGTTGTCTAAACAGGAAATGTCAAGGACCCTTCATCAAATTTATTCTAATAAAATACTTGTAATGGTGATTCCTGCTCCCATGATATCCATAAATTTAGTTAATCAATATATTGAGCTAAAGGAACACTTTCGTCATTCTTTTAAATGTGGAAACAATGGAATGACCTCTCTATTAACGGGACTTGGGGAATTTTTATGAGAACGGCCCTTGAAAAAATCCTGAAACGGCCCCTGAATTAATTGGGAAACAAAACAACAACACAACCTAAAAATGATGTCAATTTTCTGAAGGGCAACAAAGAATTGTAACTTTGCAAACTATGACCTTCAAACATTTATAACTGTACCATAGAATTTCATTTCAAATATTATATCTAGCTATTATTTCAAATACAAGTGAATATGAACAAAAAATATATATTAGTCGAATGATAGTTTGTACCAAGTGATGCATTTGAAACATGACACACTCCATTTAAAGGAGCAAAAATGACCGGCAGGCGCTACGCACTTCGGATCACGTGCATGTTTATTGTTCATAACACAATGTACATTGTTGACATGAATTTATAACAGATTAGGCCTGCGTAGAACAATAGTTTCAAAGCGAGACGGTTGAATTACGCTAAGCGTAAATTCAACTTGTGCTCGCAGCGGTTGCCGGTCAATCTTGCCCCTTTAATAATGATCAAATATAAGCAGCAAATATTATAAAGTCAATAATCTTATTATCAATAGTTGTATATCATAAACCTAGAACAGACCCAACTAATGACACACATAATAATCTAGAATAGGGCCTACACCATAGCGACATCTGGAGGCTGCGCAGTTGACCTCTCCTGAAAATCGAAAATTTGCAACATTAATCTATCCACACTAACCAAGAATAATTTACATAAAAAAATTGTCCCAACAAGGATGTCGAGAGTGGATAAATAGAACAAGTAGAAACAACAGATAGCCTCCAGGGGTTATTTGAAAATGTACTGCTGTTTCCAGGGAGGGTCAAATTTTGCTAGAAAGCTTGAATATAACACTATGTTAACAATGAAACAATCAATTATCATTTGCAGATATGAAGACCTGAATCTGAAGCTTTCCAGCGAGGTGTAAATTTGCTCAATTGCATTACAGATATCAGAAATCCATTCAACATAAATCGCATACATGTATCATCGATGCATGAAAGGAAGGTACTACATTATCAAGTTGAATTTGTAACAATCTCTCACAGGATTAACCATTTGGTCTGTTATGTTTCTTGTGGCATGTGTGATGTGTGATGTGTAGAATCTACAGATCATTAACTTAGTTATGTCTTTTTTGATAGCTAATTGAAATGGATAATGGTCACCTCAATGACAACATTATAAATGCATGCTAAAAGATGCTGCAAGATTGATACCAATCTGATAATGGCTTCCAAGACATACTTTTGCAAAGAAAAATCCTGGAAACCAAAAAAAATTGGGCAACAGAAACAACTTGGCATGGAAGGAAAGTCAATAATTAAACTTTACGATACATTTCATGAAAAAATCCAGTGCTCTCTCTATAAATTCCGTCAGAACTTTTGAAAGAACTTACAGTATGATTACAACCAAAATATGATGTTGTTCAATATCTAATGAAAAGTCTGATCTCATGTAGCGGGAAACAATAGGTTGCAGGAGTCAAGTTTGAAACGTTTTGAGGGTGTATTTAAAGCATAAATGATGAATTAGGCCTACTTGTACTTGCATTAGTTTTATGTGAAATATCATAGCCTTATGGTAATTGCTCTCATAAATAAGAAATGTGAATTTTCTGCTAGGGTTTGGCTTATGAATCATAAAAAAATATCAATTTTTATCCGCTTCTGGATGTAAATAGTGTAGGATGTAAATTCAATGTGAAATAATCAGAGGTCATCAATAAACCAGATTGCAGAGAAGGGTGATTGCACCCCTGAGAAGAAAGAGCGTTCCCTGGAAATGTTTCGGGGCAACAGAATTACATTTCAGTAATAATTTGCAGACGATTGCTGGTGATATTTCGTTAAATTGGAGATCTCGGAAATTACATCACAAGCACACAGTTGCGGGTACAAGGTGGAGGGGTACCAATCATCACAGTAGGCCTACTAGCTAGTAGGCCTACAGATGTATCTTCAAATCGTCCCTTAAAAGGTTTGGCACTGGAGGCACACTAAGAGTAACAAAAGCTCTACAAACATCAATTATGCGGGCATTTTAATTAGCAATTTTAAAGAACTAGTCACTAAGTTACACTCAATGAGTGTAATTTCAGCAAAATAATGTAGTATTTATACCCTTACTAAAGCTAGAAAATTGATGGAAAATTGATGGATCGGTGGATCCCTCGTATTTGCCTTATGAGAGTCTCGTATATTTGCTACCAGATTACCATTTTCTTGTAATCTTCTTTCCCTCGTGTTTGGAGTTTCACTGTCTCTTATAGTTGCCAAAATATCTGTATTCACTTGCAATCTGCTCTCTCTACTGCGCGGTGTTTAGCTATCTCTTGTAGCTGCAACAGGCTCCCTGTTAGCATTTAATCTACTTGTTCTAGCATTAGGACTTGCAGTGTTCCGTTTGTATTTTGCTACACACTCTCTATAGTTCCTTGTAACCGGGGGGTAGCTCAAATATGAAGGGAATTTGGAGACGTGCCAATTTTGAGGAGTCCATATTCCAGCTGAGAAAAGTAGTTTATAGAAAGTTTCAGATTTTGGATATTTTTTGGATCCTTTTTTTAAATTGCTAGAGATTTTTGAAAAAATAAATTTGGAATCTGTCTGAAGAACATTGAAATAAAAATAAAAAAGTTGAAATACTTTTTTTCGTTTTTTTGAACTTCTGGGGTAGCTTTTTCAAGTTTCCAGAACTCTTTGGATACTTCACTTTTTCCAAGTGACACTCCACCCCAGCCCCCTGTCGATGTAGAGCCAGAGATACACTTTGGGGCTTGTATTTTCAAGTTTATGCTATGTATATATTGTAGGATCGATCTTGCCAATTACCGTTGATAATTAGATCACAATTTTGAATACTGTAATTAAACACAAACGCTTTGTTTATAATTTATTTCGTTTCACTGCTGAGGCTGAGGAGGTAATGAATTGCTGGACTTGTTTAGATTTTCAAGTTTCAACTCATTCAATTCGTATTTGTGATGCAGGCCGCGTTTTAATTGACTTTTTTTTATGTTGTTGACTGCAAACACATCTTCATTCCTGCAGGCTGTAGGCCTTATTTAAGGGCCATCACTGCAGCAAAACAGGCACGGTACTCGTCAATTAACACCCGAGGTGTTAACAAGAATGCGGCCCATGCTGACTATTTTAAGGGTTTACACAGCTTATTAAAAGCTGTTTTCAAGATTGCCCGTGCCTATTTTTACTCGGGCCGAGATTGAAAACTTACAAACTGAATTATAGGTTTCTCATTATTTAATGGTTTTATCGGTGAAATTCGATAAATTGAGATTCAATCAAGTTAAATAACTTGTCAGGATTCCGTTGAACTGAAAATCACTATGTTTTTTATCAATTATAATATTTATATTTTTGTGACATTCTTATCTCAATTGAGCAAAATTCATATACATTTGAGTTACTCTTTCACCTCCTGGACATGCTACCACGCTAGAGCAGTATTTCTGTAACAAAATACACATCTAAATTTACGCTCCGCACACGCAGTTACAATTTGCATAATTAAACCTTTATACTACAGAAACTTCATCAATTTTCTACAGAAATACGAAACAAAATATGCTTAATATGCTTATCTAACTTGCTAATCTTTAGTCTGTTACTGATTTTATTAGAAAACCTCAGAATTCCACTGTAAAGAGACGCAACTTCTACGATGACGTCATAATTACTGCAAAACGGCACGGTGCCCACTTTTTGAGCGGGCCGAGACTACCTCGAGAAATGTTCTCGGCACGATCAAAATAGTAGGCACGGTGCCGCTTTTCAATGTCTGAAAAAGCCGTTTAGACAGTGTTTTTGCTTGGCCCGTGCTCAAAACCACTTGACACCTTCACACCTTTGATGTGTTATGACGAGTACCGTGCCTATTTTGCTGCAGTGTAAATAGCCCTTTAGTTATCGGAACAAACTTCATAGATCAATTTCTAAATTGATGATATTTGCAATCGAAGAATGAAGAGTTTGTTTACATTTATTTTGATATTATTGCGTTTTCACTGCCGCTTTTGTTACACATCCAGCTATCATTATAATGTGGAAGTGCCGTTTTACAGAAATAACAAAAGGGTGTTCTGCTTCAATGTTTCTAGACAAATAGAGTGTTTATCATGTATGGAAACTGTTTGATTAAGCAGCTCCTTTGAAGAATAGCGCGGCATTGCGAACAAATAAAAAAACAGTTTTTGGTTATTTTTCCGTCAAAACTTGGCCAATCGAAGAAATAAAGCAGTGGAAGGACACCTCCGGGTTACGACGAATCCAAAGATATAAGTCATGCATTGATTGGATCTAAAACGGCTTCCCTAATCCCCGCTGTTGTAGACATTACAGACACACAAATGGAATAGCGTCAATTTAGAAGTAGATCTGTTCCCTTGCTTGCTCAAACCACAACAACAAAAGCAGAGACTAGTGAGAAGAGGGGGAATCTTTGCGAGTAGCCTGGCGTACATGGAAGATAGGTGGGTTATTTGAAAGTGTACTGCTGAATACAGGGAGGGTCCAGTCTGACTCTCTGAGTACTTCATGGATGGCCCTTAAACGTGTGATACCGTGTTATATTAAATTGTTTTTACTATTATATTTACGTAGTTTCCGGGAGTATTTCAGCAAAGTCCGAGGCAGTTATGTGTCTGACTTTTTAAGAAGCAAACTTGAATTTGAGCTCAAATGTCTCTGCTCTTTGGAAAAATAATTAATTCAAACTTGAAGGCTCTGGATAAATGATGATGTATCATGTTCTTTTCTTAACAAAGCTTGTGAATTTCGCCGAACCCTTAGAAAATTATAGCCTAATATGCTTGTTGTGTGATGTGTGCGACCATAAAATCGCACAAACATCTTCGCAATATTACCCACATACAAATTAACTAACTAACTGACTTGAAGGTATTGCTTACTTTGTTATTGAGGCACAATGGGGAATTAGAATATGGAGAAATCAACGCCAATAACGAAGAAAAGAATGTCAACTCGCGCTAGGCTCATGTCAACTCGTGTCAGTTCGAATTCAGATAAACTCACTTGAATATTTTCACTTATCCATCTCATCTCAGTTAAATATATCTTCTTCATAAAAATAAATACTTTGTTGCATATGAAGCTGTACTGATTCCATCATTTCAAACAATTTTACATTGTGTTTCCAACAATTTCATTCTTACAAAATCTGGAAACTGCAAAGTTTAAACCGCCATCGCCATGATTAAAAGCTCAATATGAAGTTATGAACGTCAACTAAAACGCCAAGTAGCTTTACGCAGAAAACGCAGCCGCGTCGACAGCATTGAAAAGGTAGACTGGATACTAAATAGAGCTGACGCGAGTTGAATTTTCCGTTTACCTTTGAAAACAGGTTCTCAATCATTTCAAGTGAAACGGGCGAAAAAATACAATACAATATGGCTGAAAAAAACACACAACATTCTCCTGCACATGCGCACTATTAAAAACGTGCTCGGGTCCAGGCAAAAAGATACAAAAATGGCAGAAGTGTCCCAACTCTTGTAAATAGATGGCTCTAATGCAAACGGTGTGGTGGATTCCATGCATAGAACAGGCGTGTAAGATAATGCCTATTTAATTGGTTTGACATCTGCCATCCACTTGATTGTAAAAACCGGAGCATATTGATAATAGCTGTCCATTATATTTATTAATTTCTACATTGTGGTTTTTGAAATATTTGAAACTAATTGTTGATTAAAATTGAAGCATGTTTTCACATTACAAATAAACGACGCTGTATCAGTAAATAAGGAAACTAACGTATTAGATGATGTAGGCTGGATATGCCAAAAACCCGTTTCAGATACAGAAATTTCATTCTTTCAAGTTCTAATAAATTAGATAATACCATATAATACTAAGTAAGGAGCTATAACCTCAAAACCGTATGTGATAATCGGTGACAGCTTCATTTCAAAAGTTTGAAGGGCAGATTTAATTGAAAGACGATGTAACATTTGTCTTTTCTAAATTAACTTGTAATACATTTCCGTTGCACCAATTTGAAATTAAGTTTAAACCACATTGTAGCCCATTTCTTTGACGTGAATATATTCAGATTTCGCGAGCCTGGTTTTTACGGAACAAAAATGGCATCCGTAAAAACATGTGACTGGCATCTGTCCAATGGGAGTCGGGAGCGGCATATGAAAGATCGTCCTAACTCCTGTAAATAGATGGCTCTTATTCGGTCAGTTGATTGGACAATGGCTTGAATGTGTGCTGATTATTGAGCGGAAAATCTACGTAGAAACTCATCGTGATTCGTGATGAAACAACGTTTCCAAAAATTTAAAGGGGGACTACTTCCATATTGGTATATTTGGACATTCAAATATTAAAGAGTAACTTTTTAAATTAAAAAGAATGTAAAAAAAAAATTAGGTCATATATGTGATTCTTGTAAATTTTTTGAGTTTTGATGATTTAAAATTAAAACCTATACCTTGGGTAAAACTACATATTCATTGATGCATGTATTTGCGGTGGTCCTTAATGATCTTCAATGAGGATGGTATAAGTCGCTCCATGCGCGAGTTCAAGCTGATTTGCAGGAGTGATATTGTGACTTTTTTTCGACGTAGATATTGACCGATGTTGTTCTGCGTGGTAGATCGTGTTCGTGATCGGTACGACGCTGAATAGAAAATTTGAATTCAATTAATGTGAACAGGAAAGATGATGATATGTCACACTGTCTCTTTCACTTTGCAAACCTGCTTTATCCCGCTTTGTCTTCTCAATTTGTAAAATGGGTGTATGTAAGTAGAATTACTGTTGTAATTATGATAGAATAAATAAAGTTTTATGTAGTCTATCAGTTCGTAAGGTCTGCACGCAGGCTAAGATAAAGTTAGACTTTGAGCCTCTTTCAGTAAGTTGTACGGCAGTTATTCAATGAGAGGCACTGAATTCCCCCCATCTTGAAGATAAGCTCAAAGTCCATCCATTACCTGCTCCGTACGACGTACAAATCAAAACAAGTTATCCCCTAAGGATTATTTCACAAGCTGCTGCGTTGGCAAAGACAAATAAAGCTGCTGGGAATATAGTTTTGATCAAAATACAAACGGAATGGTAAGTTTTTATTCTTAAATGATTGCATGTAATCATGCAAATCTGAGGCCTCTACAATAACAGAGAGAAAGAAAAGAAGGAGGCCTAGTAATCTATTAATAGCTGGCTAGTATTATAAATTTATTATTTAGTAGACTACTGCAGGCGGCATATATACGGTGACGTGCTGTTTAAACAATAACGCTAGCCTATATATATATTTAAGACTTTCCGGAGCTGGTATAATGACTATAATTCCTATTCAACTGCGCAATGTATTTTTGAATAGACAGCAGTCCTCAGCATCAGCCTATTTGTTACAAATGAGCTAACCCTCTGCCTGTGGGCTTTGCCTTCAAGTATGATAATAGACCACCTACAATGGCTGTTTAGGCTGCTGCTTTCAAATTATTAGGTTCAATTATACTTTTCATAATTATACTTATATTTTAACATTTTTATTTAACATAGAATAACTAGCCTATCAACTTTCAAATATTATGTGGGAAATAGCCCATACTGCAAAGTTTGCTGTACGGCTGAGAAATTAGCTGCAGAAAAGGGATATCAATATTGATCTGGACCTTTTCTGGTCACACATTTTGGTTGTTTTTTTTACAATTTTCTATTGTTTTCAACTAAATCAAGTCGCATAACAGGAAAAAGTAACAGAAACTGTGCACCCAGCCGCACAAACTTCAAACTCTTCAGTTTTGGGGAAATACAAGGTCATGATCTGCAACCTTGAGATGAGTAAGCGTATAGGCCTACAGATCAATAATTACAGACAGTTATTATATAGGCCTACAGAAGTTGAATGTTAATTGTAGCCCTATGCCTTAATTGTGGGTATTAATTGTAGTTGTAGGCCTAATTAATTATAATTCAGATAGATGAAATTCCCGCTTATCTGCAATCTGGCTTTGAAACCCTATCAACTATTTTCTGGTCGATTCATGTTAAACAATTTCGGATTTATTACTGCAATGAAAATCTAGGGGCAATTCCATAATTGTTGAACATTTTCAAGTTAATATTTTCCAAATAAATTTGATATCTATGTGTTGGTACATGCTTCAATTGTTACAATATGAAGGTTTTGTTCTCATAATTAATAAAAAATATCTGGAAGAAAAACTAGCACACGCTTAAAATAGCTTTGTCACGCGATGAAATCAACAAAAATTAAAACACAAATAATTCATACATAATGATAAGCCTAAGAATAAAAATCCAAAAATATTGATTCAATTGAAAGAACTATTATCAATATAAATGAAAACTTTTTGTCAATGATTGAAAGTAAAACAAAATTAAAGAGTTTTATTTCTCATGCCAGCCGTTCGTATTTCCGTTATAGCCAAAATGATAAAAGTTGATATCAAAAAATATAGGATCGCTGTAATAAAAATTACTTTTGTATTCATAGCATTTCCCGCAGAATACAATGGATGACGTTGTTATTTTCTTCCTAGTTGCCATAGAAACGTCAGAAATCAAGTTTTATTTTGCATATTTCCGTTACAATTTGCTGTTTGTTGTCATTCCATGCAGTTCCATGCTGATTTTCCGAATGTAATCAAAGCCTGCATGAATGCTAATGGGCGGAGCAAGTGATCATCATCAACAGCGGTCCTTTTGATACGGAAATGTTAAATGAATTCGTGCAAACATGGTGTCAACGCGTCTATTGTTCTGTGGTAAATAGCAATAGACGGTCAAAAGCGCGCAACAGCAGAGACAGATTTTGGCCGTCGTCATCCAGCGTGGTTTAAAACAGATATTTTTCATAAAGTCGACTGATTTGATTTGCTATTTCCAACTCAAGTCGTTGGTTTTAAACAATATTGAGTAATAAATATTGTATTGAAAATAGTCGAGATGCATTTTATTATTTAGATGTGTTGAGAAGAAGTAGTTTAAAACATTAATTTTGTTCAAACAAATATTTCCGTGACGTTGTATTTTCAGAGAAGAATTTCCGGTAGGCCTACACGACGCAAATATTTCCGTTACATTCATTACTTGCTTGTATCTTTTTCCTTCAATATGTTTTTAATATAAGAAGTACATGATAGGAAAGACTATCTATTCATACTTGCCACTGTTATGTTTGATTTTTATTTTGCCCTCTAAATTCGCAGAGTTTTGCGATTATGACTTTGTGATTGGAAATTTGACCTTCTCTTGCAAACATGGTGTCAACGCGTCTATTGTTCTGTGGTAAATAGCAATAGACGGTCAATAGCGCGAGACAGCAGAGACAGATATTTCCGTTACAGGTGTAAAATCATTTACTAGAGATTCAATTTAATAAATATATCATATTTTATTAGATGAGTCAATAAATCTTGTTGAGATCTTTAAACTGAACGTCGATTTTTCAGAAAAAGTAGTGTGATTATTTGAATTAAAGCGAATAGGCTCCCCGAATCGTATTTCCGATTTTATGGAACTGCCATCTTGGGCTCGACGCATATCGGCATAATGACCTTGGTGGACTTCCGTCACTATCAGCCAATATTCACCTTGTCTTTGAAACAGCCATCCAAGTGAGCAAGGTTTCAAGAAGTAGATGTGCCCTGGTCAACCTAAATAACATGTTGCAATCTAGTGTCCTGTACATGTGAGAATCTCTCTGCGGCCTATGTAGCCTAGCTGTAAGCTATATCTTTATATCTATATCTATATGAAACTTCACAGACTGGTTCATATAAAATCACATAAAAATATGCAAGTTTCTCATCAGCGCCAACATGTATAATTTATGTTGAACTATTTTTTTCGGAAACAGCTATATTTTTGAACATTTCAAGGGTCAAATTATTGCATAAATTCACAAAATGTCTTTCCTTCTTTGCAGATATGAGCTTCGCGATATACTAAGAATATGGAACCTGACGATGCTTTGACAGTTGATGATTTCTCATGTAGCTGTTGCTATGAGATCATGGTAGATCCTACAACGTTAAATTGTGGTCATAATGTTTGTAGATTTTGTTTAGCCCAATGGTGGAAATCTTCATCACAAACAAGTTGCCCTGAATGTAGACATGTATGGCCTGGTTTTCCGAAAATCAATATTACACTGCGGTTAGTGCGGGCAGTAAACCTACAGTCGCACTCGGCTAATATGACCTTGGTTAATATCCCACCTAGATGTACACATAGTGTGCTTAATATTTGTAGGCTTATCCTCAATTAACACAGCTCAGTTTCATTAAGCAGAACACGAGATAGAGGCTCTTGCCTAAAGTTTGCCCACAAAATAGCAATTCTAGAAATTTGTAAATGGAATACAATAGTTTTGATGTGATTCGTTACTGTGCACCTTTACACTCACGAGAGAGTTCATGTTGAAATGCATGTTACTTTTTTTTAAGTTTTTTTATCCACTTAGATCACAGAATTGTTAGGTATTTATTTGACCCAAGGCTTAGTGACATTAGGGAGTAGGCTTTATGTAGATGTTGTAGTAAAAACAATGTTGAAATCTAGGAAATTGTTTCCTTCTTTTGAAAGTCAAATTAACAATCAAACCAAGATGTTTAGTATAATTTTATAATAGTAGCCTATTGAAGAGACTCAGATTTTAGGAGAGCACTAAAGACAGTGCAATTGGGTCTTTACAACCCAACTTGATATATAAAGCCTACTTGTCTATGTTAGCCACTCCAGTGATTATAATTTATTTAGCATCTCATATAAATGGCTTTTGTATACCGTTGTTTGTGTACTCCCTGTGAATATAGTTCATGAAAACGTCCATGATAAACAGGCCATTTGACGTTCATGAACTGTTCATGAATATTTCATGAACTCAACAAATTTTTACAGTTACTTTGTTGATTTGTAGTATTTACCAAATTATTCATATTGTTGTTAATTAGGAGAACAATCCAAAGGCTTTTTAAAGATCAGCTTGAAGGAAGACAGAAATCTTTACTACAAAATCCAAACTATGCTGACGTTATCTTACAGTTTGAAGAATTTGGTAAAACTAGATTACAGAATTCAACATCAACCCCAGCAAGACGAGGCAATTACTTCTACACAATTTGTGCAATCATCATGGCAATTGCTGTTGTATGTATAGATACACATAGTTTGACTAATATTTGTAGGCTAATATATGCTCCATTCTTATTAAAAATATAACAGGTCAATGTTTTACAACATTAAGTTGTTAAGCTCCTACAAACTTATGTAAATTGTAAATTGAGTTTCAAAATGAGCCAATTCACCATGCGCTGCTATTATTCTCCCTACATGGAATGCGAGATCACAGCTTGAAGCAGACTAGAAGGCTTCTATATTTGCTGTCAAACTTCTCTTACTTAAAAAGCATATAAATCGGACAAGAATAAATTTTAACATTATCAAAATTATGTGACGCTTTGTTCAAAAATTTAGGAATCTAAATTTACTAAAATCTTTTCAAAATCGACCGAAATGAGGTCTTTAAGGTCATAACAGTATATCAGAAATAACTGCAAGTGTATGTATGGAACGGATTGAGAGCTTGCCGCTTGTGTCAAGCTGTGCATAGCATTTGGATTGTGTAACCGCGCTTGGTGTGTAGAACAATAATGAGCCATGGTAGAACAGTTAAATCATGATAGACTAGAGCCCAACCTAGATAACACTGAAATTTGTTTAAGCAGAACTCAACAAAAGTGACAATAATTCGATCATTAAATTTATTTGTTCAGTATTTTGTGCATGGGAAATTATGTTCAAGGAGTCCAAGAAAGATAAACTCCTACACCGTCTTATAATAGAAATGCTCCCTGAATAATAATTCACTGACTTTATGAACTGTTCATGAACCTTTTACTGTAGTTGATGAACTTTGCCAACATTCCTGATCTGTTTGTGAAAAGTAAGCCTTGACGTTCATAGGCTTTTTCACATGGGCAGCATTAAGCTTGAGCTTGAGATTTTGGATTAGGATTTAGATTAAGATTATAATTTTCTTAACTGAACCTTAATAATAAGACATTCGGAGAACTGCAGTTAGATGTATTCACTCTTTGCAGCTATAGACAATTTCAGAAACTTGTGTGTAATCAGTAAAATTTATGCATTCAGAGTTTATAATTAAGCAAATGGATATCACCATCCCAGGTCATACAGAAGATTAACCAGGCGCTTATGTTCCCGAAGTGCAAAGACTTGAGTAGAAGATCAATTTGAACTGTTGCTCTATCATTGTTATGTTCAGGGTCTAACCAAATGTCAAGTCTTTTGGAATCCTAGTGGCACTTTTATTTATTTAATTATTTTGTTGAAGTTTGACCTATAGAATAAGTCATCAAAATGACAATTTTCTTTTTAACCTTCCGGAATCTAGGATTCCAGATTCCTACTTTTGTCGGACCCTGGTTTTGTTATACATAGTTTTCAAAACTGATGTGTAACCAGTAACACTAATACATTAATACATCAAAGGGGAATTTGGGGCAGAACAATCCCCCTTTTTGTTTTTCAATACTAATTTCGATAGTTTATAAAGGACTTACGAGCATAGTAAGAGGGATGTGTAATACAATGAAACAAAATATTGAATAACATTTCATGCAAATTCCTTGTATGCCTCGAGCGCAGAGTCCAACAAATGTTTTCTCCTTCCAGAATCCTGATTTCAATTCACAAATGTTGAGAAGCCTGTACACCTATAAAGGTTCCTTATATGATTGTTATTTCTCCAGTTTAAGAAGAAAAAATTAATACATAATTATTTTTCTTTTGAATTTGCCTAGCCTTCTGAAATCCGAGTTGCCAAGGGCTGCTGGAATTTTCAGACCCTGCTCGTGCTTGCTAGGCTATTGATCAACTATTATATAAGCAACAGATGATCAGGGAATTTCTTTCCATTCAGATGTTGACACTTATGCTACGTCCATTTTGGGGTGGTTCGTATTCAGAGTTGAGTACAAAATTAGTGCACGAATGGACTTCAGACGATGTCCAATCATGGGTAGGTGGTCTTGGCAATTGGGCAAAATCAACGTATGATGTGAGATTCAAAGAAGCTGAAATTGATGGTAATTTGTTGATGAAAATGACTGAACAAGACCTTATTTCTCCGCCTATTAAAATGAAAATTCAATTGCAACGTCGGGTATTCATGTCAGCTCTTCAGATATTACTTGCACAGGGATTGAAACCACCAGATGATTTCTTTGAATATAAGGTAAGCTAATATTTTCATGTTTTAATTTCTTCTTTCTCAAGACTCAGCCATTTTCAAAATTCTGAAATTGTACTCACCTGTTTGAATCTTTTGTTTAGATGGTAAAATGAAATATTTTATAACGACCACCTCTATACAGCGGCCACCTGTCTATAGTGGTCACACTTGCAATGTTTAAAATATTTTTTTCTATTGAAATAACTCTGTATATAAAAGCAGCCACTGGCATATAGTGGTCAATTTATCTACCTCCCATAGCTGGCTGTTATATACAGGTTTCACTGTAATAGCCTATATATTTTTAGAACATATCAAGGATCTGCTACGATTCATTCTTGCAATTTGATTGGTTAACGCCAATAACGCCATTTCACCATAGCCGAGATTGACGAAATCTATGAAAATACCAAACAACCGATAATTATTTAAATATGGCATTATAAACTAGCAAGTAATAAAGAGTAAAGGCAAATACAGTGAATATTTGTAGAGTCATATACAATTTCATTGAGTGACTAGCTGTTTCATGCAGTTTCTCAGTTGTTCAAAATAAATCAAATGGCTTGCAGGAGAAATATCTGAGCCAGTAAACAAACATATTTAAAGTGTATAGAAATATTTTGCAAAAAATTAACAATTCAAAAACAATTTGCCCAAATTTTACAGTATTGATGATTGTGAAAACATAAGATAACATAACTTCATTTCATTAATACATCCCCTCATCCTTTTATGGCCAATTTTGGCAAGTTCCTAGATATGAGTATAAAACTAAATTCCTGGCGTATAAAGATAAGCTTTTCGTAAACTACCAAAACCATAACCTAGGCTACGCAAAATCAACCGCTAAAATTTCAAATAATTAAACCATTTCTCCAAATGAAGGTTAGCAATATTCTAAAAAGTTATCATAAATTCAATAATCTGCTCTTTTAAATAGGCAATTAGCAAACATTTAGTCTATAAATCTATCATTGTTTCATTTCTTTCTTCACACGTTCACGGCTTTTTACAAAATTCTTCAAATTATAGGTAAGAAACATTTTCTTTCCATTTCAAGTTTTCCCATTCATTTTCCATAATGAATAACACACATAAAAAATAGAAAATATTGTTCAAAGATAAGAATCCATGACTATGTAAGAAAACGATGTTAAGCATCCATTCTTTTAATACCAAGAAGAGAAATATAAATTTCTCGATATCAATTTTTCCTCGTAGCTTTTAGTTAAATTAAAAAAAGGCAAGTGTACATCTCTCGACTCAGCTTTCTTCCTGTGACGTCATGAAAATAGGAGAATTACATACTTGATCATGGATTGAAAGATCAGAAAATGCTCTGAAAAAACGTCCCCAACAGTCACAACTCAGGGCTGGCTATGTTCTAAACCAAATAGTTCATACTTTCCATGAACTATGCTCTGATAGCATCACTCGAGTCACTTCAGGAGAAAACTCGAAGGCGAAAATTACTCGCCGAGGCGGCTTGTAATTTTCTGATGCCTTCTCGTTTTCTCCTTACGTGCCTCTCGTGGTGCTATCAGAGCATAGTTCACGGAAAGTATAAACTATTTGTTTAATAGTGCATAATACACAATAGACAATTATCAAATGTGTAAACCACACTGCCATTCATAGTTGTCACCATTTAAAATAATCAATAGAACCAAAATATTTGATTCACTTGAAAATCTGTTTATGCACAAATACAAAGCTTTATGTGAAAGCAAGTTTGATTTCTGCTGTGAACATTTTTTGTTGAGTTCATGAACTTTACAAATATTGATGAACTGTTCATGAAAATTGTCCCATTTAACGCTCACTGGTGAACTGTTTTCACATTGAGGTAACAACTGCAATGTAGAGGTTAACAATGAACATGGTAACAGATTTATATTTGTCTGTGTGCAAACGTACAGTACAGGTCTAAGCAGGAAATATATGTATAAGGATTGTAATTATTTTTATTGGTCTCTCAATACAGGTGGCTCTTATCTCAGGTGGTCTTAATCATAATTTTGCAATTATGAGATTGATAATTGTTAAAGTGTATTTCTTGCTTTTAAAAAAAAAAAACGATTTGATAGAACTTTTTTCTCTATTTGTACATGTTGTTGTTGAGTTTTTACACAGTGCGACTCTTTTCTCGTCAAAATTGACCTCAAATATGCCAGTTTGGAGATTCTCGTGTCCCACTTTTTGAAAGGAAATTAGGGAAGATTTAATTTTCCCTAGAGTGTGACCCTGATTTTTACCATCATTCTGCGGATGTTATACCATGTTACACTGTAAGAAAAATAGCTAGCAGGATCGGGATGAACAGTTGAACTTTTAATGAATAGAAAGTAAAACAATTCCGACATTTTGTTTGTGTGTAGCAATTAAAACGTAGATTGTTGCAAAAAATCACGGTCAAACTCTCTTGTGGAAAATAGAAAAGTTCTTTTTTGGTTTCAAAAGTAGGACACGAGAATCTCCAAAGTGCCATGTTTGAGGTCAATTTTGACGAGCAAAGAGTTGCGCGGTGTAAGAACTCAACAACAACATGTACGAATAGAAACAAAAGTTCTATCCAACTCCATTAAAAAAGGCGAGATGTACACTTTAACATTATTTTGTATCCTTATATTCACAGGCTGCAAATAGGGCACTTTCAATGATGCTTTTGTTTGGTCTTCGTGAATTTCCTCGTGCTACAACGACATATTTGTACTTCTTTCATTACAAAGAATTATTTTTACCATTTATTCATCATACATGTCCTCCACCAAAGACTCATCCTCTCTCATCGAGTGATATGACAAGTTTGGTAAGAATTATAAATAAGGAATATTTATATTTGCCTTTAATGGCTTTTAGCTCAAACCTAGTAGCCTTCTGATTTCTATGACCTTTATATAAAATTAAAGGTCTGTGGCATAGTCCCAAATTATAATGCATGAGCTGAGGTCACATACATTATGCTACTCTCTGGCTAGCAATTACCAGTTTTTTTTTATTGGTTTCTATTTCTTTATAAGAATATCATGCTTTTCTCTGTGTTGATTGCTTTGCATTATATCTGCATTTACAATACCACAAGAATAGACTGATACCAAACACAGAGCTCGTTATTAGTGCTTTGGCACATAGGAAAGAGCAAAGTGCATAATTTCCCCATACAAGAAACAGTTCAGGAGTTCATGAACAGCTCATGAACATTACATGGCCCATTTTTTCATGAACTGTTGATGACTTTCTGAACTATTATTTGCAAGGGATAGGCCCCTGACTGGTTGTGCTGTTCATTTGCATTGGCTGAAGAACAAACAAAAAGATAAACACAGCAACCCTATCCAATCTATCACTATCTAATGTTTAGGTCTACATGTTGTATGATATTTAATATAAAGTTTAAAGAATCTTCCAATGCAATAACCTCAAAAACACAACAAATCAGTTTTCTCCTTCTATTAACCTTTTCTTGACTTTCTTGCACATAAGTTAGTGCTTCTTGAAGTTCCTGATAAAAATATAGGAAAATGGATATCAAGTTTGAACTGTGAGAGATTGATTGAGTTATCGAACCTAGCTATTCTGTTTTTGTGATATGGTGATTTGGCTTCATTACTTTATACCAATCAGATTGATGTTTTATGTTAACTAATTTAGTTCAGTTTGTTAATGTTATTACTGTATGTTGTACCCTTTTCAAAATAAATAAATAGATAGATAAATAAATAAATAAATAAATAAATAAATAAATAAATAAATAAATAAATAAATAAATAAATAAATAAATAAATAAATGAATGAATGAATGAATGAATAAATAAATAAATAAATTAATAAATAAATAAATAAATAAATAAATAAATGAATGAATGAATGAATGAATGAATGAATGAATGAATGAATGAATGAATGAATGAATGAATGAATGAATGAATGAATGAATGAATGAATGAATGAATGAATGAATGAATAAATCAATAAATAAATAAATAAATAAATAAATAAATAAATAAATAAATAAATAAATAAATAAATAAATAAATAAATAAATAAATAAATAAATAAATAAATAAATAAATGAATGAATGAATGAATGAATGAATGAATGAATGAATGAATGAATGAATAAACAAACAAACAAACAAACAAACAAACAAACAAACAAACCAACCAACAAACAAACAAACAAACAAACCAACCAACCAACCAACAAACAAACAAACAAACAAACAAACCAACAAGCAAACAAACAAACAAACAAATAAATAGATAAAGATCACAAAAACAGAACAGATGATTATGTTCATCATAAACTCTATTATATGAAACTGTGTTTGTTTTTGTTGTTGTCCTGTTACATTTTTATTTATGTTACTATTTTTAGAGTGAACCTCCTACATGGTCACAACAAACTACATTCTTAACACGTCTTATTATCTGTCCATATTATCTCCTGGCTTCATTTGCTTACGATTATCTTGATGTTAATTATTGGACTGCAAGAATTGTAATACTTCATGCTGTTCTGATGACACTCTATGAATTTTCTAATGTTAAATGGTTACTGATGAGCGGTTTTCGGTAAGTATGAAAACATTGAACAGGGCATAAAAATATCTGAACTAAATTCTAAAGTTTATCTTAATATATTATTTTTGATTTTTGATAATAAATCAATTTTTATAAAAGTTTTTAGGAAAGATGTATAGGCTAGAAATTTATTTTAGATAAGTACGTTTTACCAGTTTAATTTGTTAATTGATTCATTTAAGAAAGAATTTGAAACAAAATTTTGTATGATTATAATAAACATTGATATTTTAATAATGAAAAATCAAATCTTAAGCTTATTAAAAATATTTTTATAGATATATTTGATATTTCGAGTTAAAGCCTCGCTCAGCTTGGTTGATTTTCATGAGCGTCCTCAATGACAAAAATATGATTTAAGTACAATAACAATAACAATAATAATAATAATAACAATAACAATAACAATAACAATAACAATAATAATAATAATAATAATAATAATAATAATAATAATAATAATAATAATAATAATAATAGTAATTAATTAAAGTCCTCAAGTATAAAACAAATATTCTAGGCACTGTACATTATGTTTTATCTATACATTATATTCTTCCTTAATTATTATATTACTATTTGTCTTCAAAGAAGATTCAAACTGTTTTAATGTTTTCAAGTTTCCAATTATAACTGGCAATTTTATTCCATAAGAATGATGCTGAAAATTTAAAAGATTGTGTTCCCAATGTTTTGCATTTAGGCCGAGGTACATTCAAAAAGTAAACAAGCATTGGACCTCACTATCAAAAAATCATAAAAATAAAAAAAATGTTTCGTTCGGTATTCACATGCTTATCATTTCTTATAAATACGAAAGTGGTTCTCATTTCAATCATATAAATGTTAAACAAATGAATTTGAACGTTATTAAATTACAATGCATAACAATGAATAAAATCTCTTTAACACCAATACTTGATATCATAAAAAACAAAACATGTTAAACCAATGAATTTGAATGTTATTAAATTACAATGCATAACAATGAATAAAATCTCTTTAACACCAATACTTGATATCATAAAAAACAAAACATGTTAAACCAATGAATTTGAACGTTATTAAATTACAATTCATAACAATGAATAAGATCTCTTTAACACCAATACTTGATATCATAAAAAACAAAACATGTTAAACCAATGAATTTGAACGTTATTAAATTACAATTCATAACAATGAATAAAATCTCTTTAACACCAATACTTGATATCATAAAAAACAAAACATGTTAAACCAATGAATTTGAATGTTATTAAATTACAATGCATAACAATGAATAAAATCTCTTTAACACCAATACTTGATATCATAAAAAACAAAACATGTTAAACCAATGAATTTGAATGTTATTAAATTACAATGCATAACAATGAATAAAATCTCTTTAACACCAATACTTGATATCATAAAAAACAAAACATGTTAAACCAATGAATTTGAACGTTATTAAATTACATAACAATGCATAACAATGAATAAAATCTCTTTAACACCAATACTTGATATCATAAAAAACAAAACATGTTAAACCAATGAATTTGAACGTTATTAAATTACAATGCATAACAATGAATAAAATCTCTTTAACACCAATACTTGATATCATAAAAAACAAAACATGTTAAACCAATGAATTTGAACGTTATTAAATTACAATGCATAACAATGAATAAAATCTCTTTAACACCAATACTTGATATCATAAAAAACAAAACATGTTAAACCAATGAATTTGAACGTTATTAAATTACAATTCATAACAATGAATAAAATCTCTTTAACACCAATACTTGATATCATAAAAAACAAAACATGTTGAACCAATGAATTTGAACGTTATTAAATTACATAACAATGCATAACAATGAATAAAATCTCTTTAACACCAATACTTGATATCATACAAAACAAAACATGTTAAACCAATGAATTTGAATGTTATTAAATTACAATTCATAACAATGAATAAAATCTCTTTAACAC
The DNA here is from genome assembly GCA_916610825.1 of Haliclystus octoradiatus. NCBI lineage: Eukaryota > Metazoa > Cnidaria > Staurozoa > Stauromedusae > Haliclystidae > Haliclystus > Haliclystus octoradiatus. The sequence continues at coordinate 24,005,683 of OU744449.1, read as the reverse complement.
CAATACTTGATATCATACAAAACAAAACATGTTAAACCAATGAATTTGAATGTTATTAAATTACAATTCATAACAATGAATAAAATCTCTTTAACACCAATACTTGATATCATAAAAAACAAAACATGTTAAACCAATGAATTTGAACGTTATTAAATTACAATGCATAACAATGAATAAAATCTCTTTAACACCAATACTTGATATCATAAAAAACAAAACATGTTAAACCAATGAATTTGAACGTTATTAAATTACAATTCATAACAATGAATAAAATCTCTTTAACACCAATACTTGATATCATACAAAACAAAACATGTTAAACCAATGAATTTGAATGTTATTAAATTACAATTCATAACAATGAATAAAATCTCTTTAACACCAATACTTGATATCATAAAAAACAAAACATGTTAAACCAATGAATTTGAACGTTATTAAATTACAATTCATAACAATGAATAAAATCTCTTTAACACCAATACTTGATATCATAAAAAACAAAACATGTTAAACCAATGAATTTGAACGTTATTAAATTACAATGCATAACAATGAATAAAATCTCTTTAACACCAATACTTGATATCATAAAAAACAAAACATGTTAAACCAATGAATTTGAACGTTATTAAATTACAATTCATAACAATGAATAAAATCTCTTTAACACCAATACTTGATATCATAAAAAACAAAACATGTTAAACCAATGAATTTGAACGTTATTAAATTACAATTCATAACAATGAATAAAATCTCTTTAACACCAATACTTGATATCATAAAAAACAAAACATATTTTGATAAGAAAAACTACTTTTAACAATGTTATGTATTAATTGGAATTAATGTTAGCCTGCTCTACTGTTTACCAAATTTACATTTTGACAGTGAGTCTGCGAGCAGGTTAAATTAATGTCTGTTCTTCAAGAAATTTTGATATTCGAGTACTTTCTGATACTTCAATCAATTGTATTGTTTTAAGCATTATATTTTATTGCGTTTTTTGTGCTGGGGTGTGACAAATTGAAAAGAGATAGTTAGAATATCATTAAGATTCCTGAAAAATCTATTGATTAGAAGTTTCCGGTTTACTTGTGAACATGGTCTGGAAAATGACTGAACTTAATTCTAAAGTATTTTTAACACATTGTGATATTTAGTGAGATTTTTATTTATACTGCAATAAATGACATTGTTTCCAGTAAAATATTTAATTACGTTATTTACTGGCGTGTATAATAAAGCCAAACACACTTAATATCCCCTCTTTCATCATCAATGTTGTTCATTATTCGTAAGGCTTTCGGGTTGATTCATCTTACACACTCTCTTCAATCAACGCCCCACGTTGTGCAATTTTTAACACTTCTTCGTTGCACCCAACTGGGAATATTAAGCAAGTTTAATTGTAGTTAGAGAATGGTTTGGATTCCGTCAGAATTATATTTCCATCACCTTGAATAACAGATTATTTCAACTTTAACATACTCAGGAAAATCCATCTTTATTTGAAATATTTTTCTTTCTAAATAATAGAATTTCAATAAAATTTGTACTTAAAAACGCAAAAAGGTGAAAAATGAGTGCCATTTTTCAAGCCACATGTAGTGTAGTGAATCAGTGCATATTCGACGAACCATAGCGCAAAGGCCGCTGGTCGAATATATACCGTTAAAATAAAATAATGTTTTTTAGCTATATATACAGTCAAACTTGTTATAATAGCCACCTCTATATTGCGGCCACCACCTGCATATAGTGGTCAATTTATCTACCTCTCACAACTGGCTGTTATATACAGGTTTAACTGTAGTCTTTGTAGCGGGTGGAATGTACGAAATATTGATTAATACCACCACACATAGATAGGCGTTGATTTGATATATATATTTGATGTATTGTTGTAGCTGGCCACCAACAGGGAGAGGATGAATGAGGGTTAATATGACCGTTGGTAAACAGAACCTCTATGAAGGTGGACCAGCTTTGCTAATGTAGATGCTGTCGCCACGAAGGGCAGACGTGAAGAGGTTAAATACATTACAGTCATTACAGACAGTGATTTACATTTACAAGGTATACGTGATTACAAACGGAAGCTTTACAGTTAACAAAGGAAATACATTATGGATAAGACAATAGACATAAAACAATCCACTACATCTCTTTCGACACAAAAGTTATTTCTTACTTTAATCAATTAAGTAAATTTTTATGATATTATATTTTTTTGTAGGGCAATTCCAATGATTGCTATAAAGTGTATGCTATTTGCATTTGGTAATGCTGCATTTCATAAGATCATTTGGCCAATTATTCCATTTTTCATCTGTGATTGTGTATTCTACTGGATGCTCTATATAAGTCCATTCGATGCACTTAATCGTTCATGGCGTCGATTTAATACACAACCACAACATCCACAAAATCAAATACAAGAAAATAACAATGATAATCAAAGACGACAAGGTGGTGGATGGCATATGAATTTTGAATGGAATTTACAAGGACCTCGGTAATCATAATATGTACTACAAGGAGAATGATAGTTTCCGTATAAAAGTGACATCGTTTGCATTAAACGTATAGATACGTAGTTACGTACAGAATACGCATGAATCTGCACTTTTAATTATCATACTAGGTGTTTGTTTGGGATGTAATGTTTTTCAAGCATCAATAAAGTTTGCTTCACAATCAACATCTGGAAGCTGCTACTAATTACTTGTTGATTAGGTGGTTCTACGTTACTGCAACAGATAGGTTAATCCACAAAAAGAATATTGGAATCTACAGGTGACTTCCATGCATAATGATCTACAACTTCGAAACTATCAATTCAATGACATTTCTCGTAATGCTATAAAACTGTTGATCTCGTGCAAAGCTGGGACGATTATTTATCTACCACCTCAATGTTAGTGTATCTCCGACATGCATTTGCTGTGCTTGAAACTGAAGCTTAAAAATGGTCTGTCCTTGCTGTGCGAAAAACACTCGTGTGTGCTACAGTTCGTAGTGGAAGCTCTATATGGCTGGAGACTATAAATCACCTTTCTAGTCCAACTGGAGATGTTTATTATATTCTTATTCATGCAAATACTGACACGGTTTATAATTGTACATTCATAGTTTGTGTATAATTTGCATGTAATAAGGTCGATAGAACTATGTTGAATGCCAGCTAAAGTACAATTAAGCAACCAATGTAAATAGAATCGTTTTATTTTCATGCAATAGAGATTTTTTAGCGTTAACAAAGTCTACATCTTACTGTTTCAGAATCTCTATATGCAGATTTCACCTGGAAAATCTCTATATGAAGGTCCTTGAAAAAAAAATCACTTAATTATAGAATGGCTAAAAATGTGCACATGACATTAAAAAATGTTTAATCAACACAGATTGTAAAACTCTCTTGTTCCTGGAGCCTTACTCGCTCGTTTCATGAAATGTCATGTCACACCTCCTGAATAAAATCCGTACAGCGCTCTTCCCATGAACTAATCTCTATATATTTTATTGTTGAGCAAGAACACCACATCATAATTTTCAATTATCTCTTTTTAAGTTCCATGATTTGAAGCTTTTATCCGACTAGGCTCAGTAATGAGCTTACTCTCAGCTAGTTCATGTGAGACACTTCTTGTCTGCTTAGTAAGTAGATAGATTGATCACGGGCTATTGGCATTCAGGAGGTTGTTGAGTCCCGCAGCTTAAACAATAATAAGTAATAAACCCTAACATGACAACTGGTGACACACAGTATAATACTTAGTCAGTTCTCTGCGCTCACATCAACACATTACTACTGTAACAATAGGTTGAGAGCCATCTATCTATAAGAGTTGGGAAATGCAACTTTTGGGACTCGAAAATCGCCGTTTTCGTTCCATTTAAAAGGAGGTTTTGATTTTTGAACAGAAAGTTATAGGAATTCACCATATTATTTTCGCGCCCTATGTTCAAATTTTGCGACCTGGGTTTGAAAGAACGAAAATTGCAGCGTCCATCAAATCATATGACTGGCATTTCTCCAATGGGAACAGAGAAGAATCGAGGGATTGGTCGAGCGGATACGTTCACTAGAGGAGTACAATAGAAAATGTAAGAATTTGAACTATTGGTAATTCCACATTTGGATTTTCTACAACAATAAACAATTTTTATTGGATTAGTTACATAGAGCTGAACTAGCCTCATTCCATCAAGGCCCTCATTTCCGCACGGCGCTTCAGTCAGGGCCTAATAAAACCATGATAAAACTGAAGGCTAAAAAGGGTCAGGAGGCAATTCCACCAGAGCAATCTATTTAAAAGAGTTGGGACACGCATGCCATTTTGTATTTTGGCCTGGACCCGACCACGTTTTTAATAGCAGTGCGCATGTGCAAGAGAATGTTGGGTTTTTTCAGCCATTTTGGAACTGTATGAAAGGGTTTGCGATCTTTGAACAAGAGTAAAATAACCATATATTAGTTGTGTTTCTCCCTATTTATTTGCTGGACTCTCAAAATAAGAATAAAAATTTACTTCAATGTATACTTTGTTATCGATTTAATCAGCATGTTGCTCGAGAGTAAGTCAGATCAATCCTATTGGAAATCCCATTCTTTAATTTCGATTACTATTTTGTCTATTAACACAACAATTAATAATTTAATGGCCTATGTTTGTTTTCAGTGATAAAAGTTGCATTTTTCCGCGCACTTCTCTTAAAACAGGAAACCTGGTGCCAAAAGAACAAGAACCCTGGTGCCGAAAGTACGAAAATGGAGTCCAAAAAATCACGTGACCAATCACAGCGCACCTTGGTATCACGTGAAGTTATATCAAGTGCTGGTTGGTGAATAAAACATTAAAAATGTAAACAAACTTGCTTGAATCATTCTCAAGAAAGGTTATATTTCGATTGTTTATTCTGTCATATAGTCCATTTTTAATTATATATTATCGGATAAATGGAAGTTGGAACTAGAGCAATGCTGTATATTGGAGAATCGATCTTAAATTTTAAGTATTCTTTATGATTATTTAAATCAAGATTCAAAACGACGGAAGTGCTTCCAACTTTCCAACGATAGTGATCACTTGTAGCGGGTGGAATGAGTCGATGTATTGATAAATTACCACACGCGTACGTAGACGTTGATTAGATATATATTTGATGATGAATAAGGGTTAATATGACCGTTGATAAACAGAGCCTCTATGAAGGTGGACCAGCTTTGCTATTATAGGTGTTGTCGCCACGAAGGACAGACGTGAAGAGAGTTGATATATTACTTACAGTGATTTACATTACAAGGTATACGTGATTACAAACGGAAGCTTTACAGTTAACAAAGGAAATACATTATGGATAAGACAATAGACATAAAACAATCCACTACATAACTTTCCCCCACGGAGACGGAGTCCCGTCTGTGAGTGAAAGATATGAAATAATATGTACAGGAATGAATGAATAAAATATAGTTATAAGATAAAAGAAATAAAAATTGTTTGTTGTGGTTAATTAAATAGGTATACTTATATGTAATCATTCTTGCTTTCTTTGATTCTGTAACTTGATGGTTATTATGTGTGCGACCAATTCTTGTTTATATGTAGTGATATCTTCTGACTGTAGCGTGACTGACATTTGTTCTTTAGAGTTGTAGAATATTGCTGCTTTCTTGTTTGATCTTCCAAAATCACTGACAGGATCTATGCTGGTTCGGGTTAAGCCCTAAATAATTTTGTGGTTGACTGCCAGGTGTTAACTGCTCTATCTTGAGTTATTTTGTTTTGAGAGGACTGTATCTTGTTCTTAGAAACTAGAGCCGTTAACAGGGAGGTGTATGTAATTGGATGCCTTCTTAGGTAGGGTCCTTGACTAGGCACAATTACTTCTGTGTAAATGAGACTCACCGATTGATTTGACGAGGATGTTGGCTGTTCGCTACAGGCCCAACTCTTAACACTTTAGACAAACAGTGTTAGACGAAAGGTTCGATCCAAGAAATCCAATAAACATATATCTTCAGTTAATATCTCCAATGCATATATTTCTCATTTAAACTTCTTTACATAAACTTGATAATTTTACTTCACAACAACTTTACTCTCTGATCATCTTCTTATATCTCCTTATCTCTACAAATTTCATACCTTTATACTAAATCTATTTCTAAAAATAAGTATTAATGATTAACAAACTATGTTAAACAATTCCTTGATTTACGTAAGACCGAATGTTCTAGATTAGCCGATCTTTCTAGATTGCGGCTTTACAAAGACTCAATAAAACAATAGATAATTTAAAAACAATTAAAATGACGTCAATAAAATTGCGTGCGTTAGATTCCGCACGTTTTATATTACATTGCGAATTCTTGAATGTTCGTCGTGACGTGTTGTCATGGCGATAGTCCAAACAGCGCCAACATAGTCCCCCCGTGGGAGATTGAGATATTACGATGAAATTCCCACATCGGAGCCTTCCAAGAGGCACAGCTTGGCGATGGGACGAATTAATTTTCCATTCTTGACTTTGACTTCCACGCTTCGAACACATCCGTCTCCTCCATTGAAGGTCTTTGTGATGATTGCAGGCATCCATTGATTACGAGGTACATCATCGTCTGTGACCAGATATGAAATGTGCTGGAGTAATTGGTTCTTCATCTGCTGGATCATCTGAACACTTTGTTAATGGGCGATGATTCAGCAAGTCTTCTACATTTGTTAACAATGTGTCAACGACTCTGTATCCATTGATTGACCAGTCAGAACAGTCTTCATTGCAGTTTTTGCTGAACGGACTAATCTTTCCCAAATCCCACCCATGTGGGGGGCTGAAGGTGGATTAAATATCCACTTGACATTGTGTTTTGACAGGGTTGTGGTGATCTTTGATTGATCCCATTCTTTAATTGCTTCTTTGATTTCTTTTGATGCTCCCACGAAGTTGCCACCATTATCGGAGTAGATCTCATCTGGATGTCCACGTCGGTTCTGAAATCTTGTCATTGCATTGATGAATCTGTCGGTGTCGAGGGATGATGTTGGTTCCAAGTGAACAGCTCTGGTGACCAGGCACGTGAATAGGCACACCCATCTCTTCTCTGTTGAACGCCGAACTCTAACCTGAAAAGGACCAAACAAATCTACTCCTACCCGCTGAAACGGGCGAGCAGGATTAACACGGGCAAACGGGAGATCAGCCATCATTTGCTGAGCTTTCTTAGCCTTTATCGTTTTGCAAATAATGCAGCGGTGTAAAATCTTTTTTACAATTGACTTTAAATTTGGTACCCAAAATTTCTGTCTTATTTCTGCTACCATGAAATTTACCCCAGAGTGATATAAACATCGGTGTGTATCGTTGATGATGGCCACAACTACGCGATGCCCTCGGGGAAGGATGATTGGACATTTTGAAAATGTTTCGTCTTGACTTTTACCCAATCTTCCCCTCAATCGAATTATCCCTTTTTCGTCAATAAATGGGCATAATTTTGACAATGAACTTGAATTTCTCAATGGTTTTCCATCTTTCAAACAAATATTTTCTTCGTTAAATGACTTTAATTGAATTAGCTTGATTAAACTGACTTCAGCTTTGTTTAAATCGTCAACACCTAAGTCTAGTTGGGTGTCTTTACTTTTGCAGCGACTGGCAAACTTGTGGCATTGTGCAATTACTCGGACCATCTTTCTCCAGGAGGAGTACCCAAATATATTATTTTCAATATGTTGTTCGTCATTTGAAATTGCAGCAATAATTTTGTCAGTTTTCTTCAGATCTGGATCATTTTCGTCAAATTTTAAATTGGAAGAAATGTCTTTTGGCCATTCTCCCCTTGGTTTTCTTAGAAATTCGGGGCCAGCTAGCCACCTCGAGTTTGTTGTGAGGCTGCTAGCCTTTATACCCCTTGACGCATCATCTGCAGGGTTTTCTGCAGTGGGACAATGACGCCATTCACTTGGTGCTGAATTGTCATGTATTTCTGCAACGCGATTGGCGACAAATATTTTGAATCGCCTACTTTCATTCTTTATGTAAGAAAGTGCAGTTTTTGAGTCTGACCAGTAGCAATATTCATCAATTTTTATATCCAATTGTTGTTTTATCATTGCACTTAGTCGCACCGCCATAACAGCTGCTTGTAACTCCAACCTTGGAATTGTCATTGCTTTAAGAGGCGCACATCGAGATTTACCGATAACAAATGTGTTCCGTATGATGAAATATAATTAAAAGTAATAATAATAGGCTAGACCTAGAAGCGTCAAACCTACGGGTTGTCGTAGCCTTATGATATAGACAGCTACTACGCGCCTAGACTTTAGAACTTTTGTAGACTATAAAATATAACCACGTTTTTAGTATTAGAATAATTATATATGTATGTTTATGTTTTACGCCTTATTGAGCAAAGTTAATTGACTTCTATTGTTCTATTATATAAAATAAGAAGAATAGATTTGTAGACACCTTTGTTATGTTATTTTGTATATAAACTCGTTAATATGCCGGTAAAATCAATTAGTAAAGTCGAAGAAAGAAGAAGGCTAATTCACGAAGAAGAAGAAGATCAACACAGAAAGATATGAAAGACAGAAAACCCGTGGAAAATTACCGATGTAAGAATCTATAATAATACTGTATAAATAGACAAGTTTCATAAGAATAGTATAATCACATAGTTAATAGCATTTATTTACGATTTGTATTTTGTTTCATTATTTAGTGAATTTTACAGTTTAATATAATCTCAGTCAATCTACGGCGTCTTTAATTTGGCCTTAGACTTCAGAACATAAAGATTCAATCGGTAATTTGAGAAGAAGTTGTGTTCGAATAGACGATGGCCAATCCAGATGTAGACACCCTCATGTACCAGAGAAGGAGTGCCAAAGGAAGAGTGACGAGAGTCATGCGAAAGATGGATGATCTAGTTGAGCAAGCAACTGATGATATAATGAACTCGATGATGACCTCCGTACACTCTACATATGCTATGAGAAAGCAGAAAATATTCATGAAGAATTACAACTTCTGCTATCAATAGAAAATACAGACCAAGATGATGACACGTGGATAGAACAATTGCATAAAGCGATGTGTGATAGTAGAAAACGCATACGATCATATATCAACCAAGAAAGAAATGCAGCACCACTACAGACGTCATCAATAATTCAAGTAATAAAGACAGCCAGTCAAGAAGCAGATGATGTATTTGAAGACAGCTTCCAGACAATGGAAGAAATGATATCATCTGGACAAACACAAAATAGAAGAGACAGTGAACAAGGTGCAACAAATTCGCAAAAGGAATTGACCAAGCAACCACTGCCTACACAACAAAGACGTAGCGTTGATGAAAGAAACCTAGATTTGACAAAGCATGAAGAAGCATTGGCAAAGCAGGAAGAAGCATTGACAAAGCATGAAGAAGCATTGGCAAAGCAGGAAGAAGCATTGACAAAGCATGAAGAAGCTACACCAACAAGAGTACCAAGTGGTACACCCATGGTTAGATATAAATTGAGTTTACCATTCTTTTCGGGAAAGTTAAAGGACTACAGAAAGTTCAGAACGACGTTCAAAACATTGGTAGACAAAGACAATACAGATCAGAATACAAAGCTGCATGTACTTCGCGGTAGACTAGAAAAGATACCGGCAAGGTTGATTTGGAACATGGAGAATTATGATCAAGCATGGAATAAATTAGACAAAACATACGGCCGCGAGGATCAAATCACAGACCTATGCTACAAAGAGTTAGATGAATTACGACCAGTAAGAAAAGGAGATGCTGCAGGATTTCTGAACTTTGCAACTACAGTGCAGGATATAGTCATCCAATTACAGAACGCCAACTGCGAAGCAGATCTGAAATCAATGGGACTACTGAAGACCATTGCATCAAAGATGACGGACGAAGATAAGGAACGCTGGGGTAGAGAGGTCCGAGAAAACAAACAAAAAGAAACAGTGCTAGGACTTAACGAATGGTTGGAGAGTGAAAGCATAATCAAAAGTCAAGCATATTCTCTAGAGCCTAGTACTACGAAAACTAAGACTGGATCCTCACATGCTACACAAAGTAATAACTATACCAGAAAAAGGGAATGTTTCGTCTGCACAGAAGATCATTTGGTAGAAGATTGCAAATCATTTCTAGATTCAACTATCGATGAAAGATGGTCAAAAGTAAAGCAAAATAGAGCATGCTTCTGCTGTCTAAAAATGGGACATGGGATCAGAGAATGTCACAAGCTAAAGGAGTGCAATTCAGAAGGATGTACCAAGAAGCATCATGGTTTGCTCCACAAAGAAGCAACAATTTCAGCGGCATCAAAGGAAGATAATAATAAAAAGGTGCAACTGGCAACTACGAGAGTCATAGTAAAAGACAATCATGGTCGCTCAACAGAAGCCAATGTCCTGATAGATGCTGGATCGCAACTCACCTTTATAAGAGAAGGATTTTCAAAAAGTTTGGGAATCCAAGGTATCAAAACAAACCTCAATTTGTCAGTGGTTGGAGGAGTAAGAACTACGACAACTACAAGAAAAGTGTGCATAAGCCTAAGTTCTGTAACAAACAAAGGATCGGAACAAGAAATCAAGGCAATTGAAATGAAAAAAATATGCGAAAATATCATCAGCGTAAAAGATAAAGATTTAAATAAGTATGAACATTTGAAGGATGTGAAGTTCAATAATGTCAATGGCTCTGTCGATATACTTATTGGTTGTGACAATCCACACTTTCATGTCGGTGAAACAAGGATGGGAAAGCCTGGCACACCAATTGCAATCAACACGATACTTGGATGGGTGGCATTTGGACCAACTAAGATGTCAACACAGGACTCAACAACAGCAGTGACGAACATGGCACATGCAACAGAAGAGCAACAAGTGGATCTCACTTCATTCTGGAAGACAGAAACTTTCGGAGTCAATGGACAAGAAGAAACATCTACAACAATCAAGACGACATCGATCGAAGACATCAAAGCTGGCAAAATGCTGAGAGAATCATGCAAGAAAGTCGGTGATAGGTATCAAATTGCCCTACCATGGAAAGAGAGTCCTACAACACTAGAAGACAACTACGAAATGGCCCTGAAAAGATTAGAGGCAACAGAAAGGAAACTCTCAAAGGACAATGACTTGGCACACGAATATGACAACAAGATCATGGAGTACGAAAAATTGGGTTTCGCAAGGAGATTGACAGAAGAAGAGCTTAACAATTACAAAGGACCAAAATATTACATTGCTCACCATGCTGTTATCCGACGAGAGAAGGAATCCACTCCATTGAGGATCGTATTTGATGCTTCTGCCAAACACAACAATAAAAGCTTGAACGACAGATTGATGAAAGGTCCTGATCTGCTGAATTCACTCTTTGGAATAATTCTTCGATTCAGAGAAAACCACACGGCGCTTTGTACAGATATTTCCAAGATGTTTCCACAAGTGATGATGCCAATAGAAGACCAACATGTCCACAGATTTCTTTGGCGAAGTATGGACACATCAAAGCGACCAACTGTATTTATGATGGAAAGAGTGACATTTGGTGACAAGCCAGCACCAGCTATGGCTCAAACTGTTTTGCTGAGAACGGCTGAAGACAATGAAAAAGAATTTCCATTAGGTGCCGCATCAGTGAAAAAGAACACATACATGGACGACATTTGTGATTCCTTCAATACAAAAGAACAAGCTTCAAAGACAAAAGACGAAATCATCCAATTGTTGAAGAATGGAGGGTTCACAATGAAGAAATGGATTTCAAACAATAAGGACTTGTCAACAACATGTGATGATCAAAAAGCCAAAAAGATCATCAAAGAAATCAGCATGGGGAGTGTAGAGGAAAAGGTTCTAGGAGCTGTGTGGAACCATGAGGAAGACATCGTCAAATTCAGGGTAAAAGACTTTGAAATTGATGTCCTGACTAAAAGATCAATTCTGAAAACGATAGCTGCACTGTTCGATCCAATTGGCCTGGCAGCAGCATTTCTTATAAAAGCAAAAATTGGAATGCAACACTTGTGGATAGAAGGTCTTGGTTGGGATGACAACATTGGAAAAGACACACAAGAATTCTGGCAGCAACTGTTTGAAGAAATGAAAACCTTGAATGAAGTGCAATTCAAAAGATGTTTAACACCAACAAATGCAAAGGGTATACCAAGTCTGCATATATTTTGTGATGCCAGTGAAAATGCCTTTGCAGCATGTGCATACATCAGATGGGAAGTCACAAGCGAAGAGAAGGAGGCTGAATCAACATTTGTAGCTGCAAAGACTAGAGTGGCACCCCTCAAACAGCTGACAATACCACGCCTAGAGTTACAAGGAGCAGTTCTAGCAACCAGATTGGCAAAAACAATACGTGAAGAATGTAGATTCAAGCTAGCCTACACACAATTCTGGTGTGATAGTACAGTAGTATTATCTTGGATCAAAAGTACAACGAAAGACCTGAAAACGTTCGTGGCAGTAAGAGTTGGAGAAATTCAAACTGAAAGCGACCCTTCTGAATGGCGTTATTGTCCGACTACAGAGAATCCAGCAGATGAGGCAACACGTGGCATCTCGGTAAAAGCCCTGGAAGGAAGATGGCAACATGGCCCTGAATTCCTCCAATGCAAAGAAGAAACCTGGCCGGAAAACATCATAATCAAAGAGAAATCAGATGAAGAACGAAAACAACAAAAAATCACAATTAGCTGCGCAATCACGAAAGTAGAAGATGTACTACACATTCACAAATTCAACAGTTGGTCAAAAGTCAAGAGAACCATGTGCTATGTGTTCAGATTTATCAATATCTTAAAGAACAAGGGAACAATGATCAACAAAGGACCGTTAGACAATGATGAACTACAAAGAGCAGAAATTTCACTTCTAAAGATAGCACAAAAAGAAATGCAGAATGTTGTCAATAAAGGCCGGTATGAACAGTTAACTCCATTTGTTGACGAAAATGGGATAATCCGAGTTGGCGGAAAGATTGACAAAACAGCTACACTACCATACGACCAAAGACATCCGATCCTGATAGCAAGAAATAATGTGCTTTCAAGATTACTGATGATGCAGTGTCACAAAGATGTTCGTCACCATGGCACCGAAAGAGTATTGGCTCAAAGCAGATTGCGATTCTGGATAGTACAAGGAAGACAATTGGCGAAATCCATTGCTACAAATTGCGTCACATGTAAAAAGCTCAGAAGTGTACCTGAAGAACAACTGATGGCCGAACTACCAAGCTATAGATTGAAGCCTTTCAGTCCACCGTTTTGTTATGTCGGAATAGATTATTTTGGACCAATCACAGTCAAAATGACAAGAAAACGAAGAGAGAAAAGATATGGTGCATTATTCACATGTCTTAACACAAGAGCAATTCATCTAGAAGTCGCTGAAGACATGTCAACAGAAGCGTTCTTACAAGTATTGCGAAGATTTTATGCACGAAGAGGACAGCCAAAATTGATCAATTCTGACAATGGTTCAAACTTCGTAGGTGCAGAGAAAGAATTAAAAAAGATGATAGAAAACTGGGACAAAGATGCACTCACAGATTTCAATGCAGAAAGGCAAATTTCCTGGAAGTTCAACACGCCCATGGCATCACATCATGGTGGGGTCTTTGAAGCAATGGTCAAGTTAGCTAAAAAAGCTATGAAGGCAACGATTGGGGATCATGTTCTAACGGAAGATAGTTTACACACACTACTTTGCGAGGTGGAACAATTAGTAAATTCTAGACCACTTGCACCCATGTCATCAGATCCTAACGATGGAGCATATTTAACACCAAATCATTTGTTATTGGGACGCTCAACAGCAACAACACCACAAGGACCATTTGAAGAATCACAAGATCCAAGTAAAAGATTTCTATTTATACAAACGTTGACGAACCTATTCTGGAAAAAGTGGATAAGAGACTATCTACCGACACTGATGAGACGAAAAAAGTGGTGCAAAGAACAACGAAAGGTATCAATTGGTGATATAGTTTTAGTGATTGATTCAAATCTACCTAGAGGGAAATGGCAAATGGCAAAAGTAATAGAAGTTTATCCAGCGAAAGACAATATGGTTAGGTCAGTTAAAGTTAAAACACAAAGTGGAGAATACAATAGACCAATAACAAAACTATGCCTCTTGCTACCTATTGAATTACAATAAGATGAAAGATCTCCTAGATGCTTTCATGGTGGCGGGAATGTTCCGTATGATGAAATATAATTAAAAGTAATAATAATAGGCTAGACCTAGAAGCGTCAAACCTACGGGTTGTCGTAGCCTTATGATATAGACAGCTACTACGCGCCTAGACTTTAGAACTTTTGTAGACTATAAAATATAACCACGTTTTTAGTATTAGAATAATTATATATGTATGTTTATGTTTTACGCCTTATTGAGCAAAGTTAATTGACTTCTATTGTTCTATTATATAAAATAAGAAGAATAGATTTGTAGACACCTTTGTTATGTTATTTTGTATATAAACTCGTTAATATGCCGGTAAAATCAATTAGTAAAGTCGAAGAAAGAAGAAGGCTAATTCACGAAGAAGAAGAAGATCAACACAGAAAGATATGAAAGACAGAAAACCCGTGGAAAATTACCGATGTAAGAATCTATAATAATACTGTATAAATAGACAAGTTTCATAAGAATAGTATAATCACATAGTTAATAGCATTTATTTACGATTTGTATTTTGTTTCATTATTTAGTGAATTTTACAGTTTAATATAATCTCAGTCAATCTACGGCGTCTTTAATTTGGCCTTAGACTTCAGAACAAAATGCGCACTCAATTTTATCAGCTGCTTCAAATCGTAAGTAAGCGACTGCGCCAAGTGCCTTTTCAGATGCATCACAAAAGATCTGACATGAAGTGCTAAATACAACTTCACTGTCTAACCTTTCTTTGTAGAACCTTGGAATCGTGACATTTTCTATTTGGGGTAGATCTTGCTTCCATGTTTCCCACTCTTCTAATTCCTTAAGGGGTAATCTTTCGTCCCAGGTCAAATCTAATTCCCATAATCTTTGCATCAGTATCTTCGGTGCCAACAGGACAGGGGCAAGAGCACCATCTGGATTGAATATTGAACTAATTGTTCCCAGTACACCCCGTTTTGTATTAGGGCGGTTTAAATCAGCAACTTTGAATACAAAATTATCATTCAGTAAATCCCATTTGACACCAAGGGCTCTTTCTATGGGAGGGTCCATATCGAGATTTAGATCAATTAATTTTGGGGCCCAATCATGTTCAGGAATACTTTCCATCACCTCTTTGCTATTGCTGATCCATTTTGTAAGTCTAAAACCGCCATTCTGTAGCATTTCCATCAAATCAGCTGCTAATGAAATTGCGCCTGCTTCTGTTGGCACACTTTTCAACAAATCATCCACATAGAAATTTCGCAATACCGTTTTTGATACACCTTTTGGAAACTTTGATGATTGATCAATTGCACATTTTTGTAAGGCGTACGTAGCACAGCATGGAGAAGAGGTTGCGCCAAAAATATGTACATTCATGTGGTATTCCGTGGGTGGCCTAGAAAGATCCCCGTTTTTGTACCAAAGGAACCTTAAAGCATCACGGTCTTCTTCTTTCACAAATACTCTGTGAAACATTGCTTGAATATCTGCTTGGATTGCTATTCTTTCCTCACGGAAACGTAACAGACAACCAAACAGATTATTCATTAAGTCAGGGCCCGTCACAAGATTTTCGTTAAGTGACGTCCCCCCATATTTAGCGGCCGCATCAAACACGACGCGCAATTTCGATTTGTTTGCGCCTTGAACACCATGGTGAGGTAAATACCAGGTTTTACTTCCCCTTTCTGTCTCTAAGAGTTCTGTTGCGTAACCAGAATCTATGTATCCTTCTATTACGTCTTGATAGGTGCTTAGAAACTTATCATCTTTCTCAAATTTCCTTTTAAGATGATTAAGTCTTACTTCAGCTAATCTTCGATTATATGGTAATTTAGTGGGGTCTGAGCTCCAAAGTAAACCAACTTCATAATGGCTATCTTGTCTTAATTCAGCCTTGTTCAAAATCAGTTCTGCATCTCGGTCCTGCTTTGAACAAGGCCCTTTGAAATCATAGGTAGTCCCAAAACTTTCTATGGTCCAGAACCTTTCTATTGCCTTTTCTAAGCTTAATGTGTCCTTGTTAGCTAATGATAGGGCATTAACTATTGGGGCATTTGAGGGAGTAATGTTTGACCTTTGGCTTACTTTCCCAAACATCGTCCATCCTAATGGAGTCTTGACCGCTACGGGATCACCTTTCTTCCCAGTCTTGAATTCTATAGGCATAAGTAGTTCGTGGGCATTGGCACCGATCAGAACATCTATTGTGGAGGGTTTTCCATGGGTTAGAGGAATTCCAACTAGGTGGGGCCATCTTGAAAGGTCTAAGGTCTTATTTGGAAGAGGGGCCTTCAAATTGAGCCTTTCTACAGTCCATGCTTCTGGAATTATTTCTGTCTTCCCACCAATCCCATTTAGACTTAACTTAACGTTTTTTGATCTTTGACTATGTCCAACGCCATCTATTGTGCTTATTCTTAGTTCATTTTGTTCCCCCTTTAATCCCAGGGAGTTTGCCACCGCTTCACTGACTAGAGTTACTTCGCTACCACTATCAAGTAATGCATGAGTATTGACAGTGCCTTTTGGCCCATGTAATTTAATAGGCACTATTTGCAAAAACACTGTTGTTGCATATGATAGATATAGACACTGTAGCAGTAGGTGGTACTGATATGTTTTGCTGTACGGTATTAACAGTTGTGGTCATGCTTTGTTGAGGATAATTTGGAGGTAATATTCCTAGATCTAAGGAAGCATACCAGCTAAGTAGCATACCCTCGAGTTCATAAAATACTTTAATGGTTTCAGCTGTGTTTTTACGTCCGTGGGAAATTGTAGACTCAAAAGTGCCTATGCACTGAAGAGGTTGACCGTTGGCAGCTTTAATCGTTGGTCCCTTGTATTTCTTTAGGTCAGAATGTTTAATACCCATACGCTGTGCATTCCGCCATCCCAGACATGTAGCTTCAGCCCCAGAATCAGGAAGACAGATCATTGTCTTAGTAACCGTCTGATTAGGAATAGTAATTTTACATTCAATCCGTGGGGCTTTACGGCCAGAGCTTAATGCCATGACTATTGTATTCACGTCATCTGGTCTGTTAGTAGTGCTTTGTTCGTCAAGTGAATTAACTGCTTTTGGCTGTCGGCAAACTTTTGAAAAATGATTTGATGTTGTACAATTCCGACATTGTTTTCCCCAAGCCGGGCATTGCGTGGGGCGATGTGTGCACTTCCCCCCGCATCCAGGGCATGTTTTGTTGTTGCTACGCGGGACATCCGATCGTCTAGGCTTTGTGCTCGCTGCATTAACAACAACCTGAGACCCTATTGTCAATTGTTCCGAGTCATTTTTTGACGCTTGAAATGTCTCGCATAAGTCAATACAAGTAGTTAGTGACGTGAGTTTTTTCTCAAGTAGGCGTTTACGCAATTCACGATCATTAACACCTCTAATTATGGTCGTTATGAAACGATCGTCCCGACTACACAAACAAAAATCACAGTTGTTTGCTAAAGCGTACAACGAAACTAAATAGGCGTGAAATGACTCACCCTCCTGTTGTCGACGGTCTTGAAATTCTACACGATCACGTATTATATTTCTTTGACTTCTGAGCCAGTCTTTGATTCTTAATAATATTTCATCCATGGAAAGTTCTGTGGTGTTGTTTATACCAAGACGAGTCTCCAGTGTAATGAGCATATCGTGCGAAAGGAATGTTCGCAAAGCAGTCACTTGTCTTGCACGTGGGAAAACTGTAATGCCGGATAATTCCGCGTAATCTCTCCAATGTTGTGACCAGGCAGAGAAATCAGATAAGGATACAGTTGTTTCCAATTTTGCTGGTGCATTGGCACCCTTTAATGTCATATTATACACTGATGTTCGACTGCTGATAGGCATACTTTCATCCTGTTGTTTTGTATTATCATGATTTGTCGATAGTGATAAATCAGCGGTTTGACTCACGGATACAACCGGTGTCTTGTTCTGTTGTAAATATTGTTCGAGGCGTGTGTTTTGAGCCTGTTGTTGGTTGTCTAATTTAGACAATCTAGCGGTATACTCGCTGTCTCTCTTTTCTTGTTGTTGAATAGAGTTATTTTGCTGTTCGGCCATTCTCTGCATCATATCCATCAAATTGTCCATTGACACGATTGATTCTCCTGGATTGATAGAAGGCATAGATAGTGCAGCGTGGCTGCTGCGCGTTGTGGGTTTCTCGGCCATCGTGCGATGTGAAGTTGTAATCACAATTAGGATAGCTTTATGTATGTATATACAGTATGTTTATATTACGAGCTGGATCCTGTCAACTGCGCCATGTTGCATATGATAGATATAGACACTATATTAATACACGTCTGTTGTAGTTGAACTCAATATCTAATAAGCCTGACGCATGCGTAGTCAGATACATCAACTGTCTCACTCGTGGTAAGCTTAGCGGTTGCTGTAACTATAGCGTCGTTCTCACTTTTCTCCGTTTTGCGATGGAGAAGTGAATTGTGTCCCTTCTGCTTGCATTCTTTACAACTTGCTGTTGATGAACAGTTTTTTGATATGTGCCCATAGCGAAGGCAATTGAAACAGAGCCTTTTATCTGCAACAAACTGTCGTCGTTCGTCTACTGACTTAGATCTGAAATTTTCGCATAAATATATTTTGTGATTACCATCACATGCTGGACATTTTGCAGCTTGCTTTTGTGTTGAATCTTCCGAAATTGCTAACGAAACTCTAGCTTTTGCCTTTCCTTTGGCAGCCTCTTGCTTATTGGTAGCAGCATTCTTAGTGCATAAGTCACCCCAAACAGGATCGTTGGCCGTATTTTGCTCTCCCTTCAAGAAATCAAGAATGTTTTTCAAGGTAGGGCTTTTTTGTGATTCCCTCAGTCCTTGCACTTTTCGTTGCCATCTTTGTTGTATAAAACGTGGGAATCTCTTTGCGATTGAAACCAAATTGGTCGAAGCATTCATGTCGTCAAAAAACTTCATTTGATTTAATGCTGACCAGCATGAATAAAGTTCGTAATAAAGATTTCTCAGGCCTTCAGGGTCGTCAGGGGGGATTTTAGGCCCTAGCGTTACTCTATCAATAAATGCTCTTGATATTTTGGCAGGGTTACCAAATGTTTCTTTTAGGATTGAAAGGGCTTGGCGATATCCTTCACTATTACGAGGCAGACCTTGAACGATCATTTTTGCAGTACCTTCAAGGTGACACATTAGATGTGCCATTTTTTGGTCGTCACTTAGAGACAGTCTATCATGAACTTGATGCTTGAAGGACATCATGAAATCTTGATAATCAAAAGGATCTCCGCAATATTTATCTAATTTTAGGGTCATAGAGACGAGTGTGTCTCCCCATGCAACATTTGATAAATCATTTGCTTGTTTTTGTTCTTTATGTTTCGATTCATAAATCCAAGCGTCGAAAGGCCTTTCTGGCAAATCTGGTATTGTTTGTTTGACTTTATTTTCAGTAACCTTTTGATGTAAATTTTCATCGTTTTGCGGCAATTCAATATCTTCGGGAAATATTATCTGATTTTTTATTCGAGTTTGAAATTGTGGACTAGCAGCGTTTTCTTCTTCAATAAAATCATCTAAGCGTACATTCAATTGATTTTGCAATGCAGATAAACATGAGCTTGCCGTTGACGCAGGCTCATCTGCACGCGCATGTAGATGTTCATCTACTTCATCGTTAAATGAAATCACGTTTGCTTCTAAGTCAACAATCCATTCACACGCGGTATTGTATGCTTCAGTATTATCAATAGCTTCTAAGTATTTATCATTGAGGATAATTGTATCATCAAGGAGGGTTTGTACTTTATTTCTTAGTTTTCTTATCGTTGTTTTTCTTCCGTTATTCGTTATTTCCTTCTTAGTAATTGTTATTGTCTTACTAATAGCGGCTGACTTTCCAAAACAGGAACGTCTTATTCTCTGTGGGTTTCCTTGATTTGAAAGTTGAGTATTATTGCTAGGGGCACTTGTATTTCCTGTATCAGACATAATTCAAAGAATTAGGTTGCTACTCTCCGGTTCGACGGACCAAATGTTAACTGCTCTATCTTGAGTTATTTTGTTTTGAGAGGACTGTATCTTGTTCTTAGAAACTAGAGCCGTTAACAGGGAGGTGTATGTAATTGGATGCCTTCTTAGGTAGGGTCCTTGACTAGGCACAATTACTTCTGTGTAAATGAGACTCACCGATTGATTTGACGAGGATGTTGGCTGTTCGCTACAGGCCCAACTCTTAACACTTTAGACAAACAGTGTTAGACGAAAGGTTCGATCCAAGAAATCCAATAAACATATATCTTCAGTTAATATCTCCAATGCATATATTTCTCATTTAAACTTCTTTACATAAACTTGATAATTTTACTTCACAACAACATTACTCTCTGATCATCTTCTTATATCTCCTTATCTCTACAAATTTCATACCTTTATACTAAATCTATTTCTAAAAATAAGTATTAATGATTAACAAACTATGTTAAACAATGCCTTGATTTACGTAAGACCGAATGTTCTAGATTAGCCGATCTTTCTAGATTGCGGCTTTACAAAGACTCAATAAAACAATAGATAATTTAAAAACAATGAAAATGACGTCAATAAAATTGCGTGCGTTAGATTCCGCACGTTTTATATTACATTGCGAATTCTTGAATGTTCGTCGTGACGTGTTGTCATGGCGATAGTCCAAACAGCGCCAACACCAGGATCTTGGATTTGATTGGTGGAATGAGTGCATAATTTATTTTTCGTAGTGGATGTCACTCACCCAATTGGTTGTAGATTGCAGATACTGGAAGATATTTCGATAGTTCTCCATAACGACGAACAAAGTTGTAGGCTGCGATTTCAAGTCGTCGGTGTCACCAATATGTAGCGGGTGGAATGAGTCGATGTATTGATAAATTACCACACGCGTACATATACGTTGATTAGATATATATTTGATGATGAATAAGGGTTAATATGACCGTTGATAAACAGAGCCTCTATGAAGGTGGACCAGCTTTGCTTTTATAGGTGTTGTCGCCACGAAGGACAGACGTGAAGAGAGTTGATATATTACATACAGTGATTTACATTACAAGGTATACGTGATTACAAACGGAAGCTTTACAGTTAACAAAGGAAATACATTATGGATAAGACAATAGACATAAAACAATCCACTACGCACTCCGTCAAAACATGATGTTTTCTCCTTTACTTTTGTATTCTACGCCCACAAGAAACCTTCATAATGTTCATACAGTCCTTCGAGATAATGTCATTTATTATTTCTATTTTTGTTACTCCAATTTGATCCAAAATAAACCTGTTAACTTGATGTTTTAAGTTTTCTTCGACAGTTTGTTTACAAAATGTTGAAATTCAAAATAGCTGAATTCAGCAAATTTCAATTTTTGTTCACACCTCGTTGTATTGTTTTTCGATGGGTCGACCAATCAACACCTGGCTGTAACTCACATGACATCAAGATGCGCTGTGATTGGGCACACCATATTTTTGGCTTCTGGCACATTTTTTTAACTATTAGCTCCATTAGGCCCATCACTGGAGAGCCGCGCGGAAACGAGGGTCGTGATGGATTGATGCTAGAGCTGAATATAGCATTGAATATAGTCAAATTTTGTCTTATAATAATAGCTTTGATCGAAATTTAGACAGAAATATCTACAAATATGGTCAGAAATTAGTCGAAGCGACAACAGAAAATAAGGTGTGAACGACGGATTGAAGTGTTTATATAGAACGTCGTTCTTCAGACCAAATTTTCCCGACATCGTGTTTTTTAGCTTCTTATCAATACTTTCCAAACCCTTCCTTCTTTTAAATGTTTCCAAATTCATTGTAGTGTAGAATTAGTCTATTTCAAGGTGATGATGAAATAAAACATGTGATGCCCAGAAATTGCAAAAGTGTAATCATACAGGAAAGTTTATACTTTTCAAATGTTACCATGGAAACATCTGTCAAATTTGAAGTGTTTCCACGCCAACACGTGATATAAATAGGACATTAATTTCTTTTCTATCTTGTATGAAAAGACTAAGTTCCCTACAATCTGCCACAATGTTAACGCGGCATGAGATGTGAAATTGATGAAGAAACATTTATAGTGAAACACGTTCTTCAATTATTCAATTAATAGGATTGAGATTTGCTCCGATAATTTCTCTATTTATAATTTCCATAGATAATTACAGAGCCATTAATATGATTACAATAACAAAAATCATGGAAGTAGTATAACCCGATATCTGGAATAACTCGTAAGTATATAGCTTTGTGTGCTTGTGTGTTATTGTGTGAATTGGATTGAATCAAGATTTTTGATTAACATTGTGAGAATTGCAAATCTTGAATCATCATCAACATTATCATCATAATTTAATCTGGAATACCTGATAAATATGCGTAAACTTATATAAAAGTATTAATCTAATAATAAAAGGAGTCAAATTTGTCTGATTACTACGTAAGCATGAAACTACTACAGTCGAACTTGCTTAATATTCCCCCTCTGGTACAGATGAAAAGTGGGACATTAAGCGAGGTGGGATATTAAGCGAGGTAGAATTATGAGAGTTTGTATGGAGAATGGAAAATAAAAATCAATTTTATGTAGGGATATTAAGCAAGGTGGAACATGAAAAGAGGGGATATTAACCCAGTTCGACTGTAGTAACTATTATGGAATGTGTATAGTCTTTGACTCTTTTAGTATATTTAACTCTCAGCTCTTATATAATTTTCTGCTATTAGATAACAGTATTATTATACATTTTTCACAGGACTGATAAACTAAGATATAGAGAAAATTATGAAGTGTTATTATTATGTAATATTTATTACTTGTTCCTGTCGTCTAAATAACAATGTATATTTTATATATTTTAAAATGAAGGCCAGCGGGATAAAACTACAAATATATAGTCTATGAAATTTAATTTCTTGTCTCTTATATATATAGTCTTCATTTTAAATAAATAAATGTTTAAATATATAATTATATTTATTATTTGTCTTTACTAAATGTGATAGTGCTCAATGCTATAAAGCAGAGCGTGTAATACATTAGTTGAATATAGTCAAAAATTAGACATTCATTTTGCTACTTAAAGTTCCACCTTCTATATAGTCTTCATTTTATATTGTTTTACAAGGAAACTTTTTATTCTTTTTAAAATATAGATGTACAGAGGCACGAAACAAGTGACGTCATCATGAACGCCTAGAACGGTCGTATTTGGGACTTTTTTTGATTTCTTACTGACACTTGCATGTATTACTAACATTTGGCTGAACGTAAGTTGTAAAGAGGTTTTAAAGTTGTAATGGGTTGTATTAGTTAATAGCTAACGAGTTCATTTACTTCATTTATTTAGTTCGGGACTTCAGGCGCGATGCCTGACGAGCTACGACATCAGAAAGGTCTCTGATGAGTTCCTTGGCAGGAACAAAACACGTGTCAGACCAGCCTCATTAATCGAGTTCATTTAGGTTGCCGTTTTTTCATTTATTTTTTGTTCTATTTGAGAAATAGTTCCACCATTATTTTAATCGCATGATTTTCAGCTGTTTCACACATATATTTTACTTCCAATTTCATCAAATATGTTTAATTGTGTTATTTTAATATCATCTGATTGACATGCTGAGAGAATTATTGTACAATCAGTTACCACGCTAGCACTTAAATATGATCATCCTCATCATAAAATCTTGAACACTGATTGGTTGTTTTCATTTGCTTTTTGAGGCGGGCCCCGTATAACACCATTGAGCTGGCCAATGTAAAATTCGCATAGTCCTAGCGCGCTAATAGCGAACCTAATCCTAGCCTGCGTGCATACTAACCATTACTCGCACCTCCGCGTTATACGATGAGCGAGCTAGATGCGAACCGAATCAAATACAGCTTTATCACAGAGCCGTGACTCTCTCCGTACTTGCTTTTATCAATAAACCGGGGCTTACAAATTAAAGAAAGCTTGAATGCTACGTTCTATTGATGTTTCCATGGTGACGTCTTTAATCCGTTCGTAATAGAACTTCAAATAATAATGCAGATTATAAAATCTACGAATTTAAATGCATCTGGCCAATTACCAATGAAGTTACAAGGAAACGCTTGATAAAATGCAAAAAATAGCTCCGCTACGCTCGGACTCACGGTGAATGAAATAATAATAATAATCAAAAGAAATCAATTGAAGTCAAATTCGATAGAATATCAAATCAATCAAATCATCATGCAAAGAAAAATGAAATCAAATCAAATTCAATAAATTAAAATCAATCCAGTCAATGATATGAAATCAGATCAATTAAAAAAATAAACTTCAATAAAATAGCATAAAATGAAAAATCAAATCAAATCAAATAAATTAAAACAAAAATCAAAGCAAAAAATATTAATCAAACCAATAGAAAAAATTTATTAGAATCTTCTTGGTGATAAGGTTGGTACAAAATAAAAACACAACTAAGTTTACACAACCTTTCGACTGATTGACTTCAGCCATTCTCAAATGAATAGTTATGCTGGCGACCGTGACGTCATGTATGCAAATTCTAATTTTCACACTGCGAAGAGTTCAATAACAAAAGAGACATGTGCTACCACGTGATCCATTAGCTATATCAATAGTTAAAGGGGCATATATAACGCAGCGGGTGAATCTCTCTTTTTTAGGAGCGAGCACAATTCGCAAGGCGCAGTGGAGGTGTTGAACCCATCAAACAATAGAATCACAGCAGGACAGTAACTTTACGGTCAAACCCTTATTAGCTCAAATGCATATAAAATGGTCATAGAAACAGGAAAAAGATTACAAAATTGCTATATGATGTCTGAATTTTTGTTATATATCACGATTCCATTCCCAAAATAGGAATCACACATTTAGCTTAGTCTCAAATGAGATTAGAATGTGCTATATTTAGCAAAGGTTTGTACTAGAAGTGTTTGGAGCTTCATCAAGACTTCCAACTGTGTGCTGACATTTGTCACGTGACTGTGCCTTACGAATTGCAATTAGGTTCGGCTTGCTAGTATAACCCATGCCATGCCCATCGTATAAAGTAATGCTGTTTGTATTGTTATTTATGGTCAAGAGCGGTGCAATAGCGTTCTCTGCCCTTCTCGAAACCAGCTAAATAAGAAGCGCTTTGAAAGAAGTGCTGCTTGCGTCAACGCTTGGTAGTGAATAACCTCAGTATGTATACGATAAACGCTGTCGCATTTATAAATAGGGCGTCAAAGAGAGGATAATTTCAAAACTATGTTAGGGAAAGCGGATTTCGATACGTAATGAAATATATTAAATTATTCAAAGAGGTAGGAATATCAAAATTAAGAAAGGGATAGTCTTATGTAATTAAAAATATGCTCTCTTGAACAACTATTTGAATTACTGCTCCTAGTTGTCTCGTAAGACTCGTACAGGTCTGTACATTTTACCATCCTATTCCGATCGAAAACTCCTTCTGATCAACTACAAACACGCATAAGTTGGCTTCAGATGCAGGTGGATTCAGAAGGAGGATTAGCTCAGATGGTAGAGCAACCGAACTTCAGATCGGATCATATCTGATCGACTGTGGTTCAAATCCCCCTAAGGTCAACTCAGCCGTGACTTTATCTTAACATCAAATGAGTACAATCTGAGGATGGTGGATGGAATGGTCCAGAGGGAATTGCATTGTGAGTAACTGCGGCGCATCGTTGCGCATTGACAATCAAGACATATACTGCTATGAAATCTGTTAAAATTGATCTGCAGTGTCACGGCTGAGATCAACAAAGAGCGTTTAAAATCATTGCTCTCAGCAAAAAAAAACCACTCATCTAGAAATAGAGGAGTGGTACAGGTGCCTTCGGTAGGGCGAGACCGTCTACATTACTTACTAGACGCAGGACAGGGGATTCCACACCTGACAGTTCAGAGCGTTATATACACACAACATACAGAACATACAGACGGGGGTTAGAGGATGTTTGTATTCGTTTTGTACGCCTTTCTGAAGTTGACCTTTGTTTTTTTTTCTAGAGGATAATAGGATTGGCATATGCAGAAAAGGCCGGGCCATACTGACTTTCGAAACAAAACTGTTCCAGATATTTAGACTTCAGTTTCATCAGGCCACTATATTCACTGAAGGATGTATAAATGAGAATGATGAGCAAGGTTTCACTCATCAAAATTTAGGTCAAAATTTATTCAAAATGAAAAAATCATCATTACGAAAGCTTTTATCGAATATGTGTTCAGGGCTGAGTACTTAAATATAGAAAACAAGAAACTGCTTATTAGAAGTAGATCAATGAAATTGTAAGTTTTAAATGTATACCTATTTTTTATGTGTTTTTTATCGGCTGCCTCTTTTCATTGAAGGTAAAAATGACCAATGCAAAAACAATTAGGATGGTGAATTGTTTTGGATTGTTTCTGTTTTCTTCATTTATCTCTACGAACGCAGGTGCGTATATATATAGTGATTATGTGCCCGTTGAAATGCTTCACAGTGTGGCATGTACAATAGATAGTCAAAGATGACGCATTCGTGACAGTCAGAATAGTTATGTCTATCGTACAATTTGATGCATGTCATATCTGAAGAATCACGTGATTAAATCATATTTAACTGAATACATAATATACATGTTGCCTAGCAACATTAAGTTTATATTATGACACACAGCAAATGAGTCAACACAGGTGAGATCGTTCCTCTTAGGCCAAGGAATATGAGCAATTCGATCAGGTCTCTTTCCACCATATCTTGAAAGACCAAGCGGGTCCAAGGAGCGAGTGGATACTGCAATGGATGCTTTATTAATAATGCTGTTGACTCTTGCTTGCCGTGTCCATCTACCAGTGGATTTTAAGTAGGCTAGTGTCTAGACAATGATGTCCAGATGTAAATACGAAGCCTCATTCCATAACGGCCCTCAACTCCACGCAGACGCTACGACGCTACGATTATGGCGTAATGAAATTTGAGAGAGCAAGGTGATGGTTTCAAAATGACAAAATCTACCTGGTCAATAACAGAGCAAAGCGCTCTTGCGGGCATAAACTCACGGATAATTGCTTCCTAAGTACATCCTGTCCAATCACAGCGCGGTACATTATCTCGTGGGCTTGGGTCGTATGACACATAATTCCGATGTTCAATTTTATGAATATGATTTCATCTTTCTAGTAAAAATATACACACGCTGCATGTGGCTGAAACATGAACATGCACATGCATTGTACAATTAAAATATAGTAATTAGGAGTACGTGTTTTCCCTAACTTCCTTAAGCAATAAGAGCCCGACCTTCAAAAATAATCAAAACGGTGCTGAAACTTTTACCATAGAATGATCATTATTTTTTTATTACTCTTCCTTTAGATTCATTGATCTCAATATGGAACAAGCCGACATGTGACACCGGATTCTATCCATTTAACGATAAATGTTGGAGTCTGCAATCAACCCGCTTAACATTCTCTGAAGCCATTGCTTCATGTCAAAATCGAAATGCAAGTCTTGCAACTATAGAGAATCAGCGAGAGAATGACTACGTCACATTTTTGGCTACTTCAATGTTTCTAAAACGTTTTTACATTGGCTATTACAAGGTTGGGGATATTATAAATGGTTGGATGGAACACAGCCTGCGTACGAAAATTGGAGTGTTTATCATTTGAAGGATGAGGATACGAATTGCACAATTGTTACAAGAAATGATGACTGGAGACCGTCTCCTTGTAGTTTCCCTAGACCCTCGTTGTGTTTCTACAGGACGAGTAAGTATATTATCCATGTTCATCAATTGTTGATAGGAATGTAAATAAAATATACCAGGGGTAGGGGGATGGATGGAAGACTTTGATACATCGGGTATACGTTTGACTTGCTGTAAATATTGCTAATTCCAGGCTAAAATTCTTTATAAAGTCATACGCCAATATAGAAGCCTTGCTTGTGTTGTGTCCGTATTTTCTGACCTTTAGGCGCGTGAACATTTATGAAACAATAGGATATATAACAAAATACCGTTGTGCAGGAGTCTGCAAGACCACTCTCAAAGGACACAAGTACCACTTTCCAATTATAAAAATGAGGCAGCAAAAGAAAGTGGGACTCGAGCCAGCCCAGCTATACGTAGGAAGTGGCCTATCACATGTCTGATAAGATGTAGAGTTTCGCCTTTCGGAGACAATTTGCTATCGAATTCAAAACCAATGAAATTGAAATGCTGGTACGTAACAACACAATCGAGGAAAGTGTTTTCTTTAATTAACACCTACCTGCCATCCAATAATTGGTTGTTACATTACTTTCGTCATCTATCAATGATCACTGAAGAATTATTGAGGAAATTCTGATTATCGATGTAGTGTAGCTAAGGCTTCTTTGTGTTTCTACAGGATGAATATGTATAATATATTTCTAAAAAATAAATATAAATTTTCCATAATTGAGCTTCCATCAAAGTTTTCAGACATAGAAGCACTCATCATTGATATTCATCTATCACGTTATCTGACTTATCGCACCGCTTGTATTTACCATCCTCCGTCGTCTTCTGGCTCTATGGAAGAAACAAATCTTTTATGCAGTTATGTTAATTTTTGTTCAGCCTTCGATTTTCCTGTATTTATCACTAGTGATTTCAATTACCCTGCGATTAATTGGCAAATACCAGAATGTACCAGTGGCTCAAATACTGAGTTATTCCTTTCTGCTGTCCTTCAAAATCATTTACATCAAGTGGTTCCTGAGCCCATTCGCAATGATAATATTTTAGATCTGGTTTTAACATCTACTCCAGAATATATATCTGACATAGAAGTCAGTGCTCCTTTTTCTAGTTCATGTGATCATAATTCGATAATTTTTTCTATACATCTTCCTGCCGTAATTCACACCCGCAAATACCTTCACTGAAAGATGACAATGGATTGCAGCATTCAGATGACTCTGCAAAGTCCAATCTACTAAATCAATATTTTTCTAGCGTCTTTACTACTGACGATGGCATTAGCCCACCATTTGAGAAACTAGTTTCAAGTGATAATGGCCTGGGTTTTATCCAATTCTCAATTGAAAATATATTGAAAGCGCTCAAGTAGCAACCAAACAAAAATTCAAGGACACCAGATGGCTATCCTGCAATCTTTTTGAAATCCATTGCCAACTGAAATAGAACTTCCTCTTTCAATGTTGTTTGAGATGTCCATGTTGTCTGGTAAATTACCTGATATCTGGAAGATTGCTATTGTCATTTCCATCTATAAAAAGGGTAAATCTAGTCTATGTAAGAATTATCGACCAATTTCTCTGACGTGTATACCATGTAAATTGATGGAATCAGTTATTACTCAACAGCTTCGTGATTATCTTTTAGATAATAATCTAATATCTGATGCCCAATTGGATTTTTAAGTAGACGCTCGACCTGTACCCAGCTACTTCAGTCACTAGACCAATGGTGTACCGCCATAAATAATCGATGCAGAATTGCTACTGCATTTATCGATTTTAGTAAAGCTTTCGACACCGTGTCTCATCAGAAACTAATGCTGAAATTAAAATGTTACGGAATTAATTTTGAACTCTTCAACTGGATATCCTCTTTATTACAAGATCGCACACAATCTTTCGTCATTGGTGATCATTATTCCCTATCTGAACCTGTAATTAGTGGAGTACCACAAGGTTCAGTCTTAGGACCACTATTATTCATTCTATATATTAATGATATTATTACTTGTCTTGAAGAAAACACTACTGTTAAGCTCTTTGCTGACGATGCAAAGTTTTCTTGTAATTGCAAATTTAATGAAGATCATGCGAATGATCTATTTCAAACGTTATGCAATCTTTCAGAGTGGGCAGACACATGGCAATTGCGTATTGCATATGACAAATGTTCTGTTTTATCAACTGGCAATTTAAACTTTCCTGAGTCTGATTATTCTATATCTGGTCATACCCTCGTAAATGTAAATAATGTTCGTGATCTTGGTATTATCATCACATCTGATATGAAACCATCCAATCATTGCTCTATGTTAGCTGCAGAGGCATACGGGAGAACACACCTTATTTTTAAATGCTTCTCTTCATCCAACGTAGAATTATTGGTTAGAGCTTACAACGTTTATGTCCGTCCGTTATTGGAATCTTAGTCGCCAGTATGGAATCCATGTCTCGTGAAGAATATTAAAAAGTTAGAATCTGTCCAACGATATTTTACCAGGAGATAATTCCGATTACTCAATCGTCCATATACAGAATACAAGAATCATTTGAGTTTACTAAATCTAGACAGTTTAGAGCGCAGGAGAGTGTTTTTTGATCTCTGCACTGTTTTTAAAATCACGCATAACCTTATAGATTTATCAATAAATAACTTAAGCTTCAAATATGATAGTAACAAGTACTCAATGCGTGGTCATACTTACAAACTTATTGTTCCACAAATGCCGTGTTTACAATCCGTTCAGAACCAATTTTGTAACCGTACAATACCCTGGTGGAACAATCTGACGGATGATATTGGAACATCAAAAACTATTGCTCAATTCATAGAGAAACTACGATCATTTAATTTGTCAGCATTTTGTAAAATGTTTATATAGATAAAAAAAATCAGTCTTATAGTTTTACATATACCTAATATATAGATACATATCTAATACATAATTAATAACCTTTATTTAATCTAGTTTTTAATTAATATTAAGGCTGTATGTAAGTGACACTTTCTATAGCGTAAAGTGTCCTTTATTTGCCGGTCAAAATGACAAAATATATCATATCATATGATATCAAGATTTATTCTAATCAATAGGGTAAAATCATAGAAAACCGAAAATCACAATTTTTGCCTTGACTACTTTGGCAGGATTTTTCGATAAAGCGATAAATATTTTTTGAGAAACAAGCATTTGAAAAAATGAGAATTTCAAATCTTGAAAGACCGAAAATGAAATCTAAGTGACGTCATACTGTAAAAATGTTCATCACGACGATTGAGCGCGATAAGATCATGACATCTATCGAACATTCGATTATAGCAGCTACACGATTTTCGAATATTTCGTTCTTGCGAACGAGTCATCTATTTACAAGAGTTGGGACACTCTTTCATGTGCCGCTATCGTCTCCTATTGGACAGATGCCAGTCACGTTATTTTTGCACACCATCTTTGTCCTTTCGGAAACAGGTTCTCAATCATTTCAAGTGAAATGCGCGAAAAAAATACAACTTTTACCATTGAAAGTAAACATAGGCTATTAAATCATTTGATTAGAAGCTTCAAATTTACGCATTTTGTAATAAAGGACAACGCAATTAAATTTATATTTTTATTCGCAACGTTTCGGCTTTGCACTGAAGCCATTATCAAGCTAAAAAATAATTTTACATGTTACCTATTTATATAACTACAGAAATATGAAATTAATACTAAGGTCTATTGGGAATAGTAATATACTGGTCTATTGGGACCCATTGTACTTGAAGAACTTTGTTCATGAGAATAATAGCGATGGAATTGAATCCATTTGTCTATTTAATGAAGGAGATTGTTCTCGGATAAATAACATTTCATAAACTTTGCAATCAAATTGATTTCGGCAGTGCTTAAGAATTGTAAAATTGTTAAAAATCTCGTTGATGTCGCCATTTTGGTGCGCTTGCCTCATGTGTTCATCTATTGATGAGGATGGTCTTTGATGCTCTATAATTCGAGTGTGTAAATGGCGACAAGTGAATCCAACATAGCTTGATTGACACAAGCCACATTTAAATTTGTAAACAACACAGTGTTGGCTCACGAGCGCCGGTTTGGTCTCTCGATGTCTGAGATCATCAATAATCTTGCAGCTTCTAAAAATTGGCTTAAAAATAACTTTACTTAACTTACTGTTTAAACGTGCTAAGTCCTTTCTAACTAAAATGCTGGCGCTTTGATTTTTAAAAGGTTGTACTATTCTAATTACATCATTATTATCATTATTATTATTTTTAACATGTTTTATTTTAATGATTTTAATAATTCAATTTCAGACACCGATAATGATAATAATAATAATGATAATAATGATGTAATTAGAATAGTACTACCTTTTAAAAATCAAAGCGCCAGCATTTTAGTTAGAAAGGACTTAGCACGTTTAAACAGTAAGTTAAGTAAAGTTATTTTGAAGCCAATTTTTAGAAGCCGCAAGATTATTGATGATCTAAGACATCGAGAGACCAAACCGGCGCTCGTGAGCCAACACTGTGTTGTCTACAAATTTAAATGTGGCTTGTGTCAATCAAGCTATGTTGGATTCACTTGTCGCCATTTACACATTCGAATTATAGAGCATCAAAGACCATAACGAGATTTTTAACAATTTTACAATTCTTAAGCACTGCCGAAATCAATTTGATTGCAAAGTTTACGAAAAGTTATTTATCCGAGAACAATCTCCTTCATTAAATCGACAAATGGATTCAATTCCATCGTTATTATTCTCATGAACAAAGTTCTTCAAGTACAATGGGTCCCAATAGACCAGTATATTACTATTCCCAATAGACCTTAGTATTAATTTCATATTTCTGTAGTTATATAAATAGGTAACATGTAAAATTATTTTTTAGCTTGATAATGGCTTCAGTGCAAAGCCGAAACGTTGCGAATAAAAATATAAATTTAATTGCGTTGTCCTTCATTACAAAATATTAAATCATTAATTGTTATATTAATGGACGCTATAGTAATGGAGATAATAGTATTGTTTACTATTCCAAATGGGGACAAGAACTAGCAAAAAGGAGCCCTTGACTGCAAAGAATCAGCCTAGGGCGTAAGATGTAATCCAACAACTCCTTTTCCATGTAACAAATCCATTAGCATTGATCTGTATTTACTCCCAAGCAACATGCTGATGAGATTATTAACATCAAATTGAAGTAGGATTTTTATGCTAGTTTTGAGAGTCCGTTAAATAAATATGTAGAAAGACAACTATTAAATGGTTATATTACTCCCCGTAGTACTCTTGTTAAACGATCGAACACCATTTCACATAGCTCCAAAATGGCTAAGAAAAACACACAACATTCTCTTGCACATGCGCACTATTGAAAAACGTGCTCGGGTCCAGGCCAAAGAAACAGAAATGGCATTAGTGTCCCAACTCCTGTAAAGAGATGGCTCTGATCGCGCTCACTTGTCGTGATAGAAATTTTTACAGTATAACATGTATGACATCACCTAACTTTCTGTAATGATCTTTGATTGACATATGTCATTGACGTCTATAGTCTATAGTTTGTAACTGCGACACCATCAGAGTTATGGAGTTTTTGTTTTGATCGCTGTCGTTGACATACCAAAGTGCGTAATGATATGCATTGTTTTACTCATTTGACTCATGTTCCATTTACCGTTGATATTCTACAAAGTTAAGTCTAGTTTTCATTTATCGTTTAAAAAGTTTTGAAGAAATATTTTAATATGGGTGAAGATAACGGAGGAAAAGTTACGAGGGAAAGATTGCTGTTTTTACCTGTAGCCACTCCCAGATTGAAGTCATCTGAGAGAGAATATGTAACCGTATTCAAAAGAAGATATGATCGAGTATTTAGATTTAATCAAAAACGAAACAAAACGAACGAAACGAGCATCGCGGAGATGAGATAAAGCCTCTTACGATAAGAGCTTGTATTAATACATCCTTATTGAGAGCCATTGCAACGTATGAGCTTGAGAAAGCTTTAACAGACATAACAGGTGATGACCTAATAAATTTTATTGGTGGAAAGCTAGACATAGGGATAGACGATAGTATCCCAGATGTCGAAGATATTTTGAAAAGGAGTTAAAAATTGATTTATCAATAAAAGTTGGAAAGGCAAGAGTTTTAGTTCAAGATGCTGATGACAATTTAGCTAAGTATGATATAAGGAAACTGTTAGATTCAGACAACAAAAATAAAGTGAAAAATAAATGTATTGTAGATGCTATACAACCTTGTAAATTGAGGGAAACTTTAAAGAATGAGTTGAAATATAGGAAGTAGGAACAGTGAATCAAAGAAAGACACAGAAGTTGTTCAAATTAGTAAATGATCTAACAACAAAGTTTGGTATGTGTAATTTTGTTGAAATTGCTGTAGAGAAAAAGCCAACAGACGCAAATAGTCACACATTTAAAATGCATTAAACCGGGTTTCCACTTGGCGAAAAATTCACTGAAGCGAAAAACTCTCGTCTACTTTCGCGGCGAAATTTTCAGGGGTTGATTTCCACTAGAATTGGATTCGCACGCTAAATTCGACATTTATGAAAATCCATCATGGCACCACTCAATTTGGAAGTTATATTGCTTGTGCGGCTGCAAATTATTCTAATTGTGCTGCTCAGAGGACGTAGAGTAAATGTGGCCAGTGGCCAGCTACTTATATACAAATATATCACTTCATCTCTATTTATGTGGTGTTCTATTAATCTCAAATTAGAATACTACAAATGTAAAGGGCATTGATATGCACCGATGCATTCAGCCATTTGTAGCGATAAAGACTCTACAAAATTCATAGTAATTTGTAGAATACGAATGCTCTAAATTTTAATGACTAAGCATAAAGCCTTTAAATTGAAGGAGGGAGGCAGTGTAATGATATTTGATTGACACATTTCATTGACGTCATATCTATAGTTTGTAATTGCAACATCATGGTGTTTTTGTATTGGTCCCTGTCGCTGACATACCAGTGTTCGCAGGAAAATGTTTAATGATATGCGTTATTGTTTTATTCACTTGATTCATGTTTTAACGTTGATATAATACACTTTCATTCTCCGTTTTTCAAGAATTGAAATCCTCATTTTTTCAAATGGTTAACATCCATACACTTGCATAGACTGCTGATTCCATTGCCAAACGTCATGGAAAACACATAGCGACCATGGGCATCCATAATGGCGGACGCAAATGACCAAAACAGTGGCTTGAAAGCTGCGATACTATTATTTATGACTACCAATTTCGAGTTGCATAATTCATGAGCTAAAATTTCTATTTTTTAATCAGATTTTTAGGTAAATAGTATTTTTTTTTAATTCTTATATTTCCTTGTCTCTTTGTGTGATTTTAATTATTCATAAATGTTTGAAAATAATTGTGATTCTATGAACAAATCTCGCTTCGCTGGCAGGAAATTCTTATTTAAATTATCTTTCTATAACAGTGAGAACATATTGTTTAGAGTTTAGATTGCAAAAGAGTATATAGGAGATATCAAATAATTTGAAAATGTCAATGAGGAGAGTGCTAAAATAAGTCCTTTGCGTCAGCCATCTTTGCCCCCCCCCCATGGTGCATATTTTCGTCAGATGTCTATGTAAGTCTATGGTAACATCGTCTATATCAATTCTTTAGAATTTCAAAACCTCAAATTTAGCTTTAATCAATTTTATAAATATACATATTCGTTTTTAATTAGTTTTACATTATTCTTCATTCAAGATGTTGATAGATTGTTTTATTGTCCATTTATTGTATATAACAGTGTTTAATTATTATTATTAAACATCTATATTATGTACAATATAAACATTTTATTCACTTGGAAATGGCTAGTGGTATTAGTCCCAACGTGGTTGAGATTATAACCATAAAATCGAGAAATTGTTGCCACAGACTTTGCCTAAATAGATATATATTAATGTATTCATAAATGTTCATTGCGCTTAATATATGACTATAGAAATGACATAGGGAACTTGGATAAACTGAGTGGTACGATTGAGTGATATCTATTCCAATGAAGAAGAAAATATCCCAAAAAGTAATTATTTACGAATTTGGCTTGGGTAGTATCTCGATGTTGTGAACATGCTGGCAAAATTTTATCTTCATTTGGCCATGGCTCCCGGGGGAGCGGGGATACTTCAAAATCTTTGAGACGGGGGTAAACCATTTTCAAAAATCGAGGAAACCCCTAAAATTTCACAGCAAGTAAGGAAGGAGGCCTTGAATGTTTTTACGAGTAAAATAAAGGAAAAGTTTAAAACATTTAAAAAATCTTTAAATTGACGCCCTAAAATTTCACAAGAATTTGGAAAAGGCACCCTTTAAATATGGCACGTCGCCGTATTGCCAATTTATGGAAGTTCCTCCCCCTGGTTCAAATTTTGGTATGTTTCAGTTTATAGCAAGGGGGTTAATATTTCTCTTTCAATGTATTGATGTTCTTTACATTTATCATCTTTCGTTGACAACAATTTCAGTCGATCGATATGCCAGATGCAATTCATCATTCGAACAATTGAACGGTGGATGCTGGAAAGCAATTGATACACAACCAGTTACAT
Source organism: Haliclystus octoradiatus (assembly GCA_916610825.1). Taxonomy (NCBI): domain Eukaryota; kingdom Metazoa; phylum Cnidaria; class Staurozoa; order Stauromedusae; family Haliclystidae; genus Haliclystus; species Haliclystus octoradiatus. The sequence goes on along the minus strand of OU744449.1, from coordinate 23,969,082 downwards.
GGAGAAATGCAAGTGAACAATGTGAACAACACGGTTCGACACTGGCAACGATAAAGAATGAAGATGAGAATGCATTTGTATTGAAAATGTTGCAAAATCTTTACAGAAATAGAAGCTTGGGTTTCCATTTTATAGGATTGAGTGGTAATGAAATCTACGGTCTACAACAATGGATGGACGGTTCAGCTACATCATATTTCCAATGGGGAAAAAATGAACCTAGGTTTGAAAAGAGTTTCATGTTTTACGAAGCTGATATTTCTTACGTAGCTGTTATGGTGGAGGATGGCAATTGGAGATTGAAAATTGCGGATATTATTGAAGCTAAGCCATTGTGTGGATACCGGCTAGGTTAGTCTTTCCTTGTCTTTCTACAAAAAGCATTCTTTTTCTTGGGATTAATCACTGAGTACTAGTTTTGGATTCATTGTATGAATTGTTCTTTTACAGCTGATAACTAATTAATGTATTTGATTAACAGATGGAAGAAGAGGGAAGACTGCTTTGCCAAGATTTTTTAATTAACGAATACATGTTTGAAATAATCATTTGAAAAAATGTCAAATTTAAATCTTAAAAAACGGAGATTCAACGGGTTAAGTGACGTCGTTATATCTAATTCCCCTGGGCTAATTCCTGATGACGACGACTAAGCGCGATTAGATCACGACAGCTCACAGATCATTCGTTCATAACCACTAGGAATTTGAAAATCGTGTTGTTGTTATGAACGAATAATCGATAGCTGTTTGATCTAATCGCGCTCACTCTTCGTTTTTCAAGATTTGAAATTGTCATTTACATTTTTCAAATGATTATTTCTCAAGCAAAATATATCTGTTTATTGAAAAATCTTGATATAGTTATTAAGCCCGGTTCGTACGTCGTTCTCTACATGTGCCAATCCCAATCCTGCTGAAAACATCTTCAGATCGACGAAATATATAATTTGATTTCAGAAGCCGTTCTACGAATTTCATGCATAAATTCATTCCTACTAGAGTCGTTCTGAGCGAGTTGGAAGGGGTTCGGAAAGCCTGAACACGACCCTATCACTGAAGGCGTTCTTGTTCCGTTTCATACGCCGTATTGAAATCGATCTGGCGTATGAACCAGGCCTAATGCACTTAGTAAAACTGGTTGAGGTAAAAATGTTGACTTTTAGTTTTTTATGATACGACCTTGTTATTTCCATTACGATTAAAAAATCAAAAGGGCACGCTCAGTTGCAATCATCAACCATCTTGTGGATGTCTTCCTCCCAATAGTTTTGAAGGTTTATGTAAGTCTATGGTTTCCATCCTAACCTGCCGCAAAGGAAAGTTTGTGGTAAATCTTGACTATTCACAATTCCCTATTTATCGAAATTTCACCCTGAAAATGATAAATTTACCCACGTAAACTCGGAATTTTATAAAACCGTACAAAGACCGATATTATTATAATGCATAATCCCAAAAGAAGTATCAGATATAGTATCATGGTGTCAAATGGTGTCAACTATACCTGTACTTACTCGGTAGGGAATTTGGAGCACTTTTAATTGTATATATATGTATACAATTGACAAATTTCTTCTGATATTTTAAATGATATCAATATAAACTTGAAAGCATGTATTAGTTATCTCTTGGATTTCCCTTTGTTTAGTACTTTTTATTGTCTAACAACGCAATAGTGATACTAGTAGTGTCAACCGGAAAAGTACAAATGAAGTTTCCACTCAAATTTTCTTTCAGTTTTTGAAACTTATGAGGCTCTTAGCTCTCATCTGCTATGAAGCTATGAAGTTTTGGTGTTCATTTTTGCATGATTTTAAATTTGCACGCTGACAAAAATGGTTCAAGTCTCTTACGGGTCGGGATATAATGAAATAACTAACAAGAAAACTAGAGAATTAAAATTGTTATCTATGAGAGTCTTCTTTTTGATAATTTCGACACAGAATATTAACACAGCTAGTTTCTCACAACGTTTCAACCAATTTTCTTGTGCCATTCTCAAGTGAATATTTATAAATTTACAAATTTGTATTAAAAAAATGTTGTCCCTTGTGGGTTGAATGTACATCAAATAGTAAATAAAATACTGATTATTGAAGACATTAAAATCAAAAGTATATTACCTATCACAAAGCCTAGAAATTGAATTAATTAAGTTTCGAATATGTTAAAGTCCATATGGGGGGAATTCTAAAACAACTATGAAAACAATGAATATTGAAAATCTAAAAAACTCTAGCTCTAATTGAGGCTAGGGTTATATGGACGCACCGAACTCAATTCGAATTAGGTGCGACACCGAATTGCATTAAATTCGCATTTGGGGTTATACAGACGAACCGAATGTCGACGATCTTTAAAAACTGGCCAAAATGTCACGTGATAGGAAGTAGTTTTCTTGGAATTATACCGCATGGTTTGAAACCAGAGTGTTTTGTTTGCATTATTTTTCATTTTCAGCGATTTTTCCGTTCTATTTTGCCTATCTATAGTTTGAAACTTGTATGATGTAGTAATCTCACAGGTTTGCAAGCATTTTTATGGGAGACAGTTTTTGTTCTATCAAGGCATAGTACTCAGAGCAAATTAAATGCAAATTTCCATTATAATAACATATTATGATAAAAGCGACCCCAATTCTAGTGCTGATGCATTGTGATTGACTAAAATGAAACGTTTTTAAAATGTTTTAAATCATGATTTTGGAAAACATCAGCTTCCCTGTCAGCCATCTTTCAATCATATAAACAAGTCACCATAACAACATCCCAAAAGCGATGTTCTTTCTATCGTATTGCCATGGAAACATCCTTTAAAATAATTTATGATTTGCACATCCCCCGGTTTATTGCCATATAAGGTAGATATAGGAGCTCAGTCACGGCACCGTGAGTCGAATGTATTTAGTTCGGTGCGATGATAGCTCGCTCGTATAACGCGGCGATGAATTTAATTCATGGAGAAGAGCTCCACACGTCAAGCCTTGACGTGCGGAGCTAGCTTGACGCATTTAATGTTTTTTAAGGAATGTTGATGAACCGAATGATGTTATACGAAGCGCGCTATCATGAGATTTAATTCGAATGAATGAATCAATTGAGTTCGGTGCGTCCATATAACCCTAGCCTTAGGCCATTAAATGCGTCAAGCTAGCTCCGCACGTCAAGGCTTGACGTGCGGAGCTCTTCTCCATGAATTAAATTCATCGCCGCGTTATACGAGCGAGCTATCATCGCACTGAACTAAATACATTCGACTCACGGTGCCGTGACTGAGCTCCTATATCAACCTTATATGGCAATAAACCGGGGGATGTGCAAATCATAAATTATTTAAAGGATGTTTCCATGGCAATACGATAGAAAGAACATCGCTTTTGGGATGTTGTTATGGTGACTTGTTTATATGATTGAAAGATGGCTGACATTGAAGCTGATGTTTTCCAAAATCATGATTTAAAACATTTTAAAAACGTTTTATTTTAGTCAATCACAATGCATCAGCACTAGAATTGGGGTCGCTTTTATCATAATATGTTATTATAATGAAAATTTGCATTTAATTTGCTCTGAGTACGATGCCTTGATAGAACAAAAACTGTCTCCCATAAAAATGCTTGAAAACCTGTGAGATTACTAGTTCATACAAGTTTCAAACTATAGATAGGCAAAATAGAGCGGAAAAATCGCTGAAAATGAAAAATAATGCAAACAAAACACTCTGGTTTCAAACCATGCGGTATAATTCCAAGAAAACTACTTCCTATCACGTGACATTTTGGCCAGTTTTTAAAGATCGTCGACATTCGGTTCGTCTGTATAACCCCAAATGCGAATTTAATGCAATTCGGTGTCGCACCTAATTCGAATTGAGTTCGGTGCGTCCATATAACCCAGGCCTTATACTAGTAGTGTTGACGATTTTAATACGGAATTGATTTGTCATAAGGAACAGATTTACAACGGAACCAATTTGGATTACGGAACTTTATTTACCTAATCAAAACCATAATCATAACAATACTATTTGCGTTGGAACATTTAACCTTATTATTTAAAGTAAACATTTAATATGCTTAGATTTTATAACCATGGTTGTGTAAGAAACTTATAAGAATAAAAGTGTAAGAAGCTATTGAATAATGCTAAAGTTATACCCCGCAATTATAACCCGATAATAATAGTTGAATAGCTTAATTTAGCCTCTGTATTTCCTATAAATACCGTTGCAATTTACAAATAAGATGAGATAAGCTAGAGGCTTAATAAGAACATATGTATTAATTCAAGATTAAAGATTATACATTGTATACGCATCTCCCGAAGCGGCGCTGCCCTTCGATGTTATAAGTAAACCAATAAAGAATATAATCAAAGACATACTTCTGGTGTATTTGGTGAGTCAAGTTGTTCATATTACTTGCTGTTGTCTTAATAGTCCAAGTAGTAAGCTATCGTCGGTACACATAAGTTTTAAGTTCCTGATAGAGTTGGCATTAGCGGGTTCAAGTACAGTCCGGCCCCATTGTTTAAAGGCAAACTCCATCATTTCTGGTCCGTCGAACCGGAGAAACCATAGTAAAGTCCACAGATAAGATCTTGTATCATCTTAGTAAATTCCAGTAATGGATGGTACAACCCAAATTTTATGTCCATCTATAAATGATGACCATGTACGTCAGCTCAAACTGTCAAGAAGAGCCAACGCTGGCGTAATAACAAAAGCGATCAATTCTGCACAATCGCAAATTGAAGTCAACGGTAGTAAAAGACTACTCTTGAAATATCGCGGTAAAATTGAAGCAAAATGCGAAGAAGTACGCATTATAAACGACAAAATTATTTCGTCAATTCTCGATGAAGATGAATACGATAAAGAAGTGATGTGGTTTGACACCATTTCTGAAAAATGTATGCAAATGTTGTGCGCGATCGATGATCACTTAGAATCGCGCGATGAAGATAACATTTCAATCAGTCATGCAAGCAGTGTCAGTCAATCAAGTACACAATCAAATGTACAAAGCTTTATTGACGAAAATGAGTTTGGAAATAATGAACATATAGAAAACGTAGACAAAAGTATTGAAGACAAAAATCAATCACTTTCAACCAAGACAAAAGTTAATTTACCATTTGATGAATGGATAGAAAAAATTAATGTGATAAAAGAAAACATCGTTGTTGACAAAGATACAGCTTTAGGAGACACTCTTGTTTCTCTAAACTTAAAAATTGAAAAGTTTTCGGGTGACCCACTCACCTATCATGATTTCGTGAATACATTTAAGCATCAGGTTCACGATAGGAAATCATTAAACTCTCAAGAAAAAATGGCCCATCTTATGAACTGTTTATCTGGAAAAGCAAAATTGATAGTAGAAGGCATTTCACATGACGCACAAGGCTATAAAGCCAGTCTAAAATCAATCAAAGAAATCTTTGGTAACAGAATTGTAGTTGCACGCGCATATATAAATCGTGTAACACAAGGAAAACAAATCTCGACGAAAGATCCAACAAGTTTAAGAGCTTTCTATTATGATCTATTTGCATGCTGGGCAGCATTAGATAGAATGCATTATTTTGACGACGTCAACGCTTCAACATCTTTACTGGCAATTGTAAACCGTTTGCCATTCCATTCACAAAATAGATGGAAACCACGTGTTGTGAAAATCAAAGAAAGAGAAAGGGGAAGACCCTACACTAAAACATGTATTAGAATTTGTGAAAGGGGAATCACTGGCAGCAAACGATGCCGTATGGGGAAATTTTAATACCAATGAACAAAACAAGACAAATTTCAATCAAAAGAAAAAAACTGTATCATCTGTTTCAACAGCAAAACATTGCATATTTTGTGACGAAGATCATGAAAGTTGGTCACACAAAGATTTGCCCGATATGAACACTAGATACGAGCTAGTTAAGAAAAATGCTTGCTGTTTCAATTGTCTGAGAACTGGACATTTTATCTCAAATTGTTCCTCGAAAATGAAATGCAAGATTTGCAACAGAAAGCATCATACAATTTTACATAAAGAAAGAACACATAATGCGAACAGCAATGCCACAACAAACAATGATAACGACGAAAATACAAATGAGAAAATTTCAGCGTCTGCATGCAATGATAAAAATTGCGAAACATATTTGCAAATTTTACCGGTCAAGATATTTGGACCGCAGGGAACCATGACAGTCAATGCACTCCTAGATAGTGGCAGTCAAGTCACGTTAGTCACTGATGAGATAGCATCTAAAATTGGGTTAAAGGGAAACAAAAGGCAATTGAAGATCAATACCGTACAAGGTAGCGCCCCTTCCAAAAGAATCCCTCTGGTCTCCTTGGGGGTAAAAGGGTTAGAGGAAGATGATGTCTATACAATACCTCAAGCCTGGGTTGTTGAAAATTTACCATTAACATGCAATGCCCCAAGCACCCATATTCATAAGAAATGGGAACATTTAAAAGATATTAGTTTCCCTCATTATAAAGGGAAAGTAGAGATATTAATTGGAGCCAACGCCCCTGAACTGATAATGCCTCAAGATATAAGAAAAGGTACTGATGAAAATACCCCTTTAGCAATAAGGACATCTTTGGGGTGGTGTTTATTTGGTGGTTCAGGTGGAGGAGATCAAGCGTATTCAGTTAATGTTCACTCGCTGTCAATTGATGAGATGATGAAACACTTCTGGACTACAGAAAGCTTTGGATGCAAGTATCAAGATCAAGCACCGTTATCTACGCAAGATAGAAAGTCAAATCAAATTCTAGACCAAGCAAAGCTGGTAGATGGCAAGTATGAAATGGGATTATTGTGGAAAAATAATGACATTAAGCTTCCAAACAATTATAAATTAGCTGAGTCAAGATTAAATGCAATCAACAAACGATTTGATAAGGACTCTAAATTTAAAACAATTTATTGTAAAGAAATGAAAGGATATATAGATAATGGACATGCAATCGAAATACCTGATGATGATGTTAATACTCCAGTTAAATTATGGTACCTACCCCATCAAGGCGTTGGGAATCCAAATAAGCCTGATAAAGTCAGAGTTGTATTTGACGCTGCTGCGAAGTACTCTGGCGTTTCATTAAATGATCAACTAGCTACTGGTCCAGACTTACTAAATAATCTACTCGGATGTTTAATAAGATTTCGTCAAAATCCAGTTGCTTTATTAGCAGATTTACAAGGAATGTTTCTTCAAGTTTGTGTTACACCAGTTGATCAAGATGCATTGCGGTTTCTATGGTGGACAGATGACAATGAAAGAAAGAATGTTAAGCAATACCGAATGACAAGACACATCTTCGGAGCTACATCAAGTTCAACATGTGCCATTACTGCATTAAGAAGAACAGCTGATGATCATGAAGAATTTGAGACAGTGGTAAGAAATGCTGTGAAAAATAATTTCTATATGGATGATTTATTACTTTCAGTCAAAAGCAGTGATGAAGCAATTCATATGGCATCAAGACTGAGAGATTTGCTGAAGTTAGGAGGATTTCGTCTCACGAAGTGGATTTCAAATGATCAGAAGGTGGTTGATTCTATTCCAGAAAGCGAAGTAGCAATAAGTATTGTCAACCTGGCTGGTCACCCTGCAATTGAACGTGCATTGGGAGTGAAGTGGAACATCAAGAACGATTTTCTAAGTTGCAAGATTTCAGATGATGTGAAACCGAACTCAAAGCGAGGAATACTGTCACTTTTAAGTGGTATATTCAACCCAGATGGTATGTTGACTCCTATAACGTTTATACCCAAGCTAATTATGAGAGAACTATGGAAACGTAAGGTACTATGGGATGACCCTCTACCGAATGATTTATTAGATATTTGGGTCGATTGGAAAGCTGAACTTCCAAATGTCGAAAATTTAGGCATCCCAAGATACCTCGGTGGTCCAATTCAACCTGATGAATGGCAACATGTAGGTCTACATGTATTCTGTGATGCATCTGAAAAGGGATTTGGTGCAGTTAGCTATTTAAGAATACAATCAAATGATAAAGTGCAATGCAGTTTTCTTTTAGCAAAATCAAGATGTGCATCAATCAAATAACTCAGTATACCAAGGCTGGAATTACAAGGTGCGTTATTGGCCTCAAGAATAGTAAAAACAATCAACAAAGAGTTGGAAATCAAACTAGATGAAACAGTATTATGGTCAGACTCAAAGACTACATTAGCATACATCAAAAATCGAGAGAAGCGTTTTCAGCCGTTTGTATCAAATCGTGTTGCAGAAATCAAAGAAAACACTAATGAGAACCATTGGCGATATTGTCCAACCAAGCTCAACGTCGCAGATGAAGCATCAAGAGGAATAAAGCCAAGTCAACTAACAAAAGAATCACGATGGATTCAAGGCCCTGGATTTCTATGGAAAGACCGTCAATCCTGGCCAACCAATGAGAAGTTTAATGTGAAGGAAGTAGACTTAGAGATAAAGAAAGAGGTAACAGTAACTATAAATGAGGAAGTCGAGGTTGATCAGATTTCTAAATTAATTGACAAATCTTCATCATTCTACAAACTAAAACGTATAATTGCTCATTGTATACGATTTGTTAGTAACTGTTGCAAACCTCTTAGTGGTAGAAGTAATTCAATTTCAATAGAAGATATCACATCTGCAGAAAACGTTATTATCAGACACGAGCAACAGAAACATTACAGAGAAGAAGCTCAAGCAATTTCTGGTAAGAAACAATTGCCAAACAAAAGTACTTTATTATCACTCAACCCTTTTATTGATTCAGAAGGTGTATTGAGAGTTGGGAGCAGAATCAAATTTGCAAAATTACCTGAAGATGCAAAATTTCCAATTATTATACCAAAGAAAAGTCAAGTGGCTATGGCTATTGTCAATGATGTTCACAAAGATGTAGCACATGGAGGAGTTGAACATGTCATATCGAAAATCAGAGAAAGGTATTGGATCACGACTTTGAAATCTATTGTTAAACGTTGTGCATATAATTGTATCATATGTAGAAAGATGTTGTCACCGACAATGCAAAAAATAATGGCACCATTACCATCAACAAGAATCACCATGGCAAGTCCATTCGACACAACTGGCATTGATTTCTTTGGTCCATTCAAGGTAAAAGTAAAAAGATCATCTGAAAAGAGGTGGGGTTGTCTCTTTACTTGCTTTACAACTAGGGCAGTACATATTGAAACCACATGCTCACTAGATACTGACCATTTTATTAATGTACTAAGAAGATTTTGTGCACGTCGGGGAAATCCGACGAAAATTTATTCCGACAACGGGACCAACTTCGTTGGAGCGGAGAAAGAAATTAGAGATTCGATCAAACAATGGAATCATGATCAGATAAATAAACATTTTATGAAATATAACATACAATGGAAATTTAATCCACCTTCTGCCCCTCATCATGGCGGTGTCTGGGAGAGGATAATTCGGTCCATAAAGCGTTGTATTTACGCTATTCTAAATACTCATGTTGTCAAAACTGAAATATTTGATACTGTTTTAATTGAGATAGAAGGAGCATTAAATTCAAGGCCATTAACAAGTTGTTCACAAGATGCCAAAGATTTGGAACCACTAACACCTTTTCACTTATTGCTGGTCAAGTCAGCATCAGTTCTACCACCTGGCAAGTTTGGATCATCAGACATCCTACTACGGAAGCAATGGAAGAAGGCGCAGGCATTGGTGAGTATGTTCTGGAGCAGATGGCAGAAAGAATACCTGTCAACATTGCATCAAAGAAACAAATGGCGAGGATTCAAAGTAGATGTCAAAGAAGGAGATTTGGTCATCATCCACCAAGACCATGTACCTCGTGGACAATGGCCTCTTGGGCGTGTCACGGCGATCAACAGAGGACCTGATGAACATGTACGATCATGCACAGTGAAGACATCAACAAACGAATTAACACGACCAATCGCCAAGCTGTGCTTATTGGAAAGCTCAAAAATTATGACGTCCCATGTCTGTCACTGGGGGGACAATGTTGACGATTTTAATACGGAATTGATTTGTCATAAGGAACAGATTTACAACGGAACCAATTTGGATTACGGAACTTTATTTACCTATAATCAAAACCATAATCATAACAATACTATTTGCGTTGGAACATTTAGCCTTATTATTTAAAGTAAACATTTAATATGCTTAGATTTTATAACCATAGTTGTGTAAGAAACTTATAAGAATAAAAGTGTAAGAAGCTATTGAATAATGCTAAAGTTATACCCCGCAATTATAACCCGATAATAATAGTTGAATAGCTTAATTTGGCCTCTGTATTTCCTATAAATACCGTTGCAATTTACAAATAAGATGAGATAAGCTAGAGGCTTAATAAGAACATATGTATTAATTCAAGATTAAAGATTATACATTGTATACGCATCTCCCGAAGCGGCGCTGCCCTTCGATGTTATAAGTAAACCAATAAAGAATATAATCAAAGACATACTTCTGGTGTATTTGGTGAGTCAAGTTGTTCATATTACTTGCTGTTGTCTTAATAGTCCAAGTAGTAAGCTATCGTCGGTACACATAAGTTTTAAGTTCCTGATAGAGTTGGCATTAGTGGGTTCAAGTACAGTCCGGCCCCATTGTTTAAAGGCAAACTCCATCAAGTAGTGTCAACCGGAAAAGTACAAATGAAGTTTCCACTCAAATTTTCTTTCAGTTTTTGAAACTTATGAGGCTCTTAGCTCTCATCTGCTATGAAGCTATGAAGTTTTGGTGTTCATTTTTGCATGATTTTAAATTTGCACGCTGACAAAAATGGTTCAAGTCTCTTACGGGTCGGGATGTAATGAAATAACTAACAAGAAAACTAGAGAATTAAAATTGTTATCTATGAGAGTCTTCTTTTTGATAATTTCGACACAGAATATTAACACAGCTAGTTTCTCACAACGTTTCAACCAATTTTCTTGTGCCATTCTCAAGTGAATATTTATAAATTTACAAATTTGTATTAAAAACATGTTGTCCCTTGTGGGTTGAATGTACATCAAATAGTAAATAAAATACTGATTATTGAAGATATTAAAATCAAAAGTATATTACCTATCACAAAGCCTAGAAATTGAACTAATTAAGTTTCGAATATGTTAAAGTCCATATGGGGGGAATTCTAAAACAACTATGAAAACAATGAATATTGAAAATCTAAAAAACTCTAGCTCTAATTGAGTCACCTTGAACATTTAATGTTGGCTTGATTTCACGAATGGCCAACATTTCATAAACTAAACAGTCAAATTACATTTTCTTATAACCGTAGAAATATTGTTCAAAATCTTCAAGTGAAGAATGATGTTCCTGCTGAAGATGTTTGCCAAGACTATAGTTTTCATGTTCTTCTATGCGTTCGTATAAATGACGACATGTGTAACCGACATAGTCTGCTTCGAACAGACCACATTTAAAACGATATAAAACGCATTGTGTAGTAAGCAAACTCGGTTTTTCGTCACGATAACGAAGACCATCAAGCAGTTTCTTGCTTTTAGAAATTGGATTAAAATTTAGGTTAATTTTACAGTTAAGACGATTAAATTCTTTCCTAGCTTCATCGCTGGATCGTTGGTCTTTAAAAGGTAGAACTATATTTACAATATTTACATTTTCATCAGGCAAAGGTCTAGAGTTAAAATTATTACTTGTCATTTTGTTTAAAATAGAGTTAAGAAGACGAGACGGGTACTAAAAATTGTTAAAAATATTCTGTTTTAAATTGATCTTCCGATGAACATATTCGGTGGTCTCTGTGCATAGCATTGTTTTTAATATGCCAGTTTTATAACGTTGGTATACATAGCTTTCATAGTAAAGAAGGATGCCTTTGTTAGTTGTTTTACGGTGAACATTAGATGTTAATTGTATGCCATTGTTGATTAGTTTTATTCCAAGGGTTAATGGGGTTAATAACTTCTTGTTTTCCTCCGATTCAAATGTAAAAGTCAAGGATGGATGCGCATCATTTAAATCTGATAATAAAAATTCTGCTTCTCGTTTATTATTAACAATCGCCAGAGTGTCATCAACATAACGCCAATAATGTTCTGGTAGCTTGCCCATAAAAGCGTTCGCTAATAATGATACTAGAGGTGATCCCATGGCAACACCGTCTAATTGCTCGGAAAGACAACCATTGAATTGAAAAAGTTGATATTTTGTACTTCTTACTAATAGTTCACGCAAGTTTTCTGGTGTCAAATCCAACGAATGTTTTTTTATTAAACCAATTGTTTTTAAATGCATTATTTACGAGAATGTCAATAGTTTATAGTAAGGGAACGTTAGTGAAAAGTGAGCAAACATCAAAAGAAACCTTCAAACTATTTGTATCGAAACCAATTTCACGTATTACTTCACTAAACTCCAATATGTCAGGAATAGTAAAATCATTGGTCGCTGTTAGCGGTTTTAATTTTCATCGAGCAATTTGGCCAAAAGAAAGTTATACGAGCCCACAGAAGATAAAACAGGGCGCATTTTTGGCTTCCTTTCATGTGTTTTTTGTGGTCCAAACATATGCGCTAGCCTTGAACCTTTTAGAAATAGTTTTTCGGTTATAGTGTCAGGATACGCTTTAACGTTTTTCGTATCATCCTCTCCTTATAAAGAAGTGGATGTGGATGTTTCGGAGGTCTCCCACGTCGCTTCTTATTAGGATCAATTTCTTTAAATTTATCGATTCTATCTACAAATGATTCCTCCAATAGATAATTGTATTGCAATTTATTTATAACTGCTACACCGATTCCTTTATCCGGCTTTGTAATAGCGAATTTTTTTTGCGTTTTAGAGAAAAAAGTGCCCTTAATAAATGAGAATGGCACAAGAAAATATGTTAAAATGTTGTAAGAAAATAGTTGTGTTAATATTCTGTGTTGAAATTGTTATGTTGATAATAATTACCTAATTTGTCTCCCATAACAGGGCATATCTACTATAATTAATAGTCATAATATTTAGAAACAACGCATTCACTTCATGTAGCTCGATCCTATTGAGGGTTCAATTATCTCTCATCAATTTCACTACAACAATGATTTGTTTTCTAATTTAATGGGTCATTGATTTTTCATTAAATACAATTGGAATGAAATTCTTACGAATATCATTTCAAAATATGACCCGAAGATTTCAATATAATTGTTTTTCAAACATATGTGCAATATTAAAAATAAAATAAGAGTTACATTTGAATATAGCAAGTCCCAAGTTGCTACTTTTTGAATTTCTCAAGTTGAACTTTTAATTACGGAGTATACATTTAATTTGATTTTGAAAAAAAATTCCATCTGTTGCAGCTTGTCGCCATTTTCAAAACACATGAAACCGCGCAGGTATAGACCTATATACCTACACGCTTTTAGTGGTTGCCATTGAATCTCGTGGGTTGTCTTGATATAGCTGCTAAACACGTGGTACAAATCCACCAATCGTGAAATTCGAGTTTTTTTCCAGTGATTATTAAATTACTATATACTTCTTCTTGTATATAATCACAACATATAGATTGTAACTCACGTCTTCTTTCAGATTGAAATATACACTTCAGCTGTTGTCAACGTGGTTACTGTTTACTCTTCAGTTCAATCAATTCACTTATTACTCTGATAACATTACAATATTGGTTCTATTGAGACTGAATTAATTTGTATCATTTTATAGGTTTATCAGAATGGTCTGGATGGTCTGTTTGCTATGATGTGTGTGGTGATGAATATACAGAACGGTATCGTAATTGCACTCCAATGGGACACTGTACAGGCTCACAAATGGAAAGACAACCATGTCAGATAAAGAAAGAGAATATGACAAGTGGTAATATATTATATGATCATATCATAAAGACAGGAGCTTTGTTATCATTGGATGTCACATTAAATTTTCTGTTTCAGCAGTTTTTGCCATAAATTTGAGTTCTGATGATTGTTAAAAGCCAATTATGAAAATAGGACAAATAAGGGTCGATTGATTTCTCATAATCCATAATGAATTTCAAACATCAATACTGATTGTGTAGCACCATTATCTTGTGTGTTAGCCTATATCGGAAGGATCGCATGCGTTAAGCTATATAACTAGAAATGACAGTCTAAACCATACAGCTAGAAGTACATTATAGGAGTACGAGCCTTCGGCTTTTGGCTTCCAGCCTGCGACCGGGGCCAATTAGCCTTCGGCCTTCTCAAGAGGTCGCTTTGCTCCCTCTAGTAGCCTGCAGTAAAACTTGTCAAAAAGAATGTTAATAAAACAAAAGAGTCATGAAAAGGAATTAAAATGTAGAACAACACTGATAATAGATTTCAGTTTTATGATTAATCATTACATACATGTAAAGTATATTAAAATGAGATTGATACTCTATTGTATTACATAATTTAATTTAAATATATATGGGTTAAGAATAAGTAAATGGTATGCTGACTACATAGTTCGAATGGAAATAAATATGCATTGGAAGTTATTTAACCAGTTAATGAACTGGTTTTCACATTGAAAGGCTTGACATGAAATATTATTGCTGTAGGGTTATGTGAATCTCTGCATGAGATTGAGTGATAAGAACAAAACAGAATGCTGAAATTTGATACAATAAGCTACATAAATGAATGACCCAAACTACAACATTTTATCAACTTTGAATAACCTCTCACATCGAGGACAACTGTCGAAACACTGTTGAACAAAATCTCTTTACAAGCTAAATTAAAGTAATTTGAGAACTTACATACATACATACATACATACATACATACATACATACATACATACATACATACATACATAGTAGTAGTAATAGTATAGACAGTCACATTATAGGAATGTGCCGTCCCTCTTACGCCTTACATATTTGCTACACAAAGAACGCCACAAAACACGGTCAGACATAGCTGACAAAGAAACTTTTAAATAACACAATTCACGATACAAAACATTATGAAAAGATACTACTCTACCATAGCCCCGTCGAAGCATCTCCTTCGGTTGCCAATGAAGGATGTCATGCAGCGGTTGAGGGGCATACGTCTTTGATCTTTCGATGTGATCTGAAAAAGACATCTGACGTTGATGAGCAATAGCAGAGGCAGAAGGGGAAAGTTTTCTAAGTTTAGCAGTAGACAGTAAGTTGGGCCAATGTACTCCTAAAGCATGCCGAAGCATGGCGTCATAAGCTGAGTCAAGTCGGGTCAATAGTACATACATACATACATACATACATACATACATACATACATACATACATACATACATACATACATACATACATACATACATACATACATACATACATACATACATACATACATACATACATACATACATACATACATACATACATACATACATACATACATACATTCATACATACATACATACATACATACATACATACATACATACATACATACATACATACATACATACATACATACATACATACATACGTACGTACATACATACATACATACATACATACATACATACATACATACATACATACATACATACATACATACATACATACATACATACATACATACATACATACATACATACATACATACATACATACATACATACATACATGCAACATACAACATACAACATACATCAACAGTTAAAGCACCGAAATCATTTACGCTATGTTGCCATGACAACAGAGAATACTGAGGATTGGGTATGTTGAACGACATAAATATACTAAAGACAAATTTAACACCTGCAATGGGAATCCGAAAGAAACCTGGCGCCTTATTCAATCATTAACAAGGCATTTTCAGCACTCCATGTCTTCTACCATGTCTTCCTTTTGAGAAATTGAATGAAATGAATGAATTTTTTGGTGAAATTGGGGAGAAAGTTCAAACGATCAACAGTCTCCAATGTAATACCTACTTTTGATTTTCACCAAACCACTGAAATAGACATCATTAAAGCAGTGTGTCGGTTCTCAAACTGGAGTTCCCATGAGTAGATGGAATTAATTGATACATCTTGAAAACTCCACTACCTTCGACTATCACACCGGCTACGTCTTTAATTAACCTTTCAATTAAACTATCCACTTTTCCTACGATATTTAAAACTGCTCAAATCACACTAATTCCAAAAGTACCTGAAACCACACTACCTGATCAACACCATCCAATTTCATTATTGCCATTGTTATCAAAGCTTACGGAACGTATCATTTATCAACAACTATATCATCATGCAAAAGATCTTTTTCAAACTCTCAACATGGCAATAGACTTGGACGTTCAAGCATCACTGATCTCCTTGAAATATCTGACAGCATTTTTCAAGCTATGGACGATCACAATTTATCAATTCTTCTCCTCCTGGATCTATCAAAGGCGTTTGATAGAATATCTCATAAACTAATGTTACATGAGCTTGCATTATCTGGTCTGACATCAAAAGCCATTCACTGGATGTCCTCATACTTAACAGACAGAAATCAATTCATTAAATTTGGCGAAGCAGTATCACAAAAAATGTACCTCACCTGTGGCGTCCCACAGGGATCAATCTTGGGACCATTGCTTTTCGTTATCTATGTTAACAATATGCCAAATGTAGTTCAAAACTCTCTGTCCTGGCAATACGCAGATGAAACACAACTCGTGTACAGTTACAACCCAAAACATCCTCTGTCCAGAAACAGAGCCAGCGATAAAATCAACCCTGATCTGAAAAATATAAGTGAATGGTGTAAGGATAACTCTTTGTGCACTTATATTACAAAACGAAAGCATTATGTATCGGTCACAAGAGAGTTTTGGCAAAGAACAATCCTCCAAAAAGCATATATCATGCGTACCAACTGCGAGGAATTTAGGGCTAGCTCTCGATTAAGAACATTCTTACAAAGCACACGTTATGCAAGTGATAAAAACAGCGAAGTATAGCCTATCCAGCATTCGAAGAAATAAAGATGACTTACCCCAATAATTATTAATTACAGTAATCGAGTCAATGATAATTCAGCCTGCTCTCTATGGGCTTCCAGGTTGGTGCTCTTGTTGTCCAGCCTTGTTACAGAAATTTCAGTGCGATGTCATAAATAATGCAGCAAAAGTCATCTTGGGAAAACCAAAGTTTTCGCAAATGGGAAACAGTCTCCAACAACTAGGTTGGCTCAATATTAATCAGCAACATGAGATGCAATCAACAATCTTATCCAGAGAACTGACCCCCGAGCTTGCCATAATTACAACACCAGACAACAAGGCCAACCTCATTTACCAGCTGCGTCCACCGATCGAGGCAAGAGACGTTTCATTTTCAGCGGTGCTAAGTCGTTACAAAAATATGCAGCATACACAGAATTACCAAAACATTAATTTATGAGCACCATCAAACAAGGAAGAAAGTCGACTATTGGAAGAAAATCGATCATAAACAGTTAGAGTAAACCCGAACATATCGACATTCAAAATAAATTACACTTCTTAGAAAAAATACCTAAAGCTAGTAAATAAAACAATTTAACAAACAACTATTGAATCTGAAAATAGTCGATAGATATCAAGAAGTGACAATGACAATCTCACATGTAAAACAAGTTTTGTAACCGCTAATTTCAACCCTCATGTTTGTACACTTATATGTCTTTAATACTCGATATTCTTCCAGAACCAAGATAATCTAACTCAGATTTGTGTTTGAAGAGTTTTAAACAGGCCATAATATTACCTTACCTTTCTGAAAATCAACCAAATAAAATGTATTTAACATCCTCAAGTATTGAATAATTCAAATTTAAAAACAATATCTTTGTCAAACATCAATGAAATCCTCAAAAGTCTATCTTTATTTACCTTACCCCCGGAAATTTTTTAGATTTGTATTGTTTGTATTTGTAGATTTGTAGAAAAAATTTGTATCGAAACGATATGATCTTAAAATAGCTTTTCAGCCCAATTTTCAGTGAGTTTGCCGTGGCAGAACAGCTCAAAATATTTGGAAATGATCGGTATTGGGTCAACACAGATAGACTTTTGAGGATGTTATTGATGTCGGACAAAGATGTTGTTTTTAAATTTGAATTATTCAATTGCTCAAGGATGTTAAATACATTTTATTTGGTTGATTTTCAAACAAAGGTAAGATAATATTATGGACACAAATCTGAGTTAGACTATGTTGGTTCTATTATAATGTCTTGTTCATACATACATAAACATAAAATCTTCAAATTATTTCTTTAAATGCTTCACTTCATCTAATCATACTTGTACAAATAATATAAGTTAGCCAATTTCATCTTTGTAGGCCATCTGGTGTTTTAGCTACAAGTAACTCAGTTCCTTCATCTTTTACTTCAAAGGAATGGGCATTAGCTAGTCTATAACTTTTTGCTTTGTTTTTAATTATTTGTAATTTACAACTTTCGCTTTTTCATTCCTTGTCATAACTATGCTGTGATGTCCCTTGAAGGGATTATCCGATCATATGGTTTATCGATTCCTTGTTGTTGTGACGAAATTAAAGCTTCTAGTTACTTCATCGTCACCATCGTCACTTTCCAATTCCACTTAGCTA
The DNA here is from genome assembly GCA_916610825.1 of Haliclystus octoradiatus. Classification (NCBI taxonomy): domain Eukaryota; kingdom Metazoa; phylum Cnidaria; class Staurozoa; order Stauromedusae; family Haliclystidae; genus Haliclystus; species Haliclystus octoradiatus. Next base: position 23,950,481 of record OU744449.1, on the reverse strand, counting down.
CCTTCCTGACATCTTCCTTGTTACAGTTTTTTTTTCTCAGATTGTTTCTTTTTCCCGTGTCATGATAAGTTCCAGTTTGGTACGCCTGGTTCAGTCGCTTTGATTAAATTAATCACCGTACTTTCAGGCATGCCGAACCATTTTTGATTGTTTGCCTCTCGACAGTACGGCGTATAACCCAGATTCATCTGTTTACAAGATTTGGAACAGTCTTTCAAGTGCCGCTCGCTACTCTCATTGGACATATGCCAGTCACGTGATTTTATGGACGCCATTTTCGTTCCGTCAAACCAAGGCACGGGAAATTTTTTCGAAAGGAATTCCAAAAGCCTTCTTGCTCAAATCAAAACCATTTTTAATGGAATGAAAATGGCCACTGTCGAGTTCCAAAAATTGTGTGTCCCAATTCTTTTAAATAGATGGCTCTGTTATAAACTAGGGGTCAAAGGAGATATCAAGCGGCGTGCTTATATTTGCAAATCGCATGATTATTTTCAAAAACGTGTTACAAAATTTCGATGATTATTTTGTGTAGCCATGCAAATGCTGTCGAATGTTACCAGCTTGGTCTATCTATATGATTTGATTTTGAAACAATAAAAAAACGAAAACTGTAAATTTGAAGCAGTTTCCACAATAACCATACAATGGAATTATGTGTAGTAAACGTCTCTGCAACTTCACCAAAAATGATACAATTCATTGTATTTATTCCCCACGTGTTCATCGAAATTCCCGCAGCCTGTGTTGCTTATATCTTTTACTAAAAATTTGCAAATCTCTGAAGTTTATTTGAAACGTGTATGCAGGTACGCAGGTATGGGCAGGTATACACGTAAGCAGTTAAAAAAGCACCGCTAGCATATACGTATTGCTACTGACTCATCATTGTTGGCACCCATTATTTCACGTCAATAATTGAGGCTCCCACATCGAATTATCGTATTGCACAGAGTATCATTGAACGAATTATTTGTGGCTCTTTGTCTGGACTTGGAACTTATACTTCAGATTGCTTGGTTGCCAGGCATTTCCAAGACATCATAAATTGTTCTATATGTTTCGTGCTGCGTCCTCATTTTCTAAAATTGTCCATAAATCTAGTCTGAATCAGCCTCTTTGGGAACTGCATGCACGGATCGTGTATGTTGTGAGTAAATAAGTAATCACGTAAATATCAATTCCGTTTATATCTATTTGATTTATCAATATACGAAAAAATGTAATCATACATAACTTTGAATTCATAAAAACTGATTAACTGGACTGGGTATCTCTAAGATTGGTGATATGTGTGATGTAGTCATGCACCTAAAAATAAACTCATGCATGTATGCTGTATTTCCATGTAACTGAAAATCATATGTTCTATTATATATTGTAAATATTGAAATTATGTTGCAATGACATTTAATTCTATCCAGGAAAGATCTAAACGTATTCTCTGTTCAGAGCGACACCAAAGTTTTCTAAAAATGAAAATGCGTGTATGCTTCATAGTTATATGGTATAACAAATGTCGATATTGGATTCATGGAATGATAGATTATAGAATACAGGGATTGGCAACTCTGTTGTTCTTGACCACGAGGTCAGATTTTGTTGAATTTGGCGCGAAACGTAGTCACGTGATCTTGAGCCGACACAAGATTACAACGATGTTGTCAGAACCTTTTAATCTCCGTAACTTGCATACTATAATATCCTACGTTGCTCAATATTTTTCCAAGTTTTATGTTTTGACAATGTTAAATAGAGCTTACTTTAAATGTCCATGACAATTTAATTACGTTTAAACAAAATAGCGAGTAGATATGGCCAATTTAATTCACCATGTTTTGCGGTATATTTCACCAAAATATTGCTTTGATCATTTTTGCAATTTGCAAATTAATGTTTGTAGCTTTGAAAAAGAAAATGTATGTGATTGTCGTGATTGAATAAATCTACAAATATATTTATAACTAACAAATCACAATCAAGCTGAAATGTTCACTAAAAAATAATTGCGCTTCCAAATGACAGGAATACAGTTTACAGCTAGGCGGCCTATATAGGCCTACGACATACAAGTAGCACAAAATACACTCAACAATTTTCATCACATAACAAAAAATCCGTATAGTGTATGTATCACAGCAGAGGCAATAGAATGAGTACACTACAAAAATTTAGCAAGCAATACACAGAATGAACAAGGTATGGTGCAAATATCGATAACTAGTTTAATAAATTAAAACGCTTGTAAAAACATTCAGTGTCGATGAATTACACTCACATTTACAATGAATTTTACACAATATCAAATTATGTATGTTCACCTTATTATTCAAATTAATGTTGAATTGCTGTTACTTTAAAGTTTGAATTTTCTTTTAATTTGTTTCTTAGCGATTTCTTTTTCAATTCCAGTTTCTCTTTTTAAGTTACAAGCAGTAAGCCCATGCCGCTCGCGTACGAAAATGATCTCATTTCATATTATAAATTATAATACCTTAAGACAAATAGACAAATAAGAAATAAAATCATCAGTGTTTATTGTTATCTTCTAAACCAGGGTGTTGTACTGCTACATCCTAGGTAGATTAAACTTTTGGCTTTTGCAAAACATTCAAGCGTGTTTGCTTCAAGAGTCCATCTGATCTATTTATATGGATAAATTACGAAATTCATTTTCACAGTTCCACAACAATAATAAGTAGACTTTCCGAAGGTGCTCATCCACGCAATGAATTTCAGATAGATGTTTTTATTACTGCCGAGCAGATTTGTAGGGAATAGATCAAAATTGTTGAATATATCTGACACATCTCCAGAAATTTCCGAGGAAATAACTCATTCGTAGTAACTTTTGAGAAAAGCAGATTCATTTGGTGGTGAACAAACCTCATCTTCATCGATTCGATAGATAATTTTATATCAATGTGTTTTGATCGTGCGTGAAGGGTTACTGACATCGTTAAACCACCTTTAGTTTTCCAAATCCTTCAGCAATATTAGCATTAACGTAAACTTCTCTATATGCTCACTTTTCTAAACTTTCACCGATTGAGTTCGCCATTTTCTTCGTCGCCTTCCACGATTAAAAAATTGCCATTTATTTGACCGTCCATTGCAAAATGATGAAATAATCAAGCGTACATTTAGATTTGAAGATTTGAACGATGATAAAATGAGTAGACCAGTCGACCGCGTTGTTGTATGGCACTTGTGAAAATTTGTCACAAAATTCTGTGTCGGCTCAAGAACACGTGTTTCCGGTAAATCTCAAACAGAAACATATTTCGTGCCCAGGCCTTAGTTGCCAATCCCTGTATTCTATAATCTATGATGGAATATATTTAATAAGCTGAGAGTAGGCTCAGAATTGAGCCCCTTTACCTAAAGTATCTGATTATTAGATTATCGAATTGTATTTTCGCATCTAGAGATTTAGAACTTGTTTAGGATCGTCTAACATCATAGATTAAAAAAAAAGGTTCTTTTCAACCCCACTTTCATGATTTGTCTCATTTCCATGTGGTTTTGACCAATGAATGGCCACTACCTCAATTCCAAAATGGTTAGGGTTAGGGTTAGTGTAAACCTTATCCTTTGAATGTTTTACATGCTACTCAATTTGATACTGAAATATATTGAAATGCGTTCTCAATTTTAGAAGCAACTTTCCAATGTGGTCAAAATTTTACTCAATTTGAGTTATCATGCTGGATTTCTGTAAGCTCGCCAATATTTGGTTCTTTCAACACACCTCTATGTCAAAATGGACCAGCTGATCTAGCAATGATCCATAATGAGAAAGAAGATCAATTTGTCAAGATTATGGTGCCTCCTTCTGCCATGTTCATGATTGGTATAAAGTTAGAAGATGGAATTTACAGAAACATTGATGGCTCAACACCCCTCTTTCTAAAGACAAGAACTTCTTACAACAGTATTATAGACAAAATCCAGATGATGTTTTTGAGAAAAAGATATAAAAATTGGTTTTTAATTTCAAATGACAATGTGTTCAGTCCCCCCCATTGCCTTTACAACTATCGAATTGGTAAGATAAAATGTCGCACAATTCTGTGTGGTCTTGATCGAGAATTATATGTACAGGAAGGAGAGTAAAAGTCACCAATGGATTTGACTATACATAATAAATAGTCATACATCATTATCCTTTGTGAAATGTTGTGATTCAGAATTTACGATTGCTTTGCAATTACAACAAAAACCTTTGTCTGGACATAACAGCGGCTAAGGCCTGGTACATACACCGTTCTGTACTTGTGCCGATCCTATTCCGGTTGAGAAAGCCTTCAGATCGACGACATAAACAATTTGGTTTCAGACGCCGTTCCAAGGATTCTATGCATGAATTCACACCTGATGAAGGCGTTCGGAACGGGTTAGAAAGGCGCTCGGTACGCCTAAACACGCACGATCCAATTATTGAAGGCGTTCTTATTCGTTTCATACACCACTCTAGAGTCTATCTTTGATTTTGGATAGAGAAAAATAGGATCGGCACATGTAAAGAACGGCATATGATCCAGGCCTAATTTGCAAAGATAACAATAAAATTGATTGTCCAAAATCGTTGACAAAGAATCAATCACTTCAAAACTAAACGAAGTGGCATTCAGCTAGGATGTAATAGCTCCATTCATAATTTTGTGTATCTATATATATATTATGTCATGTTGGAATATAATTTATCTAGCTCTAAGTGAGACAGGGCGTTATATATTCTTTCATTTTACGTAGAATCCCGAATCAACGTTGTGCCTAGCAAGGCTGAATCGTTAGCAAATAATTTCACACTGAAAGAAAAATTAAAAAACGGCAGGTTTCTCTGGGCAACTTGAAATTCACATAAAATGTTCATAAAATACCTTAAATACTTTCCCTTTTCTTGTTTTAGTCAAATTTTTTGTTTACCTTCTCATCAATAATTTAGAGCCCCTACCATGGTCAGAATGGAGTGGATGCCATTTTGAAAACACATCATGGAGTAAACGTAGACAGAGGGGATGTATGCCAACAAATAAATGTAAAGGGTTGCAAGAAGATTATGGAATATGTCAATCTAAGGAGGCTTGTGAACCAGGCAAGTGTATCTTTTTGTGATTAACTAGTAATTAATATGTACGTTGAAACAATGTTAAAACAATCATGTTAAAAAGGGTAATGTACCATTTCGAATTAGGAGAATGGTTGAAGGATAAATTGAAACTTATTTCTTTCAATTCTTCTACTATCAAAGATTTTTCTGAGTTTTGCGAAGAAATTAAATAACAGTCCACATGACACAAAAAAATTATCACAGATTCGAGTAGCTGAAGCTAAATGATGAAGAATGATGACAATGATTTCTTAGTTTGAGCTCGTATAAGCGGAGATATTTAATACTGAATTTACCCCTATTTTCGATTAGTCACTTTTTCCAAATTCGGATCGATAGTAAGAATAGGAAAAAGGACAACTGAAAACTTTAAAAAATCATATCTCCATTCAAGCGTAATTAGAAGTTTCAAACGTACAAGACAGCTATACCTACACACTTGGGGCACCTTTTCTGCTTGAAACGAGCTCATTGAACCGAGAAATACCTGAGATACAAGCACATTTAGTAGTGGAAGTAGCGTTTTTCTGTAGAAACCGCTCAAGCACCTGACAAACACTTGTCACAAAATAGGTGCACATCACCTCAACTTGTGTCACAAATTGAGGTGATGCGTACGTAAAAGAGCCAGAGAGCAGTTCAAACCGCAGGCCGCGAAGGATGATTGACAAATTTTTGACAGAAAAATTAAATCCAACAACTAAAAACCCTCGTATTTCATGTATTTCTAAGTAAATTATATTTATTTCAAGCATAAAAGGTGTCCTAGAGGTGTGGCATAGCTGACCTGGAGGTTAGAAACTTTTGAATTCACTCGAAAAGAGATACAATATTTTATAATTCTGACTTCACCTATTTTTATAGTACGCCTTCTTGTCATTCCAACTGTCGTTCCGACTTTATCGTAAACAGGGTAGATTCAACATTAAATATCTCCTCTTATACGCGTCCAAACTAAGAAATCATTTTCACCATTCTTCATCAGTTAGCTTCAGCTACCCGAATCTGTAGAATGTTTTCGTGTCATGTGCACTCTAACGGATTAACTAGAACTCGTTTTTCTATTATTCTATCCGTATGTCATTGTTGCGTTTTTGCACAAAGCGATTCTTTTCCCGTCAAAATCGACCTTGGACATGGTATTTTGGAGAAGCTCGTGTCCAATGTTTTGAAACCAAAAAGGAACGAAATTATTTACCACAAGAGAGATTGAGCTTGATTCTCGGCCAACATCATTTTATGTTTCGATTTTTTTAGTGATATAAAATGTAGAAATAAAGAAACATAATCCCTTTCGCCCATGAATAGAATTTGAGAATTACCCTACAAAGCGACGTCTTGTTGCCTGTCACCCATTAACCACAATCACTGTTGAGCCAACGAGTTACCGGGGACAAAGTTGTATGAAGCGGAATCGGGGTCATAATTCCGAACGCTCGCGCCGTCGTTGGATTTCCGTGTCGTCGTTGAATTTCATTCCGTATTTCCGTTTCGTCGTCATCTGCGCTGCCATCTGTGCCAGAATCGGGGTCAATCTTCTTAGCTGCCACTGTCGTCGTTGGATCTCGCTTCGTTGTTGAACTTCATTCCGTCGTCTGCGCTGCCATCTGCGTCGCCATCTGCACAGCTATCAAATTGTCTCTAACTTTTGACTACGGTGTTTTAGTAGCGAGAGGAACGTTTTCGATTTATGTTTGATATTATTTGTAATGGATTTTAATTACTGTCAGATTCAGGCTTAGCATTCATTGCTTACTTCATTGTTCGTTTTCAAATAGTTGTTTTAAGTTTTATCAGAGGTCTGGCGTCTGGATTGTGAAATACTCACGCTTATGTGACGAAAAAACAATGGAAATGTTTGCAGTTTATTAATATCATTATGTCATTAATTGAGAAAGATTTATAGCTATTATTATTATAGCCATTATATAGGAAAATGTAACTGGAGGCAGATTCCGAAAATGCAACATCAAAATCCATGAAATACTGACATTCTGTGTTGTGTTTTGTTGTCGCGTTTCACATCTAATTATATCAATATAGATTACACATACGCTCTAAACACCTAAAATCAATATAACACCGATACACCCTAACACCATTTGAAGTATTTGTATGTTGTTTTCAAACGTTGTCTCGAATACTTTTCTTCGAAAAATCTAGGAATCTAATAGAACAATATGATTGATGCCATTGATGAGGATGAGAATGTCCCACTACTGCCATAAGTCATGGATTTTGATTTTGCTTTTTCCGAGTCTGTCTATCAACCTTTGATTACATATTCCGATAATAATTAAATGTCTCTCAATATTAATAAACTGCAAACATTGCCATCGTTTTCCATATTCATATAAGCTGGAATATTTTACAATCCAGACCTCTTATAAGTCTTATAAAACTAAATAATCACTATATTTTCCAGAAATTCTCCCGTCAAACCCCGCGGTTAAACCACAAACTAAAGCCATTTAAAATTTGACCTGAAGGCCCTGAAATTTATTCTTTGTGATGTTTCAATTTGATGCGCAGATGGCAGCGCTGATGACAACGGAATGGAAACATGGAATGAAATTCAACGACGAAACGGAAATCCAACGACAGCACGGAGGTTCGGAATTATGACCCCAACCAATTCCGCTTCATAAAGTTGAACGATAAATTAAGTTTAATAACATTTTTATAAAATCGTGAAAGCAATTAATGTAACATGTGGAAGCAATTTATGGAAGAGTATTATACATGTTAGGCCATATCAGGCTTGATTGAAATAAATATATGCCCATGTAGAGTAACAAAGTCCAACATTTCCATTTTAAAAAATTTGAACTTGATCTTGTTTTTACGTCATAACATCAAGCTAGATCCAATCTCTATTTTTTCTCAATGAGATATCAAATGAAACTTATTGATGACAACTGCGCAAGAAATCGAAACAAAGCAAAATAGCAGAGCTTTGTGTAGAAGAGCTAATAGCAAAATAGCAGTACTGATCATAGTAGAGCTTCGAACGAAATCATATCAACTAACAGTTTTATTTTATTATTTCAATATACTACCAACACTCAAACCATGAAAATGCCATGAAGGTGTTATGAAAGTGTTAAAAGTGAAAACCACAAATGTTTGAAAAGTTTCAATACCATGAAAAATCCATATTCACGATATTGAAACGTGAATATGCCATGGAAATGTCATATAAAAACGGCATAAAGTTTACTTCATTTCATCATTGGGAAGAACATTCTAGGCTTCCATTCCTAGAAACTTAAACACAGTTGTACGGTGGCCCACAACTGTCACGGCACATTGAAAAATAAAACACAGCAACATGTTGACAACGTAAAAAAACATTCTTGATATTAAAAATCAAGCTGTCACACATTGTTTAAAAAATATAAAATAGACACGCAACATTTGCCAAAAGATCAACAACCACTCAATTGGTAGTAGCAATTAACCAATGGTGTGAGTCTCTAAATAAACGAAAAAGACTCGATAGCGTATATATCGACTTCAGTAATGCTTTCGATACTGTATGCCATTCAAAGCTATTATTAAAACTACAAAGCTATGGAATATGTTTTGAAATGTTCACTTGGATATCATCTTTTTTATCCAATCGTACTCAGAAGGTGTGTGTTGGCAATTCATTATCTGACACTCTTCCTGTTACTAGTGGAGTTCCCCAAGGATCAGTCCTGGGACCAATTTTATTCATTATCTACATTAACGATATAGTTAGCTGCTTACACGATGGATGTGACGTCAAGTTGTTTGCTGACGATGCAAAGTTCTATTATGGGAGGAAAGATAGCGATGCCATGTCCCTCATAAAAACATTGAACAACTTTACATCATGGGCTGAAAAATGGCAGCTAAGAATTGCTTTTAATAAGTGCAGCGTGTTATCTGTTGGCAACTTAAAATTATCAAGCACTATATATTCCTTATGCAACAATGATCTGCAGCAAGTGTCACAAATCAAAGATCTTGGTATTATACTTACATCAGACCTCAAATCATTTGCACATTGTTCAATGATAGTATCAAAAGCATATTCTCGTAGTTACTTGATATTAAAATGTTTCATTTCAAAAATTGTATACCTGCTTATGTCTGCCTTTAAAACATATGTCAGGCCCTTATTGGAATCATCGAGCCCGGTTTGGAGCCCGCATTTGGCTAAAGACATCAAATTACTTGAAAGTGTGCAAAGGTCATTTACCCGTAGAGTTTGCGGTTTTGCAAATATCAATTATGTTGACTATACAGATCGATTAAATAAATTAGACATTGAATCGCTAGAAGTTCGGCGTATCAAAGCTGATCTTTCCCTTGTTTACAAAATTTTACATGGAATTGCGGATGTTCCATTTGATCAATCGTTTAAAATTGAGTCATCAAAATATTCCTTGAGGTCACATTCATTAACATTAAAATCAATATGTATTGCTAAAACTGACTGTATTTGGTACCAGCTTTTTTGTAGAGTAATACCTTGGTGGAATTCTCTATCAGAAAAACTTGTAACCTCAGCCAGTTTTTTTTACCTTTAAAAGGGGTCTTGATGAGACAAGACTCTCATCTTTTTGCAAGGTATTTTCGTAATTTACGGCACTTAGTAATTATAAAACAACGTAATGTAAATCGATCAATAATTTTGCATGCTTAAATTTATATCAATTTTTATTAACATCAGTTGTAACTAGGCTACATTTTAGTGAGAGATCATATTATGTGACTCTCCTTTGTTTCGCCTGTCAATTTTGACAAAATAAATGAAATGAAATGAAATGAAACATATTTGACAACGTAAAATCGTGCAACACACCTTTGATTATTAAAATGAATGCGTTAAACATCATTCGAAAAACGAAAATCACCCTTCGATGTGAAAGATTGATGTCACGATTTTTTATTTAGTTAAGTGTGTGCGACCTGTTTTTTTTTTAACAAAGTTTGCCGTGGCATTTGACAAAATCCACGGCAAACTATTATAATCATTATCATCATCATTTAATCAGGAATTCATTTTCACAGGACTCGTGAATATTCGATTACAGCAAATAAGTCGCGACCGTGATTATCAATGTATTATTATTTTATATTATTTTACGTACAGATAATGAAATATATATCGTTTCATTTTAAAAAGTACCTCATTTTTAAGCTTCTAACAAATCAATGTTTATCTTAGTATGTTATACTCAGACATGTATCGTAGTGAATTGAAAAGACCAGATGAAAAATATATAAACCTAAAGTGTGATTTCACCACTTTTCAGATTTTGAAAAAGCCGGTTTTTCCTTCACTCAACTAAATTGTCTCTCACACTTAAACAAGCGATACAATTCACTATTTAACTTAGTATGTTATACTCAGACATATATGGTAGTGATTTAAAAAGACTAGATGAGAAAATATAAAGTCTATATTTAGTAACAGCCATCTAGGTTGACCTAAGTGTGATTTCACCATTTCTCGGATTTTGAAAAATGGCGGTTTTTCACTTTATCGACTTTAAATGTCACTCACACTAAAATGAGCGATACAATTCACTATCTAACTTGGTATGTCATACTCAAACATGTATCGAATAAATTTAGAAGAACTAGAAGAAAAAATATGAAGTCTACATTTAATAACAGCCATCTAGGTTGACCCAAGTGTGATTTCACCACTTTCTAGATTTGGAAAAATGCCATCTTTCACTTTCTCGATTTATATGTCTCTCACACTAAAAGGAGAGATACAATTCACTATTTATCTTAGTATGTCCTAGTCAGACAAGTATCGAAAAGACTTAAAAAGACTAGACATGAAAACATATAAAGTCTATATTAGTAACAGCCCCCGGTTTATCACTATCTCCAACTTGTAGGTCTCTCAAATTCGAACGAGTGCATATCATTAGATATGACTACATATAGTTCTTGGATTGTTATCAAATTAATTAAAAAGATTTCATGAAATATATTTGTTTTTTATTTCAGATACAGCCTTTCAAGTTGACTTAAGGGGGTATATAGAGATTTAAAAAAGAATAGTTTTTTTAAAAAAAAGTGTGAATCAACGGCCTAAAGCAGATTGTTTATGTTTTTATTTTAATCGTCTAATTAATATCGTCACTTTTTAATTGGCCCTTTTTAGTGAGTCTACAATTGGAATTCTAAGAAAATTTATTTGTACTTGGTGCGCACAACATGCTATGACACATACTTAGAGCTATCTAACAAATCATGCTTACTACTGCAAACTGTAGGTGTTGCTGGTAGAGATATGCTGGCAAACATTGCTCCAGGTACCAAAATACATTCGAACTTACAAACTAATTGCGAGATTACAACCAAATTAGCAATTTAAATGTGTTACACCCGTTTACTCCCTACACTGTAAACCACTCCCTCAATATGGTAGATCCGATCACAGGATGTCATACAAATAACTTGTACTCCGAGCGCTTTTGGAAAAATGCTGAGCGCAAAACAGCAAACATGAAAGGTACATGTAACTAGGGCTATGTATAATGTTACCAGGTCATTTGGATGATTTCATGTGGCGAGGGATCTATGGCAGATCGTATGCACTTGCATTCGAAAATCGAGCGAATTGCTGCATGGTACCCAACTCCCTAAAATTAACTGGTAATCTATAATCTAGCCCTATTGCTGAGTCTGGCTGGCATGTATCCTTTTTTGATCTCCATGCTGTTTCTAGACAAATTTCTGTGGTTCGTAAAATTGTTGTAAATCTGACTCATTAGCCGAGTATATTTTTGGCGTTTAATTGTCATTGGGAGTAGTGTCCGAAATCGATCTTTCGTTTGTTCATCCATTTCTGGCATGTTGATTCTTTAATTATTATTGTATTTTCAATTAAACTGGATGGCATACTCTTATACTTTTTTCATGATTCTGTGCGATCTTTTCAAAATTATAAGATATACAGGAGTTCATTGGTATCGTTCCTCTTATCAATCAATTAATATTATATACATGGAATTACAAGCATACTAATTCATATTTTACAAATGTACATGTATTGCCGATAAACATTGTATTATTAAACCTTCTTGTATTAATTCACTATCAATTTTATATATGTATAAACCCAGTAGCCCATATTTGCATAAGTATTTATGACTCCTCGTCAATAATTAACTTGACTTTGTGACGTATCGAACTATCACGAATTGCCATCTTCTTGTATATTAACCATTATGTACCTTCGTGTATATCCGGAAGAAATATTAATACGCTTGTATATGAATGACCCAACAATTATATGTAGAAATCATAGTTAAACCGGCTTTTAAACCAACAACAACTGATTTTTTGTATCTCTATAAAAAAAGTAATGTGGACGGTGTCGCCCTACCGAAGGCACCCGTACCACTCCTCTATTTCTAGAGAAGTGGCTCTTTTCGCTAAGAGCAATGATGTTAAACGCTCCTTAGATCTCAGCCGCGACACTGCAGATCAATTTCAACAGATTTCATGGCAGATAGGTCTTGATTGTCAATGCGCAACGATGCGCCGCAGCTACTCACAATGCATTTCCTTCTGAACCATTCCATCCGCCATCCTTAGATGGTACTCATTTGATGTTTCAGATAAAGTTAAGGCTGAGTTGACCTGAGGGGGATTTGAACCACAGTCGATCAGATATGATACAATCTGAAGTTCGGTTGCTCTGCCAACTGAGCTAATCACCCCTTATCTCTATACAACCTCCTTGCACAATAAACCATCGCTTGAATCTCATTAAAACTGCATTTTCGATCAAAAACGATTTTTAATTTACTTTGATACATTTCTTTGAACCATATGTAGTGACATGTAGTGACGTACACGCCTCGTTCTCATTTGAGAGACATACAGGTTGGAGAAAGTGGAAAATCGGCGTTTTGAAAACCCAATAATACCCATACCCCCCCCTACATCAACTTATATGGCTGTATCGGAATAAATGCATGATATATACTCATAAAATTCTTTTCACTTTATCCGATATACATCTTCCCCCCCCAATATCAACTTGAATGGCTGAATCTGAATAAAAACATGATGTACATCCAAACAAAGTTTTGAATTATATTCGAAATACATCTAAGAATTATAGTTAATGATATTAAATGGTTTGCACGCCTTGTTCTATTCTGAGGGACCTACAAATTGCAGAAGTGAAAAATCTGAAAAGTGATGAAATCACACTAAGGTCAACCTAGATGGCTCTTACTAAATATAGACTTTATATTTTCTCATCTAGTCTTTTCAATTCACTACGATACATGTCTGAGTATAACATACTAAGATAAACATTGATTTGTTAAAAGCTTAAAAATGAGGTACTTTTTAAAATGAAACGATATATATTTTATTATCTGTACGTAAAATAATATAAAATAATAACTGTAATCAAATATTCACGAGTCCTGTGAAAATGAATTCCTGATTAAATGATGATGATAATGATTATAATAGTTTGCCGTAGATTTTGTCAAATGCCACGGTAAACTTTGTTAAAAAAAAACAGGTCGCACACACTTAACTAAATAAAAAATCGTGACATCAATTTTTCACATCGAAGGGTGATTTTCGTTTTTCGAATGATGTCGTTTTTCGTTTGTTAAAGAAGTTGCGTGTCTATTTTATATTTTTTAAACAATGTTTGACAGCTTAATTTTTAATATCAAGAATGTTTTTTTACGTTTTCAACATGTTGCAGCGTTTTATTTTTAATGTGCCGTGACAGTTGTGGGCCACCGTACAACTCAATCTATATATTTCATTATTCACAAGAAATCTTATCGATGCACTACATTTCCCGGCTACATTTATAGCTGGGGACTATATATATTTCTAAAAATTGACTTCTTGATGAATTTATTTGTAATCCTTTTTCCATTATAAGGCATTCAGATCATCGACATTTGCCGTACAGGATTTAGTTTATCGAATGGAAATTGCCTCAGGATCTTCAACGTCTCGACTAGTTATGCAAGCATGACCAGTACCTGTAAATTAGGACACAGATCAGACATATGGAATATCAAGACAATATCTGAATACAACTATATTAAGTCTCAAACACATTCCTTATTGTATATCGGAAAACTGAGTGAATCAAATCATTCGATATGGGAAAATGGAAGTGAAGTGGTAGCATTTGACAGTTTTGCCGAAGGTCATCCCGTGAAAAATCAAAGTTATAACTGTGTATATGCCAATCAGTCTCACTGGTACACCACTGATTGCTGGATTGACTTTAGAGCTACATTTGCTTGTGTTCACAAAGAAGGTAAAAATGAATCTTGAATCTGTTTTATTCTATCATAACCATACAGTTATATGGGGGAATTGAATCTTGAATCTGTTTTATTCTATCATAACCATACAGTTATATGGGGGAATTGAATCTTGAATCTGTTTTATTCTATCATAACCATACAGTTATATGGGGGAATTGAATCTTGAATCTGTTTTATTCTATCATAACCATACAGTTATATGGGGGAATTGAATCTTGAATCTGTTTTATTCTATCATAACCATACAGTTATATGGGGGAATTGAATCTTGAATCTGTTTTATTCTATCATAACCGTACAGTATAAAAATGGGGAATTGTATTTCAATCTAGACGCAATTAAACAATTATAGAGGAGGATTCTACGAAATTTTTGTATGTGGGTGTGCCCGGTTTGAGAATCTTGCTAGCAACTTGAAAAGCAGGGTTTGTTTGGAATGATACCTCGAATTGTATATGTTGTTTTGCAAGTATAATATATGCTTTGGAATTACCAAAATGCAGTATTTCCTGATCTTTTGCATTGGATAGGACTTTTTCATATCTGTTGGTGTTCCATAACAATACATTTATAAATATACATTGGGGTTAGGATCTTTTCAAAACACACAACGCTGGTCATTAAGCTTTATACCAAAAAATTCTCGAGGTACTAAGTGGTGTACCAGCTGTGAAAAGGCTCCATTCAAACAAATTGCATTTCGCGCGGGTTCCAACGTTCCAAAGTTCCAACCTGGTTCTGATATGTTTGACCAACGTGACATGTCAAAACCTTTTATTCACGTAAATCATTACCACTGAAGAATTTCGAAAATAAAATTTGTTTACCGCATTTTTTAAATTATCCAAACCAGAAAATCTCAAAGTCTTGAAACACTTATTTTCAATAATTTTGGACGAACAACGTTTGTTAAAATGTTGCGGAAACTTGAATTCCGGGTATAGAATGGAACTCGAGATTGATAATCATTTTCATCATAGCATAAAATATGGATACATGCAATCTGTTCTGTACCTATTAATGCGTTGGTATCCTATATCTAGTAGAAAGCAATAGCCTGATCTCCCATTCGTTCTCTACATTAAATATTGAAAACTCCTATTATTTTGCAAAATTATCATTATTAATACAGAATATGCGTGGTCAGAATGGACACCATGTAATAGGAATTGTGGATGTTGGAGTCGTCAGCGAACTAGAGGTTGCAACGATACATCTCCATCGTGTCCAGGCTTACAAAGTGAACAGAAGGATTGCGTTCCAAATATAGAATGCTTTCAAGGTATGTTATCAGCAATGAGTTGTTAGCATATATCTATATAAGCTATACAAAACTGAATACAGAATTATTTAAGATGATCCTCAATAAGACACGAGAAAAGCTTGAAAATTCACGAACCGACATGCGATAGCCTGCGTCCAGACTAAAACGTTTCTGAAGGAAAGTGTAAAGTCTGTGTAGCCGACCGAACAAAGCCGTTTTGCTGACATTGTACTAGACTGATGCCGCCTTATAAAAACCTTAATTTCCGGTCTCAGTTATGTGAGTGAAAATCACGTTTACATGTTAAACATTAAAAACACTCTCAAGCTTGGGAATAAATCGTTGAAAACAGACAAAGTCTGTGACACTCATTCGAGACAAAAATTGAGTAGAAATCGTGTTGTTTGTATATAGTATAGTATATTGTCTAACCGAAGGAGGAATTGATCATTTGTGTCCTGATGTTATAAAATACCAATGTTATAATTCCTATATTTGTAAATTTTTGTTGACTTTCTAAAGTGACATTCCTACTCGCTCACCAAATGTTCGAAGGCCCTTCGAAATGCTCCGTACGTTCGAAAAGGATTGATACAAATTCATGCTAAAATAAAAGATTAGTTGTCAATAGTTTCTTTGAAGTTTTCTTCACTGAAATATAACTGTTATTGGATTTTAAATTAAATTTAACTCCTCACAAATACGTTGTATATTTTCATAAAAATGAGATTGTATCCAAACCCGAAAGTCTTCCTACATGTGGCCCCACTTTTGTTTATCACATGACTGATACCCACAATCTGATTGGCAGACATCGAATTAAAATCACGTGAGCAAAGCTAACCAATATGATTGAGTCACTGCTTTTGCAAGTCTAGTGCTGTCTCAGCAAAACGGCTTTGTTTGGTCGGCTACGCAGACTTTACACGTTTAGACCGAGCGCCACATATCTAAACGGCAGGTTTTTCCGGGCAACCTGAAATTCGCTCAAAATGTTCATAAAAATGCCATAAATACTTTCCTGTTTCTTGTTCTAATCAAATTTTATTGTGGAGCTCATCAACAATGAATTTGTAAATCATTTTACGGTCAGAGCCCTCTTAATTCGTACATTTCGTGTTTTCGTCATGCTTCTATGGATTCGCAAAATCATGGGAGAACAAAAGAATCACGGACCATGAAGCTTACAAGCAGCATTTTCTCAAAACGATAAGAAGGCTTTGACCGTGAATCAAGAAATATAAATTGGATTTTTGAAGGGTTCACAATAAAATTTAATTGAAACAAGAAATAGGGAATTGTTCAGCATACTTTAATGAACACTTTTATGTGATTTTGCCATGTTTAGCAACTTTTATCAGCTTTATGCTAATTTGTATCTGTGCAGAATGGTTATCTTGGTCGGACTGGTCTGAATGTGACATAACATGTGGAAATGGAGTTCAAGTCAGAAATAGAAGTTGTTCAGTCGAGAAGCTATGTCTAGGAAACTCGTTTGACATCCGACCATTTGTCCACCCTACCCTTCCAATATGCCCAGGTGATCTAGAATACCCAGAGCAATATGTATTTATCAATTAAATCTTTATGCAACAATAAATAGCTACTTAGCGAGACAAGAAAACGTAACAAAATACGATTGCGTAGGGCTGTTGTTTTGTTACGCTTTTCGAGTGTGCTCACGAAGTACGTCTAGTGTATTATTTCCTTAAAGATCAAATGCTTATATTAAATTTGATTTTATAAAATAATTAGTATATATTTATTTTTATTTCCCAACAAGGTATTATTTTTACGATAATATTCGGCCTGATTTGTGTAGGCATTCGAAAATCTCCTTTGTGTATCAGCGTCCCGGGTCAGCCTTCGATATACTAAACGAAAGCTAGATAGAATGTTTTATTTCCGTCTCATAACCTAAAAAAACCCTGGTTTTATTTCCCCACGTTTCGTCTCCTTCCTTGTTAATTTAATTTTCTAAATTTTCGTAATTTATTCCCGAATCTGATCGTTTGAGAATTTCTTTTTAAAATTCAACAAACACTCAACAACAGACTGCTCTTTCAAGATTCTCTCAAATTTTGTTGAACAATAATATATTAACTGCTTTCTAACAAAAGTCGTTTTGCTAGCAAGACTGTCTTTTTCCAAGCAAAATATAGTGTATTGTTTTAAAAATTTGTAAACTAGTACTCATGCAATAACGTTCTTCGATTATCCCACATTATTTTTACACTGGCTTGAGTTTATATAAGCATGAGTTTACTTTATCAACAGAACTGGAATGGTCTAAATGGAGTAGCTGCATCACATTTGATGTATATTGTGGTATAGGTAGAAAAAAGGCTAGAGGAAAATGCCTAAACAACACACAATGCCCAGACCAGCTTTACGAAATGACAGAGAGTTGTGAAATCGATTGTCCAGAGTTACCAGGTAAAATATCTTGCATTCACTAAGAGGCAAAATGATGACCATCAGCAATTTGTTTGTGAAAGCTTTTAATCTGAGGGAAAACTTCAAACTCGATTTCAGGAAACTACATAGAGAACCTTTTGCATTTACCAAGCCTCGTTTATTCAACGATAACAACAAAAACAATACAAATTTATTACATAAGGCTGGTCTGACAAGTGCTGCGCCTGCTACGGAACTCATCAGGGACATTTCTGATGTAGTAGCCCGATAACGGCAAGTACAATGGTACCGAAGTAATGGATACTCTATAAATGAAAAGACGTGTCCTACATCATACTAGCTTCTCCTATCTATATACGTTTGTCTAATGATTCTAAAATGTAATTTAGATGAGAACATTCCGATTTGGAGTGAATGGTCTAAATGTAGTCAAACGTGTAACGGAGGACTATCAATCAGATATGACAGCTGCAACTTTAATGATACATCATTTATGGCAGATGAAGTGAATTGTACTGAAGCAAGAGCGGAAAGCAGATACTGTAACAGAGAAAAATGTAGAAGTAAGTGAAACAAAATTTGATGGTAGTAGATCGTTTTTACTTCTGGGATGGCATGACCATACAACCCGGGATCAAGGTACTTTCAATTTACCCCACCAGGGCTATAGGTCTTTTCTTTAAATCATTCCCCGAAGGGACTCATTGGGAGCCTGTGAAAAAGGTTTTGACTCAACTTTTGGAACAACGTTTCGACTAATGCAATCAACATTATCTTTTCAATTTAGTTGACGGCAATTTCACAGAATGGACTAATTGGACACAGTGTTTATTACCAAATGGTGCTGGCTTCTCCCATAGACGTCGATTCTGTACCAATCCTATACCTAGATATGGTGGCAACCCATGCAATGGCTATGATTATCAAACAAACAGTTGTATGACCCCTGATATAGGTAAGAATGATAGACCTTTTGCACGAGCTACCATTATAGATTTTCTTGCGCCACTGAAGAAGTGCATGATGGGATCGGTTGATAGCCTCAGTCAAAACAAAAACGCAATCACATCCCTTTCCTTATATTCGAGATATCATTTAACCAGAGTTAATTGTTTTATTTATCCGAAATGACAACATGTGACCTGATAGAAATGCCCATACAAATGGTTTATATTTAATGATATTGTATACTTTCGGTTGCATCTCATTTGGACATTATTTGATGCACGGTTATGTATTCGGGTATGACCTATATACCTGCACGGTTTTAACCAAACAGCCAGCTGAACAGTTTTGAAAATGGCGACGCGATGTGACTATTCGAATAACTTTTCGTAAAATCAGCTCAAATGATACCCTCTAATTAGAAATTCAACTTGGAAAATTTAAAAATTAGCAGCTTGGGAGTTGTGAAATTCAGGTGTAACTAATACTATGTTTTTAATTATGTAAATAATATGTCAAGGGTTTGAAAAACAATTATGTTGAATTCTTCGCTTTCTATTTTGAAGTGATTTTATTTGTAGGAATTTCATTCAAATTGTATAAATGAAAAATCAATTACCAATTAAGTTAGCTGAGATAAGTTAATTAGTTAGTTAGTTAAGTTAGCAATTAGTAATAAAATCATTGCTGTTGTGAAATCGATGAGAGATAATTGATGCTCCAGACAGTGTTATACTACATTAATACTCGGATGCCTAGCTCATTAACGATATGGATTTCTCGTTTGTTGTTAGAGAACTCGTGAGTCTTAATTCCGATAACCCACTCACAAGAGTGATGTAATCCCTTACTATAAACGTATCATACACACGAACGAATTGAGGAACCTTACAGTGAAAATTGCTCAGTAATTAGCAGGTATACCAAAGAACACAATCAAGAGATTAATGATTTCACCGACTTCTTTAAAGATTGCAGTTCCAAATGGGACTGACTAGAATTTGAGATGATGTCATTCAATAAGGACATGAAACCAAATATAACAATCGTGACTGTTGCATTAAATTGGTATGCTATTTTTATATTTGATTAATTATAAAAAAATGAAGAAATTATGTATCAAAATATGTTTCCTCTATGCATAATGTGTGAAAGATGCTTCATCTTTCCATCTATCTAATATATATTTATTATATTTGTATATATCTAATGTAAAGTTTGACACATATATCATTTGTTTCATTGATAAGATTATATCTCGAACTATCTATCTAAACATCTTCTACAGAGATAAGATGTTACACAGTAGAAATTTTGAACCCTTTGCAGCGCCCCTGCTGTAGGACATTTCATTCAAAATAATGGCTGCGTAGTGTCAACCACCCCATAAAAACGAAGATTACAAAAGCAGAATAATAAATAAAATGTTTAAGCCTGGTTCTCATACAGCAAATTTGCCTGCGCCGTTGCCTGCGACATTTGCCTGGGTCACAGCCGTAGTAATTTAATGATCTTTTTTCTATTGTTTCGACCGGATGTCGTTCGTCTTGCTTGGCTGATTTCAAAGTTGGAGTGAGTTCAACTTTGAAATGACGCAGGCAAGACTAATGATATCCGGTCGAAAAAATAGAAAAAAGATCATTAAATTACTACGGCTGTGACCCAGGCAAATGTGGCAGGCAACGACGCAGACAGATTTTCTATATGGGAACCAGGCTTAAGCACTTTAAATTCTATTGCCTCAAACATTTGAAGCATTTTCATTTTATAGTATTGTCACGGCGATGTTTAATATAATCTCCTAACCATTTTCTAAAATATTGCTATGCATGTTCGAGACCATAAAACTCGAAGTAAAATGACATTTACAGAGCCATAAATGAAATGATAGGTAAGAAGAAACGTTTTTATACTTTACAACTGAAAAGTGGTAGTTACCATGCAAAATACCTTGTTATTCTGCCTTCATTTTTAAGATATGATTAACCTTCCACATCCATGTCTTAAAAATTGATTATTTCTGCAATTTGTCGCAGGACTGCATGCAACAAACAGCTCTATTACGTTTAACACTAAAGCCAAACATGGCTTATTACTGAATATACTCTTGGCTAGTGCGTTCTTACTACTTCATTCAATCGAATTAATGATAAATGCATATAATGTTTAATTTGTTCTCCTATGTTTTATTTTACAAATAGCTCCTACTTTGGTTACTTTGAATCTTTCTATGGAATTGGTCAATGAGACATTTATTAATGGGATGGAGCTGAAAGCAGGACTAATTTTCGAACAGTTCAAATCAAAGGTTATTAAAGAGGTTAGAATATTTATATAGTAATGTTCGTCGTCTGATATAAAACATCAACGTCCTTTAAATATAATTTGATAATGAACGGGGTGAATTGGATTTATTATTATTTTACATTTACCTATGATGATCTTTTCTTCGTTTAATCCCTCCATCACATAACTGCCATTTCTTGGTACCTGAGTAAGTTAAAGGTTAATTGGTTCTATGAAAGGGAAAGAAGGCCTTCAAAATACTTATTAAGACAATAGTCAGTGTATATGTTTTGGAGCTGATCGAGAATAAGGAAATCAGCTGATTGGGGGAGCTGTCGCATGCCTGCTTCTGATTGTGCTCGTGTAGAAATA
The DNA here is from genome assembly GCA_916610825.1 of Haliclystus octoradiatus. Taxonomy (NCBI): domain Eukaryota; kingdom Metazoa; phylum Cnidaria; class Staurozoa; order Stauromedusae; family Haliclystidae; genus Haliclystus; species Haliclystus octoradiatus. Next base: position 23,928,769 of record OU744449.1, on the reverse strand, counting down.
TGGAACTAATGTGATGTACAGATAAAGTCAAGGCTAAATTGATCTACCGCGGGGGTTCTAACCACATTCTATTTGATGGAGTGCTCCAGATCTGTTATCCTCTGTTATGTGAAGTTATAATAGCTCTTATCAATTAACTGCTCTTTATTTAACTGAAATATTTTTTTTTCATTTTTTAGTTTGGTATATTTTTAAACTCAACCATTGTTAATATGGATATCGACTATATCTCGCGAAAGGAAAATTCAAACATGATCATGTTTTTAATCAATCCCTCACTCCCGCCTTAATAGTTAAACATTAATTATTGTTTGCTGCTTTCAATTGTAGGAATGGCACAGCCGTTTATCCATAACATGGTCTCATTCGCAAATGGAAATTATACAGCGAATCTGAAACACTTATGACTTAAAGAGGGTAGACGTATATGCTATATGCACAGGGTATATGTATGTACGGGCGTATGTAATATGCAACACCAGAGTTACAACACAGCATCAGGCACAGCATAGTATAGCCAAATCTTCGAGTGTAAATATTTTAAAGTAAATAAAATCACAGAAGCTATCACTTCACGTCAAAATTTAAAGGGTCATCTTAGCAATGTCGGGTGTTGAAGATTTATCTAAATATCTATAGGAATCATACATTCTTTGAATTTCTACAAACATTTATATGAAACTTCGGAAGAACATGAATATTTATTTTGTTCATCTAATTAAAATTGCACACGATATACTCGGGGATATACTCAATCATTTATATGTCAAGATGCCTTAGGCATTAAGATATGTGATGACCTTATCAGATTATGACGCAGAATAATTCTAAGTGGACCATTTCCACCTTTTTCTTTTCTGAGATTGACTCGTCTCAATGATTTTGTATCATTTTCAGACCAAAGTATTTGGGATAAAAAAATTAACTTAATCACTAAAGTAATTGACTTTATTATGTATACTACGATCTAAACCTTCAGGTTTCTTCAGGAACTATAAATTCACATGAATGTACTATTCATAAATTCAATAATTTCCCTTTTCTTGTTTTAGTCGGATTTTATTGCAAACCTTCCACAATTCAATTTTACATTCAATGATCACAGACAAAGCCTTCTTAGCATTTTGAGAAATTGCAGCATACGAGCTTCATCGTCTCTGATTCCATTATTTTTTAACGAGTTTCGAATTTATGAAAAGCAGGATAAAAACACAAAACATATTTATTAAGACAGCCCTGATCGTAATCTCGCTTTTACATCAACGTCTGGTGAAATGATGAAATTTGATTGAAACAAGAAATTGGATTTACGGCATTTCTACAAGCACTTTTCTGTGAATTTTAAATAGCCTGCCGTTTTAAATCAGCAGCATTAAGATAACTATTATGGTTACCAATAGCAAATCACTTCAAAAAACTGGAAACTAAATCGCGTAATTAGCTAGAATATGTACTGCTGGCATTCAATTTTACTGTATCCAATAAAAAGATCCATAAGGGTTTTAACTGATCAGTAACAACTAAGATAAATATTATGGTTACCAATAACAAATCACTTCAAAATAAATAGTTCTGGAAACTAAGTCGCGTAATTAGCTAGAATATGTACTGCTGGCATTCAATTTTACCGTATCCAATAAAAAAGCCCCATGAAGGTGTCAACTGATTCGAATTCTTCGTAAGTTGTTTTTGTTTTGTGATAAAAATAGGCAGCATTAATCAAGCTCATTAGTCATCGACCAACAGGTCAATATGCAAATCGATATGTTCGATTATTCGAATAGCGGTTTATTCTAAACTGTACTGACAACTTTTGTAGGTTTAAAAAGCGAGGCCATCCCGCTGACTTATGCCGGGCTGAAAGTGGGATGAAACTGTCGAATAAACAGGCGACATGTCACGTGTCACCGTCATCTGCCTTAGGTCGACTCATATAAACACCCTCTATGGCCTTTAAAACAATGATTGATCTCAGACTCGATGAATATCGGCATAATGACCGAGGTCATGATCAGCCGATATTCACTTCGCCTTCGATCAATAACTGTTTAATATTCGCATGTTGGATTAATTGTCATTTTTTGCTACTGTTTTATTGTCATCAATTAAATAAAAACAGAAATTAGAATCCACAACATCGAACGGCAGACATGCAAATGGAAATAGTTGGTCAATCAAAATGTTGCAGGATTTGATAACTGACTCATTCTGTGAGCTTGACTTTGAAGCTATTGCTGTCCCGAAAACTGTTCAAAGCAATTCACTTGTTAATATTTTTACTTGTTACCGCCCACCAAAAGGAGGCCCGTCTATACATGTGTCAGTCAAACAGTTCTTCATAGACTTTAGCTTGAAAATATCGTCTTCTTCTTCTACAAATGTTATTATTGGGGATTTTAACTGCCCAAATATTGATTGGATTCTTCAAGAACACAATCTGGAGCATCAACATTTGAAAAACGATCACTAGAATTCTCCATTCGCTCTGGTCTTCACGAACTAGTCAATTCCCTATTTTGGAATATGCAAGCCAAATATGGAATCCTTATAAAGTCCAAGATATCAAACATTTGGAATCAATTCAGAGACAATTCACAAAGTGGTCGTTCGTGGATAAGTCACCATCTTATGCCAATCGCATCTCCATGCTAAATTTTAAAACGTTAGAGCTTCATACAGACGTTATTTATTATTTTAAAATTATCAATAGCTATGTAGATCTTGACAGAATTATTATTACAGGTATCCTCTCATTAATAAGATGAACAAACATATGTCTATACTGATTTAGTAGAAACCGACTAGGGTACTATTCGATGATCTGCATTCTGATTGGTTGCTCCATCGTTCACTATTTTCTCATAGTGAACGCTGGCAAGTTCCCACGCAAATTTCAAAAAGTAAACAAGCGATTCTCAAATGTTTTTGAATCAAATTCCATACGAAATGCGAGAGTAAATTATAATTTCCGTCCCCGAGAAAACAAAACAAGTAACAAAATATGAGATGAAGTTGTTCAATGGTAAGCTATGCATATACAATTTTAATCTTATTTAACAGTATTCTCGCCACTTCTCGCTACTTTATTGTAGATATAAATTAGTCCGCTAGTCATCTGAAGTTTATAAACAACAAACTTTTATAATACAAACTGCAAACATTTATGTATTTTTAGATACTCAATAGTTACCCTTTCAAGTTTGCTATTTTGTGGGGATATATTTTGTAGCCAGTATTAATATCCAACTGTTTTGTTTTAAAAATTAAATCTGAATCAAGTCGAATTAAAATTCATCCTCCAAGTCACGACGCTGCAGTCGTAATGGATTCCTTTGATTGTCAGTTGTAATTAAAATTAATTATGCAGAGAGCGAATCAATAGTTAGAGTTTATTTCTTTTGATATGTTTTGCTTGTACCACTAGTTGGTTTCTACTAAAACAATTAGACAACTCGCCCTTGTTGTCTACCGTCTTGAATAGTCACCTCGGAGGACCTCGGTGACTATTCGACGGTAGCCAATTTGGGCTCGTTGTCTAATTGTTAAATAGTGAAACCTGACAGCCAGCTATGAAAGGTAGAACTGATTTAGGGTCTAAGCACTATATACAGGGTTGATTTCGATCATCACACGAACCAGTTTTCAAAGGTTTTGAAACTCATTAGATATTAAATGAAATTAGAATGATTAAAAATAGTGAACAGCAAAATGATAATAAAATCTTCAAAATCTCAAAGAAATACGAAAAATATGTCAACATTTTTTTTTTATCCAGCAGCGGCCAGATCTGAATATCCAGCAGCGGCCCCTCCCTCCACATCATGTCACACATTCTGTTCGTTATTGTTTACGCACATTGCATGATGCGATCAACTTCCGGTTACGCGACAAAAAGATGATGAAAAAATCAACGCTTTCCTAGCATCATGGAATAGACTCATTGTTACGAAGTATCCTTGATAAAAATAGCATGATTATTTCAATAATAAATTTCTCTCAAACAAATACAGCAATACAAATTGTAAGACATTTTGAAACAAATTTCATTGCTACTATACAGTTCCATGGTTATTTGGAACAATTATGTCACCAGTGATAACATCACATCGATTGTTGTAACGATGGCAACACATCAAAGTCTGTGTTTGTTGTTGCAATTTGAAATAGTTTACTGATAACATTTTTACGTAGATGATCTGCGGAAAAGAAAATCAGAAAAAGAAGTTTGTTATAAATGAAATGTATCCGACAATCGCTGATTTTAAATGAAGAAGAATGGTAGAACTGATTTATCAATTCAAAATCAGGGATTGACAATTATATATAGACCGAGTGCTACAAGTTTATCCGGGCAACTTAAAACTCACGTAAAAGTGTTCATAAAAATATACGAAGTGCTTTCTTTCTTGTTGTGTTAATCCGCACAAAAATCCGTGTTACTTTCCATACCTTCCATCTTAGCATCTTGAGAAAATTCCAAATGTGAGCTTCATGGTTCTTTTGCATGATTTTCCGAATAGCATGACAAAAGCATGAAACATATGTACGAAGAGCGCATCAATGCTGTGAAAAAGCTGGGAAAATATTGGCTTCATTTGGCCGGGCCTTTACATTTTTATTTTCACGCAAAAAAGAGATGAGTTTTCAAATATTACATGTATTTTGTAATTTCTTGTCGCAAGCCTATTTATCATTTCTACTTTCTCCTAACTTTCTGCTTGATATTTAAAAAAGGTTTAAAATCACAACTCTCGTATTTTGTTAATGAAATACCACAGGTTATTTTTGTCAAATTCAAAAACTCATGTTTCCATTCCACATTACAATTGGAATTTGTTGCATCATTATTTTGTTCAAGTAAACTTTCATGATATAACAAAATGTCAGCAACAATACATGATTAGTAATCAATTATGCTCCGAAAAAAAGTCAGAAATGGCGATGCCCTTTTCATATCAACAGCTGTTTATATCAACAGAGCCCACGCGAGTTGTTGATTTGTGATATTCTAATCGAAAAGATCAAATATTACATACTATAATGTATAGAATGAACTTAAACATCTGTAACTGTAACAATTTTAATACTCTTTCTGTCGCAGCATGTGGGTATGTAATGTATAGTATATGTAAACAAGCCCCGGAAAAAGCGCAAAAGAAGTCACGGAATGTCACAGCTTTACATTACAATCTAGATATAGGAATATTGACATACCATCGATTAGTGGGATAAGACTTGGCAACATCCTGACAGTCGATTGGACGATTTCTTTGTTTGACGATGATAAGTTTTCGATCGATGCTGATAGCAACTGTGGGGTTTTCCTGCAAGTAAATTTGAAAATAACCTTTCACCTTCCACGTCATAATTAAGGATTGATATAATGCAGGCATTATAGAAACAATCGACAGGATCCGGTGTGTGGAGCTCATACAAAGACAATTTATTTCATGTACAGGCAAACCGAAATATTGTGGAAACAACCTAAATACGCAAATAAAAAAATTTAAGAAAAGGAAGAAGACGACAAGAAGAAGACGAAAACCTTAAATGTATGATTCATCATCTTAATACCGTATCACTATCAGTTATTGTCTGAGCAATATATAGGTCATAAATTCCAACAAGAATACAAGAGCATATCACAATACGAAAATTCGACTGTTTGTACTTACTGTGGTTTGAGACGACAGTGACGTAATGCCAAATGAAAAGCAGCACTTTGTATCGCGTTATTACTCGAGTTTACAGAGATAATAAGTGATGACTACAACAAACAAATGATAAAAATAAATGTTTCAAATGTTAGATGTATAACCCAGATAGGCTGATAGAGATGCAAACAATTAAAGACACGAATGCTGTAGACCCAGCAGGGCCTGAAGGGGAGTTGCTGTTTGGACGATCCAGAGCAACATTACACAACAACTGAGAATTGAGAGCCACAAAAACTTCCGATTCTAGCACTGCTCAGAGTTTTGAGTAATGTCAAAAGGATGTCCTCAGAACAATTTTCAAAATTTCCAGAAGTTATATATAAACAATAAATTTTCAGGAGACATCTGCATAATCGCCCTGCCAAATTCGTTTTTTCTACCTCTCTAACATCAGTGAAATTTATAAACTTACAAAAAACTTCGTAAGAACATCACTTTGTCGTTTTGACATTTCATCAATATCAGATAACGCAGCAAGAACATCTAAATAAGCAAAAATAAATAATAAATAAATGCTGATTATATTATGACGAGAAAAAACACAACGTTTGGGAGTTCAACTTTAAAATGACGCATGCAAGACTTATGATAACCAGTCTAAACAATGTCGCAGGCAAACTGGCTATATGGGAACCAAGGTCATTATCAAATTAATTTCAAAAGATGTCAACGCAACGATTCAATGAAATAAATCCTGAGGGGGTAATAACACGCCTCTTCGGAGTTCAGGTTCAGTAATTATCCAATGTATTTTCCCAAGGGACTGACAATCAGAAACATGAAACCGACAAGGAACTCCAAATAGGCTGATAATGATATTGACTTTTAACATTATTAAAGCGTCAATCAAAACCATTTGATTGCAATTTCTGAAATTGATGATAATGACTTCCAATTGTTATACAAGGTTCATATCTGCAGCTCCGCTGAAACTGAAGTACTGGAGAATATTAAAACCAGTTGGAAAATATAACAAGTTTTGAAATTCAATGGGGGAAATTGGAGAATAGCGAAGAACAGAGAAGAAAGAAAATTTAATTTGGATTTTATTCTCATTTGTAATACCAGCTAGAATAGATGCTTTGGTGAAACAGATAAAACTTTTGGTATAGTGTATATAAACATTAGACTGATGCAAAAAAATTAAAGTTTAAAAGTTGAATTGAATTCTCGATTTTATTGGTCTAATAATTTGATCCTATTTTTGATAAAATTTAAAATTTATGATTTTTTTTACCAATGACAAGAACAATAAAATCGAGAATGCAATTCAACACAGTCTAATAAACATCATTTTTGAATCAGACGAACAGACACAATTTCAAACTCACCACTGTCTAAGGCAGAGACTGTGATTTTGTCATTGAGTCCTTGTAATTCCATTTCACTCCAAAATGATGTATGATCATTTGAAATTGTAATGACATCAAAAACAGATGATGATGATGATATCGTGTCATTGATTGGCCGTTCTGGAATAGTTATTAATGAGCATAATTGACGTAAACCACAAATATCAGGACATTCAGCTAAATAATCTCTGTAAAATATAAAAATAATACATAATATTATGAAGTTGTCAAATATCAATTAGCATTGCCGATGAGATTATATAGTCGAATGTTACATAAATTGCAAATAAAAAATTGTAATGGGAATACAATGGTATTTTCCGTAAAAAGTTCACAATAATTCCTGTTTTACATCATTATTTTCGTTTCAAAATCGTCAAAATTGGTAGAAACGTTATGTTATAGTAGTTTCTCTTGTTGGCAAAGTTGCATTTCCAATAAAAATCAAATTTGTAAGAAACAGCAGAACTTCGTACTGCTATGATTTAATGATATCTCATATTTTGTGATGGCAGGATGGACGGGGGATGCCACTTTGATAAAACACCCAAAAAGTTCCAACAATTGATGCCAGGTTTATGCTACTCAAAAAGTTTCAACAGTTGATGCCAGGTTTATGCTACTCAAAAAGTTCCAACAATTGATGCCAGGTTTATGCTACTAAAAAAGTTCTTCACATTTGTATTTTTTTTACCTGAAACGTCTCAGAATCTGAAGTTTCCTACGAAAAAGTTTTTTTTCAGCTGGAAAATGGATTCAAAAAATACATTGAATCAATAACCTTTCATCTAAAGGATCTAAATTTTTCTCTGGGAGCTACTTGCAACATGAATATACAAACACATTTCTAGTATAATGACACACTTACTGAAAAAACCCTGCAGAAGAAAGCAAGACAGATCTTGTCCATTGCGTACCACATCCATCAATAGATTGTGCAAGGAATGTTACCAGTTTAGTCATCAACGCTTCATTGTGCATTCTTAGCAAGCATGTTGACTTGAAATTAACAAGAGATAAAATCATCACTAAGATTAACAATACAATTCCGATTACAAGTCACACTTGAAAATTAGATCCAGATTTGATAGGATACATATGCATGGATGGGATAACGTAGAAGTAGTAGAACATACTTATAACAGCTGTTCGAGGGTACTATCTAAATTATTATGGTGTAGAGGACAGAGTACATATAGTTCAGGAGGCCGTCTTTCGATTCAACATACTTATAACAGCTGTTCGAGGGTACTATCTAAATTATTATGGTGTAAAGGACAGAGTACATATAGTTCAGGAGGCCGTCTTTCGATTCCTCAACAATGCAAATATGCAATTAACATTTTTCAATTGTCTTGTACAGTTCTTAATGCAAACAGGATTATTTTACACATTATTGGCTGTAGGCAATTTGTTCAAAAGGATCCTATCCCGCATCCACTAGCAAATTTAAATACACGAATTCGTCGTTGCTATGGTTGAATAATTGCTTGCTGTCGTTATCATATAATGCTGACTAGACTTGACAAGAAATCAGATACACTGACGTTAATTCATTTTAAATCTCGGTTCTACTACATTTCTTATCGATTTATCAAAAAAACTTTGCAAAGTAATCAAGGCATAAGGAATAAACAGTCAACTTTTGAACGTTGAATTTTCTATTCTTTTTGATGTGATATCAATCGGTTAGCAGCAGAGATATATATTCGGAATTGATGATAATATGAATTCTCACACACTGATTATTCAACGATACAAATAATGAACTTAGCTGTCAATCGATAGATAAATAGATAATTATCTATCAATAATGCAAATTAATATGAATTAATAATTATAAAGAGTAATTTACTTCAAAATTGGTTACATACCTTTAGTAACGCAAGCATTACACTGACAGAATCTCTTAGTCCATTTCTGATCATCTATACAGTAAAAACACACACATAATTGTAGGAATGTGAAGTCCACGGCAAACACATATACATAACACCAGGGATGTTAGTAACGATTACAAAAGTAACGACGTTACTTGTAATCGTTACTTTTTAGTAACTTCTACTTGTAACTAGTTACTTTTCTGTAAAAGTAACTTCTACTTGTAACTAGTTACATTTAGGATTAAAAATAAAGTAACGATTACTCGTTACTTTTTCACTACATTTTCGCTTTCTTCCGTTACTTTTTTCACAAAAGAGTGCTGAAAGTTAGCAGCTTCTCGATCGCTATTGTGTTTTAATTAGTCAAAATCTTTTGTTCTCATTGTTACCATCCAAGAACAATAAAAACACAGACAAAAAGTTTCCTACAACTGCATGAAAATTACATTCAGGGGAGTAACATTCTGTTATAGAATCTGTTTTTCCGATAACACCCATAATTATCTCACCTATAACAACTCTTTCAATCTCATATCACTTTAATCAGATTTTTAATTTCATTTCGTACCATGAATATCATTCATTGCAAAGCTTGGAAATCCTGCTTATTATAATGTCAACTGCTTCTAACTACAGCACACTCCTATCACTTTCCACTCTATGCTTCTGCGACTCTGATTGAAAATTCCAGCCGACATCGATTTCTCTCATTTTTACTTCAAACCATAAATAATGTTACCTATATTACCTATATTAGACTGTGCCCTAAATAAACAAGCATTAGTGCTTACAGGGTTACAGCAACCATAGAATACAACTAATTGTAATTACTTAAAATTATCACCTGTATCAATTATCTTCTATGTGGTTGAAATATATATATCTATCTATCTATCTATCTATCTACATCATGTATGCATAGGAAAATTTTTATTCTTGCCAATTTAACTTGTTTTAAGCAAAAAATTCTTGTTTTAAGAAAAACATTATTGTTTTGAGCAAAAATGGGTTTATATATTTGTATATTCAAAGCGATTCAATTAAGTTGCGACCTTAATTAGCTTGATTGTTTTCCTTTGTCACAGCATTTTATTGTCTTTATATCTGTAGACTTTCGCTATTCTCTCTTTGAAAACAATAGCCATAGAATGTAAACTTTATATCTCAGCGCATTTTACCTATATATATCTTGTGATTTCATAAAATATTTCTTTTAACCTTGATAATGACAACAGCAATAACGCCAGGAACAAATCGAATCGTGATTTTTTGACGCTATATATTGTGCACATCCAACTTTTAAGCGATCTTGGAGATGAAAAATTAATGTGGCTTGAAACAAGCCATTTTTGCTCAAACAATTTTTTGGCTTGTGTATTACCTCATGTCCTCAAGAAATCAACTATTGCGACAGTGGATCGTAACATAGTTACAGTTTAACCCTCTCAAGAGTAATACGAATAAAAGTAACAAAAATCGTTGGCAATTTTAACATGCACTTGAAGGGCAACATTAACCGGCGGTCGCTACGAGCATAATTTTGAATAAAGCTTAGCGTAATTCAACGATCAATGTCAGTTATGGCTTCAGCATGTCTTAAAACTTCTAGTTTCAGCATCTTTTCACAGGCACAGAAACAATACGAACGACAACCGCAATGTAAACATGCACGTGACTCTAAGCGTGTATAGACACTGTAGTCACAGTCCAGTTTAACTTTCAGTGCAAGCAAATAATAGTATTAAATTTCCTTATTTGGAAATTCTGATATGCTAATCCAACCATCAAATTACAAGAATTTCTTATTTCATTTTATAAAGATATGTAGTAAATGAAAGGCTGTAGAGTAAAACAAGAAAAATGTCTATACTGGATGACAGTCGAGCTTGCTTAATATCCCCCTCCGGAACGGATGAAAAATGGGGCATAAAGCGAAGTTGGAATATGAGTTTGTATGAAGAATGGAACATAGAAATCAGATTTAGGTGGGGATATTAGGCAAGGCGGGACACCAAAAGAGGGGAAATTAACCAAGTTTGACTGCACCAGTTTTAAATGGTTTAAAATTAATTCTGATTATACAAAGGGCCTGGACGTCCCAGTTGACCATCTAGTTTGTAATGGATAAATCACGATAAATCAAAAAATCACGATTCAATTTGTTCCCTGGCGTTAGTGCTGTTGTCATTATCAAGGTTAAAGAAATATTTTAAGAAATCACAAGATATTTATAGGTAAAAAGTGCTGAGATATAAAGTTTACATCCTATGGCTATTGTTTACAAAGAGAGAATAGCGAAAGTCTACTGACCATCTAGTCTATACTGCTCGTAAAAACAAAATTGACAACTTGAAAATAAGGCACATTGTGCTACAGTAAATCGTACTGAACAAGTATCAAATTAGTCTGCAGAAGACAGTACCATAGTTGAATAATACTACACGAAGTAGCTTGGTAATACCATACCTGCATGCCATTAAATATATGAGGACGAAGTGCATCGAGAACTGTAATCAAACTTGAATAACATAAAAGCTGGTTTGTTTGACGGAATTCGCGTGTTGACAAACGATGACGACCAGACAGAAGGGATGCAAACACTGCAATATGTCTGTGGATAAATAAAATAGAATTACCGTCTAATTACAGTCAAACCTTTTATAACGGTCACCTCTATCAAGCGGCCACCTGTCTATAGTGGTCACTCTTGCAATGTCTAAAATAGTATTTTCTATTGAATCGAACCTGTATATAAAGGCCACCTGTCTATAATGGTCAGTTTATCTACCTCTCGTAGCTGGTCGTTATATACAAGTTACACTGTATTGAAAAATTGTAAATTTAACAAAGATATTTTAACAGTATATGTCTATACAACTATAAAATATAGTTCAAATAATGCAATGGTGTGATATAGAACATATACAGGAACAGATGGTAATCAGATTGACCAATTTATTGTTTATAGTCATCGGAAAGGGTGTGTATCAAACAGTTGCAGTGCAATAAAAGTACATTCCAATCATCCGAAGCACGTTCAATAGTCATTGTATGTTGCATAATAACGAACTCATCGATAGTTTGATTCAAACAACTACCTAACAAGGGGGTATTTATATGAGCCAGGCGTGTCTGACTGGTCCACCTCATGTAAACACCACCTTCGAATATCAAGGGTGTCTGATACATTTTATATTAATGAATTACTTTGAGGAATTATTAATGAATATTGATATGCACACTAATGAGAAACCGTTAGGAAAAAGAAATCGTCAGGAAGCATTTTATCACGTTTAAAAGCATAACTGCCTCAATCAAAATTGTAGAATAGGAGACAGTAATTTTATATCAAGCGATTAACACGTCTAATGGTCTTGTGCTGGAGTTTTGTAATCGGAACATGTTAGCAAAACACATTAGACAACATGATCCATAAGGGCGAAACGTTACCTCCATACATGATCACATTGTTTGTTGTAACAGCATATCTTATATCTACTAAAAATACTGCAACCACTCGTCTACTAAAGACCTGGGCAAATAGCGGCAGCTTTGGATGCAGGTCAGGATTTTTGCGATTGAAATAATTTTCATCCCTGCTAGAGTATTTGAGTTGTTAAGGCAAAGTTTTTAAAAAGTCTATAAAGTCTATAAAGTTAAACACAAGAAACTCAAGAAATACACATCAGACGAAACAGATTTGTTGTGTGAAAGTTGTCGTCGTTTCCTAGGGCTTTAAAGTTGAATCATGTTCAATTGGATATTTTGATCTTTCTAACTGTAAATAGTTGCATCTTTAAATAACGAAATAACGATACATCTGAAATCATGTATGGGATTGGTTGACTCTGACCTACCTCAAGAGTAACAAGGGATGAGTTGATGCACTTTTTTGTAGTAGAATATTATCACGTTGATACCTTTCTTCAAACAAGGAAGTGTTGTCTGGATTGCAAATCGATGAAATAGCATCAAAAACAATCTTGTCCAGCTAAAAGAGAGAAAGATAATAAATCGTCTTTTGTTTGTGCATGTAGCTCATTTAGTGAATGATGGAAAAGAAAGTGAAATTTCGGAGGGGACTCCAACTCCAACGGGGAGTGGTGCCACTTTGGAAAAACGTAAAGTAACAGGATGACTGATTTTAAGTAAATACACAAAAATTATGCAAAATGATACAAAACTTCTTGAAAAACTTAGAACCTTCTCACAGGTGCCTAATGAAGCCAATCCAGAATTATTTGAAGAATTTTTTATAAAATGGTGATGTATTTTGAAAAGACAGTGACCGCCCGTAGTTTAACATATAATGAGTTGCCACAAAACTAATCTTGATATGTAATCTCTCTATTTGATATAATGTTGGTGGTTGACCACTGTCAGGGAGAGATTGGCTTTGATACGTGTGTAACCATCATGGCAGAGTCTCTATGACAGAACCAACCTTGCTCGGTGATGGTTGAAGATGATTTAAATATTGACAGGCGACACATACAGATTTACTGGAAGTACATTTACAAAGACTAGGATATAATACATACACGCTACAGTACTAGTAAGATAAAGTAATTGAGACGGTATCACCTTACCAAAGGTACCCATACCACTCCTTTATTCCTCTTTTCGATGAAAGCAATGATTGTAAGTGCTTCTTACTGATCTCAGCCGCGAAACTGCAGATCAAATGTAAACATATTGTTTTTGCAAATAGGACTTGATGGTATATGCAAAATTGCGCCGCAGCTACTCATATCGCGATTCTCTTTCTACCAGTCAATCATTGGATGGTACTCATTTGATGTTTTGGATAAATTTAAGGCCGAGTTGACCTCCAGACATTCAGGGGATTTGAATCACAGTCGATCAGATATGATCAGAACTGCTCTGCCATCAATAATACCAATAATGTTACCTTGCATTTTTTGCCTTTGATGATATCTTCAGCAGCAGTGCCGTCAAAATGTTCCATGGATATCGTCAAAGGAGAACTCATGTACAAATGATGATAAAGGCAATTGATCACTTCTGGGTCGAAACTATATGAAGACAACAAGCATAGATTTGTTACCAAGGTAAAACGTTTGCTTGAAACACTTCTCTTGCAGCATGTCTAAATATCGACTTCTGAAATTTAACGATATCAGTTTCAAACATTTTCACAATTTTTGAATTTCTCTTTTTATAAAAAAAAAACAAGACATTTTGAAGTATTTTTCATCAATTTTCTAAATTTAAGGATCTCCATTCTCATTTGCTGTTAAACTTTGTAGTCCTCCTCAATTTCCGAAAAATAGCACACTCGATTACAAAAACATGGATGTCTCCACCCCAGGATATAACATTTAAACACTTTTTATTTATTAGTTGTTATAGAAAATGACTTTTCTAATGTCAACCGTCAACAGTTGGGGTTCAAATAGCAACAGTGTTAGTATGATGGCAAATAGAAGAATGGTACGGGCACCTCTGTTATGATGATATGATGATACCATATGAATGACTACTTTCCACGAAGAATCATTTGGGAAGGTTTCCGTTCAGCTGTACTGCAAATTATACATACTATAAATATTTGAGCACTGAATCATGGCCTATCTGTCATGAGATACGATGGGATATATACGATGACTTAGACCTGCATTCTGAAGTGTTTGCTGCAATCTGTTATCAATTCTATCATTGTGAAAAGGGTCACCCCAAAGGAGAAATGAAGAGCAAATGCGCCACCTTCGTAAAATCTTCAATGTGAGTAGTAGTATGGTCTATGCCGATAGTAGGACAATACCTTCAGGGTTACATACTTACAATTTATCCCGATCTAATGACTTCAATATAGATGGCAGTTTCTTGATAATGTGGGAAGGAGCATGATTAATTAATAAATCAACTCGATGTTCTGCAATTCTTTTACGTCTATGAAATAAATAAAACATTAATTGGATTAGTAAAATTTTGGAAGTATTCAAGTGGAAAACAGTAATACAGTGAGACAAATCGTCTATAAATAAAAACTGTTGTCTTCAACTGGCACATTGTCTATATATCCTGACGACAGACTCAGGAGGCGAATGCAAAAACTACTACAAACAATTAAAAAGGGGGAATGTCGATTTCATTTGAATTCTAATTACATTGCAGGATTCAAACTCGTTTGCTGCAGTGTTTTGTCTACTCCTTGAAATAGAAAGCGAATCGACTCTTCAATGGTGCCAACTTCATATGCTGGATAGGTGGCAACTTAAAAAAATTCGTAAAAACAATTTGTATACCGACAAAATTTGAGAATCACCCATAAATAATTTCTATTACTGAATTTCTACTGAAGTTACTACTCTCAATAGCTGAGCCCGTTCCGTGAACAGAGCCTGGCTGAAAACAGGAATCCACTTATCGTCAACTAGCTTCACGAACATTGAAAGCAATGCTGTGATCATGTGAATATTACCTTTCATTGCGTAATTCTTTCGTTGAATCTTCAAGAAAACAAGAATAGGAGTATTAAATGTCAATACGAAAAAACACAAAAATATCCAGGTTTTCTTTCTGATTTTTCAGTCACTTTCCAAGCAAGATATTTTAGGGTTATATATTTCATTAGAATCACTGTGTTTTTTATGATTCGGTCAGGCTTTGATATTGACTTTGCTTTCTGTTTCGAATAATTAAAGAAAATATAATGTTCAACTGCATTAATTTCATGGCCTACACTTTTGATACAAAATGTAACCAGGTGTTGAATTCGATTCGAACACATCAACTTAATTTAAACTTCATTTTATCTCCTGTTATTTTGATGAACGCAGAAATGCTAGTTATAAATAGATAAATACCTTTTTCGATTTTTGAGCAACTTTGTATTTCCATGGCAATAAGTCTAGCAATGGAACTCAGTTGCTCAGTGTTTAAATTCAAAATTACTTCATCTGGAATCTATGGGAAAAGAGCAATAGTTATTCTTACAAACCTGAAAATTGAATCGAGTCAAGACAGCTTGAAAAAGTCTCTATCAACGTGCAGTATCAATACCATGTAACTAGCTGTTTGAAATGATTAATTAGGATTACAGTTAATACCCTTGTGAAAACAGTTCATTGAGGTTTATAACGTTCATGAAATGTTCATGAATAGTTTAGGAAGTTTATGAATAGTCCATGAACTCAACAGATATTTTTGCAGAGATAATTCACATCAATAACAGAGCTGGGACCCAAAATATAAAACCTCTGGATTAGATTTACTATGAATACAAAAATCATTTTAAAATGACATCTGTCACAACACAATCTGCAATTTAATTTTTCGAAAAAGCGTACATGAAATCCTAACGTAAAGATGTGACTGCAAAAACCCCAAAAAACATCTATGCTACAAAATCTTTGACACGTGAGAAAATACGGACACCAGAAATATCTCGATTATGGCTAAGATTTACAAAACAATATTTAGCTCAATACATTCATTATTTTCGGAAAGTGTTACTGGCCTTGATGTGCAACAAGCAGGATAAAAACACCGGATGCAAGATTACATTTGAATTAAAAATTAGTTCTCTAGAAAGTTATGCACCATGTATACTGCAGACATAGTAAAAACATACGTATCTATTTATTCAACAATATTTATCTTGTTGCTGAATTCTCCTTGCTTGAAATAAAAATTGAATCTTGAATGCAAAATTGAATCAAATTACGACGTTTGTTTGACTTAAAAAAAGGGTTGCATTCACACGATTCTGAATGTTAATAAAGATAAAAATCATTTGTGTTTCCAGCTTTATCTCATCTCAACTAGTACATAAGAATGCAAACATTATATGCTCATGGTAGTCTAACCCTTTAGTATTGAGTAGGAAACTGAACAATAATAGTTAGTAATAGACCTACCCGCAGCCCTCTGTCACTATCAAATGCGTTCTGCTTGATATCTCTTCCTTGCCAGAGACGGGGATTATCGACAGTCGTTGTAATAAAATCTAAAATTGATGTTGCATCAATTCTAAAATAAAATTTGAAAATAAAATCAATGCTTTTGTAAAATCTGCATGCAAGTATATTGGTAATATTGGAAATTTGCATGTCCTGTTGAATGTCCTTTTTCCTCAATCACAACATAGCATAACATAGCATAGCATAGCATAACATCGCATCACATCACATCACATCACATCACATCACATCACATCACATCACATCACATCACATCACATCACATCACATCACATAACATAACATAACATAACATAACATAACATAACATAACATAACATAACATAACATAACATAACATAACATAACATAACATAACATAACATAACATAACATAACATAACATAACATAATATAACATAACATAACATAACATAACATAACATAACATAATAAGCATTTGGCGCACAGTTTCCTATGAGCTATTGATATTTGGCGCACTCAAGTCATTTCAGGAGAAAACCCAAAGGCGAAAATTACTCACTGAGGCGGCTTGTAATTTTCTGATGCCTAATGGTCTTCTCCTTACGTGCTTCTCGTGCACCAAATATCAACAGCTCATATGAAGCTGTGCGCCAATTGCTTTCTATTATAACTAGCACAACTTTTACAAAGCATTTACATGACTTTCTTGTTCATAAAATGTTTTTGAAAACTCCTGATCAACTTGGAAATTCTCATTCGTGATATCAAAATCAAAATCCAAATCAATCGAGTTGATCGAATCATTTTCTTTATAATACAAAATGAAGTAACATTCCAGATAAGCAAAAACTATTAACATAAATTTTGTATAATCCAGGCAGCTTGTAATCATTGGTCATTGGCCCATAGCAATAAAAATAAGTTATAATGAATTTTGCATATTTTAAACAGGCCTTTCGATATAATAGTACTTACCTTGCATTCTTTAGATCCAAGCTCATTGACCACTCTAATGTGTCTTGGACAGATCTTGAAGATGATTGATGGGCAAAAATCGATCGCAAATAAGCAAATGATTGTTGTTTTGTTGATGATAGATCAAGGGAAAGGGTCGAAGGCTTACAAGAAAATAACAGTCTACGCTCCATAATTGGATGAATGGTGACAATTTCAGGATCCAATAATTCCAACCAATCCACAATCATACCAGTGCATAAGCTAGAGTTATGTAAGACCTCTGAACGACCAAGTGTGCCTAATGAGATTAATGGTAGATGACGAAGAAATCATGAATTTACAGAAATGTAACACTGCTGGATGCTTCAATCACTTTCACGGAATATATTGTCAATCAGCGGGCTGTTGTAGGCGCTAACATAGGTCATATTATGTTATAGGGAACAAAGAGGAACGACACATGTATACATTAACATCGATAAGATGTGTGTGGAACAAAATTATAACATAGTCAAATGCATATTGTAACATTCATGATTTATGGATTCACCATTCGGAAATAAATGAGCTTATTATTGTTATATTGCTCAATCACCAGAATCTGACGAGAAGTGACAACCTTTGCTGCCTGCAATGGTTATATTGTTGTCTGTATTACAAGTGTGACTTACACAAAAACTCAACGCATCCTTTAGTAATTGCTCTTTTTCTGTACAACGTCAATGAGGGATTATCTCTGGTGAACAAGCCACAGAGTTCATTAACAAGACGCCCAAATAGGAGAGAATCTTGATGAGATGCCCATTCACAAACTACAAGGAAAAAACATAATATGAAACTTAATCCCCTTCATTGCAATATCAAACATATTTATATATGGTCTAACATGCAATCTCGTTTCAGATTCAGAATTCGGATTCTCTCATCAAGTCGCTTAGTTTTTAAATGTTGATTTGAAAATAAGTAAAATGTTTCCATATATCTAATAAGGCTCAGATTGAGCCCACTTTCAGCTAGTTTGAGCATCATATAACATCAGTTAAATTAAATAACAATGTGAATTGAATGCTTCAATAATATCAGCTATTTTCTGAGGAATCCTCAAATGTAACCCCTTTGAGTAGGGCTTCAAGTAGATCCAAATACACAGAGATGGTTACAATAAATAAACTTGAATAAACAAATAATAATAAAAATGAATTTAAATATCTCGAGATTCAAAACAAACAACTGTCATCAAAATGATTTGCAATGGATGGATTTCTCAAAAAGATTAAATTGTTAGAGCCCGTAGGGCAATATATAAATAATGAGGCAAAGTTTCAGCAATGTATCAATAAACAAAAATTAATAAAAATTAAAACACAAAATTCACAGTTTGGTATTTTCATAAAAAGTTTGTTTGAATAACATTTTATGACACAAGACAGTGATAAAAACTACAAGCAGTTGTGGAAAATGTTTCGGATATGTTTGTAATAAGAATGTAATGAGTTTAGTACCATATATATCGTTCGTAAATAATTTCATTCTTTCTTTTGACCTGATGATGGACATCATGAATATTTTCCAAAACGTTATCCACAACTACTTGTAGTTTTGCTATCTTTTGTGATACAATGGATAAGTATTATTCTGACAAATAATTTCATTTGATAAAGTCACCATTTCAAATCTTCAAAATAAATGATGAATTTGAGCTTCCAATGCTTTTCGCTATCTTTTGTGATTCAAAAGGGAAATATTGACCAGCGGGGATCCCCTGCGAAAAACAGTTCAGCAGTTCATGAACAGTTCATGAACGTTAAATGGCTCCAATTTTCCGGAACTGTTCATGAAATGTTCATCAACTATGAACCCTTACAGATAGTTCATGAACAGTTTATGAACTCCTGAACTGTTTTCGCAAGGGATAGAACCCTTAGATAGAAGTAGAAACATGCTTATCGGTTTTCCAAATCTTTCTTTTTATTTTTAAATTTTAAGATATCAAAATAACACGAACAACAATTGCAATATAAACCGTATAGAATTATCCCGTTGATAGAATGTTGTTAAATTGTATACTTTTTTGTATAGCATGTTAACTTCTTAATTACAATTAATTTTGAATTTTCTTTTACTGTAGTTTAAATTCACCATTTTTATTTTAACCTTTTACCCATGTCATTCATAAACTCTATAGCGTCTCTCAATAGACAAGCAAATTTTGCTTACGAGATGACGTCAACCACTGTATATCATCTTTCATTAATCAATGTCTTTAGCCTGTAAATATCTTTTTATCATGTGATTGAAATAAAATTCTATTCTATTCTATGACGTTTCATCATTGTACTAATATGACATTTCCCAGAGATTAGAATAAAAAGGATAAAAATATAAATACATGAATTAAATTAACTTATCTAATTCACAATATTATTTGATAACAATTTTCAAGATAATGTGATAAAATTCAACAAAGAATATATAGTATACATATAACATAGAAAAGGTGTAGAATGACGTAAGCAAATACAGCTATGCGGAAAACAATTTGGATCTAATTTAATCGGATTGCGTATTGAGTGCCGGTCAAAACGTCGCAAAATTACGTTTATTCTATCGCTTGAATTCTCACCAAACTTCTCAAGAACTAATCGAACATCTTATAACGATCGGACATGCTATGACAGATCGATTTTTAAATAATTAGAATAAAAGAAAATAAATCAAATTGAACTTACCTTTGATACATTTACCAGCATCTAGCCTCAATGGATCAAAGTATGAAACACCTTGCACTTTCCTCAGTGATTTCATTAACCTCATTAAAGTACGGATTCCTTCTTGGTCGTATCTCAATTTAGCCAAGTGATTGATGGCACGAGTGACAATTTCAAAGAAAGAAAGCCCTAAAAAATTAACAAGACAATCGCACAACACTGTTCGTTTGTGTATAATATTAGGTACAGATATCAAAAAATTATTTTTTTCTTGTAAATTATCAGATGTTATAGGGGTCATCCAAAGTACATACTATGTAGTGGGTGAAATGAGTCGATGTATTGATAAATTACCACACGCGTACATAGAAGATTCTGATATAGATATATTTTGATATAATAATTATTGTAACTGGCCACCAACAGGGAGAGGATGAATGAAGGGTTAATATTGCCGTTTATAAACAGAGCCTCTATGAAGGTGGACCAGCTTTGCTAATATAGATTCTGTCGCCACAAAGGGCAGACGTGAAGAGGTTTAATACATTACAGACAGTGATTTACATTTACAAGGTATATGTGATTACAAACGGAAGCTTTACAGTTAACAAAGGAATACATTATGATAAACAATAGGCAAAGAACAATCCATTACAACTCAGTATTTCAAGTTCCAATATTTGACCCCCCCCCTTGTACGCAGCTGTACATTTTTAGATCACCCCCTTCTGTGTACATACTGACACTTTTGCATCCCCTCATAGCATTTTAGTACTCTTGAAAATGGTCAAAGACGATGGCTGAAACGTTGAGTTTTACTAATAAAACACATTCAAAATTACTGTTGTCTATGATTTTCGTTATCAAATGCTTTAAGAAGAAGCTACTCATCAAATTTGTTTTTGTTGTTTCCAAAAGTGTATACAAGTTCAAACATTTATGAAAAAAATGCAAATTTTCACAGTTAATAAGGAAGTGGATTTCTAGCTTAACTTTAATGCAATACAAATCATATTGTTATAAGGCATATTGATTGCATAACTTTTGTTAGGGGTTATTTTGTCTATGTTGTCTAAATCTATACTAGTAGGTAACTTAAAGCTTAGAAATACAAAAGTTAATTAAAGATATAGAATATTTAACTTTTAAAATGAAATATCCCTTGCAGAAATAATTAGTTGAGTTAATGAACTTTAAAACTTTCATAAAATGTTCATGAAACATTCATGAATGTTAAATGGTCTAATATCCATGAGCTTTATTCATGAAATGTTCATGGACTGTTTCCACAGGGGCGTTTCAGAAACCGTTCATGCTTTTACCATGCTCCATCGCAACATTGGTAAATGAGAATAAATTCACAGTGGGCATTGGTGTGTCTCTCAATATTATTTGTGCAAGAATTGTTTCAAGGAGTTACAGCAGCCTATGTATGTTTGCTACATATGAAACTTAATGAAAAATATAACTCCTATTGGGCTAATCACCATTCTTGAGCTGATTTTCTTATGGTAAAGTACTTACCACTTGAAGAGACAGATGAAGATACTCGCACATGTTTGGGGAGAACATCTTTCATTTCAGACTTCAACTGTGGATCTATTAATAATAATTTATAATTATTTAGTTTGAAAATAAATGCGAAAAATCTGGCATTCAGATTTGCTATACAAATAATTTCAAAACTTTCATGCCGATCATCAGGTAATTTATGTGATCTATTAAATTACCTGATGATCGCCAACGGCGTGAAACTATTAGTAACAAACATGAATGTCGTGATTTATTGCGTTTATTATCGATACAAATTTTGAAATTATTTCAAAACAGCACAATGGACGCTGACCTACAAAATATGTAGGTGGATAACGGAGAAACCATACACAAGCTATATCATAGTAGTAGTAGTATAGGCAGTCACATTATAGGAATGTGAAGTCCCTCATTTCGCCTAACATATTTGCTAAACAAAGAACTGACAAATAAACTTGGAAATAAGACAATTCACGATACAAAATCTTATGAAAAGATATTACTCGCCCATAGCCCTGTCAAAGCATCTCCTTCGGTTGCGTCATAGGAGACTACTATACAGCGGTTCTGGGCATACGTCTCTTGATGTGATCTAAGCTACATCATGACAACAATAATGAGATTATTATATTATGATTTCCATTTACCCTCAATGGAAAGGGAAGAAAGTGTCTTCAGAATAGTATTCATATTAGTTGACACCATATTTTCGTCTTTCATCTAGAGATTGGAGATAAACAGAATGATTTATTTAAAAACAGGAATCAATAATCACATTATCTCAATACCTAATCAAAACATTCGCCAGTAAAAACTTGAGGGCGAAAATCAAGATCCATGGCGACTCGTTACGTTTTGGTGTCTTAATGTTCACAGGGGTTAGAGTTCTAAAATAATTCAATCTTCTTATACTAATAATTGTGTCTGTTTGTAAATAAAGCCCGATTTGAACACTTAATTAAATCCCTAGGATAAATCGATTCCATCCTATCTGTAATGGCTTGTAAATAATACATAACTGATCTCCTGCAAAAAACAATCCAGGAGTTCATAAACAGTTCATGATGCATAAATGTATATAACTCGTTAAGCCTGGAAACACGTCAGGCACCCAATGTTTATAAATTCAAAATATATCTCTCCGATGAAAATCTATCTAAATTCTTAATTATGTAAAACTATTTAATCATTTGTTAAGTTATGTTATGTTATTCTGTATGTAATTCACATTTATATGCTGTTATGCAGAAATAAACAAATCATTCATTCATTCAACTGTTTATGAACTGTCTGTGAAGGTTTGTGAACTGTCTTTCAAGGTTAATGAACTTTTCATGAACAGTTCATGGTAATTAGGGCTATTTAACGCTCAAGAACTGCTCACGAACTGTTTTTCACAGGAATATACACAATATTAGCCTTAATGCTATAAACTCAGATGATTATCTGATGATATACAACAATATTTCTGAAAACTTGATGATAATTCAGATTTCTAATAGATTGTTACCTTAATAACTTTATAGCATTGCAGAAGAACAGTTAATGCTTCCACATTTGCACGCAAGCCATTGATACATCGGGATCTGTTAATTTTGCTCAAGTGCTAGAATACATGTAAATAATCCAGAAATCTAAATTACTATATTAACTTTGTGCACTTTAAAATCAATAGAGATATTGTAGTGCAGCCCTACAGAACCGCTGGTGCAGGGCTTTCATTCAAAGTCATGGATGCGGAGGGTCAATCAATTCTCTTAAAAACGAAGATTACAAAAGCAGAATAATCAGATATTAAGTATAGTAAGGTCAAATTTTTTTACTCTAAATGTAGAATAGTATTGCTTTTTACTTATTATTCTATTTAAAGCTTTGTTTGTTATGTCACGTTAACTTTGATTTTATGGTCTCAAACACATAGCAATATTGTCATTGTTAAAAACTACTAGTAATCTTTTGAGAAAATTGCCCAGAGTTCAAGACAATAAATATCGAAAATGAAATGACATTCCTGAGAGCCATAAATGAAATTAGAAGTAATAAAAAATGTTTTCCTACCTTTGTAGCCTCGGTTTTATAGCTATGGTACCCGGTTAAATACTTCATTATTCTGTTTGAATAATCTTTGTTTTTGTGAGGGAACTGACCTACGACGGTCATGGTTTCAAATAAAATGCTCTACAGCTGAGTTTAGCGGGCAAAATTTCTGCAAGTTACCATGCCAAGAATGACCACACTATATACAGGTGGCTGCTATATAAAGGTGACCATTACAACAGGTTTGATTATAAATCATTGATTATTTTCTTTTCTTCACATTTTGAGCACAATTAATTACAAGGCCTTACCATGCTCAATTCTTGTGTAACTTTTTCAAATAATGAAATTGAAGATGAAAGTGTAACTTTATTGAATAACTGAAAGAAGAAAAAATACCAAATACGTGATCAGAACACATTCTAAGTCAAGCATATAATTATGCAAAGTGTTAGCAAACTTAAAGTGTACAAAATTAGCTATCAATAAGATAAGCCATTGTTTACAAGATTGATCAATGTATACACAATAAGGAACATTATAATAATATAGACTTACTGTTGTCTTTGATTTTTGTTATCAAATAATACAATAAAATATAAAAATATATTTGGAGATATATACAATAATTATTCGGTATACATCTAATATAATAATATAAGAATATAATTAAAATCAACAAACCTTCATTGATCTTTGTCGTTCATTATCATCTTTATAATTTTGTTCAATAAAAATCTGAATGATGATCAAATCAAAAAACAGCTGTGAAAACAGTTCATTAAATTTAGTTGTATTTAACGTTTATGAACTGTTCATAAACAATTCTGGAGGTTGACGAACTCAACAACTTGAAACTACAAAATTAGCATTGGAGCGTATGTGCATGAATGATTTGAAAGTAACAGTATCACATGAAAATCCTACTTGATGCACCCTGAAAGCGATGTTATTATTTCTTTAAGTCTACTGAAGTTCACCCTTCTGTTAATGTAGCAAATCTTGTAGAAACAAAACTTTGTAATAATTAAGTTAGTCTTTAAATCTCGAAGATGCTATTATATTGATATATTGTTGTAATCTATGTCTTCATCTCTATGCTTTTGTCAGACTTATTAAGCCACAGGCAAAAACAGTAGGAATGGTGAGTGTTGATAGCGAATTGGAAGCAAGAAAAGTTCGAAATAGCTTGCAATGCAATCAATAATATAATCGATACTTGTTAAATCTAAACGTACCTTATTGATTGTGGATTCTACTTTGCCTTCATCGAAGTGATGATCCCTTAAAAAAAATCATCAAACAATATACTGTATTAATCCCATAGTAATTGCAAGTAAATAATTCCTACAAAATTAACATATTATAAGTTCCAATATCTCTGCGTTTCAAATCTACACATCAACGGGGGCCTATATCCATACACGTTATATATGCAACAAGAAAAAAACACAATTTTTTTAAATTCAAGAAGGTACACAGAGGTACATACAAATTAATCTGAATAGTTATTTATTCATGAAAGTACAAAATACAAATGGAAGTTTCCCCTGGGAGGACAATTTGTTGAGTTCTTGAACTTTATGAACATTAATGAACACCTAATAAAAATTCCATGAACGTAGAATTGCATTATTGTCATGGGTTTTTTCACGAGCTGCGTTCCGTTAAAATGAGGACATTGAAAGTACGCATGGTATCAACAAATATTAACAAGATTGGAGTATCTGAAGTTAAACGATGAAGAACGGTGACAATGATTTTTGATTTAGACGCGGATAAGCGGATATATTTGAAACTAAGCTAATTTTTCTAATTCTATCATTCCATTTTTCAAAACTCAAAACGACAGTCAGAATGACAAGACGGCTTACAATAGGAAAAGGACAAATCAAAATTATAAACAAGTACTGTACATAATTTTTAAACAATTTGATATAGAAATCGTTTTTAAGTTAAGTTTTGGTTAAATACTAAGAAAATATTTTAGAAAAAAAAGTCGAAAAAGGTTCAAATATTTTTGACTGAAAAAGTAAATTCAACTATTAAAAACCCTTGAATCTCATGTTTTTGCTTTAATAAACTCTATTGATATCAAGAGAAAAGAGTATCCAAAAATTTAGACATGTTTTAAGTCATGTGAGAAATTTCAAGAGTACAAACCCATTAAATAAACATGACCCTTCGAAAAACAGTTCAGGAGTTCATGAAAGTTCATGAACATTTTATGAAAGTTGGGGCCATTTAACTCCTGAACTGTTTCTTGCAGGGGTGCTATACCCGTATAAAAGTGAAACTGTGACTTACTGTTCCTTATCTACTTCCATTGAATCCAACTCTGATGTGTCAATAGTAACAGGATGTAAAACATCTTCAAGTTCATCAATATCAACTGTAATAAAATTGTAACTTCCAATATAAAGATTATATTTCAGAACACCATGTCAAGAAATGCTTATTAATTAGAGCGGCTATCGCTCAAAGAAATTAAAATGACTAAATGCCGTTGAATTTTTTGTCATTATTATAATTCTAGAGACTGGGAAAATACAACGAGCTACTAGATAAATTAATGAAATTGAGTTTGAAATCTGGCCGCAGTATCAAAACTTTCTCAATGGCTACTATTAATTGCAGACTCTTCAATGTCCCATGCGAAAAACAGTTTAGGAGTTCATGAACAGTCCATAAAAATTTTGGGCAAGTTAACGTTCATGAGCTGTTCATGATTCCTGAACTTTTGTTCACAGGGAAATCCTTTAGAATGTAAACATAGCAATATGATGATAATAAACTGCAACTTACTACATTTTCCTGAAGAGGAAGGGGCATAGCCTTCTTTTAATAAATTAGCAAAGGCAAGCCCTCCAGTTGCACCACGCGACCATTGAACATCAAGCAGGCCAATCAATTGATCTATAAAAAGAGATATGTAAATTTTGGTATTGATGAAGAAAATGTTATAAGATCAATCAAGTTCTATTTATTTTGTTAATGAAATAGCTTCACAATAGTGAGTTAGACAAAAGAAATAAACTATTGCAGAAAATCGATGTAGAAAGAATTCTGAAATGTAGTTTTTACTGACTAATTGATCAACAGTAGAAAAGGATAACCACGAGTATAACTCCATACATTGATGCAATTCTAGATAAAGACAGTGAAATGATGATTCAGTTCATTTCCCATTGCCCATTTTTCATATTATGCCTCCAAAATCTAAACAATGTTATATTGTACTTATGTAAGTACTTATGGTGATTACCCACGCAAAAAAACAGTTTAGGAGCTCCTGAACTATTTCTCGCATTGGGTATATTGTCATTTTGTACAAATAAAAAATATGTTTCACAACTTTAAAATTTAGCACATTTCAAATTATACAAATAGTCAGACAGCAATAATAATAAGTAACATACCTCGATTTACAATGCTATCTGAAAGGGCTTCACTGGATTCAATAGCATGCTTGTCCAATAAATTCAGAAGTTTACTAAATGAAGTAAAAAAAGTTGGTCAAGAAAGGGAGGGACGTGGAATGATAGCTGCATAACGCCTTACATCCACAGAAGAGAAGCATAAAATGTATATTCATATGAATAAGGTAAAAGTTCATAGACAGTCCAGGAATATTCATAAAATGCTTATAAACACCATATAAATGGTTCATGAACCTTACGAACGTTACGAATAATATTAGCTCATGATGTCTGGGAGCAATTCATGAACTTCATGGACAGTTCATGAACACCTTTTTGTAGGTTCAAAAACAGTTCATGAACAGTCACGAAGAGTTCATGAACACTTCATGATCCAGTTCATGGACTGGTTCATGAATATGAAATTGCCTGAAAGTTCATGAACAGTTCATGAACATTTTGGCAATTTCACGTTCATGAACTTATGAACTTTTTTCGCAGGGGTAATTTTTATTACAATAAAAAAGTTTGAGCACATAAAGATTGTAAATAGATTGTAGATTGCTCCAGTGAAACCTGTATATAACAATATAACAGCCAGCTATGCTAGGTAGATATATTGACCACTATATGCAGGTGATCTATATATACAGGGTTAATTCAATAGAAAATAATACTTCAGAAATTATTTGTGTGATCATTTAAACCAGGTGACTGCTGTACAAAGGTGACCGATATAACATGTTTGACTGTAACAGGGTTTTCATAACCAATTTGACTTCAAAGGAGTTATACTCTGTCATGTAGTAATAGATAATAACAAAGAAGTGATACACATTATAATACATACCAGACACTTGTGATTGGCAATCCAAACATTTGGATGAAAATAATTAGCTGAGTTGATGTTGCAGTTTCAAGAGCTAAACAGAAAAACACACTGTCTATAATGAAATAAATTTCATGAATATGCACAAAGTTGTGAATGACCCACTATACACAAACAGTTCAATACTAAAGCTGGTTGAATACAATCAAATGCATACAAAATTTTCCAGTGACCACAGTCTTTGGATTATGATCAATAATTCAGAAAGTTAGCCATGAAAATTGTCATTGAGGTTTATGGGTTTTCATCAAGTTTAAATGTTTCATGAGAGTTTTATGATAAGGTAGAAAGGTAGTTAATAAGTACTTTTTATTACAATGAAGAGATCATGAAAGAGGAGAAATTTGATATTTACAGACTCTTCACTTGCTAAAGGTGTGTTGAGTTCATGAGCTGTTTATGAACTTTACAAACTTTCATAAACTCTTCAGAACACCTTATCAGCAGTTCAAGAACATTTCATGCATATTAAATGGCCCAATATTCATCAGCTGTTTTCAAAAACTGTTCTGAGAAATTCATGAAAATAGAGATCTAGCATTCATGAACTATTTTCACAGGGGTTTTCATGAACTATTTTAAAATATTACGTCATATTCAAACGCCCCTGCGAAACAAGTTCATGAAAGTTCATAAAAGTTCATGAACGTTCATGAACTTTTATGAACGTTCATGAACTTTGATGAACAGTTCATGAACTTTGATGAACAGTTCATGAAGTGTAAGGAATAGTTCATAAAAATATGGTTCACTAACTCTTACAGTTCATGAACGTTCATGAACTTTGATGAACTCAAAGTCACAATTCATGAACTACACTCAAAGTTTATGAACTAGTTGTCCAAGTTCATAAAAGTTCATGAACGTTCATGAACTAGTTTTCCAAATTCATCAAAGTTCATGAAAGTTCATGAACGTTCTTGAACTTTTATTCAAGTTCATGAATGTTCATGAACTAATCATAGCAGTTTGTAAACAAATAGTTCATGGACCCAAAGAGTTCATGAAGGTTCATGAACTTTGATGAACTAAAAGTCATCATTCAACAACCACATTCCAAGTTTATTAACCAGTATTCAAAGTCCATGAACTATATCCCAAGTTCATGAACGTTCATAAACTTCAATCAATGTTCATTCTTTACAGTCATTTCTCGTAAACCCTACCAGTAGTAGAAGTTCATGGACATTAATTCTGAATTAATGAAACAGAAATCCTAGCTTATGAAACTTCATGATAAAAACATTCTGATCAAAATACATAATAAAGCTCAACTAGATACAGTAAGTGTGAAACTGTATTAACACACAATTGTAAGGGCTATTTTAGCAGGAAAACATAAATCAATGCAGGTCCAATTGGCAGCATTTCTGGTACCATGTTAACAATTTTGGAGCTTATTGCCTAGTAATCAGGGCAGTATATAAGTAATGCCAATAAAATCTAGCAGCATATTATTGATCTCAACTAATGACAAATAGACAATGCCTCAGGGGCAGGGTGTCACAAAATGTTTGCATTACTGGAATCAGAAATTCCAGATATGATAGGAAACTTTCCAATTTTAGGGTTTTCAAAATATTTATACAAAATGAATGTGAAGCCTATGAATAATAATGTTGAAAAGTAAATCTTATATTTGAAAACCTACTGATTTTGTGCTGGCCTTCAATGAACCAGGTTCCCAGGACCCCCTCCTTCTGATAGATTGTTTAGGAGAAGACAGAAGACACACATGTGTCTTCATTTGTCAAGACAATGTATGTACTTAAGTTAATTAATTACAATGTCTATAAGTTAATTAGTTGTAAAATCTACAGCTAACTTTTTTCTGAGTTTTATCCATCAGAAATGATAATGTTCTTGTTCAAGTTTGTTGTTTCATGTCTGATGCATTAATGTGTTAGTTTGATTGTACTTTTATTATAATGTTAACATTGTGTTGAATATATCCTAAAACATCCTGTGCTGTGACTAGGCTATCTAAATTTTAATGGAATAAATAGTTTAATTGATTAAAATTCAATTTATCTTTAATTATACACACAATAGAGAGCAATTGTGTGTTGATTATCCTGTATATTTAAATAAATTGATAACCTGAGCTAAAATATCAAAACAAACAAACTGAAGCATCAATAGCCAATGTGTGAAGAAGTAAGTTTTTGATGACAAATCTCACAAACAGGAAGTGCTAAGTGGGTGTCTAAGTGAGAAGCTAATAAATTCATGCTGAGCTCATGCTGTCATCTCATGCTGATAGTAAGGTGATAAGCTGTCTATATTTAGACTAGGTGCTTGGACTTGGGTACTAGCTATTGTTATTCAAAAGAAAACTGACTTATGAAGTCAGTTAGTAATTATATCATTCCTTACTTTTGCTGCTTGTTTACTTGAGCCAGAGAAAGATAGCAATCTTGAAAAATGAGTTTAATTCAGCAATATAAAGAATTTAGCTGATGGATAGATATTCTACAAAGTTTTACATAAAAATATATGGCTTCAACAGGATTGAAAAGATGATTTCCAAGTGAAACTAAAGCTTGATTTTGGAATACTAATTAGATGAAACTGTGGTTTTCAAAACTCAAACAGAATTTACTACAGTAGACCTTAGCTCCCCACATGGTTGTTTGGTTGCTCATATCTGGTGTTGGTGTATACATTGATTACCATGCAAAGAATGTGAGGCCCGATTTTATATTTCCTTTTAATTATTCACAAAAAGATAAATCAGAGATGCAAAAGCTTTGCAAGACTTTTATTTACCCCCACAACAAACTACATAAGGAAGTTCAATGTATAATTATTTGTGTTGCTTGCTATTTTCAATTCAAACACTGGACATGTCACAACTTCAAGCTCTTGAACATATACAATCCAAAGGTTGATATTAATATTAATTATCATTATTATTAAAAGCACTTCTTAAAGTAGGTGCAAATATCATTACATGATAAAATAAGTTTTGAAATGAATCATGGCAAGAAAAGAATATCCCAACAGAGAACCAATTTACCCTTAATATAGTAAGATACTCATACAACTATACATTTAAAAGGTAAGACTTCACATTATGATTTGAAGACTTAGAGAGATATGTACACAGAATAGAAAGTTAAATCATGCTCCATAACTGGAAAAATCCGCTCAAAGCAAAAGACATTCAAGGACAGCACACTTTGAGAAGTTGATATGCTTTAGGCTTCAATGAGCAGAATTGATTTGACTTTAGACATATTTAAAGTATCAATCGGCTTCAAACAATCTTTGATATTTTAACAAGCTATACTAATTCCTACATTTCTATATCATATATTTTATTTGTTTGAATGTATTCATTTCCTCTTACTATATCACATTTTACAAGTTTTTGTGAATTAAATGTTCAAACATTCAAAGTTGCTTTTTCCTATTCTTGTTTTAATGTGTTATTTACTATACAGTTCATGAACGTTCATGAACTTTGATGAACTTTGATGGACTGATTTCATGAACTTTGATGAACTGCTTCATGAACTTTGATGAACTTGTTCATGAACTTTGATGAACTTGTTCATGAACGTTCATGAACTTTGATGAACTAGTTTATGAACTTTGATGAACTAGTTTATGAACTTTGATGAACTAATTCATGAACTTTGCTGAACTAGTTCATGAACTTTGATGAACTAGTTCATTAACTTTGTTGAACTTTCATGAACTTGAGTTCATGAACGTTCATGAACTTTTTCGCAGGGGCGTAGTTCTGCAATTTGATTAGTTGGTCCGTGTGCTTGGAAATACAAGGTAAACATTTTTTCAAAAATTCCATTCGAAATTTGTCGATAAAACTTAGAAGAAGAAGAATTGGAAACTGCAAAGAAAGTCTAGTTTAGAAAGACTAGCGTTTAGAAGTTTGAATACGATCCAAGGACACTTTAGTAAGTGAA
Source organism: Haliclystus octoradiatus (assembly GCA_916610825.1). Classification (NCBI taxonomy): domain Eukaryota; kingdom Metazoa; phylum Cnidaria; class Staurozoa; order Stauromedusae; family Haliclystidae; genus Haliclystus; species Haliclystus octoradiatus. Next base: position 23,896,432 of record OU744449.1, on the reverse strand, counting down.
AACATTAAATTTAAATTGAATTTTAAATCATTAATTCAAGATTCGAGCGACCTTCCGTAATATAAACAAACTTAATTATGAAATTTGTTTTATTTTAGAAAAGGGTTACCACACACTTTTGCCTTGTTTGTATTCATATTTACTACACTTGTAAATGGCGGAAGACACTCGGAAAAGTTGAAAGACATTTGGGAAGTATTGAAAGCACTCGCCTCTGGCTTGAGCTATCCATACTTCACTTGTGTCTTCAGCCATTCCCTGTGTAGTAAATATGAATACAAACATGGCAAAGTGTGTGGTAACCCTTTATTCAATTGATATTCAATGGAATTCAGATAATGCATAACATCACATATGATACTATTCAAATAAAATACATTATTAATTTTGTATCATAATGAATTTTATTCGTTCAATATGATAGATTCATAATCAATTCATCATATCAACTCAAAACAAACTAGGTTAGAACATGCAATCGATCTTACAATTTGAACTTGACATCGCAAACAACAATTTCAAAGTTAATCAGGAATTTTAAAAAAACATTGGTTTAATGAAAAAGAAAGTCAATATCTAGTTTATAAAAGTTGTGCTAGTTATCATACAAAGCAATTGTTTCCGATTTGGTCTTATCAGAACTTCAGTACAATGTTTAACAATCATTCAATTTTATAGTTTGAAAGATAGCGACAAAAAATCACAATAAAATTTGTTCCGACGTTTCGACATTGCTGTTGCCATTATCATATTTCATGTTAACTTAATAATGACAACATCAATGTCAAAACGTTGGAACAAAACTAATTGTGATTTTTTGTCGATGTCTTTTATAAAAGAAATGTTTTTCGAAATTTATTTAATTATTCAGCAATTGGAAAATTTAAGTGGAGACTGCCTTTCATTTAGTCAATGTTAGGTCTTATTGTTTACAGCAGTTAGGAAGTGTCCTAGGTACAAAAGACTGCGTGGGTGCAGTGATGCCAATATTGAAGGCAAGGAAAGATTGATTTCATAAGCTACCTTACGCTGTTCTCGCTAGTACGCTTATTATTTCGCTAATAAGCTTATTATTATGGCAAAGCTAATACGCCTCAGTTAACTAGAAAGAATCAAGATGTAGGCTAAGTCTTAATTTTTCTTTCCACTCAGGCCCTATTCAATCTATATTTCTAATTTAGTTATTTTACTTTCAGTTTATTATTTTGTAATTTTCCACTGATTATCAGTGTGACTGGTTGCTTTGAGTAGTGACAGGATCTCTAGCTGGTCTAACACAAATCTTAATTATACGCCCCCACCATCCAAACACCAAGCCTGAAACGTCAAAACACATCAATATGATGTGTTTTAATCAGGAATGAGAAAGGCAGGTCTAAATTAAGAGGGTTTTATTCCACTGAATTAAATTAGCCTACACTAAAGCAAATTGAACCTCAGCTGGCGCCATGATTTCACAACTTCAGACATAAACCCTGCGAAAAATAGTTCAGGATTTCATAAACAGTTCATGAACCCTCACAGTCAATTCTTGAACATGAACTGTTTATGAACTCCTGAAACGTTTACCAGGGGAAGCAGTTTGACGTTTAAACGGTGACATATCATACCAGCAGAAGTAAGGCAATCCAAACTTGATGTCAGCATTGTTCCTCTCAGCCAATCAGGAAGAAGATTTACAGGTTCATCAGTAGAAATTGTCACAGCATCAAATGTTCCATTGGTCGGAAAAATTAGATTAACCAAATTAGATGCATCATTAGAGGCTAGCAATTCTAATTCAAAAATAAAATAAACTATTTTGAACGTCATGTTAATATAAAAAAGGTAATAGTTTCCATGATAATTTTTTGTTGAACTGCAATATTCATCTTCGCCTAGTAAAGGGAGTTGCTTCAAATGTATGTACGCTATTTTTGTTTTCCCCTGCGAAAAACAATTCAGGAGTTCATGAACTGTTCATGAACTCCTGAACTGTTTTTGCAGGGGTTGTACTCTTCGAATCAAAACAACATGTATCTTATTATTTCCTGTCGCTGGTGGCAATCAAATTCTTCACTGCATCTATAACAAATCAACAAAGTACACAGCGATTTTCCAATCTTTCATTGGTTGAAAATAAAGACTTATGTAATAAAAATTTCATAAATTTCCAATTCAACTTTAGAAATTTTCAAATGAAAAGCAGACAGAACAGTTCATGAACATTAAATCGTCTTATAAAAGTTGGTGTCATTAAATGTTCATGAACTGTTCTTGAACTCTTGACCTGTTTTTCGCCGGGGTAGTACTTTACAGGCACCGTAACTGCATATTTCACCAGTACTGTCAATAATAAAGTTGATGAAAACTAATTTATGGTCCTATAAAGCTAATATTAATACACAATTATTGATTTGTACTGATGTAGAATTTAACATTATTACAATGCAGTCTTCCTATTAGCTAAGATGTTATACTTTATATTGTTAAAATGTATATCCCTGATATTGGGAGAATTCTTCTTTCGATAGAGAACAATTCAATCAGTACAATTGTTCTTCTTGTATTTTTACTTTGCACAAGCATTTCTCTCTCAAAAATGCAATCAAAGTTGCGATTTTGTGCTTCACTTTTTTTCCTCAAACAGGAACCCGTTTATTTTCCACAAGAGGGTTTGCATCGGAAAAATCACTAAATATTTTACTTAAATGTCTCTAAATAAAAAAACAGATGAATCAAATGGCAATCTGGTTTCTGAATGATGTTTTCAACGTTCAGCTCAAAATTTTGAGCTATATTTGATCAATATACGGAATCCAGGAAAAGATATAATAAGCCTCTAAAGCCAAAAGTTTCTAGTTCTGGATTTTTCTCACTCAAACAGGTTATAAAACTTCTAAACAGGTTATCACTGCTGGTTATTGAAGGTGTGTGACTATTTTTAATACACATCAACTATGCCGACTATGCTTAGACGAAGCCGTAAAGAGGTGGTAATCGTGTGAGCACTTGAGTCAGAAAAATACAGAACTAAAAACTTTTGACTTTAGAAGCTTATATCTTTTCACCTGGATCTTGAATATTGATCAAATATAGCTCTAAATCTTCAGCTGCACTTTGAAAACTTCATTCCGAAAGCAGATTGTCATTTGGTTTAGCTGTTTTTATTTAGAGACAAATAAGTAAAAGAGTAAGTGTTTTTTCAGGCGTAAACTCTCTTGTTGAAAATAAACGGCTTCCTGTTGGAGGAAAAAGAGTGAGACACAAAATTAACCCAAAATCGTCTCTATGACTGCATTTTTGATGGAGAAATGATAGCGCAGAGCAAAAACACAAGAAGATCATGTACGGATAGAAAACTTTTCTCTATCTAAAGAAGCAATCTCCCAATATCCGGGATATACACTTTAATAATGAAAACGTATGAAAGTGCTTTGATATTATAACGCAAACCTTCAAATGGACAAGACGCCAAAAGAACAATTGCTGCATGGATTACTTTCAATAAACAACATCCAGTTTTTTCATTACTATCGTTGGCTTTCTGGTTGATTCTTACGTAGTCATCACCCTTAAAGAAAAACAGATGTAATGAAACAGAAATAATAAAAGTTTACTTGAAAATTTCCTGGTGGAATACTAGCATATAAATCATGCAGAAAAAATGTTCAGGAACCAAACCATCGTTTCGAATTAAATATAAGTTTTTTAAAATAAATTATCGTTCTCTCAATTGATTGAACAAGGCTTCTGTAAAATCCATGACACAAAAGATCCCTTTGATGCAGTGGACAATTTAATCTAGATTCTATTCGTTCTACTGAATACTACTCAAAAAAGCACCTCAAAACTTGCTGAATGCTACTGAAAAGAGTCCATCCATTTCAGTACATTTTCAGTAGGTTTTAAGATTTTAAAAATTCGTAGTGTGTATATATATATACATAGAACCATGCAGTGTAAGTTTAGGGTCTTGAGAAATAATAGGCTACAATTCTAGTTTGGATGAACTCTATAGCATATTGTATTCCTTTTCAATATTCTGCTAATAATACGTAGCTTACCAAGTCTGTACCATCATCACCACAAACAAGTTGATTCGCAAAGTATGTTGAAAAAATAGAAAGCATCGCTTCAACAGTGACAAAACCCATTTTATCATTTTCTTGTGTAACCAAGCACTCCAAGATTGTTGATCGTGTTGTGACTAATATTGATAAGTCCTAAAAGTAAATATTGGTTTACAAATTACAAATTATATATTAAATAGATCTTATAAAATAAAGGAGTAGTTACACCTTTTGCTTGCCTCTAGACAGTAGAAACTGATTATAAAGGCACCAGTTGGGAACTTTCCAAACGTATGCTATAGGCGATGTGCCGTTATAGCCAATTATTCATAAGAAGAAAGATACCAAATTTCATCAGGAAGATTAGTTAAGTTTAGTACGCTTTAAACAGTAGTCCGTTATAAAAGGTGACGACATAAACAGTTTATACTGTATATTTAATGCTGAATAGTGTGGTATTGACTAAGTTTCATTTTTTAGCATAAATTAATATAGAAATAGGAAATCGTTGAAGATTTTATAATAAATACTGTAGCATCTGTGCTTGCCAGATTAAAATCAATTGTGCCCTGGTCCAGGGTCAGGGTCCTTAGACAGGGTCCAACAAAAGTGAGGATTATGGGATCCCAGGTCATGAAAGGCTAGAGAAAATTCTGAAGAAAATTGATAATTTTTTGATTCATAGGCCAAACCCAAACAAAAAATTCAGAAGAAAATGCTGGAAATTCTCAAGATTCTGGAAGGTAAAATCTTTTTCTGGACGTCAATATAGCTATTTCTCACTTTTCCTTGATACAGCATTATACCTATACTTCCATGATATTAATTTGTTATTACAAAGAGACAACATTATCGGAATGAAACTGAATCATATTGGTTCTGAGAGTGTTGACATATAATTGTGATCCATTTAATCATTGAAATGATGTTACAAGGAAAATATTCTTCCCTGCAGCCTAGTCTGATTGCCAAATGTCTGTCTGACTGTTGCATTACTGATAATGGTCACATTTTCATGAATCGATTATGCGAGTTTCATGAACTCATTAATTTCTTTGCAGCGACCCCTGCGAAAACAGTTCAGGAGTTCATGAACAGTTCATGAACAATTCAGGAACATCCGAGCCATTTAACGTTCATGAACTGTTCATGAACTGTTCATGAACTGTTCATGAACTCCTGAATTGTTTATTGCAGGGGGATACTGTAATATGCAATAATCATTCTTATTTCTTTATTGGCTATTCAGGCGAATAGAAATTCTACTATTGATGAACTGCCAGTAAATTTACATGATTTTATAAAAAAAATATGACGCTTTTCAGATGTAGCTTAAATTAGCACACATTTGACATTTTGATAGTCAAACTTACCTCTGTGAAGCCTCGAAGCTCTAAATCAGTAAGACTTCCAATATGCTTTGATGTAAATGATATGTATGCTTGTAAACGTTGAACATCAACTTCATAGTAGAATGCCTAGAAATAAAAAAATAGAATATCGGGAGAAAGAAAATGACACACAAAGGATTTAAAAGAAAAATATGATTAATGCTATTTGGTAGTATTAAGTGCTAGAAAGTCTACTTTTACTAACACTTGATGAACTATTCATTATGCATGAAAGAGTTGTAGATGATTGCAATGGTAGATGGGAGATGATAGATTGGATTGGTACAGGTAAACCAATGTATGGTGATGGCTAATAGTTGTATAACCACATCTATATTTGCAATTAAAAATCAAGCTTCATTCAACAGGCAATATTCGAGTCATTCATTGGCTAAAATCGATCACTGACTTGATCGTATTTATGGACAACACGGTTGATACTCTCTATTGCTGTTGATTAGATAACGATTAAATATGCATAAGATGCAATATAGAAATATGGTAACACTTGTTTAATTGGTCTATGGGAATGAGAAGCCCCATGTGAAAACAGTTTATGAACGTTGAATATCCCAGTTATGTGAACTGTCCAGGAATGGTTTGTGGACTGTTTAGAAGGTGTTATGAACATTTTGTGAAATTTATGAACAGTGTTCTGAGAGGTTCTTGCCTTCCAGAAGCCATATCTGCAGATTGAAAACTTTTGAGTTTAAAAAGTGAATTTCAAAAGATAAAAATTATTAAATCCAAAACTTGTACTTTTATAGAAGGAAGCAATCTTGATAATTGAAAACCTTCTGAATTAGTATCGGCCTTCTGGAAATCACAGGTTCCCAGGATACGCATATCTGACAACCGGACTTCTCATGAACGCAGTTACTTTTTTCATAATGGAGTACACTTTGATTGCATTTGTAGTATCATTTCTTTGGCTATCATTACCTGTTGGACAGCTGAGAGTATCAATGGCATAATGCTATCAAAATAGCCAAGATGTGGTAACGTATTAAAAAGCCATGTGTAGCCTGAAAATACGGTTAATTTTTGTTTTTTATTACTATGACTATTATTGTCACTTGTCATCATTGGATTCGGTTCAGTTTTCATTTGTTCATCTGAGAGTGTATCAACATCCATCTCTTCTATTTTAATGTTTGATTCAAGTAGGTCATCCAGAAGTAATGATAGACTCTATGAAAAAATTCAAAGACATGGATTGTGATTAGAATTTATTCAAATAAAGCAAAAAATGTTGAATAAGATTCCAAATAAACTGCTGCCTTTCCTGGAACAAAAACAATGGCACTTCTCGAATGGATTAAACCCAATATCCTTCAGGAAAAAGGTCTAAAGACTGAAGCACTGAATCACTAACACAAAGGCTACATCGATGACTTCAAATGAATACTACAACTACGATTGCCTGTGTAGTTTGCTCGTTAAAAGTTCATTAATATAACTACGGTAATTCAAGAATGACAACTTACAAGCACAGCAGCTCTTCTCTCTATTAACTTTGACGAACCTAAACGACTCAGGAAGTAGCCAATCATTTCAGCCGTACCATGCTCACTTGCATCAGGACCAATCAAAACACTTTGCAATCGTTTAACAACATCTTTACGAATATCACGCTATAGGAAATATGAGAAACAAGTTAATAATTATTAAAATAATAACTGTAAATAGCTTTTTCTCTGAAAGGAAAATGGTCAATACAAAAAGCATTATTTACAAGGATTAATCAAATGTAGCCTATATAAACTTTAAAATAGGTAGTAATAGAATAATAATAACCAATCCAGGCAAACAGTTTCTATGAGCATAAGTATTATGGTGTGCAAAAGCATTCAAGGAGAAACGAGAAGGCTAAGAAGCCACAAGCTGCCGGAGCAAGTGATTTCTGCTTTTGAATTTTCTTATGGAATGCCTCCAAAACCGGTTAAATGTGGCCAACTGCTTACATAGCCAAAGATTTGCAAAACGCTTTGTAAAAAAGCTAGAATACTTGTTTATACTTTTACATGACTTTCTTAAGCATGCTGTTAAGGGTTTCAAAATTCCTGACCACATTAGACATTCTTCAGACAAGGGAGTTCCAATTTTGAAAACAGTCTGAAACCGAGGTATCCAGAATAAATGTAATGGATTTCAATTGGAAAAAGGTAATTAATAAATATAATTTTACAAGAATAGAAATAGCTTGTTCCTTATTTCTGACGTCCATCCCTGGGAAAAATTGTAAGTTCATGAATCGTTCATGAAGTTTGTGAACTGTTCATGAACACCCTTTAAACAGTTCACAAACAGTTCATGGACGTTAAATGGAACTATTTTTGATGAAACATTTTCATGAACTGCTCATGAAATTAGTCCATTTAATGTTCCTGAACTGTGTCGCAGGGGACCCCAGCAAATAAAGTTAATTTTTCCCATAGGGGTTAGGATCGAATGCACATGTTAGCAATTTAACATTTTACCTTTTTCTTTCCTGAATGACGCATCGTGTCTGTAACGCTAGCAGTGTCTTCCATTAGAAGAAATTCACACAGGCACTGAACAGGTAAAACATTTAATGAACCTTCACTTGATCGAACTAGATCAGCTAACCATGGGATACTTTCAGATGAATCCTAATTAAAACATAATAAATAATAATAATAACAATAATAATAATAATAATAATAATAATAATAATAATAATAATAATAATAATAATAATAATAATAATAATAATAATAATAATAATAATAATAATAATAATAATAATAATAATAATAATAATAATAATAATAATAATAATAATAATAATAATAATAATAATAATAATAATAATAATAATAATAATAATAATAATAATAATAATAATAATAATAATAATAATAATAAAAACATTGCTATATACAAAATATGTACAATGAAACAATGCATGTTGATGAATAATATAAAACAAATTAAAAACGACCATGTATATTTGTAAATTTGAAAGAAGACTATAATGTGACTGTTCGCTTGAGATTGTGCAAAACAATTACCTGCGTGCAGAATTAAAACCTATCTTAACGAAGAAAGTCTTACACTTTCGTTAAGATAGGTTTTAGTCTGCACGCAGGCTAGCAAAACAACAAACTAGGAGAGTAGGCCAGCAAAAACTGAGAGGGATAAATTTAATAAATATATTTCTGATTTTACTCTTTGACCTCAAGACAAACAATGGCTGGTAAATGTCGAATGAAGGTAATTAAAACACAGCAATGATTACAATCTGATCAATCACAACACAAACAAACACCAAACACTATAACACTAAATAAGGGCAACACACCAATTATCATTACAGAAATTGCAACATGGCAGGGATTTGAAAAATCACATTTACCTGACTTTCAATTATCATCAGCAGAAAATCAGGATCACGGCATCTACATAGCATATAACTTAGACCAATACTTTTGTTCAATTTTTTCATAGTTTCTATTATGTGATGTGGTGGCTGTCTTGCATTTACGCTAAAATTGGCAAATGTAGATAATGACAATAGATGATGCTGACACAGCATATTTGTTATGAACAAGTTGCAGAAAACATTTCAAGGTTTTACGAAAATTTAATTACTTTCAATGGGCAGGTATAACAGCATATTAATGTCAGAAAATATGTTGGGGTTTGACCTGTATGTCAGAAAAATATAAAGTCTCTTTCCGGATTTGCCCCAGCCTTCCGGAATCCCATCATCCCCACTTTCTTTGACATGGGGAAAGGAAAAAATATTGAAGTTTGTAAGACTTGGAAGTAAGTCCAAACTCCACCTGAAGTCTTTTTTATGGACAAGGAAAAGATAATAGTTCTTGATAGACCCTGCAAAAAACAGTTCAAGAGTCCATGATCAGTTCATGAACAGTTCATGAATGCTGAATGACCCCAAATTTTCATGAACTGTTCATGAACAGTTCGTGAAAATTAAGGGCATTTATCGTTTATGAGCTGCTCATGAACTGTTCATGAACTGTTCATGATCCTGAAATGTTTTTCGCAGGAGGTGTACCGCACTGTAGTTCACAAGTATAACATTAATTTGGTCAAATTTTTATGAACTTGTAATGAAAGGTTCATTGACAGTGCATGAATGCAGCAGTTTTTTTGAAAAGGTGGTAGTTCAGAAAAACTGAAATCTGATACAAGACTGACGAAGCCCATGCCTGTATAACGTAGAAAAAGTGTTTATGTGACCATGTTCAAAAACTGCGGTCAGAAATGATTAAGAATTATAACTATTTTTCTATTTGAACATCCCCGTCTTGGAATTTTGTATAGGAGCATGTTTGTTTCCTTGTCCCTTGTCCGAATGGAGCATTAACTTATCAACGCAGAGGTATAGATATAGGTAGGTGTGTACATGCGCTCTTCAATCAATGGCAACTAATAAAATTATTCAAGACATATATTTGATATGAAAATCATTCGTGAGAGTTTTCACTGTAAAGAGATGCCAACTACAGCTGTTTGACCATGGAAGTGTCATATCATTGGTTTGATCGAGACGTACTTCCAGTAATACAGTCTAACGCAACCAATCCATTCCATTGGGGGTATATTATCAACATACCCTGTTTCAAGATTAAAAAGTTGGTTGGCTAACAGACTATTGCTTTCTGTAATTGATGTGCCAGATGTTGCCGCAGCAAGATGTGTTTCAAAGAGAATAATTTCATCTTTTTCAGCTCTTTTAATCTGTAAGAAGAAATGCAAGTTGGGAGTTTAAAATGTAGATTTATACAAATATATGGGAATGTTTCCTTGTGTGTGTAATTGTGATCTGAACATCCTTGTCTTGGAATTGTGGCCTAGTTATTTTTGGATAAAAATACAATTACAGTGTAACCAGCATAAGTCTTGGTCGGAATTGATGTTGAATTTCATTGTATTTATCCAAGTTAGCAGCTATTAAGATGTGCTTAGTTTAATATGCATTCAAATCCAGGTTATAGAACGGGGGAATTCCACTCACTTAACCAAGATACTTGTACTTAACCAAGTTACATTTCAAAATGTGAGCACCATTAAGGCATTGAACCCTGGTTGGTGCCCTCAACTACCTAGATACTTAGAAACATAAAATGCATATTACCTGAAATTCGGTTGATTTGACCTCGTCTCGGGTTCGACCACCACGTTCAAGAGGTGGAAAGTCATAGTTCCTAAATGAATAAATAAATACACAAAGTGAAATGATACATCGTTAATTGAAGACAAAATGTTAAAAATTTAAGTTCACTGATAGCACAATCTTTAATTTCATATTTCATGTGTTTCCAAGAACATTAACAAGATAGCTCAATAAAGAAATAAGTGCACTTAGAGACAAAACATTATTCATGAAAAGATGGATTTTATAATTGAATTAATGAATCACAATCATACATGAGAATAAAGTCCAGTTAAAATAGAGGAAAACCCTTGAAAAACCATCAAAAAATTTGATAGATTAGTATTGATTGGAGGAACTTTCTCATGCCTGCACATTGCACAATGCATAAAAAAATGCTGACGTATTTATGGACAGTTCATAATTGAGCTATTCAGGGGGCTTGAATTTAGTACAGGTACAGCTATGAGTACAGCTTTCTCGTTGTGCAACACTTCTGCGCATTGTACATGTACATGTAACCACAGAGTACATGTTTTGATTTTGTTGATTTGCTTTTTTTGGCTTTACTTTAGCTTTTTGAATAAAATTTTATTGTCGCTATAAAATTTATACATTAAATCATAATGAATCTTGTAAAAATGTCTGAATTTTGTATTTACCTCGTAAACAGAAACTGAGGTTTTAGTTTATTGCATTCTAAACGTCTTCGTTTTGAAAGAACGAGTCCTGGTATAACCCAGTCATCCTATTGACTAAACATGAACTCGAACCAGTACCGGTACTAAATCTAAACCTCCCTATTCATGAATGCAGTCCTACATGCTGACAATCATATAGCAACATCGAAGTAAAGACTCCATAAACTATTCAAAGTTGTAGTTTATACATTATTCTACATTACGTTTCAGAGTACCTCGGTCAATTAATTGGGACTAACACAAATGTATCATACACACTAGACTTACCCTGTAATAATCATTTCCATCATGCATCTAAGTGTTGGCTGTGACTCCCATACAGCAATACCTGAATGATGAAGTATGTACTACAGTGAAACCTGTATATAACGGTCAGCTACCAGAGGTAGATAAATTGACCCTTATATACAGGTGGCCTTTATATACAAGTTTGATTCAATAGAAAATATTATTTTAGATATTTCAGGAGTGACCACTGTAGACAGGTGACTGTATAGAGGTTACCATTATAACATGTTTGACTGTACATCATACAGTAATTGGAAATAGTCAAATCTCTTTCAAGGTGCCGTCTACTCAATGCATGATCCTGGAAGAAAATGTTACCCTTCAGGAATCCTAAAACACAATTTTCTTCAGAGTTATTTAGTTGAAGTTTGCAGGCATAATAAATGTTGAATCTTTACGGTGTCATTAAAATTTTTGGCCACAAATTATGCAAGTGTTGAAAGTTGGCGTTCGGGTCACCGATTATCCATGTTTGATGTATTTCAAGCAACTGAATCTGTTTGTGTCATGAACTAATGAACAGTTTCTTAATGGTGTAGCTAGGAAAGGGGAATAAGTCAATTGTTTGATACATGGATGATTGACATTCCAGGAACTCTGAGCCCATACATTCAATAGGTTCTACAAAGTCTGGGCTATTTTGACGGAGTTAACATATCTTGAAACTCTGTTTTGAAACTAATGTACTAGTAGTTTAGCTTTTGTATCCTTTACTTTAAAATGATTTACGAGGAACTTTTTGTTATTGAATTAAAAATAGCCTACCGATTGATTCAGGATTGCAGCATGCAAGTATCAGCAACACAGAGAGTGCCTTCCAATGAAGTTTGGAAATAGCCAAAGACGGTGCAGAATACCTGAAAAAATGAATATGTACACAACAATGACGCTTATTATTTAAATTGGATGGAGGACTAAAGTAAATTGGACGGAGACGTCCTACCGAAGGCACCCGTACCACTCCTCTATTTCTAGAGGAGTGCCTCTTTTCGCTAGCAATGATGTTAAACGCTCCTTAGATCTCAACCGCGACACTGCAGATCAATTTCAAAAGATTTCATGGCAGATAGGCCTTGATTATCAATGCGCAATGATGCGCCGCAGCTACTCACAATGCAATTCCCTCTTGACTATTCCATCCGCCATCCTTAGATAGGTACTCATCTGATGTTAGATAAAGTCAAGACTGAGTTGACCTCAGGGGGATTTGAACCACAGTCGATCAGAGATGATCCGATCTGAAGTTCAGTTGCTCTGCCAATTGAGCTAATCACTGAAACAAGGTACCAGTTAATACTGATACAAATAATAATATTATCTTGCAAGAGAAATAGTCGAAAATAGGATCAATTATCAAAAATACTACCGTTACAATACATTAATACTGAATTTGATGATGAATATTTTATGCACAGCGATGGGAATTCCTGAACAATGAGTGGCATATTTTTTCTGAAAACTAGATGATTTTATGTCAATGAACTCATCTCAACGGACTGGGAGTAATCCTTCTACTTAATATCAACATATATTCCCCATTGTTTATTTGTTATGCTACTTTTTTATTATTTTTTTATCTCAGACAATCAATGATGCGTATCACTTTCTCACACATGAAAAACACAATATGTCTAATCAAATGCCGCACTCGTAGAGCCTCACTTGTTCGTTTCATGATGCTTCAGAACTTGTGATGCCTATGAAGTAATCTCTATATTCATTGCTACCCTGAGAAAAAAGTTCAGGAGTTCATGAATAGTTCATGAACTCCTGCTTACAGGGGTATGTATATTAATAATAAGTATCAATTTAAATTAACATGTAAGTATAAATCAATGTGATGAATTATACCAACACACTTACCCTGCTGGCAAAGCAATTTCTTTGGGATGTGAATACAAAGCTAATGTAAGGATCATATCAATGATATCTAATTTACTGACAGATAAACCAGATTCACCTGAATAAAAAAAGTAAAGGAGACAGTTTAAGAGCTGGTACAGTAAAAGTGTAACATACCCCTTCGAAAAAAGTTCAGGAATTCATGAACAGTTCATGAACAGTTCATGAACAGTTCATGAACGTTAAATGGCCCCAAATTTTCATGAACTGTTCATAAACTGTCTGTGAGGGTTCATAAACTGTTCATGAACAGTTCAGGAAAATTGGAGCCATTTAACATTCATGAACTGTTCATGAACTGTTCATGAACTCCTGAATTGTTTTTCGCAGGGGAACTGTCTATAAAAATTGTAAGCAGGACTAAATTCATTATGAAAAAATGTCTAAGATTTCATGAAATGTTAATGAAGTAATCATGAAAATTTGGGAAATTTAGTGTCATGGACCCACTAGATAATATTAATGAACTGTTCATGAATAATTGCTGATGAACTCTTAGTTTTTCAGCATGGGTTCAGAATCAGAAGCAATTCCTGACAAGCACACAGAAAGAGTCTTACATGGTTACATAAAAGCTACGGTATATAAACTTACCAGTTTTGAGCATGGCAGACCTTTGAACCAATCGCTCTACCATATCAAGAGTATCAGCACTGTTCAATGGGAATTCATCAGTGAGACCAAGGATGACAAAGCGCAGTAGCATATCTTCAGAAAGTGGAGCGTCTTGACTGAGATTGTAAAGAAGCCTACAACAAAGCAAAAATAAAGCCATTTAAAAAAAAACAGTACAGTTCAAATCTGCTATATGCCGCAACATTTAGTATTTCTCTTGCCATTTTCAGTTTTCTTTTGGTCCCTAAAGATTGGTTATCTCTCTAGCACTGTCAGCGGCCACTTTTCATCACTTCCAAACCCTGAAAACTTTTTTGTGGTCAAGTCATTGTTGAACAATTTTAGGTAAGTATATATTAGCTAACTCAAAAGATATCTCATACGACATCCACTTCTGTCTATTTCTTCTGTGTTTCTTTGCAAGGATGTTTTTCATTTTATCAACATGAATCTCAATTCCTAACATCACTTGAACACTGTAGATGTGATGCTAAGAAAAAACAGCCATGTGAACATTGTAAGATTGATTTCAAACATTTAGACTTAGTGACTTACTGCTTGTCAGATTCTGGAGGCCAGTTATCTTTACCTTGATAGGTATCTGGGTTATCAAGAAACAGGATCTTTGATAATCTACAAAAGTGAAGAATAACTAGAGAACAATAAACACTCAACGTAGAATTAAGTACGCCCCTGCGAAATAAATCTTTCAGTTCATGAACAGTCCATGAGCGTCAAATTGTTCAGAATTTCATGAATATTTGGGCAATTTCACATTCATGAATTCATAAACTTTTTAACACGAACGTAGCTTGGCTGTTTAGTTATTTTTATGTGAAAAGGCAAGCTATCATTAAAAGTATCAACAACATGTCATAGGCATTCCATAGATGTTCCATGGAAAAGTTAGTGAAACATGTACACCTTCAAGTTTCTCAAAGTGAACATCATACCAACATTTTTTTTTACAGATTTGGATTGCTGCCCCTGCGAAAATATTTCGGGAATTCATGAACAGTTCATGAACAGTTCATGAAAGTTAAATGGTCCCAAATTTCCATGAGCTGTTCATGAACTGCCTGTGAGGGTTCAGGAACTGTTCATGAACAGTTCAGGAAAATTGGAGCCATTTAACATTCATGGACTGTTCATGAAATCCTAAACCCAGTTAACTGTTATTCGCAGTGGTGATATTGAATGAGGAAGAGCGATTATTTTAAATGATTAAAAAGCATATAAGATAAAAGGCCTTTAGCAGTTGAATTGATATTTTTCTGTCAAACATATGTCAATCATTGCCCACAGCGTGCGGTCTGGAGTGCACGTATGCATCCACTGTTTTAAGTACACAATTCACCTTCATTTGTTACATGTATATGTCAGGTGTTTGAACCTTTTTAACAGAAATAGCGGGATTTTGGCTAGGACCTGATAAAGTCATAACGTGTTGACAAATTTCATCAGCTGCAAATGAACCATAAATTAACTTTTCAGGTACTTTTTAGGAATGTCTAACAGTTAAGATGATTAGATTTTATCCTTACAACTGGAAGAAATCTTTTTCTGAGCATTCATAGGTTGTTACTAATTTTGTATGAAACCACCAAACAGCATCGCGTTGGATCTCTGATACTTGATTCTGGAAAACTTGCAAAGGTGTTACATCTGTTAAAAATCACAAAAAGAATGATTATGATGACTACATGACAGTTACTATTGAGCTGCAACTACTACAGGGTATCAAGTGGAACATTACAGTGTAACCATCTCAAGTGAAAGTCAAAATCGCTAACGTATTTCATTGCATTTACCGTAATATACACTTGACTACAATAATGTCATATTACACCATGTTTGCATAAAAAAAATGTTTGTACAGTAGAAACTGTCTATATTATGGTATCCCTAGGCACCGTTCAAAAAGTATGTTATGGCAATGTACCCAGGGTCCAACAAAAGTGGGGATCCTGGGATTTTAGATCCCGGAAAGCTAGACAAAATTCAGAAGAAAATTGATGTTTTTAATGATTTTCTGGTCAAACCTCAACAAGAAAACTCAGAAGAAAAAGTTGAAATGCCTCTAGGATTCCAGAAGGCTGAACCTTTTGTCAGACCCTGAACGTACAATTTAAATAGCCAATTATTTATAGGAAGAAAGGTACCAAACTTCACCATGAAGATCAGTTAAATTCAGTACGCTATAAACAGTAATCCATTATAAAGGTGATGTCATAAACAGTTTCTACTGTAACGATTGAAGTTAAACTAAGGGTGTGATGTTAAGCAGCAGCAAAATGATTACTTTCCACAGAAATTCTAGATATTTTCAGCAGCTAGTTGTTTAATTTGTACAGCAATTTACAGAATTAGTTGGCATTGTTACCCACCAGCATAATCACCATTGAGCAATCGCAGCTAATCGATTTTGTCTAACTCATTGATTTTTTTAACTAATTTGCTGTTGGGTGATTTGCTGCTCATTGACCACTCAATTAGCCGTTGAGTTAATTGTTTCTTTTAAATTAGTACAAAGACAACTCAAAACTCAGAGACACAAAACTGAACACAATAATGCACATCCTGACAATTTAAAATTAATGTCTTGGCGCATGTTCAACAAGAGTGGTTGCATTCACATCAACATTTTGGCATAGAGATTTCTTCAATAACATTACTGATTGGTTGTGATCTTCCTTTGTTTTTATGACTAAATGCTTTTTCTGGATAGATTATTTGAAATATTGATATCATCTTGCACTCTGATGTTCTATTGTGTTCATAAATTGTTCTAAGTACTATTTTCCTAGTACAATAATAATAATAATAATAATATAATAATAGAGCAATAATAATATCGGGGATATTTTCTTACATCCAAAATTTATCTATAAACAAAGATTAAGCTTTACTTTGACTTTGATTTTCGCGCTTATTTGCTCGACGGATAAAATTTATTCTAATTACCGTATATCTATCTATATCGACTTTAAGTATTTGTGATTTACTGTGATAGGTTAAGCCTTTGAGGACACCAAAGAAAGCACATTCTACATGTTATTCTCACCTCTTGATTCTCCTTTTGATAAAGCAGTTGCCACTTCTTTTACAGCCGGAGATCCACTCACATAAACAGCCATACAGATCAAATCAACAAGGTTATAGAGCATCCGGTCCTAAATAAAAGAGGAGTATTAGTATAAGTAGATAAGGAGAAATGGTTTGAATTACAATAAACATTCAGTACATTGTATATTTGAATTCCAAAAAGAATTAAAAAAGAGTTCTTCTTTTGTTATTATCAGTTGCTTTCATTATAAAAACCTTGTGAAAACAGTTCATGAACATTACATAGCCCGATTTTCATGAATTGTCTGTGAACTTTGTTATAAGGGGTACAACAGTTTTATAGGGGTATCTTATATATAAGGGGTATAACAGTTTTGTAGGGGTATCTTGTAGTCGATAGAATGGCCCAGAGGAATTGCATTATAAACCAGCAATGTCTGACAGCGACCTGGCAAACAAGATGTAATCTGCGGTGAGATTTATTGAAATTGATCAACAGTATAATGTCTGATCAATTCTATTGATTAGTGACGTCTGGTCAGTAATAATCTGATTATTAGTGTAACCAGATAAGTAATAGATATTTACCATCATTGATCTGCGAGATAAGAGCAACTTACCTAGTCTAAACATAGAAGAGCAGTAGAAATGACTTTGGTAGGCCATGCCTTCTTCATTATTTACTGTTTTATTTTATCAATCACATTTATCTTATTTTATCGGGATTAAATTTCAAATTAGGGAAAACAAATATACCTTGAGTGTGGTTTCCAATTCCCTGAATGATGGATCAGTTGGTTCTTGCATTAAACCACGGCAAAAGGACACAAATTTCATTTCGTATCTCATTGATCTACAAATCTCACGGAACAAGGCTCTTAATGCCCTCAAATAGTCTTCTCTAGAAATTGAAATATAGACATATATATATATGTACAGCCAAACCTGTTGTAACGGTCACCTCTATACAGCGACCACCTGTCTATAGTGGTCACTCTTGAAATGTCTAAAATAGTAATTTCTATATGTAAATGTATGTAAAGGCCACCTGTTTATAGTGGTCAATCTATCTCCCTCGCGTAGCTGGCTGCTATATACAGGTTTCACTGTATATCAAAATGAACAGTGTCAATAATGAACAGCGTAAAATATCAGCAGCACATAAATCAACCACATGAACAAATAACAATAGCAACAACATTACCATTGTGTTCATATAAAAGCTTGACATCATTTGTTGAGATGAATGGCTTTGACATAACAAATCATAAGTGAGGCATACAAGCAGTCACAGATCAAGCAAGCCATTCAATAAGCATAAACTCCTCATTGACTTTTTAAACTATTCAATGGCATATTGAAGCAAAGAAAGAACGGTATAGTCCTGAACTGAATTGATGACTAGCTTAATCTAAGGTCCTAGGAAGTAGGAACTGACAGGGCATTGATGTTACATATGCACAATTTAGCACCACGGCAGATCGCTTGTCTACAAGTAGACTTTGTGCCATTTAATACCTGCATTTGAGTTACTGCAAAACAAGGGAGCAAAACAGACACATATACGCTATGTAAACAAACCTGTTTGTCATCAAGCTTTGGAAAACCGAAGCCAAATACTGCAAAAATAAACAATAACATATACATCTACATGTTACAATTCTTTGAATACTCATGGGGTGTTTGAAAATTGCCCAATATATTATGCCAAAAATGATTTAAATTGCTTTAAATATCTTACCTGTGCAGCTGTGTCAGGTTCAACTTGAAAAATAACACCTAATACAGTCATATTATTGGGGTTTCTTTGTTGACTCAATTCGTTATATATCACGTGACGTAGCGTTGTTCCCAGATTTTCTGGGTGCTGGTTCAGCATTTCTCTGCAAAAACAAACAACAGTATTTCACAAAAACATGTCAGATAATCTTTCTTAATATACTGGTGGTAGTAATATATAGTAACAGCAGTCACACATGCCTATGACCCCAGCTATCATAAGCCCTTATCAAGTAATGAAGTTAACATTACCCCTGCAAAAACCAGTTCAGGAGTTCATGAGCAGTTTATGAACGTTAATTGGCATCACATTTTGATGAACTTCGAGAGTTGCATGCTGTTAGTATATTTCTGTGCTTGAATGACACTACATGCTGTGTGTATCTTTGTTTGAAGGTTCCCTCGGTCAAGCTGACATAGTTCATGAACAGTTCATGAAAATTGGGACCATTTAATGTTTATGAACTCCTGGACTGTTTAACGCAGGGGTAAAACAATAATTTATTACTAGGACAGCAATCTAATCCAATCACAGAAAACAAAGCTAAATAGTTTTCCTAAGAAAATAGTTAATGAACATTAAAAGACCTAATTTTCATGAACTGTTCATGAACTGTTAATGAAAAACTTTCATTAAAATTGGGCCATTCAATGTCATGAACTGCTCATGAGCAAATCATGACAGTTTATAAAGTACATCAAATCTCCATGAATTGAACAAATTTTTTTCACAGGGGTTCAAGCACTCAATCGCATTGTTAAGTTTATTATGGTGAATATGTAAATTGTCCTTTTTCATATATTGAGACCTTAGTGTAGTGGTTTGAGGGCGTTGGACCTTGGTCTGAAGGGTCTTTGGTTCAATCCCTGGCATAAGTATTATTAGTTGGCGTCAGGAAAGGCATCCGGCCATAAAAAGTCATACAAACCAAAAATACTAACCAAGTAACCAACCAACCCGGTGAAAAAACTTAAGCCTACGAGGTTACCTGATTTGTCGTAAAATGATGAATCCAGAAATACGAAGATGAAGAAAAACATCCTTCTCGCACAACATCATTCTCCTTATGTTGAGCCGATTTAATTGAATAGAGATAAAATGATTGGCACTTACCTTATAGAGGATATGTACAAGTTAGCAAGTGGTTTAGTTTTCAATCTCATCTTGATCAAACAACCAATCACTTCGATATCTTCAGCAGAATGTGTATTGCAATTCAATGCTACAGACATTAGCAATTCTTGTGCAGGTCTAGTCAACTGAAAGAAATAATGGATTAGATATACAGTAATTCAGAAACTGATACCGTATTTTCCGGTGTATAAATCGATATTCTAGCTTCAAATTTTGAAGATAAAATCAAGGGGTCGACTTATACCCCCGAATCTAAAATTCAGTACCCAAAATCCAAGACAAAAACAACAACCATACAATCAAATCCAATATATAATGGACGGCCCATTGTGTTCATTTTGTCCGTATTGTTTTGAAAGTAATAAATTATTTTGCAGACAACCAATTTCAAAACAATTGTATGCATGAATGGTTAATGTAATTCAAAGCTGACGTGATCAAGTTACGTTGAATTATATTGTTTGCCTAAGTGTGAAAGGTCAACACATCAGTGTGAATGTCAAAAACACATGAGAGTTTGAATGAATATACATAAAGCGAGCAAGACTTGACAACTCAACAAACACGGAGAGAATAGCCTGGACTATAACACTAAATAATGAATTTTATTTTCAATTATTTTACTTGGAAGCTGAACTGACAAATATAACAAGGCTAAACATTCATGAAAGAGTACTAGTTTTGATATTGGTTTGACAATATACATTTTACCGCTTTTTTTTGTTTCGGAGACAAAGGAAAAATAATGAAAAGCCGTAGAATGTGTAGTATGATTATACAAACGTTATTAAAAACAAACAAAATTGAATCGATTCAAATCATTCTGGGAAAGTATGATTATAATTTAAACTCGGCGTATAAAGTAACTTAAATCCTAGAAAATCGAGTCCAAAAACAGGTGTCGACTTATACACCGGAGAATACGGTAATCAAGCAAATTTTAAAATGATTCACACCAGAAATTAATGTTTTTAAATTTATGAATTCAAATTTATAATCCATTAAGCTTTATAATAGCATGTCATCTTGCAATAGCCTCTTCTCTATTGTATTGTGATGTGGCATTATATATCCACATAAAGGCAAATCAACTGTCCATATACTATTACTGAAATATAAACCAAACTGAGCAAAAATGACCGGCAGGCGCTACGCACTTAGGATCATGTGCATGTTTATTGTTTACAACACAATGTTTATTGTTGGCATGAATTTTATTACAAATTAGGCCTGCGTATAACAATAGTTTCAAAGCGAGACAGTTGAATTATGCTAAGCATAATTGTTTAACCTAGATTCAAGATAAACATTACTCTTGATTTATGTACTGAGAAGCGCACAGCCTTGAATAAATCTATTTTCTAATTCTTAGAATACAGTCAATAAAAGATTGCATATTTTATAAGATAAGATACACTAGTCACAATTTGGGTTTTGATCTTGAAACAAGCACTATCATCAAAATGCCAGTGGTCACTTGAAGTTATTCTTTCCCATGTGAAAACAGTTCAGGGGATCATGAACATTTCATGAACGTTAAATGGCCCCAAATTTTCATGAACTGTTCATCAACTGTCTGTGAGGGTTCATGAACTGTTCATGAACTGTTCAGGAAATTTGGAGCCATTTAACGTTCATGAACTGTTCATAAACTGTTTATGAATTCCTGGATTGTTCATGAACTCCTGGACTGTTTTTCGCAGGGGTATACATTAGAGCAAAACAACAAAATGTTACTTTTACCTTTGGATTTTGCAGCCAAGTCTCAATACGCTGGGTAGCCAGCACTCTTACTTCAGGATATCCACAAACTGATGATAAGAATCGCAAAAGATTCCTTGACACACTGTCAATCATTTGGCGTTTACTCAATTGGTCTTTCACAACATCAAGAATATAATATTGAATTGATAATTCTAGCTGAGGAAGTCTGTACCTTCACAAAAACAGATTATAAAAATAGAATAAATGAAACTTTAATTGAAAACCTCGAAATGGTGTCAATAAAACACCACACAAACACTCCCTTACAAAATACAGTTCAGGGATTCATGAACTAGTTCATGAACATTAGAAGGCCCAATTTCCATGGATTTAATCATGAACTGTTCATGAACTGTTCATAGAGGTTCATCAACTGTTCATGAAAACATCATGAAAATTGGACCATATTAATGTTCATGAACTGTTTATAAGCTCCTGACCTATTTTTCGCAGGGACTGTTCAATTTGTGATTCGAAATGAATATGAAGCTCATGATTCCGCTATGACGAACGGTATACCAGTACTGAAAATATAATCAGTTCAACCCTGCTATAATCGATATCGCTACTGCTATCATTAAGTACTGCTAAATTTATTAATCTTGAAAATGCCTGGCAGTATACAAACCTATCGGCAGAATGATACTGATTCAGTCATTCAGAATTACTACAATTCGGTTTCATTACACCTCATGTCATTGCATTCAATGCATAGCAACGGGTCATTCAGTAACCAGATTACATGCTAATACTCTTTAGTGCGCTCAATGCATTGGGTAAATACAGCTGCTACAACAGGTATTTGCATTGGGAAATTGCGTTCCAAAGTTTCAATGATTTATCACCCACCCTCCACTCCAAAGATTTTAGTGGTACGTATGATTAAGAATTTCACTGACTAATAGCAGTGTGACTAGAGCCTGGTGAGGTGGTGACAGGCCTCATTGCTTACTATATACAAACTTGCAAAGTGATCCCCTATTGTGCTACTCGTGTAATGTTGTTACCTTTCGATAGTTCGTTCATGAAAACTTTGCCCTATCGCATTTGCAACAGTGCCAATTTTGACCAAATCATCAGCAGACAGTTTTCCTTTGAGGTCTTGGTCTGTGAAATTACCTGAAAGTGTTGATACAACTTTTTTGTTGGAAAACTTTTTTGTAGTTTTTATTGTTCACTTTAATAATTCAGAAGTAAATTCAGATAAGTTGATATTTTCATGATTTAGTGGTCAAACTTCATCAAAAACATTCATAAGAAAATGCAGAAATGCTTCTAGGATCCCAGAAGGCTGAACCTTTTGTCGTACCCTGATAACGATAACTATAGGCTAAACATTCTGAATTTGTGTTGACCTTCCAGGAACCAGGTTTCCAGGAAGAATAACTGCCTTGCCATTACCATATATAGAAGCATCATAGGTCTAAATTCCTGCTTATTCTGTGGTCAAGTCATTGTGAAACCATTTTAAATAAGTGAATAATAGCTAAATTAAATGAAAATCATTTTCAATTTTATTTATAAATAACATTTTGTTTTAGGAACAAGCTGTTGTTTGATACCAACCTTCAGAAAGAAGAATCTGTTTCAGTTTCTCATCACCCACTGCGCCAACAGGTACTTGTGTTTTTGGTGGAAGAACAGTCCCAAATGCAGTGATAATATTATCAACAAATGCCTTATTCATTTCATTATCAACCCAGATACGCTCACCAAGAGCATCTTCAACATACACCTAAGAAACAAAAGATTTAGTATTGAGATCTGAATTGTAGAAATGTTCAACGATTTGATTCTAATAGCTTGATCCATAGTAAAAACAGGTCATGGACATTAAATGGTCAAATTTTCATGAATAGTTCATTAACTGGTTATAAGATGTTTGTTGTTCATGAACGGCTCATGAATATTCAAACAGTTCATGAACTGAAACAATATTTTGCAATGTATATACAAAGGGAATAACAGCAGAGCCATCTATTTACAAGAGTTGGGACACGCTTTAATGTGCCACTATCGTCTCCAATTGGACAGATGCCAGTCACGTGATTTTTGGATGCCATCTTTGTTCTTTTGAAAACAGGATCTCAATCATTTCAAGTGAAACACGGGAAAAAATACAATAAAATATGGCTGAAAAAACACACAACATTCTCCTGCACATGCGCACTGTTAAAAACGTGCTCGGGTCCAGGCAAAAAGATACAAAAATGGCAGAAGTGTCCCAACTCTTGTAAATAGATGGCTCTGAATAACAGTGAATCTGCAGCCTTGAATGACATTCTAATAGCAATTATTTGTTAAATGCTTTAAGATTGACTGGCAGCATTGGGTATATTACATAATTAGGTATTGGAATATATGCACTGAATTGAAAAATGGCCTTCACTTTCAAGGTTGAGTCGGCAAATCACGATGGTCAATGTTATGTTTTTAATATGATCATACCTTGATAAATGAATCTGGCCATTGCTGTATTGAATCATATGTCATAAACAAAACATTTGAAGCAAGAATGCATAGCATCGGGTTTGGTTTTGGTTTAAGAGTAGCACTGGCATTATCTCTTCGCAGACAAGATAGAAGTTTCTGTGAATAAAATGAAAGCGTAGGTTAATATAAACTACTGAATCTGTTCATAGGCAGTTATTTAGATCATCACACAGAAAAAAGAAACAATGAGTATCAGCATCTCATAATATTTACACAAACAATTCATATAAAGATAGGCTACAATTTCATAATTTCATGGATGCTCAATCATGCGCAAGCCAGTCACCACAACACATAAATAACCTCCAAGGCACTCCATCTAAAACCTCAAATGAGTGCCATCTAAGGATGGCGGATGGAATGGTTCAGAGGGAGGCTCATCTTTTGCAATTGAGCATTATAACTGCCATGAAATCTGTTGAAATTGATCTGACAGTGTTGCAACGTAGATTAGTAAAGATCATTTATAATCATTGATGTCAGCAAAAAGAGAAATTCATCTATAAATAGATAAATGGTGTGGGTGCCTTCAGTAGCACACTACTGGTTTCATTACGTACTTAAAAGGGCAAAACTGACTGGAGGGCTCTACATGCTTAGAGTCACGTGGTTGTTTGTCGTCCATATTGTTTATGTGCCTGAAACCATGCCGAATTAAGCTAAGCTTAATTCAAGTTGAGCTCGTAAGCAACCGCCGGTCAATGATGCTTCTTTAAGGAAATAGTGCCACATTGGCAATCAAAAATTGTATGGCAATTATTGAGACTTGATTTTGTCCCATTAGGTTTATAATGATGAAATGAGAAGGACAATAAAAACATGACTTTACCTCTGTGATCTTATTACTTGATGATATAACTGCAGGATTTTCTTTTGCAAAACTCAACACTGATAGATACAATGCAGCGTCTGGCTTGAGTTTGTTGATTTTCATTGATTTAATACAGCTGGTAAGCATTATATCAAATTGAGTTGTGACCTCGTCCATTTCTTCATGAATATTGGAATCTGTACAAACATAAATTAAACAGTGTCTTTGAAGGTAGTCAGCAGAGCAACAAAAACATGGATTATTCATGTCAAGTTATATTTTCTCAATCCATATTTTTATGGATGGCTGTCAATAAGCATTATCTTGTATTAGTAAACAATCTATAATATATTAGATATTATCTAATAGCAAAAAATAGTGCTCGATATCATTTGACAGAGCTAAATATAATAAAAGCTAACAGAGCTAATTAGTTTATTTGTCTGATGATTGCGTAAGCATGAAACTATTAGTAACAATTATGAATGTGTAGTCTTTGACTTCTTTTATTATAATCTATAATATATATACACTGTAAATACATCACCCATTCCATACTGTAAAGAGATTGCATATAATGATTCAATAGGCTTACAGTACCCTGTACCGCCGCGAAAACCAGTTCAGGATGTTATTAATAGCTCATTTAGATTTGACCATCTAACGTTCATGATCTCATGAACTACTTTTTCAGGGGTTTAAATGCCACAAGGTCTAACATACATCTAAAATATTAGGGCACACCAGCCTGCATTAAAAAATAATAATACTAAACAAATAGTTCATACTTTCCGTGAACTATGCTCTGATAGCACCACGAGAGGCACGTAAGGAGAAAACGAGAAGGCATCAGAAAATTACGAGCCGCCTCGGCGAGTAATTTTCGCCTTCGAGTTTTCTCCTGAAGTGACTCAAGTGGTGCTATCAGAGCATAGTTCACGGAAAGTATGAACTATTTGGTTTAGAACATAGCCAACCCCAATTTGTGAATGTTTTGTACGTTTTTTCAGAGCATTTTCTTTGCATTTCTCCATTTCATTTTTTTTCAGAGTATGCAATTCTCTTATTTTCGTGACGTCACCGGAAGAAGGCTGAGTCGAAAGCTTTACACTTGTCTTTTTTAAATCAACTAAAAGCTGCGAGGAAAAATTGATATCGGGAAATTTATATTTCTCTTCTTGAAATTAAAAGAATGGATGTGTAACATCGTTTTCTTACATAGTCATGGATTCTTATCTTTAAACAATATTTTGTATGTTCTTATGTGTGTTATTCATTATGGAAAACTGACTGGAAAAACTTGAAAAGGAAAGAACATGTTTCTTACCTATAATTTGAAGAATTTCGTAAAAAGCCGTCAACGTGAAGAAAGAAATGAAACTAAGAAAGATTTATTGACTAAATGTTTGCTAATTGCCTATTTAAAAGAGCAGATTATTGAATTTTTGATAACTTTTTAGCTAACTGATTATCTAATGTTGCTAACTTTCATTTGGACAAATGGTTTAATTATTTGAAATTTTAGCGGTTGAATTTGTTTGGTTTTGATAGCTTATCGAAAGCTTTCCTTTCTATGCCAGTTAGTGCTTATACTTATATCTAGGAACTTGAAAAAACTGGCCATAAAAGGACGAGGGAATGTATTAATTAAATGAAGTTATGTTATGTTTTTACAATTATCAATACTGTAAAAATTAGGCAAATTGTTTTTGAATTGTTAATTTGTGCAAAATATTTCTATACATTTTAAACATGTTTGTTTACTAGCTTACATATTTTACCCAGAGCCATTTGATTCATTTTGAACAACTGAGGCACTGCATGAAACAGTAACTCAATGAAATTGTATATGACTCTACAAATATTCACTGTATTTGCTTTTTACTTTTTTATTACTTGCCAGTTTATAATGCCATATTTAAATAATTATCGGTTGTTTGGTAATTTCATAAATTTCTTGAAATCGACGGGGTCAAGCTCGGCTATGGTGGAATGGCGTTATTGGCGTTAACCAATCAAATTGCAAGAATAAATCGTAGCAGATCCTCGATATGTTCTAATTAAATTTGTATCCTAGAGGCCAGCTATGAGAGGTAGATGAATTGGCCACTATATACAAGTGACAAGTGACCATAGTGTATAGGCAAGTGACCTTTATATACAGGGTTTATTCAATAGAAAGCATTATTTTAAACATTGCTAGAGTGACCACTGTGGAAAGGTGGTTGTTGTATAGAGGGGACCATTACAACATGTTTGACTGCAGTAAAATGAAAGAAAAGGTTACCTTCAACTGGAGTAAGAACTATTGGTGATTTTGATCTGGCTTCTGACGAATCACGTGCTCGACCCAAGAAACCAGCTTGCATCAGCTTAGCCTGTTTAGATTGAGGCTGATGAATAGCTAATGAACTGATACCAGGGTCTTTTCTTTTATCTCTGGGGTAAATAACAGAAAGAGAAGAGGGACCAGAACTTTGTCCAATTGCAGGTTTTCTAGGCTGTCCTGCAGTTGATGGAGCACTCCTCAAATCAGGATCAGACATATTGCGATTCTTTGAACCTGAAATGTTGTTAAATTCAATGCTGGTAAAAACAGATTGAACAATCACTGACCAGTATCACTGGTAGGGCATTGGTGGCTCAGTAGCAGAGTGACCACTCAAATGTGCAGGAAACTGGAGTTTGACTCCACACCAGTGCACATAATTATGTTCACTGTATCTGTCTGTAACTTCTTTCTCTTTCTCAAATAAACAAGCACTTGTGCCCATGAAGTGACTATCAATCACAATTTATGTATGATTGAAAATATAATAATATTAATGTCAAGGGTGTAAAGTGCTCTTTACAACTCAACTCAAAGTTCTAACAGGGGTGGATATAGATTTTCAAAATCGTTTCGTCATTACTTAAACATTTTAGATAAATTAGTTAGGCTACAACTCACCCAGGAGATATCGATACCTATACATGTCAAGGTATGTTTATGTATGTTTATATGTAGTTTGTATGTATGTATGAATGCATGTATGTATGTCTGTTCAGAGCAGTTTCATCAGTCAGTTCCCCTACTGCAAAAAACAGTCCAAGAGTTTAATTGCCCCAATTTTCATGAACTATTCATGAACTTTTCATAAACTCTTTATGAAGGTTCTTGAATTGAAATAATAATTGATCGAACTTGGTATTGATTTTGATTGCCTATGTAAAAATATCTTCCAATGCTCAGTCAAACACGATGGAATCGTCCATACAGTGGAAAACGCGTAAGTGCAATCCGGATAAATGATTTCCCGCTTATATGCAACTTGGCTCTAAAACCTCTCCTGCGAAAACAGATCAGGAGTTCATGGACAGTTCATGAACAATTCAGGAAAATTGGAGGAATTTAATGTTCATGAACTGTTACTGAACTGTTCATGATCTCTTGAACTGTTGTTTGCAGGGGCTGGCTCTTTTTACTATTTTGTAGTCCTGTCTTTGTTAAACAGTTTCAGATAAGTACAAATTCAAAAAACTGCAATGAAAATCGTTGACAATTTCGACTTGCACTTAAGCGGGTTACACTGTAGGTCTATATAGCTCATTTCCATAAATCTCTTACTGGCGATTTTGGGAATGGTTCATTCACTGGTCTTATATACTATGTCAATATATCTTGAGAAATGAACCTTACCCAAAGCTATGAAATCTCTAGATTCAACCCATTCTATTCTAATATAATCTCAAGGTTTTATCGACAGAAAGAGATGTGAAAATTATTTGAATATCTAATTTAATGAAGGAGGATTAGCTCAGATGGCAGAGCAACCGAACTTCAGATCTGATCATATCTGATCGACTGTGATTCAAATCTCCTGAAGTCAATTCAGCCTTGAATTCATCTAAAACATCAAATGAGTAGGCCTACCATCTAAGAATGGCGGATGGAATTGTCCAGAGGAAATTGCATTGTGAGTAGCTGTGGCGCATAGTTGCGCATTGATACTCAAGGTCTATTTACCATTAAATCTGTTGAAATTGATCCGCTGTGTCAAGGCTGAGATCAATATATAGCATTTAACATCATTGCTCTCGACAAAAAGAGCCATTCTTCTAGAAATAGAAGAGGGGTACGGGTGCCTTTGGTAGGGTGCTACTGTCTCAATTACTTATTTCAATATTTCTTGAGAAATGAAACTTACCTAATGCTATGAAATCTCCAGGTGGAGGAAGGCCTGGAAAAATAGACAAAAACAAAAATATTGAATTGATATTAATATAATACAATGCAGGTAGACCAATCATGGAGCCTTTGGCATTGTTTAGCCTTACGTGGACCTTGTATATGAACTCACTGTGATAGAAAACAAAACATTTTTTGTTAGGTCCACTAGCCTACTAGCCTGCGTACCAGCCCCGAGATTTTTTCTGAAACCATAGGGTCTGTAATTTAAAGCGTGACTTTTAGTCCAGCAAGTTCCCATGAGTTTGTACTATAGACAATATAATTTATGCCTTACGAGGTATCATCATTAAGATCATTGTTGTTGCTGATGAGATGGCGTGATTGACAATTGATAATTGAAGAGTTGTGATTTTATGACAATTGATCTTTTGTGATAGAGTGTGAATCGGAGTGTGAATAATTTACCAATAGTATATACTGCATGTGTTATTTTCTACGGGCTAAAAATCACACATTAGTTCACAGACCCTATGGCTTCAGAAAAAACCTTGGGGCTGGTACGCCAGCTGCTAGCCTAGCCTATTTATCTGAACAATTTATTTGAATATTTATCTGAAGCTTGCTTGATTATTAATGAACGTCCCGAAGTCTCATCAAAACAGGCTTCTCAGCAAACTGGATTGTTTCGAGTCTACATGTATCCTCCACATCGCACAATTCTTTCTTAAACCTTCAAGGAAGTATTCTTTCTTTCTTTCTTTCGTTAATATTGTACAATATATTATTCGATAGCTCTGACTTCGTAGTTTCCATTTATGTATATTTTGAAGATAAAGATAATGCTGATTATTTTTAATTAATATTTTAAAGAAAATCTTTGCGGCCAATTGTAGAAAAACCCGCACAATTTAAGGATTTGAAAATCCACCCAGGTACGAATAATAAAGACTAGTGATTCCCGAAATTTCGATAAAGGTTATTCCCTGGGAGCGCGCCAATCTTAATTCGACTATAATCTTTCGTATTATTTGTCGTCTTACCTCAATGAAGTATTTTAGCTCTCGTGTCACCACCTCGGGTTGCAAATCAAAACAGCAACTAGCCTAATTCAATAAACCAGCGGTGATCTCCATTGGAACAAATAACATGAACAACTCGATACTTTTAGTTGAAGGTAAGTTGTAAAATCCAGTCATTAGCATACACATAAAGCTCGTTGCTGGCAACTTGTACTTGCGTTTCACCCATATTGCATTTTAATAGCGAACACAAATAGCAAAATAAAATTTTTACCACGCGATTTGCAAATTATTGCATAACATTTAACACGCTTTATAGGCCTATTCGTTACTTTTTGACGAAATAATCTCAAACTTTGCCAAGTTAATATTTACTTCAGTATCTGTTAGTATAATAAGTATTATCAAATTCTGAGATGATGAGGGTTTTTGTTTGTGAGTTGACGCGGAGTGACCCAATTTTTTGAGTGAAATGGTTTTACAAGCGTACTAATATTGGTTTATAACATATGCTTCTGTGTTATTTTAAAAGTATTGTTTAAACTGTACCCAGTCAGAAAGAGAAATTCTCCTCGTCAATGGTGCATTTTTTGTAAGGATTTTTCGATGCGCTGATCTTAAAAACAAAATCTCATTTCCAAAATTTTAAATATTAAAATATATATTTTTATTTGATATTTATGTATTTGAAGTACAGTTAAACTCGGTTAATATCCCCTCTTTTAATGTCCCACCTTGCTTAATATCCACACCTAAAACTGATTTCTATTTTCCATTCTCCATACAAACTCTCATAATCCTATCTCGCTTAATATCCCACCTCGCTTAGGGCGATTCCATCAGAAGTGAAACCAAAAATTTTACAAGCGTCAAAAATAAAGCAAGGAATTCAGACAAAAATCAATTGTTTTCTCCAAATAGATACTTTTACCATCATTATATATATGTTTGATTGAGATTATAGACTTCGATGAGGATAAAATTAATGTTTTAGAGAGAGCGTCGAGTTGGCCGCTCGTGAATTTATGAGAACAACAACAAACTAAAACATGACATTTTGCGTTTTTCTGTTCATGATTTTCTAACAAAAATTACATCAATCAGTATGAATTCACTTGTTTTGTATTATTAAGTGGTAAAAATAAATAATAATGAGTGTATTTTACCTTGAAATTATATATATGTTTCGATAACTTCGGGCCGCTGTCAGTCAGACACGAAAAAGTCCTAAATGTTTTGTTTAATCCACAGCGTGACATTTGATCGCTAAATCCTTTCGTATGCAAAGTAGAAAATAGCTCATTTGCATATTTGGCGGGAAATATTGCTCTTTTCTTCAACGTCATCCTTTAAATCAGCGTGTCTGACTGACAGAAAATATTCATACGGACAGTTTCGACCTAAGCGCAACAGTCGGCATCTCAAAGCTAATGCCGTAATGATCATATAATCAAAGAAGCCGTGTGACCGCCGACCCGTTGTTTTGGACACTTCACACCACGTGGTAATTTGAGGTCGCTGTCGTCAATATTTAGTCATGCGTGTTGACTGTTTTATCGCATGCGAAATGGAAATGGCAGTTCATTTGGCCTAGTTGTTTAGAATATTATCTGTATGTGTGCTACATTTTGAACAAAAAGAACAACCAATTTACATTACTTGATGATTATAGATTTGGAAGGAATATATAAAAGTTTTAATAAAAGTGTATTACTTGTGTTTTATGTCAAGTTATGTCAGTCAGACACAAACTGCTTCAGAGAGGTTAGTCAGACACAAAATCTTGTCAGTCAGACACGAGAAACATTTGTTTATTGCCGTATATATTTTGATTGTATTTAATAAAATGAATAATATTTGTAAAGTATAGTATCTTAAGAACATGATGAGAGTGATTTTATTCTTCTTTATGCCAACACTTCGCAGAAATCTACAAATGTTCATCTCCAATTGGCAAAATGGCGAGCTTCCTTGTCAGTCAGACACAGACATTAAACTTGCTGTAGTTTATTTATATTTCGAGTTATTGTGAATATTTTTACTTTGTGGGAATGTTTTTGCCACTCTTTATTTGTAAGAAATAATAATTGATCAAACTTTGAGTGGATGTTGATGCCCTATTCGAAAATATCTTCCGATATGTCAGTCAGACACGATGGGACCGCCCCTTAATGTCCCGCTTTTCATCTGTACCAGAGGGGGGATATTAAGCAAGTTCGACTGTAATAGGGAATACATTTCCATAATTGAAGTGGCTGCAAAATAAATTTTATTTTTCAAGTTTCAAAGGACATTTTCATAGAATTGCCCATTTATTTCGATTTGTATGTCTTCCTTTCATGACACATATAGGCCTATACAGTTATGTCATCCATTAGGAATAAATTGGATCGTGAATTTCTCATTCAATATTTGTTTTTTTGCAAAAGTCAAACTTGGCATATTAAGTTTAGGTTTTCCAGAAAGCTTGACGTTTGTCGTTTTGTAGACAGTGCAGTGCAGAGACCGTGAGACGTGACGTCACCTTCGTTTTACCTTTACAGCGGGTTGACGAAGAAGGAAACCTTTTGTTTAGCTTCTGTTTATGGTTAAATGTTATAGTGTTGGTGCTTGCAGCTTGTTTGGTTGCAGTTACAGCTTTATTAGCTTTTGCTTGCTTACCTCTTGATTTGACACGAGCCTTCCCAGGGGCTGGACGCTGCTTGTCCATGTTGTTTGGAAATTAACAGCAAAGACTTTTTTCGTATTGATGATGTCCCAATATATCTAGATAAACTTGATATGTTAGAATATGTCATATAATGTATAATGTTTTTAATGTACAAATTCGAAAAGTCTCCTACACTTCAAATTTTCTAAATTTTATCTCACTCTTGAAAGTGCCTCTTTCTAAAGAGTGATCACGTGATAGTTGCAATATAATTTATATTAAGACAGTTCCAAATTCTTAGAATTACTAATATTGGAGGGCCAGCTCATCTCATAGAGCTAGAAGATACTTATACCTCTATGGGCCAGCTGCACATTTTGGGAAACTTTAAAGGCCTTTAAACAGTTCTAACACTTGTTGTACACCAAATAAGCCAAAAATATTGTTCAAAACGTTCATTGTATAATATTATAACACTTCACTGATGATAAAATAATTAATTTATTTGAAATTAATTTGACAACACATGCCGTGCGTGAACGCCATACTGATATTTGGCAACTCATTGCCTACTATGTACTTTACAGTGTTGCATGTATGGTAAAGCTGGAGTGTCGTGTTCATGGATCGATAGTTTTTCGGGATCTCTCGACTTTCTCGTAGAAGCGGCCTGTAGAAGTAAAGGCCGAACGCTCCTGCTTGCTGTACATAAGATGGCAGCCCTTGCCCCGTGCCCCCTAATGTTATGCTTATGACATCATATATTTTACGAAAGCATGCCAAAATTTTGAAAAGGGCAGTTTTGATGTATGAGACGGTGGCTGAAGATAAACAAAAGAGGCATTAAATATTTTGAAAGACTGCAATATAACATCACCAGATTGTTTACTGTGACGTTGTCTGTAGTGAAATACGAAAAAAATATACTCCGTAGTTTGAGATGATTTGATAACAATCATAAAGGCTGGTTTATCTCGGCTGTCGAAAAGGATTAGTTCGTCTCATACCTTGCCTGTGACAACAAAGAGTATAGAGTTAGAGGCGTCGCTATTTTATTATGAATATCATCAGTTGGTAAGTTGTATTTATCAAAATAGTTTATGATGGTTTGGAAGTCTTTTTTGTTCACCAAGCTTCAATTATGATGTGAAAATTAAAAGAAAAATGTATTTCAAATTTCCAGCGACCAATTTAGCCAGTTTACCTAACACTGGAAAATAGTTGATTAACGTGAACATGTCAGTCCTGAATTTTTGGTTTTAATTATTTTCACAGTTATTTGATAAGTAACTAAATAACATCATAAAGTTATTAATTGATTAACAAGCACAATCAACATGGCATTATCTGGAATGAAAGGACTCCAAGCATGGTGTAGACAAGTCACAAATGGATATAG
The DNA here is from genome assembly GCA_916610825.1 of Haliclystus octoradiatus. Lineage (NCBI taxonomy): Eukaryota > Metazoa > Cnidaria > Staurozoa > Stauromedusae > Haliclystidae > Haliclystus > Haliclystus octoradiatus. The sequence goes on along the minus strand of OU744449.1, from coordinate 23,862,050 downwards.
GGATGTTACAATTACAAATATGACGAGTTCTTGGAGAGATGGACTAGCATTTTGTGCAATTATACATCACTACAGACCTGATTTAATGTAAGTTTCAACATTTAACAAACGTTATTTAATTTTCACATTTTTATTTTCAACAACTTTACATTGGAATTTGGTTGCTATGGTTGTTTATCAGTCGCTTGCTGCTTTAAGTTGATGTTTTATGAAGAGATTATTACGGTAGTCACAACTTGTCACAGCCAGTGGCATATAGCCTATAGGCATATAGCCTATAGTACATACTGGTATTTTAATTTGGCCTCGATTAGGGCTTTCATAGTTAGTAGCCTATCATTGATTAAGGCATATAGCGAAGAAGGCATAAAGAAATACGGAAGCAATTTTGACATGCGGACGCTGATGAGAAACTTTTAGTTTTTTAGTTGTCAGTTAATTTCATATATTCCTTATTATTATGTAATTCAGTATATTGTCTTGTAATGTAAATATGTTAATATATCATCTGTTTCAAATCACAACAGTTGACTTAATTGGTATTGAATTATTTTCTAAACATTAATTATCAATCAATATATGTTAGACAATTAATCTTATCTTCTTACTGTATGCTACAGGTAGCTAGATAATGCATACACATTGCACAGTATTTTATCAGGGAGTGTAGTAGGCGAGAATCTCACCAAAATAGTTCTCAAAATTTGATCCCCTGACCCCCTACAAGGAGAACCCTCCACTCCCTATTGTTCATTTAACACATCCCAGATTCCAAATTTTCTTCTGATGGGCCTCAATTAATTAACATCAAAAATGTTTTGCTCACTTCTCTCCCAATTATTAGGCTACTTTTTATACAATCCTTTACTTCACAATATTCCATGGGCCTTTTACTTTTACTAGCAAGCAAGGGAAGTCCAACAACTCACTCACTGACACCAAAACCATGAAAAAAGTGTGAAATGTTGGGGAGCATTCACAATTGACGTCAACCTATTTTGGGGTCATATTCAACTCCCCTCCCCTACTGTCGACCAATTTCAACTTCTGCAAACACCCCTTCCCATTGATGTCAACTTTCTTTCAGCAACCCCCCTCCCTAAAAATTCCAAAATGAAATCGCAATTAAAAATGTTCATGTTTTTTTGCTTTCAGTGAGTTAACCGTATGATAGTGCTTGCCGCTACATACATGCGGACCGTATGTAGGCCTATGTAGTGGCAAATACTATCTGTTACATGATGTAGAAAATCAAGGTATCAGTTACCTTAAAATAGCTGCCTGAGCGAAAAACGAAATGTCAAAAGTTTACATCGACTAATAGCCAAGGCCCCCTCCCCCTTTCAACTTTGGTCAACTTTTTATCAACCCCCTCCCTGCCTTTACCGGTTGCCGTCAATTGTTAAATGTGAATGCTCCCTTGAATGGCGCTTTAATGAGATTTTCATGGCATATTCACATTTTAAATATTGTTAATATGAATGCTTTCATGGTTTTCAAACTTTTAATGGCCAACAAAATGTGTGGTTTTCACTTTTTTACATTTTCATGGTGTTTTCACAAAACATTCATGGCGTATGTTGGTAGTGAACTGTGAGTCTGGATCTGAGTCTAGATCCAAAGTACTTTGAAAAATGGGATTAAATCTAGACCATACATCATGTAGCCTAGTATTAACCTAAATAATTTAGAAATTTGCATAGTTTCAGAATGCCTATTGCTATTTACCTATTCATAGATGACAGCGTCCTGATTGTTCTATTTTCAGAGACTACGACTCTTTATCAAAAGAAAATATAGAACACAACAACGGGCTGGTAAGAGTTGACGTTAGAACTCAATTAAATATCAACCTTCTTGGTCAGCTGAATTTCCCATCATGCTTTATTTATACCCCTATGAAAAACATGCTCATGAACAGTTCATGAAAATCGGGCCATCTAATGTTCATGAACTGTTCATAAACTTTCTATACACTGTTCAGGAATTTCATGAACTCAACATTTTTTCTTCACGGTATGCTAGTAGGCTGCAAATCAATCACAGTGTTATGTTGAGCAGACGGCACCAAGTCATAATGTTATGCTTGCCTGAAAACAATGGTTTATTTTCCTTAAAATGAAAGTTTTATAGGATTGTAGGCTTAACTAATTTCAAGTAATTGAACAATGAAAAGTAGGTCTTCCTGGAATAATTTATAAAATCTGTAAAAAGCAAGGAAGATAGCTGCCATTTGTCTACTAGTCAATATAGGCCTATAGAATTACTTTATAAAAACAATCATTTTGCCCAGATCATTAACATTCTATGAAAATTGGGGCATTTAGTGTTCATGAACTGTTTCACAGGGTTTGGGAAATGATAGCGACAATTGTCCGACTTTCAAATCCTTCAAAATCCTTCTGTCGATCTTGCCTAATGCTGTTGATCATGTATTTCATTTTGATAGTTGTCATATTTTGTTTGACGGTTATTTCCAAGCAAATGTTTAATTGAACGTCTGTGTCATCTCTTGTCGACCATTTTGACGCTGTCAAGGAGTCATTCTAGAAAATTTGTAAGAAAGTTATATCTGTTTCGTTTGGCGACTGCTGAAAAGACTGCATCAATACAAGAAAAACATTCCAAAATCACATTTTATAAGCATTGAAATGTCGTTTAAATCTTCATTCCATGATAGCCTGCGTCACAACTTGTTAGGCCTAATGAAACCCGTACAAGCTAGTTTCTTGGTTGTTTTAATTCCTAAATTATTCAAGCACTAGCTTGTTTTTACTGCTGAAAAATAAAATGTCCATTCATCAACTTCATGGAATGCTCATGAGCCTCCAGGACTGTTAATGAACCATTTGATGTTTGAAATTTAAATGGTCTGTTTTAATGGAGTTTTCCAAACACAGCAACAAATATGAAAATTGGGTCATTTAACTGAAATTCATGAACTGAAATTTTTCAGGGGTAGTCCCCTACGAAAAAAGTTCATGAGTTCATGTACGTGAAATTGCCCAAAAGTTCATGAACTGTTCATGAACAGTTCATGAACTCATGGATTTTTTTCGCAGGGGGTCCTGCAACAAAGACTAATTTTTCGAAGATCTTTTTATTAGCCGTCAGCTTGGTTTTTGTCAATGGTTGTGTTAGTTGTCAATCCTTAAATCATTCAATCAATTCTTCTTGTCCAATACCCTGTGTTTCTATTACACCGTCTATTTTGTTATTTTTGCCTACTTTTCACCTTTTCTGCTTGTAAAAACTGTGTTCATTTGTTCTTGTTCTCTTGTTAGGCATTTACAGTTGCAGAGTCTCTCAGCATTCCTGCATTATTAGATGTTGAAGATATGGTTCTTATGCATGTACCTGATAAATTAAGCATTATGACATATGTCTCACAGTATTACAATTACTTCCGCGACAAGCCACCAGGTACACCAACTAAACTAGTTTCCTACAGAATCAATTCAAGAGGGGTATGTGAGCTGTTCACGTTTCACACAATTTTCAAAGGTTCATCAACTGTTAATTGAAGTTCATGTCATGAATTCTTTGCGCAAACTGTATCTGAACAGTTTATTGAAAATTCATGAAAAAGTGTACATATTGTTTTTGAATTGTGTATTGGGAAGCGTACTATAATTAATGTAGGCCTATTGATAATCATTTGCTAGCCTGTTGTTTTACCGTATGCTGACACGATTGCAATTCAATGCACTACCAACACCAAAACCCTGAAAAAGGTGTGAGATTTCATGATGGTTTGATGTTCTATGATGGTGTTTTCATCGTTTTTTCACAACACTTCTGTGGTATTTTTATGGTTTTCGTGTTAGTAGTGAATTTAGAAAATGATTGACCTGCCTAAATACTAAGTTTGGTAGCCTACTCTTCTATATGTAGTACCCAAAACGTGATCTGTTAAATATATCAAGAATCTTAGATTCCTGAAGGCTAAGGAGCAAAGTCATAAGAATTTTCTTATTTATACACCAAATCTCAACAAAAAATTCAGAAGAAAAAGTTGGCAGCGTAGGATTTCGAAAGGCCAAACTTTTTGACAGGCGCTGGTCAATATTCAATTGGTCATAAAAATGCTCATACAGTATAAAAGTAGAAAGCTCACATAAAGGAATTCAAGTGATTCAATCCAAAATAAAATATGAAAGGACATATATTATTTTAGCCTCTCTAGCATAGAGTAGCCTATCTTCACTATTCTATTCATGGTAATATTTATTCTACTATTTTTCTTTAATAGGTGGATCACTACCAAAATCAACTTCAAAAAGACCAAGCACTACACCACCAGCAAAATCAGCCGTCCCAAGTATCAAGAGAACACCACCTATTAAATCACCTATGGGTAGTAAGGTAGGTAGGCTGCACATTATTAATCATTTACAGTGAGTCTGTCATGAAGCTATTAGAGGATATTAGGTTGATACGAACACACAAGATATGTATTATGACCTTTCATATAGGTGTTATCAAGGATATTGATATACTGTTGGTTTAGCATGAGTTAGAGGCCAGCCTCGTGATAGAATGTATAAGTAAGAGGATCAAGAGATGTGAGACAGAAGAGTTTTGAAGTGGATCTGAATTATACTTGATGTTGTTATATTACTAACGTTGTATTCTTTATGTATTTATCCGACTCTACATTGGCACAGTGGATAGATTTATATATATTTTTTTTCATGCATATATAATCAACCATATTTTTACGTTATGGCAACTTTTCGTGGGCGTCTTCCGCCTGAATTCAATCCTGGTCAACGTGATGCATATGACCGATTTACGAAGTGGAAATTCGGTTTCCAAACCTATATGACTGCCACCGACTTAGCACTGCAATCAGAAGCAAAGAAGCTTGCTATTCTCTACAACATTGCAGGCGAAGAGTTCCGGCAATTTACCAAGAAAAACTGTACGTTTAATTTGGCCGACAACACGGAAACTGTCACTAATGTCCTCAAAGGAATAACTAAGATCCTGAAACCACAGAGACGACATTTGGATTACCGTTGTAAGTTATTTGATTGTCGTCAAAGTGAAGACGAGCCAATACATGAATACTTACAACAATTGAGAAATTTATATGATGAGACTGGTTACACTGACCGCACCCTAACCGGAGATATGTTAATGCGGGATTTGTTGGTTCGTGGTGTCCGAAACGAAGACGCAAAACGATTATTATTGCAACAGGATTTTGACTCTTTAACTATTGACGAATGTACAAAATTAGTCTCAAGTTATGAAACTGTTAATAGATCAGATGCTGTTAAAACAGAGATTATCGCCGCTACAACTGCAAATAATACAAAGATTATCGATTCATGCAAATATTGTGGACGATCGCACGCTGTTGGACGCTGTCCTGCATATGGGAAATCATGTTCATCATGTGGACTTCGTAATCATTTTCACAGCGTTTGTCAGCGTAGTAAATATGCGAATGACAGTGTTAACAAGACAAGGACGCCATCACAGCATAAAGTATCTGTCAGGCGTAAATCACATCGCTCTGATAAAAGCGCTGCTCTTGACAATGAGGATAACACCTCATCATCGAATGAGTCGGAAATTTCTTTTGCATTAACTTCCGCTCAGCCAGGTGAGCGTGCTTATGTACATTTATTTGTAAACGGAGACCCTTTGAAATTTTTAATCGATCCTGGAAGTACGGCAACGATGTTACCTGTAGAATATTTAAAGAAAGGTCAAGAATTTAAAATGCTTACTGACACTTTTGTGAAACCATGGAATAGTAAAAAGATACCTATTATTGCTGAAGGAAAAATCAAAGTGTCGGCCTCATCAAGCGACAAGGCAATTTTGATCAAGGCTAAATGTATAAAGAAATTAAAATGTCCTCTGTTGAGTTATTCCGACTATTTATTATTAGGAGGACAGCCGTTACAATTACCTGAAGCATACGATGTCAGCGTAAGTGCTGTCGATGAAACGCTAGGAAATATTGGTGTTGCAACAATTAATGTTAAATCTAATGTTACACCTATTGTTCAAGGTGCACGAAAGCTTGCTTTCAGATTACATAAACCAGTTGAAAAAGAAATAGAAAAGATGGTTAAAGCTGATATATTGGAGAGAGTGACTGGCCCTAGTAAATGGTTATCGCCGATTGTTGTCGCTTGGCGAAAAAATGGAAATGTACGTCTTTGCGGCGATTTTAGACGTTTAAACGAAGCTGTTCAACGAGAACGTTATGCCATTCCAAACGCTGATTCATTTTTCGCTAAGATGTCTGGTTCCAAATACTTTTCCTGTTTGGATTTAGAGTCCGGGTTTCATCAAATCAAACTCGATGCGGATTCTTCGGAATTAACTACAATCTCAACTCATATTGGAAATTATAAATTTAAACGTTTACCTTTTGGTGTGAGCTCTGCTCCTGAATTGTTTCAAAGAGTTATGTCAGATCATTTAGTTGATCTTCCTGGATGTCTAGTTTATATCGACGATATAATTATATTTGGCAAAGACCGTACTGAACATGACGCTCGTCTAAATGCTGTTTTACGACGTTTAAAATCCATTGGGGCAAAATTAAATAAAAAGAAATGTAAATTTGCACAAGAACAGTTGCTTTATCTTGGTCATACAATTTCTGCTGCTGGTCTGGCTCCAGATCTTACAAAAATTACTGAAGCTTTGGCATTACAACCACCAAAGTCTGTCACAGAAGCGCGTCGGTTGTTAGGTATGTTAAACTACTTGCAAAAATTTTTACCTTCATTATCTAACAATTTAAAAGCTATACGAGATATATTGAAGGGCTCATATGATCAGAGCGCTATTGATAATTGTTGGGATAAAATGAAGGATGATTTACGATGTGCTGCAACTACTTCGTTTGCATTTTACGATTGTAATGCTACTACTGCTGTTTTGTCCGATGCAAGTCCACATGGATTAGGAGCTGTGCTCATGCAATTGCATAACAATGAATGGAAGCCTGTTTTGTGCGCTAGTCGATCCCTCACCTCCACTGAGCAGAAATACTCGCAGATGGAGCGTGAACTATTATCTATTGTGTTTGGTGCTACTCGTTTCCGACAATTTATTTTGGGTGGTCCTGTACAATTTTGGACTGACCATAAACCTTTAGAGTCTATTTGGAAAAAACCATTTGACGATGTTGCCCCTCGTTTACAGCGTATGTTAATGAGATTAGCTTCTTTTGGGGGCACTATTTGTTATAAACCGGCCCGTGAACAGATGAATACATTAGCAGATACTTTATCTCGTTCACCTATTGCGGATGACACCACTGAATTTTCTACTAAAGATTATAGTGAAATTGCATCAGTTGTTCTTGATGACGCTACACAATTTCTTACTCCTGAATTTGTGTCTATAAAAGAAGTTTCCCGCGAAACAGCTGCAAGTAATGCGTTGTCGTTAGTTATCAATTGTTTAGAGACTAGTAATTGGTCTAACTTACCTGAAAATTTGGATTGTTATTTTAAAGAACGTTATTCATTATCTGTTTCTTCACAGCCACGTTTACTGCTAAGAGGTTCACAGATTGTCATTCCATCTACCTTACGTGAACGTGTTATTTATTCTGCGCACGACAGTCATGTTGGCTTAAAATCTACATTGTCTAATTTATCATCAGTATGGTGGCCTGGTTTGACCAAAGAAGTAAAAACTATTATTGAACATTGTGAACAATGTAAAGAATTTGATGAACGGTGGCCTAATACTGAGTTAAAGCCATCTGATGTATTACCGCCGTGGCACACTTTAGCCATGGATATTTTCCATGTAGATGGTAAACCATATTCAAGTATTGTTGATTATGGGTCTCGTTACCCTGAAGTGTTTTCTATAAAACGTGAGAAAACGCCTGATATTTTAGATGCTTTAGAATCTGTATTTTGTTCTCATGGTCCGTGTTTAGAGATCATGTCTGATAACGGATCGCAGTTTACGTCTAAGAAGTTCAAGTCATTTTTGTCATCATGGGGCGTTACAATTCGACACTCGGCCCCGCGATACCCCAGATCTAATGGGATGGTTGAACGTTTTCACCGGACTTTTAAAAGACGATGGTCTCGTTGTGACGATCTTAGTAATAACCAACGTTTACGTCACGTTTTATTTATTATGCGTACTTCTCATCATCGTATGATCGGTACATCGCCTTTGCATGCTTTGACAGGTCGACGTCCTATAACGGCAATTCCTGCTTTATTTTCATCAAAAGCTGTAAATGTAGATAGTCAATTAAAAGCTAAGTTAGCAATGAAAAAATATCACGATAGCGGTAATAATATTAGTAATGTACCTATTCCCAATGACGGGGAAAGAGTTTTATTTAGACATGGTAACAATAACGTCCGTGGTATTGCAGTAAGTTCGTCTGAAGACCGTACAACAATTTCAACAGATTCCGGTCAGCAACTTGTGAGGGCTAGGTCTCATGTGAGACCAACCTCAAGATTTAATAATAATGATAATGTACATACACGATCTGGACGAGTTAGTAAACCGCCTGTGCGTTTTGATCCATCCGATCCTTCTACACATTAATCAGGTGTCGTTAACGTTGTTCTTCTTATAATTAAATACTTCTTGCTGTTACATATTTATTCGATAATTTGATTTAAATACTTCATATAATTATACATAATTAATAATTAAAATTAATAAACTTTTGAAGAAGAAGCGAGTGTTGGTTTAGCATGAGTTAGAGGCCAGCCTCGTGATAGAATGTATAAGTAAGAGGATCAAGAGATGTGAGACAGAAGAGTTTTGAAGTGGATCTGAATTATACTTGATGTTGTTATATTACTAACGTTGTATTCTTTATGTATTTATCCGACTCTACAATACAGTACAAAATGTACATAATGTATTCTAATCACTAACTTCCATTCTGATTGCTCAAGGTTCATTCATTTGAAACCCTTATCCCCCACCCTCAGGGTCCAACAATAGTGAGGATCCTGGGATCCTAGATCACGGCAGGCTAAAGAAAATTCCGAAGAAATTTGATAATTTTCTGATTTATAGGTCAAACATCAATAAAAAATTCAGAAGAAAATATTGAAAATGTTCCAAGATACCGCAAGGCCAAACGTTCTGTCAGACAATGCCCATCCTCCATCGGATAGGTAGGCCTATATTAGGTAGGCCTATTCATTGACTTAGCAACTAAGCAGTGTGGACTGTGTGTCTGGTGCTTTGGGGATCAAAAGTGTGTGTTTCCTAGCTATTCTGGCTTTTGCCATTTATTGCTCGCTGATTGTCTCAAATCTCCTAAATTAGCCAAATGATGTGAGACTAAATATGTGAAATGAAGTATTATATATGTAACATGATTGAATGACGGTAATATTATATTATATATATATTATATTCTGTTCATTTCAATGAAATATTGCTTGAATAGGCCTACTTGCACTACCAACACCAAAACCATGAAAAGGCCATGAAAGTGTTGTGATAACATCATGAAAGTGTATAAAGGTGAAAACCACAAATTTTTTAAACCATGAAAACGTCCATATTCACAATATTAAAATGTGAAAATGCCTTGAAAATGCCATGAAAACGCAATGAAATTTCACGATTTTTTCATGGTTTTGGTGTCAGTACTCAGTAGTGTAATGTTCTTTTCCCATTATATTTTAGCCAGTGGAAATCAAGAAAGAACATCCGTGTACAGCATGCGGTAAACCTGTATATCTGATGGAACGATTGACTGCTGAAGGAAAGTTGTATCATAGGCTTTGCTTGAAATGTTGTGTTTGTGGTATCCGATTAAAAACTAGTAATTACAGATACAAATCGAAAGAAAAACAATTCTTCTGTCATAGAGACTACGAAAGTTCTAAGAATGGTAAGAAATCCTCTGATTGTTTTAATAGAAACCAACAAAACAAGCAAAACATATGAAAAGAAATATATTCAAACTATTTATTTGCTTCCTGCATAATTGATTTTAAATACAGCGGTCAATCAAAAGGGGGCTGCATGCAGCACTTGATTTGGAGGAAGTAAGCTGGTATCTTTCTAATTAGGCTATAATATATCAATGTATCCAGTTTTCACTCTCCCTTTTTAGCTCAAATTGGCTGCCACCAGATTATTAGATATAGTATTTCTTCATACTAACTTCTTTTATCGTTTTCGGAAGATCTAATGGACGATTTAAGTGAATGCCTTTGATATGTTTTAGTTAGATAGATCTATAACGCCTGCAAAAATATTAACTTGGTTACTGTACTGCCGGTATCCATGAACTTCATGAGCTTTTCCTGGAACAGGTTCACCGATGTCAAATAGCCTAAGTCTCATGAACTATTTCATAAACTGTTTATGAACTGTTAACGGTCATCACTGAGTTAAAGTTGTGCTGCATTAATGTTGAATTGCCCACTCTAGTGAATCTCATGACATTGTAAATGTATTCCACTAGGAAGAAATGTATAATCTGGACAATTGTGCAAAATGCATTTGAGACCTGCTGCGTCTTGTGTTAATAAAGGCATTCTAAAATGTTAAAAACATTGAGGCACCCCTGCGAAAAACATTTCAGGAGTTCATGAACAGTTCCTGGACAGTTCATGAACAGTTCATGAACGTTTAAATGGCTCCGATTTTCCTGAACTGTTCATGAAGTGCTGATGAACACTTCGTGAACCCTCACAGACAGTTCATGGACAGTTCACTAACAGTTCATGAAAATTTGGGACAATGTAACATTCATGAACTGTTCATGAACTCCTGAACTGTTTTCGCAGGGGCAGTCTTACTGGTGTTGACCTCCCCTGTTAAAATATTTGTTTGGTTAATGAATTGTTTATGAACGTTACGCTGTCTGTTTGTCATGAACACTTGTGAATAGTTCATCAATAATTAGGTCTTCAACGTTCAAGAACTATTTTCACCGGGGCTACTAGTAATATTGTGAGTATCTGCAAGCACATTTGACGCATTGTAAATACTTGAGACAGTATATTAAATTCATTGTCTAATATAGAAGGTGTGAATGACAAATAAATGAATAATTCATCTGTAAGTAGTCTCTAAGACTCCGTGTCTACTCATTATTGTTTTTAGGTGAATCAATTGATGGACCAATAGAAAATAGAGAGAAAGCAGAAACTCCTAATCAATTACCTAATCGTGATCATCGATCAACATCTGAACCATCACAAGCTGCAACAACAACAAACGGTGCTAGAAATAGATTCTTTTCTGAGAACGATGCTAAAAGTGAGATTTCGAAAAATCAAGATCAGAATCGATCACAAGCAGCTTCTTATTTATCTGGATTAATAGCAAGTTCAACGGAAAGAAATGCAAAAATGCAAAAACAGATTTCTGCTCCAGCAGGCTATTCTTCGGCATCAGAAAAAAATATCTCTCAAGAATCTAATGCGGATAATATCGTAGTGACTCATCAAGGATACCATAAGCCATCAGATTTTGATTCCAATCTATCATCAGTACAGGAAATCAATGATTCACCAATGGATGAACCTTCTCGGGTTGATAAGGGTAATGCTGCACCAGCAAAACCAAAGAAGCTTGTGCTCAAAGTAAAAAAGAAACGTCCAAAAGCATCTACTACAACTGAGAAAAATGACATGCCATCCAAGGGTACTTCATTATCACCACAAAAGCTTAGTAAGGAAGAAATTAACACAGAGGTACTAGATTCCTCACAAAATCGAAAGACTACTACTGATAAGCATTCCTCAGAATCACCAACCAAGAAACCAAATGGTACACACCATATTGGAAAAGCAACACAATTACATCATGGTGAGATATCAGATACATCCATTGGCAATATCTCGATCACAACAACTCCAGAGACAGGAATCAAAGAGCAACCTAAATCTCGTGAAAAACTTTCTCCTGCAACAAGAATAATTATTGATGCTGGCCCTACTGGAACAGCCACGCTCCTTCCGAAGAAGACAGTATCTAATGCAAGCAAGCACACGAATGTGCTCACTCCAACCCCCAAACCACGTCAGACTTTGAGAGAAAGTGATGTTGATACGGGAAAACAAATTCCAGCACGTGTTGCACCCCAAAGACCACCACCTGCAGCTGAGCCTGCAACAGCAAAAGTCAAACGCAAGGCACCTGAAAGGCCATCTTATATTCCTTCTGGTGATATCTCTCCTCGATTTGTAGGGCCGCGTGCACCCCGCTTTGGTCAACCTGAAGCAAAAGTAGAAAAACGCATTGCCCTCAGAGATAAGCAACTGTCGTTGCAAGATATTTCTGCAGAATTAAGATTGAATGATGCAAGGCAAGCTGAATTAGAACAAAGGGGTGTACGCATGGAAAAGAAATTACGTTCACAGGCTAAAGGTAACATATGGCTACATATTCCTTAATTACCTATGTGGCCATGCTGCATATTTATGCCGTATGGCTGCTAAAAATTATTTTGAGTTTATGAACTGTGATTTTCTAAAGATTTTTGTGACTGAGTTCGCTTTGAAAATTGTTTATAAACATTAAATGGCCCAATTTCCATGGATCTTTTCATGAACTGTGCATAAAATGCTTATAAATGTTCAGGAGTGGTTGATGAACGGTTTGTGAACATTTCACGAAAATGTAGGCCTAGCCGTTTTTTCTTGTTTGATGCTCAAATATGTATTCACTTCATTCGAATCACAACTGCTGAACAGTGCCTTTGAAACTGACATGTATAGCTTTATCGGGAGGCATCTTAACTAATCACAGTCAAGGAAATTAATCGAACATTTTATAAAAATTGATACTTGACTTTGTATCATTTTTATTTTATTTTTATTGCTATAGTTTTTATAGGTTATTGAAAATGATTTCTTTGTTATGTATCTCTAGCCGGCGGTTACATATATCCAAGTCTATTGAGTTGAAACAATTATTCATATAAAACAAATATTTCTACACAAATAAGTATTAAGGTGCACATCTTTGCTTAGGACAGGATCTGATAAAAGATTCAGCGTTCTGGAATCCTAGAGGCATTTCAACATTTTCTTCTGAATGTTTTTGTTGATGTTTGACCAATAAATCATAAAAATATAAATTTTCTTCTGAATTTTCTCTAACCTTCCCGTGATTTACAGCGTCCGACAAAAGGTTCTGCTTTTTGGAATCCTAGAGGCATTTCAACATTTTCTTCTGAATGTTTTGTTGATGTTTGACCAATAAATCATAAAAATATAAATTTTCTTCTGAATTTGCTCTAACCTTCCATGATTTACAGCGTCCGACAAAAGGTTCTGCCTTTTGGAATACTAGAGGCATTTCAACATTTTCTTCTGAATGTTTTTGTTGAGATTTGACCAATAAATCTTAGAAATATCAATTTTCTCCTCAATTTGCTCTAACCTTCCAGAATCTAGGATTCCAGGATTCTTACTTTTGTCGAACCCTCGTTAAAGTTTTAATAAAAATATTGTTTGATTCATAGGTGATCCTGCTGAAGAATACTTGATTGAATGGTTTGATCTTGTCAATGAAAAAAATAAACTACTACGACGGGAAAACGAATTAATTTATATGTAAGTAAAATGGCAAACAAACCAAATTTCAATTTTGAACATGATGTAAGCGATAATGATAATAGAGATATTAAGTAACAATAATAATAATAATAATTTAAAAAAATTTTTGAAGCACTTTTCAACATTAGATTTCATCAAAAGTTCTTTATAGCTAAGGAATGATGTAAGTTGTTGAACAATTATCTACAAATTAAAATACGATAAAATGCTTCGTAGTTATGTTAAATATTTGAATAAATTAACTTTAGTTTTTTTGTTTTCTTCTCATGTCAAATGTCAAATCTAAAATAGTTCTTGTTTTTCTATTCATAATTTATTATTTAAGCATATATGTAAATAAATGCATTTTTAAATTTACTTTCAAAAGCACCTTGAGTTGTTGTATTACGTAAAGTATAGGGAAGATAATTCCACAAAAAAGTTGCAGCAAAATTAAACGATCGGCCTTCTTATGAAGGGAGCATATCATCTTTAGGAGGTTCCAATAGAATGCTCTGGAGATAAATAGAAATGGTGTCCAATTTCAAGAAAACTGATGAAAAAATTGAACTACATCACGTAATAAAAACTCAATTCTGATTTGTTTAACTTGTGTTTGTTTATTACTTGAGTGGCATTGACAGTTTTTGTTGATAAAATTGATAACTTCAGAGACTGGAACTATTAGATAGATATGTTTTTTTCAGAAATGCGTTCATGCATCGGTTTGCTGTGCATGATTCCTTAATTTATTCATCAACAGTTCAAGAAACACTTCATAACCGTTGAGTGACCTGTTTTTCATGAACTTTCACAAGCTCTTTGTGAACTGTTCATGAACCACTCAGTTCATTAAAACTTTCAAAGGGGATATTCTGTTATCTAGATTTGATTAATTCATTCCACAGGGCGCAAGAACTAGAATTCTTGAAAAAGCAACAAGATATTGAATGTGAACTTAGAAATTTAATAGAAAAAAATGGTGAGTCTTTTTATGTTTTTGATATCATACAAATACAAATGATTAATTTAATTTTGGCTAATTTTATATTATGCGATACTCTCTACAGTTCAACCTGCTTAAATTAATGCAAATATAATTAATTAATATGAAAGTGTATGAAAATGTAAAACCGCTTGTCACATGTATCCCACAACCCCTTGCGCGAACAAGCTCGCCCCAGTCTCCAGAAATAGACAAATTATATGGCCGCCACAACCAATTTTTTTTTTATTCCGAAATGCATACACAATTATTTTATAATTTTAAACGTATTATTATTAACGGCAAATTGTTTTGAACTTTTTCTTAGTTGTTGTTGGTTAGTCGAACAGTGACAATTCCTAGTGCCTTCGAACTTGACACGTAATAATCCGTAGTGTAGAGCTCGAGACGAATATGGTGAGACAAGAGCATCTCCCAAGTACAAGAGTGGGAGAGTGGCTTTAGTCTCTTATCCATATTTCCTGTTCCTAATTGAATTTTTATTCGAATTCAGAACATTCAAAAACAAATAAAGACCGTAAACGTGAAGAGCAATTACTGAATCAACTACTGCAATTTGTTTCAAAGCGAGATCAAATCGTTGGGAAACTTGAAGAAGATAGAATCAAGTAAAGCATTTCTTATATCTGATATGTAATTTATTTATTCAACAGCATTTCTATTGAACAGATGATCTGTCTTAGGATTGCGTTCAGATGTTCAGTCTAATATATGAAATAATTCATTTTCCAGTGAGTTCCATGTACATGATAATGACTTGTACCGGTAGTCACGCTGTTTGCGCATGTGCTTGTTTATTTGGGGGGTCTTGAACACATTTACAGTCAAATAGAAATAAAATGTCTTCACCAATGTGGAATGGAACCACCTCGTCCTAGATGGGGACACTTTGTCACTAAAGCTACCATACCACTTGCTATCAGTCTAGTATATGGTATAATACATACAGAACACAAATGAGTAGTACTAAACAGTAATAACATAATTAGTGAATGTCTTCGAGGTAAAATAAGTAATGTAGACGGTGTCGCCCTACCGAAGGCACGTGTACCATTCCTCTATTCCTAAATGAGTGGCTTTTTTTGTTTGTTCCGCTTTCACTTCAATGTGACAAATTTAACAATGAATATTAAAGACAGTGTTTGGGTTTCATCAGGTCCCATTCTCAAGTCTTAAATCTCAAGTCATTTTCAAGACTTGAGAATGAGGCCTGATGAACCGAAACGTTGTCAATAAAAAATAAAAAAACACATCTATGCTTTGATATTTGATGTTAGAATATATACTTGGAGCTACTCTGAGCCTTACCCAGGAGATTAACCCCAATGATAGTAATACGGGAAGATGCTACTATTAATGGCCTACTTTTGAAGTTTTTACTATTTTATGTATATAAAATTCCAACGTAATGAATAATCTCTTGCTACACTTTCAAATATTCAGTAATCCCTCTGGAATCATTTGATGGCAAAAATAATGCAAGCATTTCACTCCAACTTCAATGAAATATAGGAATCTGCCCTCTTTCCTCTTAAATTACTTAAGGAAATAAAAAAGGGTTGTAAATTAAAGAAAAAGTCAATCTACTATCATGACACTATTTATTTGGTGAGTCTGATGACATTGATTCGTAATTCACAGAGAAATAGAAGAAGATAAAGTCATTGCAATTGTTATGGAAGAACAAGGTACAGTAGAATCCGGCAATAACTGTTCCGACTTTGACGGTATTTTGTCAGTAACAGTAAGCCAAAAAAAATCCGATACCGAGTAATTTACGGTCAGACTTTGCTAAATATTTACCGCTAGCAACGGATTCTGTCAAAACAGTTCAAATAGTTTGTCTCCTTTAGCGTACTGTTATTGCCGGATTCAACAAGGTATACAAATTTTTTATCAGTATTAACAAATTTAGCCTTCCTATTTTATCTCTTGTTTCTCTCGATTATCTTATACCTTTTATCTAATAAGATATCTATGTTATCGGATTACATTGTCAACCTATATATGATTATAATACCATCTGTTGATGCATGTGAGACCAAGCGCTAATTTTAAACAATGCAATATGAGAAGAAAGATATCAAATAGGAACAGGGCTGCGTCAATGTCCTTGTGTAGCTGAAACTCATAATAATAATCGGATTGTAATAATAATTTTAAAGCAAAAGATCTATTGTGAGTGTAAACTCAGATGCACATATGTTTAGGAAAGTGCTCATTGTTGGGTAAAACAGAGCATTGTTGGGCAAGAGACAAAGATGAGGCAAAAGCCTTTTCCATTACTCAGAGTTTTACGCGTTTAATTGCGATCTTCAGACGGTAATATTAAAAAAGTACTAAACATACTAAATATACTAAATGATAATCCTTTTTCCGTTACTCAGAGTTTCACGCGTTTAATTGAAATCTTCAGACGGTAATGCTAAATACTAAAAAGTTTTTAGTAGTATCGTCTTAAGATCGCAATTAAACGCGTGAAACCTGATCAACGGAAAAAGGCTTTTGCCTCAACTTTGTCTCTTATTTAATTGGACTGTAATAATTTTATTGTAACTGTTATGGGATAGTGGATGATGTTGACCGTGTTACACGGTGCTTTTTCCCCGGGGGCGTGTACCTCAAGAAATTTCAGGGACGGGGGGGTTCCAATTTGAAATCAAAATTTTGCCATCCAAAATTTAGTTTTTCCAAAATCTAATCTATATCTCAAATATTTTATTCAGGCCAAAATGTATACCACAAATATGTTTTATCGAAGCATATTTGAAAATTGATTACAATTTCGTGGGTGATCAACATTTGTTGCTCATTGAAAAACACACCTCGAATATTTTGAGAATTCTGAAATAGATACCTCAATAATTTTCGAAGACCGTGAAAAGGTACTCCAATAATTGGCATGTCCCTGTATGCCAACCATTTGAAGTTAGCCCCACCCACACTGGGCTTTTTCATTCTGATATATGATATTTTTCAGGGCTGACGCGGAAATCAAAAAAGCCTTCACGATTCTTCTTCTAAGATGGAATTTCAAACCAAACTTCGAACTTACTAGAATTAATTCAAACATTAATCATTCATTCTCATAGGATATATTTTTGTTATCAAGCATGAATATCTCCAAACATCATATACAATATTAAAATTGTACTCACAATTAAATACATTACATATTTCATGATATCTAAATAATATGTTTGAAATAATATTTTAATACAATATCGAAATTTATATGTTGGGTTATTTTTATATTTATCATTCTCAATTCGCTATATATATTTATACAATATTTTTACAAAGTAAAGCATTTGTATTATTCAACGTTAAATATAAATAGATTAATACTAATTCAGTTGTTGTCTAACTTCCAACAATAAAATGCTAAAACACGTTTACAATCATTGCTGTATTTATTTATGTATACTACTACATGGAAATTAGTCAAAACTTCAAAGCCCGAGGGACTAATACCATGCTAGTGGTATACGGGCTATTGGTTAACTCTTTTTCTCAACTTGTTGGTGTTTTTTTGCTCAAAAGGTATTTTTCTCGTTTTTTCAAGGTTCATGTCCGTTTTAAATGTAGAGCATTTGAGGTTTCTTTTTCATGATCTGCAACTTTTCATGGTCATTCGGGCAAAGCTCTATTTGAGCGACTCCGTCGAAGCGGGATGGGAGTTTCCCGCTGGTTTACGATATAGGCCTTGAAAAGTATTCATGATTTACAGGCATTTTTCACATTTTTGCCAGAAAAGAGGTGGATTGGGATCGACGTCTATCATCTTTCTTTCAAGTCTGAAATCGTACGCGGCATTTGATTGGATGTATCGTTCCTTCACATGACAGAACGTGATACGCGTCACCGATTGGCCAAGTCGAAAAACCTTTTTAAAGTAACTCGATAAAAAATTTGAATAATGACGTCACAATAATAAATGCACGGCAGATTAAGCGTATCAAAACATCGATATCACCGTCATTTCTAATCTAATCGGCTTCAAACTTTGACCAATCTCCTCTTCGCATTCTAGCTCAGAACTTGAAATGTCCTGAATTCTCTACACTTCAATCTCCAGTTTATAGGAGGTCATCTTCAATTGGGTTATGCTTTTTCGAGCTTCGTTATTTTTTGGAAGCAAATACGGTTGGCACTTGGCAAGTATAGTCACCAGTTACTATCCGTGGTAGATTCATTACACAAGAAAACTTTCAGTTTTTCAAGTCAAATTAACTTGTTTCAAGCCATAGGAATTCTTCTTTTCAGCAAAATATATAGCACAGGTCCAACTTTTAAGCGAAAATCGCTTGAAAGTTGGACATGAATATTAAGTGTGGCTTGAAACCATAGACTTACATAGACTGCTGACGAAAATATGCAACATAGGGAACAAAGATGGCGGACTCAAAGGACCTATTTTAACGCTCTTCTCATTGACATTTTTCAAAATTATTTGATGTCTCTTGGAAACTCTTTTGCAATCTTAACTCTAACTAATATGTTCTCACTGTCACAGAAAGATAGCTTAAATAGGATTTTCCTGCCAGCGAAAAAGGAATTCTTCGTAGAACCACGATTATTTTCAAACATTTATTAATAATTTAAATCACACAGAGAGACAAGGAAATTTCAAACTTAGAAAAAAAAGTTATTTACAATCAAATACGTTAAAAAACGGACATTTTAACTCATGAATGATGCAATTTGAGACTGGAAGTCATAAATAACTCTCCTATCAGAGAAAAACATGTTTCAATTAGAAACAAAAACTGGTCAAAACGTGTCTTGAAATATCATGGTTTCGAGCCACTGTTCCGGTACTTTGCGTAAACCATTATGGATGCGAATGGTCGCTACGTGTTTTCCATGAAGTCTGTCAATGGAATCAGCAGTCTATGTAAGTCTATGCTTGAAACACGCCATTTTTGCTCAAAACAATAATTTTTTGCTAGTCACAATTTATATTGACTTGAAAAAAGCAAAATATTCTGAGTAAAGGAATTTTTTAGTATTTTGGCGCGATAGATTGCAAGATGGAAATTATTCGAATATCTTCCTCTCTCCAATATAGTGTTATCGTAAATGTAAATTATTTCTGGATAAGATAGTCCCTACGCGACGCCTTGTAGGTAGTCATACTATGCACCTTTTATTGAGATATTTTAATGTATTTATATCCTAGTACGACTTTGAGCACTGGATAATACCTACCATACATTCGATCGTGATTTGAAATTTATCTTAGTAAGAATTAGTTTATTTTTGAATGGTATATCAACTCAGAGAACCTGTAATTACGTGTGTAAATGTTATTTGGTGATTTTTCTGCTCGATTTGGCTTGAAATTCTGATAATGCTAATTTCTGTTTTCATAATTTAATATTTCACAAATGTCGAAGGATCGACTATATGATTATATCAAACTCTTTCGTTCATTTATGCTTTTAACACAAGGCCTGTCATGTTGATTTCCACCAGCTCAAATTCTTCAAACTTTTTGAAAACAAAATTCTTTTGAGTTCATCTTATTTTTCATCATGGAATGAAGTTGAAAAATATTTTTGAACATTAGAAATATTATAATTACTATTAATCATAAATCATACGCTTGATTTTCAATTCAATTTTAATTTTTTTATATAAGATAAAAACCTGCCCGCTCTCAAACCAAATGTTTCATATTTATATATTATATAATATATGGTGAAAGAGTGAAAGAATACACATTCTGTACTGTTACTTAAGTTTCACGCATTTCACAGCGATCTTCAGACAGATGTTTTACTCAATGAAAAATATACATGATCTACGTTCTATGATAAAACTATCCGTAATGCTGTTTTCTATTGTTTAAAGGGGCAAAATTGACCGGCGACCGCTGCGAGATCAATTTGAATTTATGCTTAGCGTAATTCAACCGTCTCGCTTTGAAGCTATTGTTATACGCAAGCCTAATTTGTAATAAATTCATGTCTACAATGAACATTGTGTTATAAACAATAAACATGCACGTGATCCTAAGTGCGTAGCGCCTGCCGGTCATTTTTGCTCCTTTAATACAATGCTATTGTTATAGCTATTGTTGATACAAGTGGTAGGAAAATGTGATGGTTTCCTTTATTCTCAGTAAATTATTATTTATTATGTTTTCGATTTATTAAAATTGGATAAGTAATATATATTTTCGTGACGACATTTAGATATTAATTGAGATTTTTTGTTTAGTATTGGTTCTTTTGCGCATATAATATGATATTTTTCTAAGAGGCATAAATGGCATGTTTTTGAGATGTTGTTGTATACTTTTGCATTAGAGATGGCTGACCATTCGATTTTGTATGTGATGTTTTTGTCTATTTGTATATGTGATAATATTAAATTATATAATATATAAATTCTTGTGCAATGCTCGGATTAACCTTGAACTCTGTAACTTTAAATTCTCTGTACACTCTTTGATAATCTCATCGAACTTTGAGTCTTTTTCGATGAAGTCGATCGCCGATATCGTTTGAAAGTTTTCTTGAAAATTCTCATATTTTATGCCCGCGCTAGATTGTTGATTTCAACACCAGGTTTGGTCTACCTTGCTTCAATTTCAAAAAATATTTTTTTCGGTTTAGTTATTCTAGTATTTCGAAGCAATTCGGTATTTTGTATAATTTTTCTTATCATGAAAGTGATTGACTTATGCAATTTTACTTGTCCAATTTTTCTTGCATCATAAATTCTCAACAAAACGTTTTTCTTCTAGTGATTTCAACTCTCCTTCGAATTTATCTAACTGCTAGATTATCAACCTACGAAATTGTGAAAATCTCTAAAATTTTTAATACAATGATATCACATGAAGTATTAAATAAAGTTTATTATTTTAAAGTAACGCAAGAAAGTCATGTACTCATACCACAAATATGTTACTGTACAAGGTTACAGCGACACAAATGTTTGCATAATTTCCGATTACGGATTATCTGTGCTTTTTCACCAGTGAGACATACATAATTGGAGGACAGACCACAAATAAACATAGAAATACAGGAATATAGAAATAATTTATTTACAGACAGACACTGTTATATTAAGTAAGTAGATAAATAATAATGAATCTCTGCTCGATCAATTACTATTGTCTCAATCGGATTCTAATCTCGCTGATGTTACAGTATCTGTTTGCAAGTTATGTATAGTTGTTAACAAACGCAAGCTTACTCAGTATTAATTAATTGCTTCGGCAGTTTTCGCTTCACCTGTGTAAAGCTTGCCAAATCACAAGCCTTGGTATTGCCGAATTGGTCATTTCCTCCTTGTTTCAGCCATGAACATTGTGCTCTACTTGATCCCTCGAGCTAATAATCCCCAGTCTAGCACAAATGATACGTAACTTTTTAGATCCAATTTTTTCCGATATTAAGCAACTGCATTTAACAGTTTCCTATGAGCTATTGATGTTTGGCGCACGAGGCATGTAAGGGGAAAACGAAAATGCATCAGAAAGTTACGAGGCACCCCAGTAGTTGTTTTTGCCTCTGAGTTTCCCCCTGAAGTGACTCGAGTGCGCCAAATATCAATAGGGACATTTAGATTTGGTAAATTCAATTTCTGTTTTCCAGGTAAACTTAAAATTCAGACATTTTTGCAAGATTCATTATGCTTTTATGTAGAAATTTTATAGGGACAATATAATTTTATTCAAATAGACAAAAGTAAAACCAAAACAAACCAAAACAATAAAATCAAAACATGTACTATATGTTTCATGCTTCACGCCGAATGGTGTTCCGAAACGAGGATATCAATACAGGTTTCAGAGCAAAGGGGTTTCCCCAAATGCGTGAAGGTGATGCGCAACGAGAAAGATGTACTCGTTGCTGTACCAGTGCTAATTCTTAACCTCCCTAATAGCTCATTGGAAACTGTGCGCCAATCGCTTTGTATTAAAACTAGCACAACTTTCTTTTATACAAGCATTTACATGACTCTCTTGCTCATGAGGTGTATTTGAAAACTCCTGAACAAATTAGAAATTCTCAATCATGATATCAAGTTGGAATTATAATATCGATTGTGCTTCGAACCTAGTTTTGATATGGTGATTTGGCGTCAAACTCTAAACCAATCAGATTAATCGAATCATTTTCGTTATAATACAATCATGTTATCCAATTCGATAGATTCGAATTCCAAGAGGAGCAAGATCTCAAACGGAAGAGAAATGTACTGTCTTCTAAACAATTTTATTCAAAGCAATCCATCTTTTGGCTGAAAGACCTTTTCCACTTCACATTGTATAGCCTGATAAACCGTTGCAAAATAAAATAAGTCGGATAAGTAAAATTATCATACCATAAGAAATGTGTCCCCTTTAAACAGCAATATACTTATAGACCTCCATACATCATCCGTCAAGAAAAACATGATAGTGATGATTGTAGCAAATATGTGCCTATCAAGCTTATAAGAAGAAAATAAACCTCGGTGACAAGAGGTGCTCTTCGTCTGGTTACATTTAAAAAACATTGCCTTACCAAGAAAACAAGATTTCCTAATCAAAACACCCTCCTTTTCCCCAAGACGATGTCCCTTCCCCTTAACCAGACTCAGATCTTATTCACCAACAAATGAATAAAATTGAAATTTTTAAAGCGGTAACCAGTTTTCCAAAGATTAGCGCTTCAGTCTGAGAAATGATTGTTGTTGAAAAACGAAACAGTTTTCATTGGTTTTTCGCAACTTAGATGTAGTTATTTAAAAAATGAAGCCGGCAATGTATGACTCTGATTAATGACGAATCCATTGATGTGTGTTTCAAATATACTGCATATAAAACGGCACCATGAACCCTCGCCTTACATACTACAGACATGCAAATGGAAATAGCGTAAATTTAAAAGTAGATGTGGCATATACTAGATGGAATCGTAAATTTATAGCACATGTTGGCACGACAACGCATTCAAAGATCAAAGTTGATGCCATGCAACCTTTATGCAGTATAAAATTTTCTGTTAGAGTACATTTTTCGCTTTAAGTTGACTAGCAATCTGGGCACCCCCAAAGGTCTTATAAGTAAACGGAAAATATATTGCTAAAAGAACTAAGCATACTTTTAAATGAATGACGTTGATTGAAAAAAAAATGGATTTGCATTTAAATTGTGCTGTACATGTGATAATAATTAGACCATCGGATTTCACTAAAGAACAGCCAGTTTCCAAATAAATGCATAAATGTTGTGCAAAAATAAATAATTTATCAAGCCAAAACAATGTTTATCCATTATGCAATTTACCTTTCTCAGCTGTAGCGAATTTGGATGAGGATAAAAGAACATTGCATTTCTATTCGATCGAAATAACTGCCAATAATTGTTTAATTTCAAAATAACATGAAAAGTTACTACATTGTGTCATCGTGAGCTTGAATTGAATCAATAAAAGTAGTTTTGATATATAATAATATAGGAAACAGCTAATCCCGTTATTAAATCCGTGTTTGCTTTTCTATTTCTAAAAATGAAATTGTCGTCCAGCTACAAAAACTGTAATTTGAATGTGATACATGATGTACATTGCATGGTTGCACACAAGCACGTCAACCATTATGTTACATCTTTGATATCGCAAAGGATAGTGATATTTTCATCGTAGGTGAGTTTGTAGGACTTAGATATGATATTGTTTATTGTAACACGTCTTCCTGGTCTCAACAGTTGTACATCTGTTTGAAATGCTTTAGTTACGATGTGTTTGAATAAGTATTTTAGGTATTGTGCCATGTGCATGTTGTTCACGTGATTGTATTGTTTGAGTGCATGTGATGCCTTGTGATGATGCATTAGAAATGTTTTATGATTGGTGCTTCGCATTGTCATGTGATTAGTAACTGTTATATGTATTTTGCATGCCTGTTGTTTCGCCCTCTTGCTTGTGGATCGTTGTTGTGCGAACATTAAAGTTTATAACGTAAAATTAACTTGCGTGTTAATCTTACATAGTTAAAAAATTTTCAATATAACTTTGTGGTCATTGTGAATATTTTTTTCGTTAAATATCAATATTACTTGAATTAGATTTCATGATCTCGAACAGCATTAAGAACAATACACATTAATTTGCATCCGAATTTGGAACAGTTTCCCGGTAATAATATTTTGCATTTATGTCGCTAAGAGCACTGCCGTAACTGCATGCCTTCGACCGTGGGGGATTGCTAGTTTTGTCCAACAAAATGTGCATTTTTCAAGAAAAAGGGCGTGTATATTTTCAACTCCGGAAAACAGTAACATATTAGCAGTCATTTCCTAGGAACATAATTCATCCCCCCATCCCCCACACCCGAAGAGTTTACGGCCGTGGGTAAGAGTCCTGGTTTTAGTAGCAATGGTATACATTTATGCAAACTGAGTTAATTCTTCTCTCAACTGAGGATGTCATGTATGTATATGTAAGTGTTTTGTAGCACAATGGCTAACAGGGAAATGAAACAAAGGAGGAGGTTTTAATTCTATCCTCACTTACATGTGTTCTATAGGTTAAGTAAGTTATGTTACCAGCAATAATTAACTGGCAAATGAGTAGTTACAAAACTGTGATAAGTTAACGTGATTAAGTTTATATTTGTGAATGTTTTTAAAGACTTAGATGATACAACTTCTCCAGGATGAGATTTCCATGGCTTGCTAATTCTATTTGCAAAGTAATGTTTGCAACAGTCGTAGTTAAATTATTTAGCTGGGTAAAGCATCAGTGAGTGTCAACGCAAGGAATATTAGAATGTTTATAGTGAGAAACTCAAAGCCAAGTCAATCAAGTTTTTCAAAATAGGTTGAAGACTATGTGTGGGTCGATTTTAAGGTGGGAGTAATTCTAGAGACTCAAGGTTGAGGTAGGTAAAACGATCTACATAGGGCTTGTAAACATTATTTTTCAAACAAACATATCTTGTGAAAGCGCGCTGAACGTTTTCTAATATATTTATGTCCTTGATGAGATAGTGACTCCAGACTAGCGTAGATGATTTAAGATTGGTCTGACGTATGTCATGAATGCTTGACTAACAGCTCCGGATTCTTTGAGAAAAAGCATTTTTTGATTAATGTAGTATAGCAACGGTACAACATGAGTCAAGTGAATAAGACAATAACGCATATAACTAAACACTTTGATATGTCAACGACAGGGACCAAAACAAGACTAATCATAACTCTCATGGTGTCGCAATTACAAACTCTAGACATGACGTCAATGACATCTGTCAATCAAATATCATTACACTGCCTCCTTCAAGTTATATGCTTTATTCTAAGTTGTTTAAATTTAACAGGTCATTAGTCTATATATAGTTTTAATTAACAAACTTTTTAAAGTCTTTATTGCTACAACTATCATTAATAGCAAATTTAATTACAAGTTTTGGAACATCAGATTTTCGTGACATGGTTCCCACCCTATGAATCCTCTAAATGTTCGAATCCCGACCAACGAACTAATAACTCCCAATTTCCATCAGTAGTAAGACGGACTTCAAGTAAGTCGTCAACCACATGACCAGAATCATTATGAGATATTTGTTCCATTAAGTCTTCAGTCACTTTTAAAGAACTATCACAATAATACTTCAGTCGTGATGCATGACACACTCTGACATCTCCAGTAATTAGATGTTCCACTTTTTAGAGTAATAATTTCATTCGTCCTTGCCAGCGGACTTTCAACTTTCGGATCAGTGTACAAGACGCGTGGTGAAGAAATTTAAAATTTCAGGGACTTTAGAGCCAAGAAAATAATAGTTGTTTGAACTTGTTTTGACAAAAGAGGATCACTAAATATATTCACAACAATTAACAATAACAATAGTTGTGTAAATCTATAATAATTAGCTCAGAATATTTGAAATTGTAGCGCTTACTTTGAATTCCTTTTAATTTTATTCATCAGCTATTATTTAACAGCATTTATATTACGCGCTTGCTGACGCGCGATTGAACAGAAATTCTGAATTTATGTTTGAGCCCAATTTGCGTTCAAACGAATATTCATTTATGCGAACATTCGTTTATACGTACATTCACGAATATTCGTTCAACTTTCGCTCGTCAAATCAACGAATGGGTGCACATAGGCATTAATTCTGTCTCCAAACTAAAGATATCTTTAAATTCGTCAAGAAGTTCGTTTTTGATGATATCAATTTCACTCTCGTTCGGCTGTGTCTCGTTAGTATAACCTTTGTTGCCATCGTTAGCTATCGATGTAGCTGCCATTGTCTGACGTTGTAGCTGATGTTGTATTAGATTACGTAATATACTGAGGTCAAGCGGTGCTGCGGTATGCTGCGACAGAGTTCTGCGACAGTAGAAAAGATCAGCACCAACGTCACGACTCAGTTTTGCGGTCTTAGAAGCATCTATTGTTTATCACTCCGTCTATTGTTTCTGTCTCAAATTTTTTACCCATCGGCCAGCTGGTTGCTAAAGAGAAAACAGAACTGATCTATTCATCCGGTAGCTATTTTGACCACCCATACCATTTTTTCGTTCGTTCGAGTCACCGATTGGTGAATTGGCTGAAAATATAACAATCCGGCGACACCCCGAAGTTTTGACCTACAGAATATTAGGAAAATTTTTCCTGTGTTTCAGGGTCGTAAATTCAAAAAAATGTTCTCAAAACTGTTTGCAGAATTTGCACGCGTTGTGCTCAGTCTTGATATCTGATTGAATAAATTCAAATTAACTTCACATAGCGCTTCTAGATATTTTCGCAGTTTTAATCAACGGTCTTGTTCTCGTATGACTATCAGCGTTGAAGCATCAGAACAAATTTAAAGCGAACCTACTCTACAAACCAGTTGTTTATTGCAATGGTCATGAAGAAAAGAGATTACTTATTTTATCAAAGGTTTCCTTGAATTATTACAAAATGATTCCCATTAATCAACAACGAGATATTTTGGAAGAAGCATTTGCAGTTTTATTTTTGCCGCCTCGTATCGTGAGACTTTTCAGCGTGGAAGAATCAGAACAAATTAAAGCGGCTCTATACACGCCATGTTTATTGCAATGGTCATAAAGAAGGAGCTATTACCTATTTTATCAATACTTTCTTCGAATTATTACAAATTGATTCCTAATCAACAACGAAATATTTTTGGAAGAATGAATTGGAAAGCCGATAGATTTACATGCAGAAATTATACGCCATAATCAGAAATTGTACAAACTGGTGGAAAACTTGGAGGCAATGTGTAAGTACGTCTGTTGTATAAATAACGTTGTTTATATCAGAGACATCGATAAAGAGTTGGGACACATTTTCATGTTGCCTCTGAGGATCTTATTGGTCAACGCGATTATCACGTGACACATGGGTGCCATTTCTGTTCGTGATTTCTGAAAGTCTTCAACTTCGCGCGAAGAAACTTCGTGTGTTTTGAATTCGAAGCATGTAAACATTGCAAACAATATCGTAATAAGATATAATATGTTAATAAGTCATTTTTCCAATCATAGCTCGGAATCATAGGTATAATATTATAAATTTTGATTCTGTGATGATAGATAAATTATATATTTCAAAAATTTCAAAATCCAAGATTACAAACTATTTGATAGAATAATAATGAAACTCAGAGTTAGATCACAACACATATACATTTAATCAATAAGTATGCTCTTCCAATTTGTGTTGCAAATTTGTAGCAATTTTAACTAGAAATTAAATATTACGGTTATAAATTATATTCCTTACCTTTTGGAGACAAAGCTGGATTAATGCTTTTGGTTTGGACACACAAAGTCACATGGTAAAAATATTATGATTTAACGTTTTACAATTCCAATAATAATACACTTCACAGTTTTTACAGATTATACAAATTATTAACAAAACAAAGATCAGATAATGTCCATCAATAACAAAATCATACAGTTGGTGCTGCTACATGAATCCATATTGGCTTTGGTGCATCTGTCGATACTCTCAATAGTTATAGAAATTCAAATCAATTGCTAGAAAGAATGAATATTATGAATGAGTTTTTACAGTCAACAAGACGGCGACATAATCTCATTCACTACTTCTTCACAACTGTCTATAACCCCGGGATAACCATCCTTACTTTCGCGATGATCAAGCGGATTACTGAGCAACTTATACACAGCTATGCTATCTGCATTGGTCAAGTAAATAATCAGAAAACATATAAATTACAAATCAGAAATCGTACAGCTTCTCAATCATCAAGCGCAATGCGAGAAAAAGCAAAATGAAAATAGCAAGGAGGGACAAAATAATGTAGATAAAATAGGTGTAATACTAATTAACCTTGTAATTTCAAAGCGCTTTACTTGTAAGGATATGTAATTCTACCAGCACTTGACATAACTTCAAGGCTTCAGCTGCTGATTTAATGTTGATTTCTTTGCCACTCCAATGTCAGGCATTCTTTCACAGTGCAAATACCGTAAACACGAATCCATCCAGAATGATATTAACAAGCGAATATCAGTGTCAAAGTAGAATAATCGGAATAAAATGTGTTATTTGAATTTTATTTCACATTGAAATACACTTTTACTTTATCAAATTATTAACATCCAATCTCAAGCTTAAAGGGGCAAAATTGACCGGCGACTGCTTCGAGCACAAGTTGAATTTATGCTTAGAGTAATGCAACCGTCTCGCTTTGAAACAATTGTTATACGCTTAATTAATTTGTAACAAAATTCATGTCAACAATGAAAGTTGTGATATAACAATAAGCATGCACGTGATCCTAAGTGCGTAGCACCTGCCAGTCATCTTTTCTACTTTAATATACAATTCCAAGCGCTAGCAAAACATGAACATGTTTGTCAAGAAGCAAGGAAAATAGGTTGCGAAATAGGGACCTCGTTTGTCACGAACGAAAATGGTGCCCATGAATAAGAAAAATTATTAGATTGAGGCTAAAAATAACAATAGTGTCCCAGCTCTTTTACATCAATGGCTCTGGTTTATATCATTTCAACCTGAACTGGGTTGTGTCACAATATCGAAGGTCGACAAAGAATGGATAAATTTGAACCTGGACAAAAGCAACCACAGAGGGCAAAGTCAGACGAACCATTACAAATCCTCATTTATATTTGAAATAATTGTGGTTGTAGTTCTGATTTGATTTTAATTGTGATTTACAGATGAGAATGAACATCTAAAATTAAAATTGCTTGTCTCGAAACTGTAATTTGTCGCAGACAAGTGTTCAAAGCATGTCACTGTGTTTGCAATACTTGTCGCGCTATTGGATTCTTCTGACTGCTTGCCCGTCCTTGTTTGGACCCATTTTGCTGATATTCTTCATTTATGTCTCTTGCAAGTTGTTTTGAAACTAACCTGGCATCAAAATGGAAGTACCGAAATTAGAAACACAGTAAGCCGGCCCTACTGTTGACATAAATAGGCAATGGAACACGATGCTACAACTATTTACCTTGAAAACGTCATCCCTGGGATAGACAATGAGTTCTGCCTTGTGGATTTCTTGACGAAAGAGGTAAACTCACTTCAAATAGTAGGACTATATGGACTTTTAATAACGTCAAACATTCTTTTAATCAATATAGATTCATCAATCTTATATAATGCTACACCCTTTAAGATTGCCTATTTATAGTTCATATAAATTTTTTTTATTTGTGGATTGTCATTTTTTAATATTGCAGATTGTAGCTGAATTGTACATTGGAGATTGAAGACTAGTTCTTGATGAAGTCTTCAATATATTGATATACATTTATACTCAAAATAACAATTACAATTTAGCATTTTATTTATTGTCATTGTATGTTTATCGTTATGTGATTTTTTTGACTGAGTCGTTCCTTCTTTCTAAATCTTTCTTTGGTGTCAAAATGGGCATGGTTGAAAATGGGCCTGGCAAATGACATAATTAGTTTGACCCCCATAAAATAATTCCTGGATCCGTGCCTGTCCAACACTTCATTTTCTTCTTGGTGTCTCTGTACGACTTTCAAACGGTCTAAGGTCACGTTTAGTTTACCGTTCCTATATTTTTGCATGTCCGTAATTATTTCTGTGATAGTCTGTGTGGTGTCAATCTGTAAATATACGATATCCGGCCTTGTGAAGTGCTTTGCTCATAGATATTTCTAGATCAATCTCAGGATAAGTAAGACGGAGGCTAAATTTGATTAACATTTGAAGGAATTACAGTACAGCGATTAAAGGCTTTAACAAAGTGAACACATTTATTCATGAGTTTCTGGAGCTAGCGATTATCATCTTACGTAACTTTTATTACGTCAGAAAGTCTATGATGCAATGTTTCAAGTTCGATGACATTTTTAACCTGTCTAATCGAAACTTATTTATTCTATAGATAATAAAATCCATTTTCAATAATTTTGCTCTCGAAAAGTTGGTCAACAAAGACATGCCTTTCAGAATGTCAATTCTTGATATCGGCTGGAGACGTTGTGCTTCAATTTGAATTTAATTGACTATAATTGACTTTAATAATCACTTGAAAAAATCTCGATTCACGATTGGTGGATTTCTACCACATGTTTAGCAGTTATGTCAAGACAACCACGAGATTCCATGGCAACCACTAAAAGCGTGCATGTAGGTCTATACCCGCACGTGTGCGGATATAGACCTATACCTGCACGGTTTTAACCAAACAGCTAGACCACATGTTTTGGAAATAGTGACTAGCTGCGACAGATTGAATATTTTTTCATAAAATCAATTTAAATGTACACTCTGTAATTGAAAATTCTATTGAGAAATTAAAAAAGTAACAGCTTGGGATTTGCTATATTTAGATGTAAGTTTTACTATATTTCTAACTTTGCAAACATATTTGAAAAATAGTTATGTTGAATTCTTCGGGTTATATTATTAAATGATATTCGTAACAATTTCATTCAAACTGTATTTAATGAAAAATCAATGACTCATTAAATTAGGAAACAAATCATTGTTGTAGTGAAATTGATGAGATATAATTGTTGTTCCAGACTAAGGTTATGTGACGTGATTTTTAAAATGATTACATTACTCCTGTTCGTGGGCCATCGAGAGTTAGACCCACTCGTTCTCTAACAACAAACTCCTGGATCTAACTTCCGATAACCCGCTCACAAGAGTGGTGTAGTCCCTTAATATCACATGTTATGTAATGTATTTTAATGTCAACGAGGAATTGCATTATGAGTAGCTGCGGCGCATCGTTGCGCATTGACAATCGATCTATCTACCTTGAAATCTGTTGAAATTGATCTGCAGTGTCGCGGCTGAGATCAACAAAGAGTGTTTAAAATCATTGCTCTCAGCGAAAAAAGCCACCGTCCTCCTCTAGAAATAGAGGGTGGTACGGGTGCCTTCGGTAGGGCGACACCGTCCACATTACTTTTTTATAGTTTATCAATTTACATAGCACCTTTTTACATTTGCTGATTAAAAGAATTTGACAAAACGGTCAATAAATAACATAGTTAAAAATAATAAGTGAAATAGGCTAAATCTATAATCATACAATCCACAGAACATGAAATATACACGTGAAGCCTTTTTAGAAAACTTAAATTTTATTCACCATGTAGATATCATAAATCCAGTATGTTACATGAAAGGCATCAACTTGACTTTCGCGCGTTGCGGGCTCGAAGTTGAAAAGTGAATGCCATTCTCAAGCCACAAATAGTGTTGTGGTTCAGAGCACGCCAAGTGGTTGAATAAATTGAGTAAATGAATCTCAATTCCATCCATGCAAATCGAGTATTATAGCAATATGTTTTGGTAAGTGTATAGTAAGAGTAACTGATGGAGTACTTTAAGGATGTCCCCTCCTCCGATTTTGGGACGTTTTGATATTGCTTGATACTTTATTTGATTATTTATGAAGAAAAGATATTCTGTTGCGGCTTGTGTGAATGAGGTGAAGGCTTGTAACTATTGGCTTAAATTGACTGTAATACTTGTAATGTATTTTAATGTCAACGAGCAATCCTTACTCATATTGGCTACAAAAACAAATAAAAGTCACACACACACACATACGTCACCACTGTCATAAGTAACATGAAAATGATTGGAACTATTTTTTATTTACAAGATATAAGCAGTAAATTAATTGAATCTTTTATAATGGCATACATTGATGATGCAATTAAGTGGCAACTCTACAAAAGTACACATTTGAGTATGTAAGACTATCTCATCAATTCTCAGTAATATCTTGCTGAGAATCAAGATATATCTATCAAGCTGTGAGCTTCACCTTCAAAACCATGTATTATTTGGTTTAGATTAAATTTTAGATTATTATTTTTTATAAGATGCATGGACAACAACATTCCAGAGGTGAACGTGAGCTTCAAAAAATATAGTAATTGTTAATCGATTTTGTTAAATCAAATTTGATGTGTTCTTGCACTGGGGGTACGTAACTCCCATATGGCTGCTATAACGGGATGTGTCACGTTTTCGGGGTCCATATCCACGCTGAGAAAAATCCTTTTTTGTCTCGTGCTTTGAAATTCTAGAAAAATTTTAATTTTAGATTTGTGAAACTTTCTGAGTAGCTTCTTTAAGTTTTTGAAACTTTTCTGCTAGAATCAACAGGCTTTAGGAACTTTCTTTTACACTTTTTTCCAAAGAGTTGCATCCCTGTCCATGCATAGCTGGTGTTCAGGAAATGAGACACCCAGTGAGATTTCAAAAACGAAGTCCATAAAAGTAACACAATTGAAACAGTATATTTCCTTTCGTTTTGCGTAACAGAAAGCAAAATAAAAACCTAAGTATGTAGCGGCAATGACTGGAAAATAGCGATGCTATGATATATAATTCAAACATTTTTCTTAGAAAAATTATAAGCAAATAAGGAAATGTTCTTTTGAAGGAGAGGGGTAAAAAAAACGTGCAGCTGGTCCTAACTAACGAAGTGTCTTTCGTATTATTTACAAGATGAATATATCTGTGGACTCGAATACTGGTGGTTCTGCTATTGAATTTATAGACTCAAACTTAGTCAAAAATATTAATATGCCAATTGAGTAAATTCGGCTACCAACAACGAATGATATCATTATCTTAAAAGCCCTTGATGTTCTTTTAATTAAAAATGATGAACATACAAAAGACATTATGTTCTACTGAAAAATATAATGATTTTCTTGATCTCCGTTTATATATATCCACTGTTTCAGTTTCTATACTTTATTACTTTGGCTCAGTGGCAGAGTGTCCGCATTTTGTGTAGTCAGTAGTGTGTAGTTATTTTGTCAGTGCAGACATGTTAATTGTTTGTAGCATAATATGTATGTAAATGTGTTAATGTCCCCAAATAAACAGGCACTTGTGCTTAAAGGGTCACTTTCAGTCATGAATGCCTGTAAATGTATTATTATTATTACTATTACTTGTTTGAATTGATAATCTCAAGTATCAATAATGCTATTGTTATACAGTAGAGTGAACTACGCTGTTAAAATCAATCCTTTAATTTTTATATTTAGTTCAACGGTGCTTCTGAATACTAATTAAATGAGGACTACTACTATATTGGATTACAAGTGTCTATCAATAATTCATATCATTTGATTCTATCACTTCTTCTATCTTTCTTTATATCTGTTATTCAGATTTGAACATTTAACGTAGTGACCATCTGTTTGGAAACGAAGTAACTTTCAAACCACATCTACATCATTTTATCAACTGAAAAGTCCGTTATTTAAAGTCATTGATGTGTTATTTTGCAATGTTTTTTTACATGTTTTTTACAATTTTTACATGTTTTTGCAAATGTCATAATAAAACAAATTTCTATCGTTGATTAAAATTTATCGATTGTTCAATAAATGTGCAAATATAATGTCATGAAATAGGCCTTAAAAGCAATGATATTAACTTGTAATTAATTACTTTTTTTAAGTAATTCTCACAACACACAACACACATCAATTCTAGTGTTTTGTTATTTATATAGCAGATATTGCTGTCAATTATTTCTAAATTGCACGATTTATTGATTTTAGTTATTATTGATTAAAAAGATTGGGCTTCAAGAAATCACATGTTGGGTAAGTAAAAAATATCTATAAACACATAACACGGAAAATAAATATGATACTCTTTTCAAGTCGGACGCAATCGAACAGTCTTATAATATATATTAATTATCTATTTTGTAAGCATTTCTTACATAAATTCAACGTATATCATAAAAATAATTAAAATAAACATCAGTCATAATAAATATAACGTTATAGCGTCATCCCTTTGTCATTTTCAAATGTTGATTTGATTTATGCGTAAGCATGGTGTAAGTCAGAGCCATCGATCTCCAAGAGTTGAGAGATGTCATTAAGAGACAACAAAAGTCGTTCCCGTTGAAGTGAGGCCATGATCTGAACGTTGTATATATAATTTTTACCGTTCCACGTGCTACTATTCGTGATAGTACAGCTTTAATATGTTGGTGTCTTATTTTAGTTTGATCGATGATAACTTCATGTTTTAATTTTGTCGAGATGTACTTTGAAACCTACTTATGTACTTACTACTTACATTTTCACGATGCATCGATATTTACGATTTCTGTTGTGTTTGATCTTCATTTTTGTCGCTTTGTGATAGAGATAAACCTAACCAAAAAACACAATGGCTATTTTATACGTGTTATGCGTGTGTTAATACAATAGTATAATGCTATGAAATACACCAATCCCGGGGGGGTAACTCCACTATGACAGCTATACGGGGCCGTACCACTTTTTTATGTCCATATTCCAGCTGAGAAAAAACTTTTTGGGTATGAGATTTCAAATTTTGGAGCTTTTGGGTATCCTATTATTGACTTTTTCAAAAATTTTGAAAACATTTTGCATCATTTTTTATATTATGTGTATTTACTTAAAATCAATCATCCTGCTAGAACTTCTTGGGTAGCATCAACAGAATTTTGGAACTTTTTGGGTACTTTACTTTTTTCCAAAGTGGCACCCCCCCGTCCCTGGAGAGCTGGAGTTACCCCCCGGACACCAATATATACTGAAAGCAGATACTAATGCATCATGCAAATTGTCAAAATGCATAATCTGATAAGCTGCAGACAGTCTACACAGACATTTGCATTCACGTACCGATAAGATCACATTTTGAAACTAAATCTCATGGAGAGTTAGATATTTAATACAAACAAATATAAACACTAATTCTGAGGTTTATAAAATTTCTTGACTGTATCTGTATCGTCAGATTGTTTCTCATCGAAAGAATAAAGTTCATCCCTGTTTCAAAATCAACATACATCATGTCATATAAAAGCTCTTAATTACAACTTTCCGAAATATAGGCCGAACACTTAATCAACGAAGCAGTGTTGTCAAAATACGTTCAACTTGGTCAATAGTAGACTTTGGAATCAGCAATACTGAAAAGTTAATAAAAATCAGCGTGAAGTCCATTTTCATGCTTTGCAAGAAGCACTGTTTTATCTTCAAACCATTTGAGTAGTAAATATAGTTTCTTATATAATATAGCTGTGCTGGCGTTCGAAAATACACACATGAACTGGAAAAGTATCTTACATATCTACATGTTCTATATTTGATATAAATAAGCAACTTCAATGTGTCCTTGCTTTTATTTAGCTGGATTTCAATGTTTCTATTCTCACTTTGAACGCGATCGCCAAAACATCAAAACTCTAGTGTTTTCGAAAATTTAAATAAAATATTTTCAGATGGTAAATTAGATATTTAAACCCATCATCCCGATCGCCGTCACATTTAGCTGCATATATGCTATCTCAACATAATACATCAGTCGACCGGACATATATACGAAGCAGAAAGTACTATTATAAATTACAGAGATCAACAACTCTATATTCTCAGCCTCATGGTCAGATTATGTTGAATTTGGCGCGAATTTCCACCCGACACAAGCGTTAAACCGAGCAGTACGTGAAAACATTGTAACCTTCGTAGCTTGCATACTATAACATCCTACGTTATTCAAATTTTTTTTGCAGTTCTAAGTTTTTGAATATGTTAAATAGATCTTCCTTAAATGTCCATGTCCATTTAATTACGTTTAAACAAAATATCCATTAAATTTAATTCACCATAAATTTGCTATATATTTCTCCAAAATATTGCATTGATTACATTTTCATTTGCAAATTAACATTTGTAACTTTGCAAAACAAATTTATATGATTGAATTATTCTGAAAATATATTTATAATTCAGAAATAGCTGAAATGTTCTGAAAAAACCTGAGGCGAATTCAGGATTTTCTATATCTTAATCATTACCTAAATGATTAAAATAATACACCATAACTATGGCCTAATTGAGAATATAGTCTAGACTTTTGATTTAATAAATTCTCTTAAATCTGCAAAAAACAAGACACTAGTCACCCCTGAAATAAACTCTTCATCCCCCTGTTAGATGAAATAAGGATGGAATGTCCAATTCTTGAGCTCTCTTATAAAATTTTTCATCAGATATCGGCTTGAACAATTTAAAAAAAGTAATCCTTTAATGTTAATTAATTAATTAGAATCAATTGTTACACTACTACATTCTCACCTAATGCAGATAATGATAAAAAAGAAGGCTATGATATCTTATGCAAAAAGCCATATTAGCAATTGGAGGTTCTATAAGATTACAGCTGTGAAAATAACGAATTTTCTGTATATCAAATTAAAATTCAATATTTTGCATTAAATTGAAATATGATGAACATTAATCCAGCTGTTGTTAAAGTTTTCTAGAAGTTTGCTAATGTCACCACAATGAGCATGCAAGTATTTTCCACAGTGTATATCCTCAAATAAAAATCCCTCTTTCAAGATGGATGTAGATGATAAATAGATATATAGATAGATAATTAATCAGTTATCAGTTAAGCATGCATGCAGACTTATAAGAAGAGTAGATAACGCATGTAGATAATGAAAGCCATTAGAAGTATTGAACTACATTTTGAAGGTAAGGTGATATATATACTGCCCAATTAGTCTAATTATTCGTTTGTTGTACATAGGCATATTACGCATATACATATCTTGCAATGCTTATTGTTATTTATTATAATAGCTTCTATTGTTAATGAGTGAATCTATTTAATTTAATTATTTAATTACATTTCTGCATGCTTGATCACGTTTCTGATACTTCAAAATTTGAGAGTTAAAACTAGTTCTCATGGCGGCATTTTGATATAAATATATATATAGAAATTATGACTCAAAGATTACGAGTTCGGTCCGTTACTCTGAGTTTCGCGTAGAGATGCTCTTCAGACGGTTTATTCATAATTATGAATAAACAGTCTGAAGAGCGTCTCTACGCGAAACTCAGAGTAACGGACCGAACTCGTAATCTTTGAGTCATAATTTCTATATTGCTCTGCTTTTAGCATTGAGCACTCTCATTGATGTTTTGCCTCACACATTTATAAATATATATATATATATATATAATAATAATATATGGCGAAAGAGTCAAAGAATACACATTCTTTACTGTTACTCAAGTTTCACGCTTTTCACAGCGATCTTCAGACAGATTTTTTACTCAATGAAAAATATACATGATATCTACGTTCTATGATAAACTCTCCGTAATGCTGCTTTCTATTGTTTAATTAATACAATGCTATTGTTATTGCTATTGTTAATACAAGTGGTAGAAAGATGTGATGGTTTCCTTTATTCTCAGTAAATGATTATTTATTATGTTTTTGATTTATTAAAATTGGACAGGTAATATTTATTTTCGTGACGACATTTAGATATTAATTCAGTTTTTTTGTTTATTATTGGTTCTTTTGCGCATATAATATGATATTTTTCTAAGAGGCATAAAAGGCATTTTTTCGAGATGTTGTTGTATGCTTTTGCATTAGCGATGGCTGACCATTCGATTTTGTATGTGATGTTTTTGTCTTTTAAATCTGTTTTTGTCTTTTAAAATTTAAAAGACAAAAACATCACATACAAAATCGAATGGTCAGCCATCGCTAATGCAAAAGCATACAACAACATCTCGAAAAAATGCCTTTTATGCCTCTTAGAAAAATATCATATTATATGCGCAAAAGAACCAATAATAAACAAAAAAACTGAATTAATATCTAAATGTCGTCACGAAAATAAATATTACCTGTCCAATTTTAATAAATCAAAAACATAATAAATAATCATTTACTGAGAATAAAGGAAACCATCACATCTTTCTACCACTTGTATTAACAATAGCAATAACAATAGCATTGTATTAATTAAACAATAGAAAGCAGCATTACGGAGAGTTTATCATAGAACGTAGATATCATGTATATTTTTCATTGAGTAAAAAATCTGTCTGAAGATCGCTGTGAAAAGCGTGAAACTTGAGTAACAGTAAAGAATGTGTATTCTTTGACTCTTTCGCCATATATTATTATTATTTACCGCTCTGTCAAATGAAGACATAGAGCCCTATATTATCTGCTATTAGATAAACATAAATTTTATTATTATATATATATATATATATATATATATATATATATGTATTAGATATTATCTAACAGCAAAAAATAGTGCTTGATATCATTTGACAGAGCTAAATATAATAAAAGAAGTCAAAGATGAATGTGAATACAATTATGAATGTGTAGTCTAGGTATGGCACAGATGTTTTTTTCATGTGATGAATTTTTTCACCACACTTATAACTCATCTTGACTTAGGTTATATACTGAAGTCAGTTCCTTGATCGCTCACTGAGCAGTACTGATGAAGGCTAATGGCCAGAAACATGTACTTGTCTGCTGCTATATATATATATATATATATATATATATATATATATATATATTAGATATTATCTAATAGCAAAAAATAGTGCTCGATATCATTTGATAGAGCTAAATATAATAAAATATAATAAAAGGAGTCAAAGACTACACATTCATAATTGTTACTAATAGTTTCGGAGTTAGTTTATTTGTCTGATGATTGCGTAG
Source organism: Haliclystus octoradiatus (assembly GCA_916610825.1). Lineage (NCBI taxonomy): Eukaryota > Metazoa > Cnidaria > Staurozoa > Stauromedusae > Haliclystidae > Haliclystus > Haliclystus octoradiatus. The sequence continues at coordinate 23,822,466 of OU744449.1, read as the reverse complement.
GCATGAAACTATTAGTAACAATTATGAATGTGTAGTCTTTGACTCCTTTTATTATATTTTATTATATATATATATATATATATATATATATATATATATATATATAGATATATAAATAGAGGAGTCGAAGACTACACATTTTGTTACTGTAACTTGAAGTTTCACGCTTTATTGCGATCATCAGACAGTTAAATCTAGTTTTAACTGTCTGATGATCGCAATAAAGCGAGAAACTTCAAGTTAAAGCAAAAGATAGCGACAAAAAACTACAAGTAGTGGTTGTTGAAAATTTTCGGTATTATACATTATACCATCGTCAGTTCAAAAGAAAGAAATATTAATTTACAAATTACTTATAGGCTAAGGATCTAAAAACTTAATACATTCTAATTGTTAAAAATAGTGCTAAAAATAAAACAATGAAACAGAAAGGAAACCTATTCAATTACAATATGTTCTATCATGCATATATTTACAAAAGGAGACGAGAACGGATAGAGTCACTCTGAGTGTTGATAGTCGGTTTCCTTTCGCGGATGATTAGCATTTCGTGAACCAAACAGTCAAACTTGTTTGGTTTGGAGATAAAATCAATATATAAGAACAAGGGATCAAAAACGGAAATGAAAAACAGAAGAGGGCTATTCTTAACCAGCATATTGAGCAAGCTGTATGAAAAGTTGATAATGGGGAAAACACAGGACGATGTCCAATTTAGCACTTTTCAGAATGGTGGCAGAAAGAGAAGATCAACAAAAGACAATTGGCTGGCTCTATTGATGGTATTAGATAACAACAAAAGACTAAATAAATCCACATATACTGTTTGCCGATGCAGAAAAATGCTTTGACAAGTTATGGCTAGAGGACTGTCTTGTGGACCTACACACGGCAGGGATGCGGGCGAGAGAAGTGGCTACAATTCATAACTTAAATCGAAATGCAAGAATAACTATTCGAACACCCCATGGAAATACTCCTGAAATACATATAAAAAACATTGTTAAACAAGGCACTGTATATGGTCTTCAGCTATGCTGTGTCAGTACTGATTTAATAAACAATGTGGGTAAACCATCAAGTACAATTGTTTCACCCAATTTAGCAATACAAGCACTGATATATGTAGATGATATTGCAGTTGCAGGGAGCAAAGAGACCATAGAAATAACAGGGAATAACCTTGCACTGATGGAAGAGAAAAAGAAGTTCACATTCAGTATCAATAAGACCAATTACATAATTATTAAATCAGGGAAAAAAGAACAGGAAGAAGCTTATATAAAATTGAAAAGAGGAAAAGTCAGCAAAACTAAAGAGTATAAATACCTTGGAAACTGGATTAATAGCAGTGGGACAGCAGAAAGACAAATTGAGCAGATTGAGAACAACATGCACGGAATTACCAAGGAACTAAAGCGAATAGGGAGAGAGGAGCACCTTGGGAAATACAGCACTAGCGCTCAGCTGCTTATGTACGAAAAAACAGTAATTCCAACAGTAATTTATAAACTAGAAGTTTGGACTACATTAAGGAAAGTTGACTTAGAAAGGCTGGAGAAAATTCAATCCACAGCACTAAAAAGAATTCTAAAATTACCCAACAGTACCCCCTATTGGGGAATTCTGAAAGAAATTGGTATGTGACCCATCAGTATGTACATAGCATATCAACGCCTAATACTTTTTCAAAACATAATAACATCAGACGACGAACGATTAGGTAAAAAGGTCTTATTAGAGCAGATAAACTAAGATACGGAAACAAGCTGGTACGGTGAAACCAAAAGAATGGCAGAAGAATTGAAAATAGATGAATTGGAAGCAACCAGGGCTACGAAGCAAGAGTGGAAAGAAATTATAAAAGGAAAGATACAGGAGGAAGTGAATAGAACAAGTACAGAAAAAGAGAAAAAGATGAAGAAGTTAAGATACCAGAAGAAGCAGCAATATCAAAGGCAGGAATATTTGAATGTAATAGGAATAAGTGAGGCGATCGAGTGAGCTGCTGAGGTTGAGACTGGAAATGACTGACATAGGAAACAATTTGGGAAAGAGAAGAATGTGTTGCTGTGGATTAGAATTGGAGTCTTTAGATCATTTGATTGAATGCATCACTGTGAAAAAAATGACTAAAGACGAGAATAATAATGAGCCCATAACGATCAATGACATAGAGCAAGCAGATTTACAAGGCCTTCAAAGAGCAAACACTTGGATAAAAATGTACATAGAAATAAGAAACGGAAAATAACCGGAAAAAATCAAATTACCGTCTGTATAGTAGTAATAGCTCACTATATTGATTAAGTAAACTCACAGTTAGATTTATCAATGTACACATAAAGTTGATAAAATTAAGATATTATGTAAATTTTAGCCTTGTACTCATTTAAGATGTGCTTGCCATAGTATGGCAAAGAGGGCACGTGACAATACAATACAATACAATTTGGTTCACGAAATGCTAATCATCCGCGAAAGGAAACCGACTCTCAACACTCAGAGTGACTCTATCCGTTCTCGTCTCCTTTTGTAAATATATGCATGATAGAACATATTGTAATTGAACAGGTTTCCTTTCTGTTTCATTGTTTTATTTTTAGCATTATTTTTAACAATTAGAATGTATTAAGTTTTTAGATCCTTAGCCTATAAGTAATTTGTAAATTAATATTTCTTTCTTTTGAACTGACGATGGTATAATGTATAATACCGAAAATTTTTCAACAACCACTACTTGTAGTTTTTTGTCGCTATCTTTTGCTTTAAAATGTTTTACAAAGAAACTTTTAATTAAACTTCAAGTTACAGTAACAAAATGTGTAGTCTTTGACTCCTCTATTTATATTTACAGCTCTGTCAACAGACATTGAGCACTGTTTTACTGCTATTGGATAATATTTATTATTATTATATATAGATATATATATATGCTTGTAAATAGCAGAGCGGTAAAATAATGATAATAATAATAAGTCAAAAAGACATGCGATTTTTGCTGTTTCTTATAATTATGAATGTATGAGGCACAACATTATGAGTAATCCTTGCTGAAGAGCGTCCTTACGCGAAACTCAGAGTAACGGACTAAACTCATAATCTTTGAGTCAAATATATATATAACTAGCAATAAGTGACCAGTCCAGTGTTGCTGGGATAATTTGGGCAGAGTAAGAAATACCTTTGTTGTCATTGTGAATTAGGTAAAGACCTTCAGAAATGCAACGAAGTACATGTTTTGGCATATTGTGATATGTTCACATGTTCAGATATAATAGAGTATTTGTTAATATTTTATTTAAACAGATGTGTCAGACAAAATGTAAGTATTTGATTAAAATATTCTCAAGAAATTGATTTGATTGCTTTTGATTGAAAAAATATTTGATTTCTCGCCAATCAATTAAAAGAGGCAGCAACACTTCCGGCGATAGCAAAGAAAAAGTAAGAATAAGCCTGGTTCCTATATAGCAAATTTCCCGGCGACACTGTCTGCGATCGTGACGGCGGTAGGGCCGGCGGTAGAGCCGGCGATGAACCGCAGGCTACCGGGGCATGCCGGCGCTGAACGCAGGCTACTGCAGCCGCGCCGGCGACAACCTGAATAGATGAAGTTGCCCTGATCAATTGTCTCTCCCTTCTTTACAAATTATATAGTAGCATGCAACGTATTTTATCACGTTCTACTATATTTTAGTTCTAAACACTTTATTCATCATTAATCAATCATAGTACAGTACATTCAGTATCTCAGCATAATTTAGTGTATTTTATCGTAATTTAATATACAGATTAATAATATCATTATAATATTATATCATTTTAATTTAATATTGGCGAGAAGCAAACCCACGTTTTTGTCAACTGATTTCATTGGATAATGTTGACCATGTGATGTATCGTTTAACAATAGTATCCATTAAATGCTTACGGCAGATGTCGGGGTCTTTGATATACTGGCTTACAGCAACCGCAAAATTTGAACCCATTCAACTTTTGAGACAGTGGCAGCCAACATTACGGCTTCCGGTAGAACTAGCCTGAAAGGTGATAATTTACTAAAGTCGAGTGAGTTCAATCGCCCGTGCAATTTGACTGAGCTGTCATTGATTGACTGATAGGGAGATCCTACTCGAACAAAAGCGAGATGACGTAAGGGCCATTGTGTTTATCAATGGGGAGATCCCTCACATACAATTAAAGTATGACGTAATGGCAAAAGTCAATGATGCGAGGTGAAAATATTAAAAACAATATGGTGGTGCGGTCTGAAGGCGAAAAATGGAAAGATACATTTTGTTTCGATACGAAAAGCAGAAAACGAAATCAAAAATCAAGAGACGCAAGAACCCAGTTTAGAACACAGCGCTTCGAATGGTACTACTTACGAAAGTTTTAATTTAGAATTCGGAGACATATGCGCGAACAACCATTGGAAAGACTTCATAATTATGTGTTAAGATAAATAACTTTTTGAGGACTTGAAAATAGATTATACAAGTATACTAGATTACTAGTTACCTAATTAGGCAAAGCATATATATCAAGTTTATGCAGCAAAAATAAAAATCCATCCTGTCTGAATATATTGAAATTGTGACGTTTAGTGATCAAAAGCTAACATCTATAAATCCACTAAATTGTAATGTTGTACGCAAAACTAATACTATTTGATTCTTAGTACATAAATAATTTATAGATAAATAGTCCTGAGTCTTCTGGTGAATCCACTAAATTGTAATGTTGTACGCTAAATTAATACTATTTGATTCTTAGTACATAAATAATTTATAGATAAATAGTCCTGAGTCTTCTGACGAATGGAAGTGATCGAATGATGCTCTTACACGTAATTTATCCTTTGTATATAAACCTCCAGTAAGATACTATCAATTCAATGTCCTGCAGCGAGCTGTCTCTATCGAATACATGTATACCCTTTGTAAATCCCTTACATAACAGTACAAGATGTAGTGAAATTAATTTTTGAAGGCTCTATATATATTGATTAAACTGTATTGTCATAAACTCAGTAACAGTGCACGACTTAATCATTTTCACAGCAGATGTCTTGACAACCGCACTTCCAGCTATATAGCTGTCCCTCGTAAAATACATCTATGTGGAAGTTAATATAATTTATATATTCGGTAAATATGATACTCTATTTATTTTGATATTGGCTGAAAAGTTAAGTTAGTCTCATACATTAGTAATATTTTCTATATATAGGTGCATGATGAAATATTGAAATCATCCTTTAACAGTTTCATTTAAACTTGAAGGACAGATAAACTTGACAGGAAATTTGACAGAACCAACGAAGACAATAATTTAGGTCTACATTTATTATTCACTATAGTTAAGTTAGTTAAGACTGTTGTCTCCATTTAAATATCGTTATCACTCCCCATGTTTTATCGATCTGAATTCATATCGTTGACCCGTTGTCGTTGATAATTGTTGAAATGTTTGTGCAATATGAATGAAAATGTCTACGTTGTTAATGTGAAAGCTGGTAACTGGAATGATGTGTCATTGAGAGATCACACGATGCCAAACAGTAACAGTATCGTACGTAGACAGTTGCTACCTACTCCTTTTTGTTGTTTTATAATCTATAGTCTAATAGGATATGAATCTCCTGCTGAAACACTAAAATAAAATAGAATAGTATCATTATTGCTCTACAACAGAATTTAAAATTTTCATTTCTGCTAAATAAGTGCCTATTGTATTCATAAGAAACAACTCCTGCGCGCAGGTGAATAGTTTACGTAGTATATTAAACTGAGTGTACTAGGTAAAAAACAAAAATAAGCAAGCTATTGTGTGCGTATATACTATTATACAACACAGAAATCACAAGCTGTATTATGGAGTATTGAAGGTTGAAATATTTAATAATTCAAATGTAGGGTTACAATTTTCATGTTTGCCTTGTTTTTAAATATCACTTTTTTTTTCTAGATATAAATTCCTTGGTGGAAATATAATGTTATACATCTAAATGCCAAATTGCAATTATACAGTGTATAAAGGATCAATCTCCCATTAAACGAATCACAAATTGTTTTTAAAAATGAGATATTTGTATTTGGAATATTTGGAATTTTTATTGGTAAAGTTTATAATATAGAAAAATTGAGAAGAATTATTTATCACATGCATCTATAATTGTATAATACCCGGGTATAATACCAATAGTGATCAATACACAGATAAAACATAATTAATTCAAATGTTACATTGAGGAAGTTAAACAAGGTTAAAGCCACATTATCAGTTGAAATTGCAAATAAGCAAATAGCTTTGGAACATGGAATTGGAATACAATATCATCTTATGGATTATTGTTATTATATCATTCATATTAAATGGTCTTGTTATTCTAACATTAAAAAAATATCGCAAAGAGCTAACACTTCATGAACAGCTTCTCTTTAGCCTTTCGACTAGTGATCTGTTACAAGCTACACTGGGATATTTTCTAGAGCTCATATTTAAAAACAATCAATCGCAGGTAACATGTTCATTCACTGGATTTACAGTGACATTTCTTGGTTTAACTTCGATCTGTCACTTGGTGGCTATAGCCATTCTCCGTTATATAAATATATGCAAACCATTTATTTCCATTAAACTGAGCAATTTCAAGGTATGGATAGTATTTGTTTGTTGGCTCTATGCAATGATATGGGCATTGTGTCCTTTACTTGGATGGTCTCATTATGGTTATGGGAATGTTAAATTCTGTTCAATTGATTGGGAATTGGATAGCTTGAGTAATTACTCTTATATCACATGCTTGTTTCTGTTTGCATTTGTTGCTCCAATTTTGATCATGACTACTGCTTACATTTGTGTGCAATATGAGTTGAAAGCTATGCGCTGCAGGCTTAATGGTATCAGTAGCGGATCAAGGCAAACAAAGCAATACACAGCAGAAAAGAAGAATATGCAGTTGTTCCTGATAATGTCAGTATCATATCTAGTCTGTTGGACACCGTACGCAAGTGTTAGTATTTTAGCAACAATAGGCGTACCAACATCACGTTATCCAGGGATCATCAATTATTCAGCATTATTTGCCAAAACCTCTTCTACGCTTAATCCAATTATTTTCGCATTCTGTTATGGGAAATTTCGCAGAAATCTCAAGCTGCTTTTGTATAAATGTTTCCATTGCTGCAGAAGCAAAAGGTTATTAAATTCGATTGCACCATTCAATGATACAACATCTGGTCAGCAATAAACCTTCTAAAGTCAGCATTTTTTTATGTCTATATATTTAGACGAGAAAAAAGTTACAGTAATATTTTTAATAGTGCAATATAATATAACATATTATGTTGGATATGGTTCTGTGTTGGCGTACTGTATGTAACATGCATATCAACAGTAATATTGAAGATAATTTAATTTGGGTGAATTGAAAATTGAATTAGAATATTCAAATTTAAGAATGACATGAATTTTCAAAGAAACTCATTTCAGCTTTTGCCTATGTACAAGGGGCCAGTGTTTTAGACAATTAAACAGCCACAGATTCATGCAAAATTGAACTATGATAGACGCGAAATTATTAAATAATTATATACATCCACATGCATACGTTATAAATGGAATCAAAGTAATGCAGTGCAGTAGCTAGCAGATAACCAAGTCAATTATGGACAGATCATAACCAACTAACTCCGAGGACGCAATACATGCAACGATATAAAATTAAAACATAATAACACACAAACATTCATAAATATTTCAATACACAATATTCATTATAATATCTCCATATACACAAGGCTTTTGTGACAAGTGTTTCTTCCCTGCCAAAGAACGCATGAGAGACATTTCTGATATCGTATCATCATGTATCAAGTCTGAAGTCAACATAGCTATGGACGATGTAAATATGCGTATCTCTATATGGGAAGTAAGATTACTGACGATATTGACCAATTTAAGAGATCTACTCATTGACATTTTGCCAAAATGATAATAATTCAATAAATCTATACAGCTATAAAAACTGTATTTTATTTTCAAGGGAAACTGTATAAATATAAGGTTATACGTTATATAATCTATTGAAACAAACTCAATCTATACTTTACATAATTTATTGTATATGATAAAAGAGATACAATTTTACTTACCGATGCAAGACCTGCAATGACTATTGTAACTATAATATTATTTATTTGTAAAAACGATTGAAAAGCGGATAATAATAAAACAAATCTTTAAAGTACACAAGACACCAAATGGTTTTTGCCGAATCAAGTAACTCATGCAAAATAAATAAGAATGGCGACAATAATTTTTCGATTTTGACTCTCAATATAACCTGAGTTATTGAATGTTGAAAGTACCATATTCAGAAATAATGCTCCTTCGAATGTCGGAACTCATGCCGAAATGACAAGAGAGCCAACTATGGAAAAGTAATGAAGTCTAGACTTCCAAAAACCATAACGTTTTTCTCGGGAAAAAGAAATTGTCAACTTTCCAGAACAGATATGCCCATAGCTTTCCTCGTAAAGCACTACAACAATCGAAATATATAATCTTCTAGCACCGGATCTTAATCGCTTTAGATGTTCTTTGCTGTCTGATTTCCACTTTCAATTAGATTAAGTGTCAGGAACTTGAGTACCTCAACATCCAGGCAGGCATTAAATGCCAACAATGGTGTGAAATACCCTTCTACAACTAAATAATTAAGTGGCAGAGTTTGTGATTTACGCTTGGTTGTAAGACGGACACAGCCATTTGAATAATTTGCTTTGCCAGACTACCTCAAAGGAGATGATTATAGATTTCCTTTATGGTTTTTTGTAATGTTTTATATATTTTAAATGGAATAAAAGTAACATCTGTGCCAACGTCTGCACTCAATTTCACATCAGTCCAATTAATATTTACTGATTTAGAATTATTTGTCCCAGAATTAATTCCATCAATAGATAAAATATTGAAATATATTTACAAAATTATCGAATGTCATACTGATCACTAATTGGTTGTTGTTTATGTTTGTGTAAGGCTACGTAAAATCGTAAAATTACCGTTTTTACCTTGAAATCCCCAAAACTCAACAAAATAGCAACAAAAGCAAAATGGCGTACGTACGATGCTTGTTATTAACCCCTTCAAATTCAAATTAGCAACAAGAAAAGAATAACAACTAAACAAAATCAGGAAAAAAAACTCCTTGGTTCAATGTTTTTGTCCGTAGTTCTACAGCAGTTTTGTTCTGTTGAAAAACTCCAAGAGGCACGTTACGTTACGGTAGACTTCAGCATTTCCTGCTTCAAAAGTATAAACGCATAGGATCATGTATCTGAATAGTGAACTAAGACTCTTTTTATTTCATTTTCATAACATGTCTTAACTATTTCCAAAAACTCAAGAATTGTGTCTGTATTGAAAATTCTCGCTCGTTCTAGTCTCTATGATAAAGTCATTTTAGGAAAATCTACAGGTGGTCATAACTTTGAGCTTTTTACTGTCAAAATATGCAGTAAATATGTTTTATAAAACAGACAAAAAACGATTATTCGTGTTGAGTGTTGAAAAGTAAATTTTGTAACTATACAGTGATACATTTGGCAAATCGACTCATGTGGCACGGGAAAGCTAACAGCGGTCTGTCTAACTACACAAGTGAGCAATGACGTAGAAAGATTGACATGCAGTTGCAGTGAATGAAGATCAGATAGCCACGTAGCTCATGGGCTAGATCACTGTACTGGACATTCAAAGATCGTTGATTCGACAACCACGCTCGGACATGCTTTTCCGCTTCAAAACAATTGCCTAGATTTTAACATTAACTACTCTGATACGAACACTTTGGATGCTATGAGACACCCAAGACCCCAACATCGCATTTCCCAGATAAATGTTCCTGCTCTTTGATCTTTGGGTTATCGGAATATAGACTCACGAATTTACTAAGCCCTCGTTTACGATATGGACTTCAAGTTTGTTGTTAGAGAACGAGTGGGTCGAAATTTCGATGGCCCACTCACAAGAGTGACGTAATCATGTAACATAACCTTTTTCTGGAACATCGATTGTCTCTCATCAATTTCACCACAACAATGATTTGCTTTCTAATTTATTGAGTTACTGATATTTCAATATATACAATCTGAATGAAATTCCTACCAATGTCATTTCAAATTATAACACAAAGAATTCAACATAATTTTTAGACTCATAGACTCACGAATTTACTAAGCCCTCGTTTACGATATGGACTTCGAGTTTGTTGTTAGAGAACGAGTGGGTCGAAATTTCGATGGCCCACTCACAAGAATGATGTAATCATGTAACATAACCTTTTTCTGGAACATCGATTGTCTCTCATCAATTTCACCACAACAATGATTTGCTTTCTAATTTATTGGGTTATTGATTTTTCAATATATACAATTTGAATGAAATTCCTTCCAATGTCATTTCAAATTATAACGCAAAGAATTCAACATAATTTTTTCGTAAACAAGTTTGCAATTTTGAAATATAATAAAAGTTACATCTAAATATAGCAAATCTCAAAGCTGTTACTTTTTTAAGTTGAATTTTCAATTATAGAGTATAAATTTGATCGATTTTATAAAAAAATATTCAATCTGTCACAGCTGGAAGAGTCCATTTGCCATAACTCTAAGGGCGACGACTGTGGTACTTGTTTGCTTCGTTGCTTTCGAGTAGCAACGCATGCGTATTATGAACTAATAGCAACTTAACCAACAGTTTGAAACATAATAATGAAAATATATTTAAAATTTGGAGTGAACTGTCATCGAACTAGTATGATGCGCATACTAGTCGGACGCACTACCACTGCGCCATGCCGACGAGAGATAAGGTAACGGAAACGAATTTAAACTCGACCGGGTTGTTATAACGTGACCAAACCCTAACCCCTAATCACTAACACTAACCACGTGATCGAGTGAAACACGTGATCAAATTGCGATCCTCCTTGATCTAGTGTCGAGCCTCGTTTAGTGAGTTGGTTCAAGAGAGGATGACCTTAGAGCTATTGATTTTAGACTATTCCGTCGCAGCTCGTCACCATTTTGAAAACATGTGTTCTAGCTGTTTGGTTAAAATTGTGCAGCTATAGGTCTATAACCGCAGCGGTTATAGACCTATACCTGCACAGGGCACAGTCTCTACCAGACATAGCACGAAAGTCGCTATACTTTTAGTGGTTGCCATGGAATATCGTGGGTTGTCTTGACATAACTGCAAGAAACGTCGTATAAATCCGCCAATCACGACTCTTTTTTTTAAGTGATTATTAAAAATGTTGATAGCCACACTCTAATTTGCATAAGTAATGTCGTTTTGTCTTTTTGATGAAAACAGCGTTAATTTGAATGACATCTCCAAAATGATATGACAAAAATTTAAACTTTTGAGTTTCTGAGACTTCAAATGTTCTACTATAATTGCGTGCTTCTTTTAATGTTGAATAGGTTTCTTTAGTAATTCTCCACTTAATTCATTAGATAATACTCCGCCAACAATAACAAACTGATCTTTCATTAGAGAGGCTATTAATATACCTTATTCTCAATTAATTGATAACTACTGGAGCTCACTAACAAAAGCGTCAATACGTTCGCCATCGTTTCTCTCTCATCAATCATATTTGAATCTTTCAAATATAATGGTTTTACTGTCTTCACAAAGAGTGGCGAATTTCCTGCATACCGTTCCATAACAATCAGCATCTTCTTCCACGGTATATGTAAAACTAGCAACAAGGTTCCCTCGTTGCTGGGTTACTTTGAGCGGAGCTAAAATCTCCCTAGATAGTACGTTAAACATTGCACTTGAACCATTCAATAGCTTCTCCATGTTTGGGAGTACAAAATACCAAAGCCGTGAACTTGCAGCTTCAAATAAAAACCCGTGCGATTTAACTGAGCGGTCATAATTGAGATTGGGAAGCTCCACGGAGAGATCCCATTTACATGACAAGATATGTTTTGTTTCGATACGAAGAATGCAAGCCGAAAATGAAATAGCAAGCCGAATAAAGACACAGATCATAACACGGTGATTCGAATGATACTACTTTCAAATATTTTGATAGAGTACTGGGAGAGTTATTAGGGTACATACGTTTGAAGCGACTCTCTTTTATATTATTTATTATAATCTTCTTTGTGATAAGTTTAGTACAGAATATCAACACAACTAGGTTTACGCAACGTTTCGGCTGAATGACTTCAGCCATTCTCAAGTGAAAATAAAATTGTTTGCCCCTTGAGGGTAAAGTTATACCATGAAAATTATTTACAGTATGAGATCGATATCAGTAACAACAGTAATTATGGTAACTAGCATGTAGACATGTTTCTAACCGTATATGAAATGCTGTATCATGAATTGCATCCAGTTATTTGAAAACGTTGGCCCGGATTGAATCGTAAATGTTTGAACGTCCCCTTATGAACTATAGTCCCCGGGAGAGTTAATTAAGGTGTTGAACAGTGCTTTGCATTAGTTCAAACGAATCTTTAAATCAAAAGCAAATGGTTGATTATGAATATTTTTCTACACCAACGTATAGGTTATATCATGACGTTGCACGCAGTATTTATTTAATAACCATCTGCTACATATTCATCTATAACTATCTTTCGTCCCATATATGACATGTTTTCAAAAGTTATGGACAGCAAATTTCTGAAATATTTCTGTAAGAATGTTTCTTATGAATGATATTGCGTTACAGTGCAAATATAATTAGGAGTTCCAAAACATCTGCAGAAATGGTGCTTATAAAATACGTGGCTAGACCCGAAATTTCTGTCACAACCAAAATATCTGTCGTCATTGAATTGTATGAATTGAAAAGATGGTTATTATATATGTAATTGCGCTATATCTGATAGTTTGTTTTTCTGTTTTATTAAATGGAGTAGTTCTAACTACGATGATCAAATTTCGCCACACTATGTTATTTCATGAACCATTAATAGTGAGTTTGACAATCTCCGATCTCCTGCAAGTTATCCTTGGATATTTAATAGAAGCTTCCACAGGTACATACACAATTCCCTGGCTTTGCACTTTTTCATCGTTCTTTGTACATTTTCTTGGTTTGGCATCAATGATTCATCTCACAGCTCTATCAATCCTACGTTGTTTAAGCATTTGCAAGCCATTTTTATTTATTAATTTACAGAAAAATAACCGCAATATTATCTGTATCATTTCGTTTTGCTGGTTATATGCTTTGATATGGGCAGCATTTCCATTATTGGGTTGGTCATCATATGTATCTGCAACGAGTACAACGTGTGATATAAATTGGAAATCACAACAATTATCTGGCCGGTTATACATCATTCTTCTATTATTTTTTTGTTTTGTTTTACCAATATTAATATTGTCTGCCACATATGTACTCATGCAAAATGAACTTAAATCCATGCGATTACGGGTACTAAAATTGGAAAATGCTGAAGAGAAAAAAGATATTTTCATTGCAGAAAAGAAAAATATGAAATTGGTTACAATAATGGGTTACTCATTTGTAATATGTTGGACACCGTATGCTTTGGTTTCTCTTATGTACTTGATTGACCATGTGGTAATAGCTAAACACGAGTGGATATTACGAAGTACAGCATTATTTGCTAAATCATCAACACTTCTGAATCCAGTTCTCTATTCTATTTGGTACTCAAAATTTCGAATTAATCTGAAAAAATTAGCCCCTTCTTGGTTTAAAAATTATATTTTACGTAGCAGCGTAGATTCAAATCCTTCTGAGACCCACGTTGAGCTTACCCATATACCTGCATGATCAGTTTCAAAAGATCGACGCATGCAGATCATTTATTTTCGAATAGATTAGATACTATTCAACCACTCTTCGGGTAGGAAATGATTACTATGAAGTACTTTCTTACAAACAATTGTGAAATAAAATAATAATATTATCTACAGTGTACGTGTTGTGTACTCTATTAAGACTGAAAAGAAGTGGAAAGTAATATTTAAAACCTCATTATTCAAAGCTTGAGGAAGTGAGAATGCTGGAAAACGCTGGTTACAATCGGATGTAAAATAAAGCAATCAGTTCATGCGCTCTAAATATATTGTGAATGTACTTTATCCTATGTATAATGTATCTTGCTTGATAATATGTTAAGTAGCTGCAATAAATACATTTTTCGCTGCTGTAACTATCCAATTAGATTTGATTAAAAGGCATTATATCTGCTACTAATTAGATGCGGTGAGCTAATTTTTGAGCCTCAGAAAATGACTGGATCGCTGATACTAACTAGATGCTGCAAACTGTCATTTTAGCCGTGGAATTATTTCTGATTAGCTTAGACTGATTAGATACGGTAAAATGACTCCTCAGATGCGGTAAATTGATTTAATATCTGCGACATTTATTTGCGGAAAACTAACTTTTTAGCCGCGGTAAATGAACTCAATAACTGGAACTGGTTAGCTGCCGTAAAGGGACTTTTTAGCTGCTGACTTGATTATATCTCGATAACTAACAGCTGAATCTATGAAATTAACAAATGCCATTTTACAAAGCTGATACCGCATAGACTTATGTTACCTCGCTTTGGTTTAACTTCCATGATAACGACAGGGTGTGACATGGATTTCTACATAGATTCCTTCAATTATGCTGTATATAGGACAATTATCAACATTTAACCATATCCAGTATATTATAAACCTAAGCAAACCTTGTTAGTGATGACATATTTTGTAACAGGCTTCATTAATTAATAAATAGGCATACATGTAAATATTTTAGCAATATGTATACTCGGTTATAAATTTCAAATTTGTAGTCCCGACAAAGAATAAAATTTTAATTCAACAAACTTGATTTCATTTGATGATGTTTCTTTAGAAGCCTCTGCCTTTTTAAGGCGAACATTACATACAAAGTTAAACTTAATTAAACACGAATCATTAAATCACATTTCGAATGATCTTAGTGTCGCTAAAGTTTTAGTAGATGTATGCCTCGACAGATGATTTTGAAAAAAACAGGATGCTATATGCCATGATTTCTGATTTTGTAAATATTAGTATAAAAATATGATTACTTTCAATTCCAAGCGTATTCAATGAACAAGAATCATTAAATCACATTTTGATGATCTTATTGTCGCCAAAGTTATTGTAAATATGCCTCAACAGACTATTTTGAAAAAGCAGGATGCTATATACCATGATTTCCGATTTTGTAAATGTTAGTATAAAAATATGATTACTTTCAATTCCAAGCGTATTCAATGAATGAGAATCATTAAATCACATTTTGATGATCTTATTGTCGCCAAAGTTATTGTAAATGTGCCTCAACAGACTATTTTGAAAAAGCAGGATGCTATATGCCATTATTTCCGATTTTGTAAATATTAGTATAAAAATATGATTACTTTCAACTTCAAGCGTATTCAATGAACAAGAATCATTAAATCACGAATGATTTTAGTGTCACCAACATTATCGTAAATATGCCTTGACAGATTATTTTGAAAAAAACAGGATGCTATATGCCATTATTTCCGATTTTGTAAATATTAGTATAAAAATATGATTACTTTCAACTTCAAGCGTATTCAATGAACAAGAATCATTAAATCACATTTTGAATGATTTTAGTGTCACCAACATTATCGTAAATATGCCTTGACAGATTATTTTGAAAAAAACAGGATGCTATGCCATGATTTCCGATTTTGTAAGTATTAGTATAAAAATATGATTACTTTCAACTTCAAGTGTATTCAATGAAAAAAAAAGGATCATTAATATAAAAGTGCAATTTCAACCTAAAATGGACACGAAACATTGTATGGTTAAAACAATTCATTTAGACAATTTAAAATATATTGTCTTGTGTATACTGATTATATATTTGAAGCTTTTTGAATCTGAATCTTCTTATCATTCAGCGTTGATTGTAAACGTTGAGTATATTGAGAATAAATAGCGAGTGAGATGTCGACTTGAAAATAAGAAAATTTAATTTATATCTCCAAGCGCTCATGCATTATTCTGACAGAGACTACATTAAAACAGCCTACAGTAAAACTTGTCAAAAAGAATGTTAATAAAACAAAAGAGTCATAAAAAGGAATTAAAAATGCAGAACAACACTGATAATAGATTTCAGTTTTGATGATTAATCATTACATACATGTAAAGTATATAGTAAAGTGAGATTGATACTCTATTGTACTACATAATTCAAATTAAATAAATATGGGTTAAGTATAAGTAAGTAATGTAGACGGTGTCGCCCTTCCGAAGGCACCCGTACCACTCCTCTATTTCTAGATGAGTGGCCTTTTTCGCTGAGAGCATTGATTTTAAACGCTCTTTGTTGATCTCAGTCGCGACACTGCAGATCAATTTCAACAGATAATTTTGATAGTGTCACATCCAATGCTCCTATCAAAACTACGTGCCTACGTCATTAAATTTGAACTTTTTCACTGGGTTTCAGCCCTCTTGAATGAACGTGCTCAATTTGTATCGATTGGAAAGTTTTTATCCTCTCAAAAATATGTTACCAGTGGTGTTCCTCAGGGGTCTGTTCTTGGTCCGCTTTTATTTCTTATATTTATTAATGACATTGTTAGCTGCCTTGTGAAGCCAACACACAACTTCAACTTTTTGCTGATGAATTTAAGTTTTACTGCTCTCGGAATGACATATGTTATAGTCTGGGACATACCACCTAAAATCTTTACAACTGGGCTGAAACTCGGCAATTGAGAATTGCATATGAAAGGTGTTGCACCTTTTCTACAGGTAATCTGAAGATACCTCAATCGCCTAACCCTATTGGAAACAAAGATATTGCAAAAGTTGCCAATGTTCGTGATCTTGGTATTGTATCAACCCCAGACCTCAAACCATCATCTCGCTGCTCAATGAGAGCCAAAAGCTCATATCTAATTTCTACAAGTTTCCATTCTAATCAAATTGACAATTAGCATTCTGATTTATGCCTACAAACATTATGTTATAGACCTCTTTGAAATCAGCATCATGGATGCACAAGCACAAAGATATTAATTTAGTAGAAAATTTCCAGCGTTGCTGTACTAGGAGAGTTTGTAAACGAATGCATTTGTACTATGAGAGTTACGCTCATCACTTACAGATTTTTCAACTAGAATCATTGGAATTAAGAAGAGTAAAATCTGATTTAACTATGTTACTGAACGTCATCAATAACTTAGTAGATCTAAGTATGGATACATTGTCTATTGAATATGAGCTATCAAAGTAGACTTACGTGGACATCACCATAAATTGAAAGCACTAAAAATGCCACGCCTTGATACTACCAAGGTGGAATGCCTTGTCTGAAGATACTGTTAGCTCTAAAACCATAGCAATTTTTAAATACAATATAGATAATATTGATTTATCACGTTTTTGAAAAATATATAAATAATATAATCATTAATCATTTAACTGTTAAGTAAACTTTTTATATATAACTTTAATGTTTTTTTCAAGGCTGTATGGAAGTGGAGAATGAAGTTGTTTCAGACTCCCTTTATTTGACTTTCAAAATCCTCATTTTTATTTTTGACTAGTAACCAATGCTTTCTCACATGTAAATTTAAAATTTTTAAATCATAATCTTTTCTCTTCGACAGATAGATCGTTATTTATCAAACAGCATGTCAAATCTTTCAACAGTGTGTTCGCCATCTTGTTTGGTACACGAAATGGTTCATATGGCGTAATCACGGAGTCATTTTTTATGTCTACATCGTAATCGATTCTAGTGCTACACTGCAGCGGCATGGTGATAAGCAACGATTGTCTCATGCAGCATATTTCAAATTCCAATCCCCCATCTAGTGATGTCATTGGCTTAAAGACGTTCCGCTTGAATTCTGCTGAATGAGAAATGATGTAGGCTGTGTCGCTTAATAAATATGAAGAGAACTGGTCTGGCTGCTTACATTCAGCATCATCATCATCATCATCATCATCATCATTTATTGAGTAAACCTTATTGAGTAAAACCCATTTCCGCCTTTTTTACAGAGGGCTCATATCATAGTACGTACAGAATAATGCATTTAATTTTAAAAAACATTAATAAGAAGATTAATAGCTAATTAATTAGAATACATGGATATAAACATTATGTCGATAGGTATAGATGTGATTTTCATTTTTCTTTATAAATGGCACTGTCATCAATCGCTTTCATCGAGGATGGCAGATCGTTCCACAAACAAGCACCTGCTGATTGGAAAGAGTTACGATGGCTTTTTAAGATACAGATGTCATTATTGGTAGAGGAGTACCCAGGAAAGGTTGTTGAGTTTCACCCTGTATCTAACGCTGAGCCAGTTAAACTGGCTAAGCATGTCTGAGACAGGATTCCTGTAGTGGCACTGGAGTACTGTCATCATGCCTCTATTTTGTAGTATTTGGAGGCGAACGAGGTATTTGTTGATACAGTTCCCCTAGACAACAGCACAGTAGTCGAAATGTGGCATTGTTCCTATTTTCCAATTTTCCAATGTTCCTACAATGTGACTGTCTATCCTATTAGCTCACACTTGCTCAGCTACTATAGCATTTTCTCTTGCAGTGTTGCTATGTTATTCGGGTTTTCCAATTTCCAAGAACGCTGCTATTGTCCAGGAATCTAAGTTATTTTTGTTAGAATAAAAGAATTCAAGCAAATATGTCAAGATACACTTATCAGCAAAAAGTAACTAAGATTTATGCAAAGCAATTTTACACCCAACCATTTTAAGATGACCCCTTTTATTTGGACGAAAAAAGCCTGGTACTACTTCCGATATTCCATTTTTAATATGTTTTCTTTCTGGATTGACTTACATTATCATACGAAAGAATTCTGCATCATTTTTATAAAAAAAATATTCAAGATAAAAAAGTCCAAAATGGTTACAAAAGATTTGGCTACCATGATAGATGGCTCTAATCACACGTGCTAGCGAACTGTTGACAAACAGTATGTAGGGATCAAAGTTCAAGGAATCTTCTTGTGAAATAATAAACAGATTTATTTGAGAAGTCAAAAAAGGTATATCAGCATTGTAACTGCTTTCGTGAAATACAAATCTGTATTAGTAAATCAGTAAAAATATAAAGCCAAAAGTAGATGTTTCTTTGATCCCACTTGCTAATAGTAATCGTAATCGTCAGCAAAATTCACTTCAGCGAATAATTGTCACTCTTTTTTATCTACTCCACGAATTCGTAACTTGCAGTCTTTTCAAATAAATCGATCCTTTTTTTCATATTTTTCATGCAAAATTGATGACATATAAAACAGCTTAAAATTTTATGAGTAAGCTTCACAAACGGGACGAGTGGAATTATTCCAAATTTTCGGAGATCTATAGTTTCGTAATGATTATTGCGTCCTTATAATAACAGAAGAATACCAAAATATATGATTTTCTGATTTCTGAATTAAAAAAAACTTAAGCATTGAATGTAAAAACAATGAAAGAGAATCATTGTTAATTATAGTAATCTATGCAATGTGTAATAACCATCATCGAATGCTATATTTATGTTTGAATTTTAACATGCTCAAAATGTTGATTAGCAGCATGGCATGGGTGCATTAGTACTTTGTCTCACACACAACAATTTTAACGCTGACATATAGTAGTTACAAATAGTGAGCTTCCTCGCCCTTTGTTAATATTCAAATATTATTAATTTTACAATGTACATGATTATAATGTGAAGTCAGTAACATGTTGCTGTTTTCATTAAATATTTGCGTATGTCATAGAATATGTTACCACGACAATGCAGAAGATCACTTTCTAATTGAAATATTTCTCCATTTAAAGTGCAATCAACGTCGTAAAGCTCACTAATAAACGTACATTGTTAAGGTGTTGTAAAGTATTTTTTGGATAAAATGATCAGAAAAAATGGACTATACTTGGTACAATCAGGCCAACACTCCCAGATGAAGTGATTATCAAAAATATCCAGAATAGTCTTCTATCCAAGGCCATAGCCACGTGTTCCCATTGTGCTTTGACATGATCTTGACATAATGATGTTTCCATTTCATTCATGTGAAATGACTCATATTGTGTTTCGTAAATCTGCTGCTGATAAATTCCTTTGAAATCAGTAATTGATGGGGAATTATAAAGATCCTTACTATTGACAGTCTTAACACAGTCACAAACATCTTCTTCATTAATATGTATACCAAGAAGAATTACAAGCCATTTATGTGGAGGTTTTCTATGGTTATCTATCGCATTATGAATACTTCGAATAACAGCACAACTGCAAATGAGATTGAGTGCGCCAGCGACAGTTAATAAAAAGTATAGTATACTCAACCGTGAAAAACTATCATAGTTTTTTGGCAATGACTCGTTAACAAGCTCTGAAAATAATGTTATCGATAAAAAAATCGTGATCGTTAAACTAATCCTTTCACCTGATTGTGGAGGTAAATAGAACGATATAAGTAATAATATCATAAGCACAACACATGGTGCTACTTTATCTAATAAATGAAATAATGGTTTACGTCGCACTTTTATTGTTAAAGTAACGTCAATATAACGATTCGTATATCCTGCATACAATTTTGCATTTCGATTTAATGCTGCTTCTTCTAATTGCCATTCACTACTTTCAACGTATTGATCTGTAATGATTGGTAAATCCATTGTTTTCAGGTTTATTCTTTTTTCGTCACCATTCCATGAACCAAATGATTGATTGCATACTTGACGATCAAATGGGAAATCAGTAATTTCCAGACGGCATGTACTAGTAAACATAGCTGGTGATAGCCATTCGTTTTTGCCATTTGCACTTAAAATAATATTCGTTTTGTGACGATTCATTCCACCCGCGTATTCACTTCCAGCTCTGTACGTATATATAAAAAGATAAAAAAAACAAAATGATTGAGTTTGGTGGGAAATATATGTGTCCACTGATACCACGGCAATAGCTACATACTTCTGCTCGTTGGAGTATTTGTAAATTTTGCCCGACGAAATGGGATGATTTCGTCTGGAAAAGAAGCTTAGTATATGCATATTTTGGAGCTTCAAATCTGTGATACCTTCAAAATTACTCAAATTATTATTGGGGGATGTAACACTCCCACTCCCCCAGGATTTACGGTCATGACTGACACACTATAGTAAACTTGTTGTAACTATTATTTGTGCATAGGAAAAATATAGTATAGAGCCGGGTTAATTAAATAAAATGAATTCCAGAAGCTTTACTACTAACCGTCAGAATTATATCCACAATAACTATAATATAATTATAGTAAACAACTAAAAAAATTTTCGAGAAGAGTATGATCTGCCTTCGATATTTAAAAATAGTATGCACCGCGGGTTCTTCTGTTAGCATCAATGCAACTTCTTAAGAATGCAATTCATGAGAACTTGCTCCGTAACCTTGGATAATGATGCTATCACATGTGTCTCGATTGTTTCTTTTATTTATTTTACATACATGTGACGGCTCGTGTCAGAATCAACAATCTGGGGGGAAATCCAACTTTTCGGTTTGCAGCAAGAAATGAAAAATTAGTGAAAATTCAAATGTATTTTAATAAATAAAGAGAGATGGAATCGCTTGGCATGAAAAAATATTGAAGATTTGAATATAATCAATTTTGTAACTGTATAATACCCTGGTGGAACAATCTGACGGATGATATTGTAACATCAAAAACTATTGCTCAATTCAAGGAGAAACTACGATCAGTCGATCAGATATAGATGAAAAATCAGTCGTATAGTATTACATATAGCTAATATATAGATACATATCCTTACATTAACAGTTATTAACATGATACTGTATGTCATATGTATTTATGCATATAGCAATCGGGTCATCTTCATGTTTTAATTAATAACCTTTATTTAATCTAGTTCTTAATTAATATTGGGGCTGTATGTAAGTGACATTTTCTATCGAGTAAATTGTTCTTAATTTGCCTGTCAACATGACAAAATATATCATATCCTATCATATCATATATTATAGAGATATAATTATGTCCACAGCTAGAAATACTTTTACCACAGCTATTTAATTCCAGCTATTCAGATCATGCGGCTAAAAAGCAAATTTACCACAGTTAATTATAATCGCATCTATTCAAACAACTTAATGGCTGAAAAGTCAATTTATCGCATCCAATTATTCTAATCTATTTAGCAAATTTTCCGCAACTAAAAGGCCATTTATCGCTTCTAATTAGTATCAGCTATAAAACCTGTTAACCGCATATGATTGGATCGTTACCGCATCAAAAATATTTTTATCGCAGCTACTTAACATTTTCAATCAGCTAAGGATTCCGTTACAGAAATCCGTTCAGCGTCATTCTGAATATAACTGTGATTTAATTGTCTGATTTTCGTTGGCATTTTGCTTTTAACTACACGTGTTCGTATGCATGAAAAGTATTCATATGCGACATGGCTTTCTTGGTGTAAGGTACGCTTCTTCTGAAGATAATGACGATCATGCACTCGATATGCAATAATAACACAGCAAAATGGAAATCGGAAAGTGCTGGGAATTCTGTAAAAGCTTCAACAATAAAGAAGCAGGATAGTCAAAATATTATTTTAAACTTACGGGCGAAGGATTGAAATATTATTACCAGACGTGTAATCAATCAAGGTGGTGAGCAGAGAATAGATGTAATAATCTATTCATTTGCCTTTTTGGGGGAAAAAGATGTTAGTAAATTATTTTCTAGCTGCGATTTTTCAAAGCTGCGTCTTTACTTGCTTTAATTGACAGTTAGCTGCGGAAAATTTAGATTTGGCGAATTGAGATCAAAGCTGCTATAATTTAAAAATTCGTTCATTAGACAATTAGCTGTGAAAATTATTTATTTAGCTGTGGAGAATTGACACTTGAGATGCAATTTTTCAAAGATACGTCTATTAGACAATTAGATGTAGAAATGATCTATATAGCTGAGGTGAAATTATTTTTAGCTGCGATTTTCGAAAGATGCGGCTATGAGTCAATTAGCTGCGATAATGATCTACTTGGCTGCGGTAAAGTGACTTTTTAGCGACGGAGTTAATTCCATGCCTATACTATATACTACGTTAATTGCTACATGCAGTTTCAATTACAACTATACAGACGCCCAGTGGATTGGACAATTTATCGATTTATCTATCTGCTTTCTTACTATTAACAATAGCTTTAATCTTTCACAGGCAACGACGACATGCAATTTGAAGTCTGGTGACTATCTGAAAAATAAGCTTGAAAAACTAATTTGTAAATTCGATTTTGAGTTTCTGAAGACTCACTTTTAAGAAAGATATTCTTAAAGGCATATCTTCTTTTTGAATTTCATGATGACAAAAACTCCAAAGTGGGCAAATGTAAATTTACTTTATGATATTATTCCTGTTGATCAATTCTTATTATTTATGACTCAGAGCAGGAAAGCTTTCGATCGAATATCTGCTTATCCAACATTGAACAGACCTTGAGGATATGGTTGATTGCTAACTCAACATTTGTGTAGATTCATTTGCTGCATCAAATTTAAACGCCTCATCATCATCAGCTGGTGCAGCAGCACAACTTGCCGAAAAAAGAAAAACGAAGAAATACTCATCTCTGGGTGGCAACTACATTTTTCAATCAATCGCAGCAGAAACCCTAGGAAATATTGGAGAAGACAGCAGAAAATTTATTGACATTTTTGGTTCAAAAGTAAGAATGCACACAAACGAACCTCGGTCAAAGAGTTTCCTGTATTAAAAAATGTTTAACTTTTAACACATTAACTATAGCACCTAAGTTGAATTTTTTATAAGGAATTTTATTTACTTTTTTGGCTTATTTTAAATTTAAATATGGAATAGATTTTTAATATAATGTTATTTTATATATGTAGATACATAATACAATATAGAAGTTGAAGAAGCAAATAAAAATTTAAAGAAAAAGCGCGATGGAAAAAAAAAAACTCAACAAAGGAATTTCGCAAGTTTAGATCACTGTATCTAGCGTCAATATTATTGGTACTTTACAGCTACAACTCATTTATTCACGACTATATTATCATTAAATATAAATTCTGAATCAGCTGCAGGTCACGTACAGAAAGCTACACATTAAATTCTCAACAAACATGCTCAGTAACGTCGACATCCAACCATCGAAAGTTTAGGTACCTGTCTCTCAAATGTCAACTCAGCTCTAGCAAAGCACAACATTTTAGATTTAATCAACAATCTAACCAAGCCCTTCATCTAAGCCTGAACTTCTAACAAAATAATTCAGGTTAGTCTAATTCAGGCATTGGGTAAGAAGTACATGAACTATATCATCAAATCATTTTTGATTAGCTTCCACTTCAAGGGCAGCACATTCGCATTCAATGATGCATCTCAAGTACTGACATGCTGGAACATATTAATAACTTTGAAGAACAAAGGCCTTTCTACTCGATCAATTTTGGATCACCCCATCTGCACACTCCTATACCAGGAAATAAATATGAATGAACTTTGTGTCAAATTTGACAGATTGTAGGAAACAATCAATGATTTCTATGTACGTTTGAGTGAATTGTATGATTGAATAGATGCACGGATTGATCAGCAGAATCCATCATACAATTTACTTGCCTTGAAAAATGAATTCCAACCCTCAGCCAATCACATGTAAACAGGTCAACAGTGTATATGTCGCTTATATAACAGTATAAAGTTAAATAATCTATTACAGAGCATATACTATACTTACGAATTGTGTATTAATATATCAGGAATCCATATGTGATCGGGTGATATATGTAGCCTGTTTATACCATTCCATTCATTAGTATTCCAAGCAAGGTGTTCATTTACCCAGCTCTGTTTAATATAAAATTAATCATAATAGATCTGCAAAGGTTGTATTAAACGTTATAGAAAAATTGATTCTCCAGATCTTATAGAGGGGATGAATCTCGAAACAATTATATACAGTTTTGCACATTTTATTTTTAGGTGCAACTGAGATGTAAAATCTGCAAATGATATATTCATTGTAGAATGTTTATCTAAATTTAGGATAATTATATCCACTTTTTCGAGTGTTTTTCAAGCTTACACTGATTAAAACATTCGAAGTTAGATCTTTAGTACACGATGGATGGGAAGTTCTAAAATTTCCTTTTCAACCAGCCAATCAACTTCACCTGTAGAACTCACATAAATCGAAGTTAGATCTTTATAGTACACGATGGATGGGAAGTTCTAAAATTTCCTTTCAACCAGCCAATCAACTTCACCTGTAGAACTCACATATATCGAAGTTAGATCTTTATAGTACACGATGGATGGGAAGTTCTAAAATTTCCTTTCAACCAGCCAATCAACTTCACCTGTAGAACTCACATAAATCGAAGTTAGATCTTTATAGTACACGATGGACGGGAAGTTCTAAAATTTCCTTTCAACCAGCCAATCAACTTCACCTGTAGAACTCACATAAATTGTCTATAAAGAACGAAACCATGGCAACTTAAGTACAGGTTTGAGATTTTAGATACTTTAAAATGAATTACTATGTATGGCTGTCCTGCTTTTGATGTTTGCTTTCCATTGCCTAAGATTCGTTGTTGATTGTGGAAAAAGAAAGTTTTGTCCAATGTTTCCAAATGTTTTGAACTTTACATTTACCGTTTGATTATTCTGCTTCAATATTCTTCGTTGAAAAGAAACGGTTAACCCTCATCAGTCATAATTATGAATCAAATACCCTATCACACGGTTACTGTCTCGTTTCTGTGTTGTATCATGTAGTGTGTGACTTCGATCTTGTGGTATTCGGGAAATTGAAACAGCAACATATCAATAAATGACTCATTATGTAAATCGGGTTGTAAAATAAGTAATGTAGACGGTGTCACCCTACCGAAGGCACCCGTACCACTCCTCAATTTCTAGATGAGTGGCTTTTTTCGCTGAGAGCAATGCTCTTTGTTGATCTCAGCCGCAACACTGCAGATCAATTTCAACAGATTTCATGGCAGATACTCAGATAGGTCTCGATTGTCAATGCACAACGATGCACCGCAGCTACTCAAAATGCAATTCTCTCTGGACCATTCCATCCGCCATCCCCAGATGGTACTCATTTGATGTTTCAGATAAAGTCAAGGCTGAGTTGACCTTACGGGGATTTGAACCACAGTCGATCAGTTATGATCGATCTAAAGTTCGGTTGCTCTGCCATCTGAGCTAATCCTCCTAAATCGGGTTGCAGTACGGATATATAACGATATTGCTATCATGGTTGATGGTGAGCTCCTCTAGATACCTTGTGCACTTTTAGAAATCGTCAATTAGACTAATGCTATAGAATATATGAAATGGGATTGGGGCCCAACTCCTGAACTGCCGTGTTGTGGTTGAGTTTCATATGGCAAATCTACAATCTGTGTAGTAGTATAGTCCCATAGTAAATAGCAAACAATCATATGGACATTTTGACTAGAAAATAGTTATAGGAAATAGTCTTGAATTATTCAACATGATATTTTGAACAAATTAAAGCCAAAATATATTTTAAAATGTGCAGTGGAACTAGTTCCAGGATCTTCTCATTTCTATCTGAGTTTTAACAATAGGAGCCTGCAACTACTTGCGGTGCACATTTTAAAATATTATTTGACTCTAATTTTTTAAGAATATCATGTTGAATAATTCTAGACTATTTCCAATAACTCTCTTTTAGTCATTTAATGTCCATATGATTGATTGATTTCTTCTATGGGGCTATACTACTACACAGATTTTAGATTTGCATTTCATATGGCATTCCATTCCATGCTTCCACTCTGTCAGTATTTGCGCTGCCATCCATCTGTATCATTATTTTTGCAGGGACTCTTCTCAGTATCTTGAACCACGGTGTCGCTGTCGGATCACCTTTCCTCTTTGAATTTCATCCTTTCATCTTGGCTTTCATCCGCTTCCATTTGCACATCCATCTGCGCAAACTAGTAAATAGTCTTTAGCTTTTGACTATGCCGTCATGTATTGTCTGTTTATTATTCTCAAGTTAAACTAAGAATTTAAAATTTTACCAAAAGACCTTCAAATGTATCCTTTGTGCTATTTTCAATTTGATGCCCAATCGGCCGAGCAGATAATGATGGAATCGAAACAACACGACACGGATATTCACCGGTGACAAGGCAGCTTGGAATTTTGACGCCTAGTCCTTTTTGAATACAGCAAAATTCTTTCAAGAATGTTTTCTAGTGACAAGAATAATTTGTACATTTCCAAGAATGAGGAATTGCATTTAGAATATATATTCTTGTACTTTTCAATATTCTTAAATATTCTTAAACATTGAATTGAAAAGCTATGAAAATGCAGTACTGTGAATCATGCTATGAATATTAAAATAAGAACGTTTTTAATTTTGTCAAACGCCCTTGTTTTGAAGTTGAACACGGAAATTTAGCTCAGTGGAGTACTGCAGATTATCTTTACATTTTTCATGGACTCTCCAGTTGGATGCTGTATATTGGACTGTCGTCGGAAACTTTATTGATTTCGAAAATTCATGTATATTTTTACTTTCTGCAACTCAAACCCATAAATTTATTCATTTAATTGCGTTAGGAATCCTTCAGGAGAAATTTGTTTATGAATATTAGCATTATGTTTAAATTTTCCATCAATTTGGGTGAGGTGGTTACTGGGTGCGAATAGATCCGGGTGAAAGCAGGTTCGACTCAATCAGGATCTTAAATATCTATTAAAACTATTTACATAAATAGTTGACTGACAACTGTTTCAACCTCCTTCATTGTAATTAAATATCATTATGAGACGCTGCCTTGACGGCTGGATTGTTATTGCTGTATTTTGAAATCATGATTTCTCTATTGAACCTGTGATTGCTCGCTTCCTTATAGATAGATTAACAGAGGACAGTCGATGGCCTATTAATATTTAAATGGGTCTCTGCCAACCTTAGCAAGCTTAATAAAATCAACAGTTTGATTTTATATGAAACTAGAAGAAATATGCTTGAAAAACACTCGAGATAGCAGAAATAGTTGTCCTCGTGCATCCCCCTTTGAATATGAATATAACGCAATCATTGTATGTTTTGATATGCATTCCAAGAGGAATTTACTATTTTCAAATTTCAAATGTTAGTTCCTCTTTAGAGAGGACATTGAGTAAGGTGGAATATCAGCAAATGGAGATTAGCCAAGATGATACAATAAAAGAGAACATACTCACGGCTGTTTACCCAACTAATCCTTAGCTTTGAAGTAAATACTTTCACCTTGTTTTTCCTCCTATATGTTATTGTACAACCGGGTGTAAAACACATTTATAAAAAATCATTTTTTAGCTAGTGAATTAAATTGAATGTTATATTATGACATGGTTACCATTGATATCCAGAGACTGAGACTCAACTTCTGTTGTCTTTCATCCTGAGAAAAATGGGTAATAATGGTATGATAATAATAAAATCTTATAATAATTTTTATTATCATTAGTTATCTTTAATATCCTCCTATGGCACAAATGTTTTCTTCATGTGATGATTTTTTTCACCACATTGATCACTCATCTTGACCTAGGTATATACAGAAGTCAGTCCCTTGTTCGCTCACTGAGCATTACTTATGAAGGCTAATGGCCAGAAACATGTACTTGTCTGCTGCTAATATCCTTCTTATGTTTATTTGTCTGGTTTATTTGCATATATGTAATACCCTATAGGTTCAAAATGGGCTGGAAATAATGGATTATGATTTAGTTATGACAGCAGGAGTAGGTTATCAGCATAATATAAATGACATATAGCTAGCATTAATACATTTCAGACATTTATTGAAATTTATTATGTACATATGATAATATCATGATTCACCATTTATCGTACTATATCTACCAGTGTATACGTACCACTTCAATAATTTGTTTGAGCTTTGTATGAAAAGACACAAGAACTGTACTGCTTAGATTCCGAACAGGTCTTGCAAAAGGACTATTGTTTTCAATTAGTGAATTTATTAAGCGTTGTTCTATGTTCTCATTTGAATTCACTACAAGTAGAAAATCATAGAAACCATATAATGAGCATTATTAATGTTGATTATGCAGCTGCGCTATATATATTCTACAAATGAATACAGATATTTCATAATCTGGTAGCCATTTCTATGTTTTTGTATATGTATCGAATGAATGTCATTGCAAAAAATGCGTATGCATATTAAATTGTTTTTTTTTACAACTGAGACTAAAATGATTTAATTAACAAATTAAAATGGTATATATTTTTGTAACAAAATGACAGCGATAAGGACACGGAATTCATAACGTTTCACAATATCATATCTTCATGGCATCATCAGTTATATAAATACATAATAGTGAATTACAAATAAATAAAGTTCGAGTTTTACATAGGAAATTACCAAGTTCAATTACACGGAAATTAAACAAACAGCCGGGATTTTATAGAATCCGATTGAGTGTTGGCTTGATCCGCCGGCGGTAAAATCACCGGTTGTTTGTTTAATTTCCGTGTAATTGTATTTAAGAATTCCTTTGTAAACTCAAACTCTATATATTTGTAATTTTTAATTTATATTATAATATAATATTGTGTTGTAATATACCTGATGATGCCATGAAGATATGATTTGGCAAAACGTTGTGAATTCCCGTGTTTTTTTATCGCTGTCATTTGTTACAAATTTAATAAGCAAGAATTTATTAATTATATTTTTTACCATTGAAACTGAAATGAATTAATGAACAAATTAAAATGGTAGAGTATGATAATTATCTAAAATTAAGTTCAGTTTCGAACAATAATTTTATAAATAAATAACTAAATATAATTTTAGTACAATAGACTTTTATTAGACTTCTAGTTATAGTTTTACTATAAAGTATCGTAGAATGAATCAATTCCATAAATAAGATATATGTAAGACAAAGACAAGATGTATATTCAAATTGTCGTAGGATGGAGAATGCTACACGATAAGATTGTTTCCTCTTGAAAACTTTTATCGCGTAAATAATGCTCCGAAAAATTATGTTAAATGATATATTCATATCACAAATCAATGAGAAAGTAAAATTATTTATCCATATGGCCACCACAAGTACTTATGACACTGGAAATCATGTAAAAATTGGAGAAATGCATGTTATTTTCTAAGTGAAACATACATATCGACAATTTAGTATGTATATGTAAAATTACACTACAAATTATGATATACAATAACCGATAAATAAAATATTATACCTTTGATTATCAAAAGTAGAATGTAGAATGTTAACAACGGTTTATTCCCAAAACCTCCTTTAGTCATTTTAAAATCATGAACAGAGCTATACTTGTATAACATCTTGTTCAATTTTGCTATGTTATTATTATTGAACAAAATATTCATTCCATGAGAACAGACTGTACAATAGCCTTATAGGATATCCAAAAAAGTAATTACACATCCTCGTTGTGTGACTGTTTGTGCGTCTTCCAAACAGGTTAAACATCTGGCAAATCCATTCTACAATATTTTACACTTAATTTATTAATGAATGAGTTGTGTCGGTTCACTTTTAATCAATTCAGTGAATACTATTGAAGCTTGCGATAACCTATACGTACTCACTACTGACACCAAAACCATGAAAAAGCGTGAATTTTCATGGCGTTTTCATGACATTTTCAAGGCATTTCACATTTTAATATCGTGAATATTGATCGGATGTTTCATGGTTCAAAATTTGTGGTTCACTTTTTACATTTTCGTGGTTTTTCCACAACACTTTCATGGCATTTTCATGGTTTTGGTGTTGATAATCAATGTTGACATTATCAAGCGATTAGCTACCCTTGGCTAGCCCCTAGCTATATATAACCTCTAAATTATAATTATATTTGTAATTATAACAGAGTACATATAGTGTCTTCTCTATCTATTTTATCATTAAAAAGACGTCTTGGACGGTTAAACTAATTTTAACCATATTGTAAATATTTCCCCAGGACTCACGCATAGTGTAAGTACTAATACGCTTAGTGCTTTCGTATGTGTTTGCCTGCCAAATATTGTATTTAATTGACATTTAAATCAACTTATTTTGGCAAACCAAATCAAATCAAAATAATGAGGGGTCGGGGACATTTCACATGCCATGAGTACGTAGTCAATACAGAGTTTGTTAAGTTGTCTGTTATGGCTAGATATTCGATACCATATTTAGAAAATAGGTCAGCTGCAATGGCCTTTCCAGGTCTTGTTCGTGGAATATCTGCTAAGAAGGGCTCTGGCTGAAGGCTAGGAAGACGTTCAGCGCAGGCTTCGCAGGCTTTGAGCATGTTGGTAATGTCGTTTGTGATTTTGGGCCAGTAGATGCACTGTCTTGCGCGAGATAGAGTGCGGGTCAAACCAAGATGTGATGCATGGAGCTGTTGTAGCAGTAAGCGACGTAATGACTTTGGGATGGTAATTCGATCTTTATATAGAATCAGGCAATCGTTGAGCAAGGACAGGTCAGATCAAAGCGTCCAATAAGGATTAAGGTCAATATCCAGTTGGCTTTTGAAAGGTGGAAAGTTTTCACTAACGGTAGTAGGTTGCTTTGTATCACATCCTTTTCATTTGCTTTGTGGACTAGTTGTAGCAGGAGGCCTTCAAAAATTGATGAATTCACATTGTGAATGCCATTTATGTGGTGTATTTGAAAAAAATGAATTGTCTTCAATGCAAGGCTTGTCGACAGGGTATCTTCTCTGTCGCTGAGTAGCGGGACTCAGCATCAGTTACAAATCTGGATCCGCACTGACGTAACTTCCATGTGTGGTGTTCTTGTTCACTCCAGAGGGCGTAATCAAGACGTTTAGACTGGGCAGCGTCAGTTGCTAGGCGAATGCGGGCGTTATGGATCAAATGGGGTGAGAAATCTGAGGCTGGTGAGAGCAAGAAGAAGACGATCGAATACTTCTTGATGACATGTTTCCCAAATGAAGGCGGATGATGGGGATAAGAGGGCTCTTAATGGTAAAGAAAGGGGTGCAATATCTGCTGAAAAGGACTCGAATTGTTTGACGACAAGTCCACAGAATGATCTCACGTCAGATCCCGTTTTTGGCACAGTGAATCTCAACAGGGCGTCGACCAAGCTGGTGTTTACTGTATAGCCTGCTTTGGTGATGTTGTATCCACAGTAATCAGCTGATGGCTGTGCAAAAATAAACTTCTTTTTGTTGAGAGTGATGCCACAAGTGATGCAAATTTGCTACAGCGATTGATGACTTCTTTGACTCGTTGGATGTGGTCCTCAAGGTTATTGTTGTAGATGATTATGTCTTCCACAATTTTGTGTACGTTTTGAAGGTCAGCAAATGCTTCATCTCCTCTCCTGTTATGTTAATCTCCTGGCTTATTAATCCCATGACATTTCTTTTGAATCGATAACATCCCCATGGAGTGATGAATGTCGTAAGTGGGCATGACCCTTCAGCTAGCTCAACTTGCCGGTCAGCAAATCAGTACCCATGCCGAGCGCCTTATGTGGTAAAAAACGTAATACTCTTAGGTATTTTGGCAACAACTTCTCTGGGTACACGTGCAGTGTATCCTGGTCGTTTAACAAATTTGTTAAATGATGTTGAATCGACAGTAATACTGGACTCATTGCTGTTCTTCTTTGGCAACACAACCATTGGGTGTATCCACTCTGGAGATTCTCCAATTGGCACCTTCTCGATGACGTCTTTATCAATCATGGATTGAAGTTGATTTTCTACTTTTTCTTGCTGTAGCCGACAGAATTCGATTACATGTGGTGCAGTTTTATTGCCAAGAAATACAAGAGAATCTTTCTATATATCACTGTTTTTCTAAACAACAATCAACAACAACAATTAATAAAATACAACATACTGATCAAATTACTTAATTACAATACAAATACAATTACCTTCGGTGTTGCGCTGCACCATTAATACTCCTTTTTATTTAATTAAATTTCGATATGCGCTCACAGCAAACCACAATTCGACTGAGTAAAAGTGTTCCGGTAAGCTTTTTATTATACTAATTTAACAATAGTTAACAACATTTAACAATAGTGACAATACAACAATAAAATATCAAACAATTAACTAAAACAAATGTTCACGCATGGTCGGTAACATCCCGGTCCCAAATGATCAACTGTAGCTCACTTAATAAGTGGAACCGATGATTAATTATTAATCATGTATTGCTTCTAGCGAACAAATTTTTTGTTCTTGGTCTTGTGTAAACGGAGCCTCTAGTTTGAACACTAACTTTGCGCACGCGACCGTCCCTGCCCTTAGATACCTGTGTTATTCTTGCAAATGGCCAGTGATTTCTTGTTTTGATGTCGTCTGCAAGCAGAACCAAATCATTTACTTTCATATCTGTTGTTGGAACATACCACTTTTGTCTCTTTTGTAGAAGAGGCATGTATTCTTTCACCCATCTCTTCCAATAATTGTGTTCTTCTCCATTGCTTCCGAGTATAATTGCCATTACTTGTAAAAATGCCAGAGGGGATTTGTGGACCTCATCGTTGGGTGAGAAGGTGATTTGGGGTTAAAGGTTCTTCATCTGTAACATCATCACTGAGTGGAGTAGTTGGTCGTCCATTTAGTATGGCTTCTACTTCCGTCATCAATGTGTGGAGTAATTCGTCATTCAATAAAGCGTCACCGATGATAGCTTTCATGACCTTTCTTGTGCTTCGTATTAACCTCTCCCACACTCCTCCCATGTGGCTCACTGCTGGTGGATTAAAATGCCATTTTGCCTCTTCTCCTCTCAAATAATTGGAAACCTTCTCTTGATTCAATTCTTTTAATGCACCTTTTAATTCATTGTTTGCGCCAACAAAATTAGTCCCGTTGTCGCTCCAAATTTCTTTCGGTGCACCTCTCCTGCCAAGGAAAGACGTAGACAATTGATAAATGAATATGTGTCCACTGAATATGCTATTTCAAAATGGACTGCCCTTGTATTAAAACATGTAAAAGTACATCCATAACGTTTGACAGAGCTTTTTTTACCTTTACTCGGAAGTCCCAAAGTAATCCAAACCACATAACGTAAATGGTGGTAGAAAGGGAGACAATCTGAAGGATGGTAAACATGCCATTATTTGCTGTCCTCTTTTTCCTCTTACTCTCAGGCAGGTGACACATTATCTTGATACATTCTTTAATCCCTTCCTCGCACCAATGATCCAATACTTCTGCCTCAAATCTGCCAAAACATGTTATGTGCTGACATGACCAAATATCATATGATAATGCAAAATAAGTATATCAGACACATGCGAATCTTTAGGAATAATAATTGGATGACGTACTTCAAGCGCAAGAGGTGCTTCGTTGTTCCTCCTACACGTAGAATATCATTGACGATAATAGGTTGAAGTTTGATAATGGAGCTTTGTTGATGTACATGTTGTTGTATTTCTAACAATTTTACTTCTTTTATATAATTTTTTCTTTAGACCCAAACAATGATGCTGGAAGTTGCATTGCGAATCTCTTGGATAGTTAGTATGCCGGTTTTTAGAAGCTCAATACTCTTCTTCTGAACCTTCCATTTCAGGCATTCTTTAAATCTAATTAGCCAGGCTGCTGAGGATTGTAACTTAAGCCATGATGAATGATAGTTAATAAGATTTTCGATAGTGGAAGGTAGATCTGAATGAATAGTTGCGTTGCAAATATTGTCCTCCTTCTTGACCTCTTGGTTTCCAATTAAATCGTCATTATCAAATTTCATATTCTGAATCGGCCAATTGGTCTTATCTTGTTGCAAAAATAATGGGCCATTAATCAAAGCTGACTTTGTTAATATTTCATTCACTTTCAATCCTCTTGAGGCTTCGTCGGCAGGATTCAACTTGGATGGGTCATGGTTCCATTGACAGGCGTTGGTTGATTCTAAGATTTATGCAATCCTGATTGCTACAAATGGTTGAAATCTTTTTGATTCACTTTGCAAGAATTGAAGTACGAGAGTAGAGTCTGTACAATAAGCCACATCATCTATTTGTATCGGTAATTCTCTTCTCACTTTCTCAGTCATGCGTACACTCAAAACATCTGCTTATAATTCAAGCCTCGGGATTGAGAGTTTCTTTAGTGGTGCAAGTCTTGACTTTCCTATTACAAAGGACAACTTGAAACTTCCATTTGTGTTTACTTGACGAAGGTATGTAGCTGCACCATACGCGTCTTCTGATGCATCGGCAAACGAATGGAGCTCATTTCTTTCAACTTCTGGTTGGGATGTCGGTAAGATGTTACGAGGTATTGTTAAATATTGTAATTGACAAAGTTCTCCACACCAGCTATGCCAGGATTCCGAATGTTTCATTTCTTTTCTAAAGATTTATCCCAATTTATTTTCGATAACATACCAACGATACCAAAAGAAGAAAGAGCATAGCCAACGTTGGACATCAACATAGAAGATCTTCCAAAGGAATGAGCACTGTGATTACAATGGGACGCTGAAAAGGACAAAATTCCTCTCTCTTTTGATGGTTTTGAATTTTCCACAATTCTGAATCCGAATCTATCCTTTTCAGCGTCCCATTGTAATCCCAGTGTTCTTTTCTTTGGAAGATCTTCTGTGTTGATGTCCAACGTTGGTGTAGTACATCAACGGTAAAACATGAGTCAAGTGAATAAAAACAATAACGCATATAATTAAACACTTTGGTATTTCAACGACAGGGACCAAACCAGACTGACTCCTTTCTCATGGTGTCGCAAAATTCTAACTCTCGACATGACGTCAATGACATCTGTCAATCAAATATCATTACACTGCCTCCTTCAATTTAAAGGCTTTATGCTAAGTTGTTCAAATTTAACAAAGTCATTAGTCTATAAAGTTTTAACAAACTCTGTAAAGTCTTTATTGCTACAACTATCATTAGCTAATTTTATTACAAGTTTTGGAACATCAATAAATAGATTTTCGAATGGTTCCCATGAATCCTCTAAATGTTCGAATCCCGACCAACGAACCAATAACTCCCAATTTCCATCAGTAGTAAGACGGACTTCAAGTAAGTCGTCAAACACATAGCCAGAATCATTATGAGCTATTTGTTCAATTAAGTCTTCAGTAACTTTTAAAGAACTATCACAATAATACTTCAGTCGTGATGCAGGGCATACTTTGATATCTCCAGTAATTAGATATTCCACTTCATAAACCCAAGGGTGTTTTAGAGTAATAATTTCATTGGTCCTTGCCAACGGACTTTCAACTTTTGTCCAGATTTATGAAGTACACTTGCTGCCAATACATAATCACCCTCACGGAAATTAATGGCTTTTACAGACTTGGCATTCATTCTTCTCTTGGCATTAGCATCTCTAGTTTTATTCTTTGCCTTGGTTACCTCTCCATGAATAATCTCAAGTGAATCACGTAGCGATTTAATACCAGCTTTATATGTATCAGTTGTAGGTACTGAAACCATTTCCTTCAACCTCGGCACAAATATAAAATCTCACGGCGATGACGGTGTGATACCTGTGAATGCGGTCACAGGTGCATAACCACCTAATCTCTTTGATAATGAATTATTAATAACCATCTGTATAACTGGTAATAAACACGGCCGATCACTATTGTTAAGGCGTAATTCGCATAATAGACAACGTAATGCAAATAAGATATCACGGTTCACTCGTTAAACTGTACCATTTTCCCACGGTGTGTATGCAGTAACAAAATTGTGTTTAACATTCAATCGTTGACTAACTTTTGTCATGACGTCATTTAGAAAATGTGTACCTTGATCACTGACCCATTGACTAACAATCCCAAATCTAGCAAACCAATCCATTAATGATTCCACAACTGGTTCATATGTAGCATTTGCAGCAGCTACTAGCTCAACAAATCCAGAATAATCATCCTTCAAAACCAAGATGTATCCAAAAAGACAATGTTCATCAGTTTTACTTGCAAATAAATAATCAAAATGAATAACGTCATTAGGCTTCTCACCTATCAAAACTTCTCCATATGGTCGAGGTATAACTTTACGCGGATCACATGCAAGACAATGTAAACACTTGAGACAAAAATTCTCAACATCTTTTCTAATCCCTTTCCAAATAAAACGTGATAATAACGTACGATAAGTTGTATCGATGCCATGATGACCAGCTGACCC
This sequence comes from Haliclystus octoradiatus, assembly GCA_916610825.1. NCBI lineage: Eukaryota > Metazoa > Cnidaria > Staurozoa > Stauromedusae > Haliclystidae > Haliclystus > Haliclystus octoradiatus. The sequence continues at coordinate 23,785,138 of OU744449.1, read as the reverse complement.
ACAATGAGCTATAACAAGTAGTCGTATGCATAAATTGCTATTAGCAGGTAACCAAATAACACCATCCTCAGTACGTAAAACTCCATTAACATCTTTGATAACTAATGGATTATCCAGATTACAATCCGATTGACTAATAATAACATCCTCAATTGTTGGCCAATCAAATGTATCAGTAATAGATGAGATAGTATTAGTAATAATAATGGATCTAGCCATAATAATAGGGGATGCAACGCCCCAGCGAGTTAAAAGATCGCTCCAAACATTTAATTCTCCAGCAATATGCTCAATAGTATAATTGAAAGCAATTAACCGTAGTGCCCATCGTTGTAAACGGTCAGCAACATGCTTCTTTACTGTACTATTCAATGCAAACGGATCAAATATGTAAATCAGGTTTCGATGATCACAAAATATTCTAAAACTATTTTCTCTAAGCAATAAATAATCAAGACGAGAACAGGCCTCGATAATTGGAAATGCTTCTTTTTCATTAATGGACCAACGTGTACTAGCCCCTTTAAATTCACCACTGAGAAATACAAGTGGCTCGTGACGTTGCTCATCAATTGGTAATACTAAATCTGCAACAGGCCCATTGCCCAACTATTGCCCATTGCACAACTATTGCCCAAAAATAATTACTAGCATCAGTAAAAATACATAGTTCATAATCAGGCTTCAAATGAGCCAATGTCACTTAATATGTCACTTAATATGAATGTGACTTAATAACTTTTTACTATTCTCAAATGCTAATAATTCATTCTTACCCCAGCCAATGTCAGATAACTTGACAGAACGTGCTGCTCTCTTTGTACGTGAACCAGAGACATCAAATGCTTTTTCAAGTATATCTCTTAGAGGTGCTATAACTTCAGCAAAATTTGGCAATGATGATCGCATCCAATTCAATGCACAAATAAACTGCTGCAAATTACTGGCAGTGACAGGTGGTGACATCTCAGTAATTGCTTGTAATCGTCGGGATGGATCAAATTGGATTCCCCTCTCCGATTTTATTCTGCCACACCAGCGAATACTGCTGCGTAATAAAATACTTTTACGAGCATTAAACTTGAGTTTATGTTTACTTAAAACATTGAGAACAGTAGCTAATGTTTTTTGTAATTCCTCAAAGGTTTTGCCAAAACACAAAATATCATCTACCCAAAGTGGCGTGGGCGTGTACAGCTATCAACTACCTTCTGCACTGTGGATTGAAAGTATGCTACGCTATCACATGCCCCCATTATAACTCTGGTTGGCGTATATATGCCCTCAGCAGTCATAAATGAATGTAGTTCTTGCGATTGTTCATCTAATGGACATTGCCAATACCCCTTAAATAAATCCAAGGTTGAAAAATATTTTATACCTTCTAACCTTTGTAACTGTACTTCTATATTCGGCATAGGCCATACCTTGCGATCCGTAACATGTCGTGTCATCATCAGCAGTTCTCTTCAGTGCATAGCTTGCAGTTGAAGGTGAAGAAGTTTCGCCGAATAGGCGTACAGCACAGATGCTGTACCAACACAAATGCTGTACCAGCATTTTAAATGCTATTGGAGGTTTATTCAAATCTCCATCTTCCCACCACAGGAACCTGAATACATTAGTGTTACTTTCTACTACTCTGACTTGATGGAACATTGCTGCAATGTCGGCATTTAAAACAATTGGACCAAGTCGGAATCTTGTCAGTATTCCTATCAAATTATTTGTCATGTCTGGTCCTTGGAGTAGGGATTTGTTTAAAGATACATTTTTATACAGTGCTGATGCATCAAAGACGATTCTAATTTTGTTCTTGTTGGGATCAATAACTGGGTGATGCGGGAGGGACCATACTTTCTTCTCTTCATTTTGTTGAATTCTTTGTGGAATCTTTTCACAACATCCATTCAATATGTACCTGTCAATTACGAATTACGAAATTTGAATTATTCAATATACTTGAGGACGTTAAATACATATTATTTGGTTGATTTTCACTAAGGTAAGATGATATTATGGCCTGTTTAAAACTCTTTGATACACAATCCGAGTTAATGATGGATTACATCACTCTTGTGAGTGGGTTATCGGAATTTAGACCCACGAGTTCACTAACAACAAACGAGAAATCCATGTCGTAAACGAGGCCACCGAGTTTGCGATATGGATTTCGAGTTTGTTGTTAGAGAACGCCTCTGGACAGCATGTCCCTATCAGCAATAGTAATGATGTACCTGTCAACTTTGGAAATCGAATATCTTTCAAAGGATCATACTGATTGACATCTACGTCTTTGACACCCTTGCTTGTAATATTCAGTGATTCGACTGTCCATACAGCGTATAAATTTATGATTGGCTCCTTCTGATTGATTTTTGATATACTCAGATATGTTTTCATAGACTTCATTTGATCCTTGTTACTATTTACTGTTGTCAGGGAGATATGTCCTTCTGTTCCCCTTATTCCCAATTTTTTAAGAACGCAATTTTCACATATATTTACGTTTGATGCAGAATCCAAAATTGCATAAGCGTCTAGGCTTCCGTGAGGTCCGTATAGTCTTACTGGTATAGTCTGCATTAAAGCATTAGTTGCGTTCATCTGTGATGTTGCTTGACAATGATTGAAAATGGCTTCAGTTGTCTCTGTGATATTGTTGTTGTCTATGTGTGTGCTATTAGCATTTCCTTACGTATTGTCTCTTTGTTGCTCAGGACAATGTAGTAGTGAGGCATGACGCTGTTTGCAGTTTCCGATTTCACAAAGATTTTTGCTTCTACAGTCTCTTGAGATATGTCGAGGTTTTAAACAACGAAAACACAATGACTTTTCTTTCACAAATTCAAAGCGTCTTTCAAATTAAAGTCTTGGAATTTTTACAAACATTTAATCTGTGATTGTCTTCACATAAAGGACAAACAAGAATATATGATGTTGAGGATGAATTCTTCGTTTCGTTGCCTGTTGTTGTCATCGTTGACATTTTATATGTGTCGCAGTTGTTTGACTCTGCTGAAATTGAAATTGAATCCTCCATTGTTTTATCAGCCATGTTAATGTTCGTATATTGCGTTGATTCCCTTACTTTACTTTTCATACTTTTAGGTAAAGATGAAGAATTGTAACTATAATTACTAGAATATTTATTATCTAATTGCTCTTCTGCCTTATCGATTTTATTGGCTGCTTGTAATATAGCTTCTAAAAGTTCTGTTTTAATATGTGCCTTTTGTTCTGCTACCTCTAACTCTAACTTTGCTCTTCGTATATCACGTTCAGCCTTACCAATGTCCGATCGAACGGATGATCGGCTTGACATCGTTCTGCCCGATCTTTTGCTAAAATTACTATTACTCTTATTATCTTTACTATTTGGCAATGTTGCCTTGAACGAAGTTACATCTATTATTACTGAAAGTTCATTTAATTTTGCTTCATATTTTCCTTGTCTTGTAACTTCGAGACTATGCTCTGTTTTAATTTCATTGTCTTCATTGTTGACAGTTGACATAAATAAATAAAAAATCCAGCATACCGTTTCCATGTTGCTTGCAGGTTTTTTGGTATTTCTATTATAACCTGTTCTGATTTGGTTGAGTCGAGTTTTACTATTCATCGTAAATGTTACCTAATTCTTTCTTCATTGCTTTCACAAGGTTGAACAGGACATCATCTTGTTCCATTTTTGATCTTGATCTTTTCATCATCTTGATTTGAAGTATTCTCCAATCTTCGACAATGTAACGAAGAAATACTTGATGTGACCAACAGAATTCGACTACATGTGATGCAGTTTTATTGCCAAGAAATACAAGAGAATCTTTCTATATATCACTGTTTTTCTAAACAACAATCAACAACAACAATTAATAAGATACAACATACTGATCAAATTACTTAATTACAATACAAATACAATTACCTTCGGTGTTGCGCTGCATCATTAATACTCCTTTTTATTTCGATTTGCGCTCACCGCAAACCACAACTCGACTGAGTAAAAGTTCCGGTAAGCTTTTTATTATACTAATTTAACAATAGTTAACAACATTTAACAATAATGACAATACAACAATAAAAATCAAACAATTAACCAAAACAATTGTTCACGCATGGTCGGTAACACTTGCCATTGATAGGGGATTGAGTATGCCTTGTACCTACGACTAGGTAAAGCATCATCAATGAGGGATATGTGCATCGGGGGGGCATCCATTATTCTGAGGGGGAAATCATCTTGGAAGACAGTCTCAAATTCGGTAATCAGGGTTGCTGCATTTGTAGTATCATCTGAGGTATTGGGTGGCCTTGAGGGGACCATTGTGACGTTGGGGTGGGTCAGATCTATAAGAGAGACTTATGCATTAACTGCTGGGGCGGATTGGAGCGGCCAGTCTGGGGGTAATAGTCCTAGCTTGATGCAACCTTGCTTGCCGAGAAGGGGGCCATGCACATGATCAACAACATGAATTCTTGCTTTGTAGCTGTTAGTGCCAAGTGTGACGGTGAATGAGCAAACACCAACAAGTGTTGGTAGGTGGGTGGAGTCTGCAGTGTACAACTTTTTCTTTGTCGGGAGTGAGAGTTTCAATAAGGCCAGGGTTCATTTTGGTAAGATCAGATCGACCAATCACGTCACATGCGGCACCAGTGTTTGGGAGCCAATTCAATTTGGAGGATCCATACTGTTGATGAGTCACCAACATCAACGAGAAAGAGTGGTGATGAGGGAGTTGACAAACACATGGTGATTGCTTTTCTTTCGTTTTTCTGATTTTTATTTAAAAAAAACAAACGGCTGCGTAGTGGCCAATCCGTTGACAAAAGCCACATTCACTCTCTCTCTAGCAGGGCATTCTCTAAGAGCATGGGGAGATGTTCCCCGCAATGTGTACAAGGGGATGATTTTTTCGGGTATCAGTTGGACCTTCCGAGTACTGTTGTTTTTCCTTGGAATTGTTATTGCTATTCTTAAAATTGCGTCGGATATATGAAATCGAGGCTGATGATGCCAAAACACCTTGAGTCTTCTTGCCAGACTCGAGGGTCGTGCAGATTACTAAGGTCCGGTCCAGTGACAAGTTGTCAAAGGGTTCTGGCAAAGCTTTTTGTTGTGTGTCTATCTGGGTCTAGCAGACCGCAGATCAGACAATCACGTAGACGTTCGTCTCTAAGCTGAGGGGATAACCCTGAAGGGGATTCACATGCGTTACATAATAGTTCAGGGGAAAGTCCACAACTTCCTTCCAACAATCGTAAGGCGGCATAGTGTTGATTCATGGTCTCACCTTCAACTTTGTCACGTGATGGAATTCTTGTCTGTCGAGAAGGGGATTCCTTCTAGACCGTAGATAATTCCCTAACTTTGTTGCTATTGCGTCGGTGCCATCTTGTTCTTCAATCTTTAACACGTGGCTTGTCCACAACTTAAACCAATCCTCCTGGAGGGCAGACCGAAGGACACCACGGCGAGCAACTAAATTACAATCTTTTGGAAGACGGATGGCAGCTGCATACCCAGAAAATGTTTCTTTCCAGTTACGGAAGTCTGAGAGCGTGATTTAAAAGGGACCTTTTAATGAAGGAATGTTCATGCGTTTGGCAGATGTGCGAGCAGATGACTTGTCGTTGGTTTCTTGATGTGATGTCGAGGAGGTGTCGGATGACGTTGACGGCTTTGGTTGTTGATCCATGGCTAAGGCCGCAGTTACACGATGCCGTATTGATTATCGTACCGTATTCAAAAGGTGTTATCGACGTGGAATGCGTACCACTTTCGTAGCTGTTACACTGCAAGACGCTACGCTACGTTTCGATTACACGAAGGCGGTGCAATATGATCATGGGATTTTGACTCCATAGTCTCTTCTGCTTGACGTAATTGATTGCCATTGTGACGACATTGGCATTGATTGCCATTGGTACGACAAAATGTTCTTGTCCCAAACAAAGCTCAAAGATTAAGCTCGAGTTTCTTTCTTGATCGCTAGTTTGTGATTTGTGTTTCCTTTTCATTTCGGTTAACATTTATAAACATGTCCTCCCCAGTTGCAGAAGTTTTCAATGAACAGACAAAGAGATTGAATTATTGTTGGAAAAATGGAAACAATAAAAGTATTTGCTTCAAAATGGCTTGAGCCAGTTAGAGCAAATTGAGGGAAAACTCTCGAGCAGTTCCTTTCTTCTTTGATAAATATCGCCGAACCATTAGATTATGTGCAATTTTATATATATGCAAGACATTTGCAGCGCACATAAAGGTAGAGAAAATCATCATTAGATGATCCATGTTGATATTATTCTGCGCGCCAGTGGCCATTTAAAAAATTGATTCATGTTTTGAGAGGCTCAGAGAAACGAGAACCGGCACAACACGTACCGGATTGATTGAGTTACACAGAGCGCAGCGTCTTGAAAGTCACGCCGGCATGAAAATGAATACGCTTCGTAGCGAAGTGAAAATCACTACGCTGTGCGCAGCGTATCGTATCGTATTCGAGCGGCGTCGTTTAACTCAAACCCCTATCGGATAAGAAAGCTGAGGCGGTGCGCTGTCAATACGGCATCGTGTAACTGGGGCCTAGTAGTGCTGTCTAAAAAGCTTGTTGTTGCTGCTGAAGCATTGCTGATAGCCATAATGGAGGTTCAGTGGTATTAATTGATGAACTCGTTGGTGTCTCTAATTGTACTTGTACTTGTTGTGGTGTTGTTGTGATGTCTGAAACATTTAGAAGTTCTAATTCGTGAAGGCGGGCTTCGAGTGCTTAGCGTTGCTGAACTTCTTGTGCCAGGCGACCTTTGAGCTTTAAGTTAGAGCATTTGATCGGCGATGACATTGTATTAAATATGTCAGAAATACCAGCTTTACAAGTAAGAATTATATGTAGTAGGTAGTACTATTATAGTACAACTTTATGATATCAACTGCACCATGTAATAGATTGAGACGAGAGGAACGAGTCAGAGCTGAACAGTAAGATGCATATTGATATACAGTCAGTTAACAATGAATGTATAAGCTAGACATAGCTGGCTTGACTAGACATGAGCTATTATTTGATGTATTACAACTGGTTCGTTATTTGTATGGAAATTCTAAAGTAAACTACTAGGGGATAGAGAAATACTGTACAACGTATTATTCAAAGAAAAATTTTTCGAAAAAAGCTGCCTCTGTCTTTGTATGGTTATATTTACTAAACTCTGAAAAGTTGGCAGACACTCCAAGACACAGTGTTGAAAGTACTATCCTCCGATTAGAGTGCTTTCAACACAAACACGGAAAGTGCGTGATAACCCATAAATATTACTTTATTTATTGATAACGAAAACATTTATGAAGGTTGAAAAACGATCCTGTTGCTGCTGTTGCTTCGTTTGTCGATATTTTTAAAGACTGCTATCGAGAATATGCAACAATTTGAAGCAACGACGGCTGGCGTAAAGTACTTACTTTAACTCTCTCTCATAGAAAAATAATTAAGTTAGGATTTTCCAGTCAACTGAAGGAGATTTATTTGTAGGACTATACCATTATCTTCAATGAGTAGCTTCTTTGTATAACAATTTATTTTAAAAATCAAAGGTAACAGTATAGTTTTGAATTCATTTATTTAATCTCAACGTTTCGGTCATTGCTGTGAACATTTTCTACAGGAAAAGAAAATTTTAAAATTTTCGCTTATACTTTTATTCTAATTTTTAATGTATATATACCTATGCAACCTAAAACTCAAGATTGGAATAACCCCCAAATTATCTCCTCTTAACGTAGAATCACGTGATCAGTAATGAATTATTCTGCTAATTTCTGAGTGTCTAACCCATCTGCCTGCTGAAGATTTTCACGAGAGGCCATGTGAACACATCAACGGGTGAATTATAAGGTCGTGCAATAATGGTGTTTTCAAATTGCAACCAAGATTTAGGGCAACGGCTATTCTTAACTGCTTTTTGGTGTCAATGTGTTTAATGTTAATATACTTCTTCAATTATTTTGAATAACTGGTCACGTATTGATCGGTAGTATCAGTGCATTTGGAACAGAAGATGCATTTCATCGTCAATCAATCTTCATTGAAAAATTGGCATTTGCGTTCTATATATGGAATGACCTATTACCTATACCAGTCTGAACCCCGAGTTTATTTGCACTAGTTAATTTAGTTATTGCTCGCCTAGCTGAGGCCTTTGATATTGCATTAGTAAATAACTTTGGAATTCAAATTGTTCGTAAATATTCACATAAAATTCTGATTGATTGGATCGGTTTAGACTATTAGTGGTTGAGTTTTTAAATTATCAAAATTTTTCTCACCTAATTCCTCTTGATTGTATTTACTAACGTCTTTTTACTCCATTTATACTAGCAGTATCTTTTGATCGCAATAATATAAAATCTTAGTTGACCGCTGACAGAAAGATTTCGCATTTCCTAGCCAAGACGTTGGAGAATTATCGAGTGAACATTTACTCAGAAACGGCTTTATATATTTCATATATATTCGTTCTTCGATCGGAGTTGATCAGCCTTAACAGGGTTTACAAGACAGTGGTCGAATACCTATAATACCTCTTACTGCTAGGGTGTTGGTCATTCCCTTCACTCAACACTTGATGCATCATTATTGAAACAAACTTAGTTTCTTGTGAAAAGTATAAAACATTTATTCGCGCGGTTCAGATAAAATCATGAAAGCCTGCTCTGTTTGATTGATTATATGACCCCCCGAAATATTTTGTATCAAAACTAGAAGATCTTAAAATAGCTTTTGAGGCAAATTCTCAGTGATTTTGCCGTGGCAGAGCAGATCAAAATGTTTGGAAATGATCGATATTGGGTCAACAAAGATAGATTTTTGAAGACGTTATTGAAGTCGGACGAAGATACTGTTTTTAAATTTGAATTATTCAATATACTTGAGGACGTTAAATACATATTATTTGGTTGATTTTCACTAAGGTAAGATGATATTATGGCCTGTTTAAAACTCTTTGATACACAATCCGAGTTAATAAAAATTAATGTTCATTCATCTGTTTATTTGCTAAAAATAACTACATCTAGACAATGGCCGAGAAAATGAGGCTGGAAATTCCTTTTCTAACCCCCAGTGTTTACCAAATGTGACGATGCGTTTCAACTCATTATGTATAAATCTAGTTCGAATACATTAATTAAACAGCGAACGAGGAAGGGAAAGATGCGACTAAATTTCTAAAAATTGCTTTATACACAGGAAAATCCATTTGCTAGGGTAGGCTTTTATTCTTGTTTTAAGCAACACATTTTCTTAAAACAAGAAAGTAAGTGGTGTGAATATTTCATAAAGAAGATATTTTCTTGAATCAAGAAAATTTTTCTACGCTAGACTAAAATTGCTTGAATTATTGAAATTTGCTAGCCTAGTTTAAATTTGCTTGTTGTCATGTATTTGATTTATAAAAATATAGAGTATCAATTCTGTTAAAATTAATTAGCCCTATAAATTCATACTGTTTTGTGCTCTTGGCTCATAAATTCAATATTCTACACTGTTTAACAGATAGATAATGGATCTTGAACTAGAAATTATAATATACAGCAAAACTTTTATAATTGATTGAAGTTTCTATTATCTTACGTCTTAGATAACAGATTTAGCCCAAATTAATCTAGCAATCCAGAATAGTTCACAAAATATCATCACGAAGATTCACAATGCTTTTTGCTCATAAAATCAAAACTTTTAAAAATTATTTAACAAAACTACTCACTGTAGTTAGCCTATGTGAAATAGATAATATAACTTATGTTAAAAAATTTAATGATCAGCTGAAGTTCTAATTATGCTGAGGGTACTGATTTTGTTAATATCAACACGATAATTCACAATGTTATTTGCTAATAAATTCAAAAATTCTCAATATTGTTTGACAAAATTACTCATGGTAGTTAATTTAGCTTAAGTGAAATAGAAAAGATGATTCATTTTGAAAAAATTAAATAATTAGCTGAAATTCCAATTATGCTAAGGGTACTGATTTTGTTAATGTCAACACGATGATTCACAATGCTATTTGCTAATAAATATAAAAATTCTCAACATTATTCAGCGAAATTGCTTATGGTAGTTAGTTTAGCCTAGGTGAAATAGATAATATGATTGAATTTGAAAATATTTAATGATTAGCTGAAATTCCAATTATGTTAAGGGTATCGATTCAGTTAATATCAACACAACAATTCAAACTGCTATTTGCTAATAAATTCAAAGCTTCTCAAAATTATTTGACAAAATTACTCATGGCAGTTAGTTTAGCTTATGTGAAATAGAAAATGTGATTTATTTTGAAAATATTCAATAATTAGCTGAAATTCCAATTATGCTAAGGGTACTGATTTTGTAAATATCAACACGATAATTCACAATGCTATTTGCTAATAAATTCAAAATTTCTCAACATTATTCAGCGAAATTGCTTATGGTAGTTAGTTTAGCCTAGGTGAAATAGATAATATGATTGATGTTGAAAAAATTTAATGATTACTTGAAATTCCAATTATGTTAAGGGTATCAATTTAGTTAATATCAACACGATAATTCACACTGCTAATTGCTAATAAATTCAAAGCTTCTCCATATTATTTGACAAAATTACTCATGGTAGTTAGTTTAGCTTATGTGAAATATAAAATATGATTTATTTTGAAAAAATTCAATAATTAGCTGAAATTCCAATTATGCTAAGGGGACTGATTTTGTAAATATCAACACGATAATTCACAATGTTATTTGCCAATAAATTCAAAACTTCTCAATATTGTTTGACAAAATTACTCATGGTAGTTAGTTTAGCTTATGTGAAATAGATAATATGATTTATTTTGAAAGTATTCAATAATTAGCTGAAATTCCAATTATGTTAAGGGTATCGATTCAGTTAATATCAACACAACAATTCAAACTGCTATTTGCTAATAAATTCAAAACTTCTCAATATTATTTGACAAAATTACTCATGGCAGTTAGTTTACCTTATGTGAAATAGAAAATGAGATTTATTTTGAAAATATTCAATAATTAGCTGAAATTCCAATTATGCTAAGGGGACTGATTTTGTAAATATCAACACGATAATTCACAATGCTATTTGCCAATAAATTCAAAACTTCTCAATATTGTTTGACAAAATTACTCATGGTAGTTAGTTTAGCTTATGTGAAATAGATAATATGATTTATTTTGAAAGTATTCAATAATTAGCTGAAATTCCAATTATGTTAAGGGTATCGATTCAGTTAATATCAACACAACAATTCAAACTGCTATTTGCTAATAAATTCAAAACTTCTCAATATTATTTGACAAAATTACTCATGGCAGTTAGTTTACCTTATGTGAAATAGAAAATGAGATTTATTTTGAAAATATTCAATAATTAGCTGAAATTCCAATTATGATAAGGGTACTGATTTTGTAAATATCAACACGATAATTCACAATGCTATTAGCTAATAAATTCAAAAATTCTCATAATTGTTTGACAAAATTACTCATGGTAGTTAGTTTAGCTTATGTGAAATAGAAAATATGATTTATTTAAAAGAATTCAATAATTAGCTGAAATTCCAATTATGCTAAGGGTACTGATTTTGTTAATATCAACATGATAATTCATAATGCTATTTGCTAATAAATTCAAACTTCTCAAGATTATTTGTCAAAACTACTCATGGCAGTTAGTTTAGCTTATGTGAAATAGATAATATGATTTATTTTGAAAAAATTCAATAATTAGCTGGAATTCCAATTATGGTAAGGGTATAACTGATTTTGTTAATATCATCACGATAATTCACAATGCTAATTGCTAATAAATTCAAAGCTTCTGAACATTTTTCAGCGAAACTGCTTATGGTAGTTAGTTTAGCCTATGTGAAATAGATTATATGGTTGATGTTGAAAAAATTCAATGATTAGCTGAAATTCCAATTATGTTAAGGGTATCAATTCAGTAAATATCAACACGATAATTCAAACTGCTATTTGCTAATAAATTCAAAGCTTCTCAATATTATTTGACAAAATTACTCATGGTAGTTAGTTTAGCTTATCTGAAATAGAAAATATGATTTATTTTGAAAAAATTAAATAATTAGCTGAAATTCCAATTATGCTAAGGTACTGATTTTGTTAATATCAACACGATAATTCACAATGCTATTTGCTAATAAATTCAAAATTTCTCAACATTATTCAGCGAAATTGCTTATGGTAGTTAGTTTAGCCTAGGTGAAATAGATAATATGATTGATGTTGAAAAAATTTAATGATTACTTGAAATTCCAATTATGTTAAGGGTATCGATTTAGTTAATATCAACACGATAATTCACACTGCTAATTGCTAATAAATTCAAAGCTTCTCCATATTATTTGACAAAATTACTCATGGTAGTTAGTTTAGCTTATGTGAAATATAAAATATGATTTATTTTGAAAAAATTCAATAATTAGCTGAAATTCCAATTATGCTAAGGGTACTGATTTTGTTAATTTCAACATGATAATTCACAATGGTATTTGCTCATAAATTCAAAACTACTCAACAATATTTAGCAAAATTACTCATGGTAGTTAGTTGGTTTAGCCTATATGAAATAGATAATATGATTTATGTTGATAAAACTTAATGATTAGCTGAAATTCCAATTATGTGCTATGTGTATAGATTTTATATTAAACAATGCCCGTTTCTTATAAACAAATCAATACGTCACAAAATAATTTATTCGAACCCATTCGGGATATTTTCTACAATGTCTCTGGCATGGAAAATATTGGGAAGCTTTCTATAGGCACTTTATAATATTCGTAAAGTCTAAAAATCGCTATGACGCTATTGAGCCTACATGCAGACGTAAAGGGAACACTGAATTTTATTTTTGGTCTGCATGCAGGCTGCTCGATAGTCGGCTGCTCCTGAAGTTTCTTTACAGCCAATCCCAAGCGTTCTTGCATCCAGACCCCAATTTGAAAAAGTGTGAAAACGAAAAGCTCAGTCAGTTTACGAATTTTACTATTTTACGATGGTTTTACAAACTGAATTCAACCACAAGTATTTGTTTCCCCGATACATAAGGAACGTTTAGCCTACGATGAAAGTAATAAAATGATGTACTGCGATATCACGACAACTTATCACTGGAATGAATTCTTTAACTTTACCGTTCAAAACGAAATATGGTTTGTTTTTCTACTTGCTCTGAACATGCGAGATTCGGTGAAATGTTTTGGCGGTCATGGTCAATACGTATTTTACGACATCGTACTCTCTCTCATCCATTTTTCTGAGAAGTGGACATGTTATAGGTAACTTTATTTGCTGTTTTCTTTCAATTGCTTCTTTATATCAACAAGACTTATGTTGCTGCTATGGCACTGCTGCAATACTATACTAGGCTATTGAACTTGGAAGATATCATTGCTAGCTAATCCACCATCTTAATTCGAAAGCATAGGATAACAGGCCTTCTAGATAAATAAACACATCGTTATTAAAGATATGCTGCGGTATTGGCAAGTAGTTTATGTCTATTTTGTAAGCTGCCCCAGCTTCGAATTTCTTTTCAGAAGATCATAAGATATTTTTGTCGACCAATCAGTTCAGATCAGCAGACTAACTCAGCCTGACTGTTCGAATTGGGCTAATCTAATATGCTTGTTATATTTCTATACTTTCTATAAAATTATTTTAACATTTGGCTTCATTTTTGTTACCAGTTGTTTAAAATGATAAGGGGGACATTATTATTCAAAATAATTTAACAGATATGAAAAATCAAGTAGATTAGAATGAGTTTACAAGCCGTAACCCACTTACTGCAATCTGCCATGTTTTTCTGTAATAGCTATTCCTAATTGGTGTTGCTGATATTTTTCAAAACATATCTGATTTATTGTAATCATTAGTTGTAATACATTCTATCTGAAGAGTTCTCAGCCTCTAAACCTATATAGTCCTTGTCAAAACATCACATATTCTCCTACGATTTGCATCTTGATATTCTACTGTCTGCATAGGTTTATTATCTTAACTTGTTTGTTGTGTTTTTCTATACAAACTATAGGAATTTGCTGGATGGGAATTTGAAAACATTCATGGCTATTGTTTTGTCACCACTTGCCTGACTATGCAACCCAATTAAAAATAGGTAGGCATGGTATATATTTAACTGTACTACGTTTGTAATTCAGGATTCTTAAACTTCCAAGTAGTTATTTCGGAAATTGAAAAGTGCGTTTCTCATTTTTTTTGTAAAAAGAGATTTTCGCGTTTAACCCTCTTTCACTCCATTTCAGGATTCCAAAGCTACTGAAATCGCAAAAGATTATGTACCCACTAGACTGGTCCAAAAAACATGAAAGTTTGAAATGTTATCGGGCCCATCAATTTTCTTGTTCAGAATGCGTGCACACATTTTATTGTAATTTGACATTGGGAAATGGGGTCCCAAGGCCCCTCTAAATTAATACGTAAAGTTAATGGGGAAAACGCTGATATTTTTCAAACGCTAATACGTCATCTTTGTGAAAACATATTCTAAAATTTGCTCACATGGCCGTGGAGGTAATGATCTGAATAATCTGAATTTATTAATTTAAATGTTTGAATCTTTATCATTCCCTTAAAACTATGGGGTTGAATACGATGCATAAAAAAACGTGACTTCTGCTGTAAAAAAGGATTAATCTATAAGTGTCTGCTGTCAATCTGTCAATCTAAAAATATTTCCGTGAAAGGTGTCACCGTCGTTTATATCGTAGTTTGAAGAAAGTTTGTAACTCGAGAAGGTCATTCTGTTGAACGGTGACTGTTTTATAGATTCAGAGCATATTGATGTTGTTATTTAGATATTCATTATTGTTACGGTCGCTATTATTTAGATAAACAAAATATGGAATAAAGTTTAAATAAAGTTTCGAATAAAACGTTGGAAATCAAACAAAGATATCGCATATATTCGTATGTCGATTCCTATTTATATTCATATTCATATTCATTAATTTATATTCAAATTTATAAAACATCTAATAAATTTTGGGCCATGGAGAACGATGAAGCACGAGCGATCAACTGTTCCAAACGTCGAACGATGATAAAGTTCAGTAATCCACAAAGAATTTTACGAATACATTTTCGGAAGTCACATGTGAGCAGTTACATGTTCAAGCTTGAATTTATGAAGACATCGAATTATTTCTTTGTCACGTAGCAAGGGATATAGCTCTTTAAAAGTTTTCAAACATTTTGAGATTCAAGTAATTACCTCCGTAGATCAAGTTGAACAATGTCAGAGGTTTTGTTTCCGAAGTTTTATTTCCCTAATGGCAGCTAGTTCTGTTATAAATTTTGACTGAGTTAAACAAAATGAACAGCTTTCTGAGTAATATTTCTGCTATCTGAGTAAAGCGGCGGTAGCAAGAATGAACATTTTAATAACAAGTTAACGACATATTGTGTCTATAAAACAGCCACCGTTCAACAGAATGACCTTCTCGAGTTACAAACTTTCTTCAAACTACGATATCAAAATATGCGTTTGCAAAATATAAACGTTTTCCCCATTAGCTTTACGTATTAATTTAGAGGGGCCTTGGGACCCCATTTCTCAATGTCAAATTACAATAAAATGTGTGCACAACTTATTTACAAAGCATTCTGAACAAGAAAATTGATGGGCCCGATAACATTTCAAACTTTCATGTTTTTTGGACCAGTCTAGTACCCATAGCCTATAGAATTCTAATCAGATTCTCTTTTTTTACAAATTTTCGCTTAAATCAGATATCCTGAATTCTACGTTGAGACAGATGTTAAGCCTATTAATGTTTTATTGTTAAATGTCTCATAATAGACCTACAGATAAAAAGACAGGGAATGATGTTCTACGTTGCCTGGATTTTACGAAATAGGAATATAATTGATTTTCATAAATTAGTAATGGTCTGTCTTTTCGATTCACAACAATTCTCTTTTTTATTATCAGAAAACTGTACATATGTTTGGAAATAACAACCCAGAGTCAATGCAATACATATGTTTTGCAATGATTTAGTGAAATTATGGCTTTCCTTCTTCATTTGTAACAATTGACCTAACCTTTTCAGTTACATCTCTGTATTTACGAATTTTTGCCGTGTTTGTTATGAATGAAAATGAGATATTTCCTCTTTATGAAAAGAAAATTTAATCTTCAAGATTACTTTCACAATTTGTTAATCCATAATCCACAGTTAATATCAGTGAATTGTCAATGTAACACTTGAAGCTTTTTATACAGAATTAATATTACGTCTGGAAGTAATATTACCTCCATGTCAAAAAATAATATGAAATCATACAAACTGTTAAAAAACATCCATTCCTACTGTGTCAACTGTGTACATTTGATGTTATCAAAATTGAGCTTGTTACGACTGCCGGTGTTTTTCTTCCTGGTCACTGTAACCATGAACTACTAAATACTAATTTGAAGCAACTTCATCTGTTAATCCCACAGAGTACAGTGGAACCCGCTGTGCTAGTCAAAATTGTCAACAATTTTCATTGCAGTTATCCAAATTTGCACATACCTGAAATTGTTTAAAAAAGACTTGACTACAAAATAGTCAATAGATTTTAAAAGCCAGGTTGCATATGTGCGAGGATTTCAGTTATCGGAATTGCGCTTGCAATTCCATTGTGTTGTAGAATATTTACGGCTAAATAATAATCCGATATTGAAAAGTTTTCTTATCAATCAAATTTTGTTCAAGAATATAATACACTGCTGTAATTTTATTTGAATGTTTTTTAAACATATCCGTATATCTTTTCTGCTTATTCTTGTATACCAGTGTGTATCTGCACAGTCTAGCATGGGAATTGAAAAATGTTTTTTTGAATAATTATGATATTGACAGGGATTTATTTGATTATGTTCCAATCCTTTAAAATCAAAACTACAGCCTACTTAATTGTTGTTATTAGGTTAAATTTTTTATCAAATGCGAAAATATTCAAATTTTCTCACATCACTGTTCCTGAACAGTCAGTAGGCCTAATGTTGGGTATCATGAGTATTGCCGTTAATATTGTGCATTGTCTGTATTATTATTGTTGAAAAATAGTGTATCGCATGATTAACATAATGCATAGAATGTTGCATTGTTAATCATAAATTTACATAGATATGTATACAAGCTTTCTTGAGATTGTTTTTGCTATGATTGTTTTTTTTTGTTCCTAAGTAAACAGTTATGATGTAAGAGTGTAATTTAGGTGCAGCTGCTGTCAGCAGCTCATTGGACTTCGTGGGCCAGAAGGTCTATGAACCGCTATCAATATTTTCTGATAAAACATACACAGCAACATACATAGCAGAGAATAATGGCTTTGGAATTTGACTGCATTTTTGCTACTGATTTAAGCTTGTCAATATATTGCTCTATATAAGGCATTGTATCATAATATAATATGTGATATTGACTGAGGGTTCGTGACAATTTTAATTTGATAAATTAGGATCTATCCTACTTCTTTTGAAACTTAGAATAAAATCTGCATGTTTTTATTTTACTTCTGTTCACACATCATCAGAACGATAGTAATTAATTTTCTATTTTTTTATGACCAAGCAAAGTAATATCGTCTACATTGGCACATTGTCCACAACATACTTTTTTTAAACTTTCACCGGCGTTGCCGGCAACTGATTTCACTGTGTTTTGCTAGTTGTCACTTTCATCTTCATGTAGATTTAATCTTTTATTACTTATCTGATCAGTGTTATATGCATTTGTTTTTCAGAGTGAAAATCCTGTATCTCAAAATTAACGAGCAATACTTTAATACACTGTAGCAATCAATACACTGATATGATAAAGAAATGTTACACTCTGCTCACAAACCATCAAACATTACATGTGGTTGAATATTGATGATTTTACTTGCTGGATGTAATAACACAAAAAGCAGATGAAATTTACTTACAAGCTATACAACAACTTTTCTCTTAAACATTTGGATCTTCTGCTGTTATTTTACAATTATCTATACATGCAGTTGTATTCTGGAATTATTATTGACGTTTGGGTATTATTATGATGGACTGATCTTTTTCAATGACCAGCTGATGAATCCAAACTATTACTCTGTTACGATTGAATTGTTGCACTGGCTTTCGTCAGGGTTCCAGTGTGACTTTATTATAGATCGTAATTGATTTAAATTAAATGTTTAATCTAATCTAAAATTAATATTGTGCTGTAATATGATGATTAACATTGTATAGACAATATTTTGATTAGACTATATGTGCAACATTTTGATAAGCAATCGTAAAAATATCTTAAATCAAGAAAATATGTTCTTGTTTCAAGAATCTGATGAGAATATTTGATTTGTAGTTCCAAATGCGCTAGCAAATATTATCTTAATTCAAGATAATATATGCTTATTTTACGAAAATATATGCTTATTTCAAGAAAATGTTTGCTTATTTCAAGCATATATATGCTTATTTCAAGAATCCAACAATTCTGCTGCACACTATCTTCAGAAATGAAAGCAAAAAGGGTCTTGTTTTAAGACAAAATTTGCTCATTTCAAGAAATTTAAGCTGGAAAAGAGAATAATATGTCAAGCAAATTTGTGCTTAAAATAAGAAAATATAACAAGCAAATTTATTCTAGGGTAGAAATATTTGCTTCCTATGTGGACAAGTACATTTATTCTTAATTCAAGCAAAATTTCACTTATTTCAAGAAATTTTTTCTTGATTTAAGCACATGGATTTTCCTGTGTAGCAATCTATGAATTTAATGATATTTTCAAGTTAAATTATATCAATGACGCACGTAATGAAGAGGATAGATGCTAAGGCATCCCTCTGGTTCTATGTGTACTTCCAATCGTATCGCAAGCCAACCGTCCTAAGTCCTGTACTTTGAATAGCTCCACATCTAATGCGTCGGTAAAATTGACTTCGCCTATGAGTTAGCTCTTAGGGTGAAGCATGCACAAGACAAGAAGATTAACAACATGAGCAAAGCATTTTCTTTCTTCTAAATGTGTGAATAAAAATAGTGTATCAGCTTATGCAGTAGTATATATATTGTGCACAGTCCCGTGCTAATACGTCCAATCCAACCCCATAATGTATAATATGTGAAATGCTATCAATAGATAGTAAAATGTTACTATGCAGAGCAGCATGCTATGTAGTTAATTACAACCATCTCAAAAAGCTTGGTAGGATTAAACCTACTGTTCCAGATACCGAAGCAAGCAGAAACAGCCAAAATAATCTGTCATCTAATGCTGTTGCTATAGCCTCCCACTGTTCTTTGATTGCTTGTACATCAAATTCGACATGAGATTCGCATTTTTCCACGCTTTGCTTTTCTTCTTGTAATTGTTTCACATTTCGTTCTCTCAAATTATCTGGAAGATTTTCAACGGCAGAGGAATTTACTTTGCACATGCCTTGCTCATAAACAGGTTCATTAAATCCATAGGTCTGTTTTTGTGAAGATACGCCCGTTAGTCTAAGCAGCCATTTTGGAGCAGATTTTTGTTTTTTATTGCTGCCTTTATGAAACATCCTGATAACAAAACAACTGAAGACCAGATTGAAAGCACCAACTAGAGTTAAAACGAAATACAAAATGCTGAGCCTAGCAAAACGATCTGAGTTCCTCGGTAATGATTCGCTAACAAGCTGTGAAAACAATGTAATTGAAAGGAAAATTGTAATTGATAAACTAATTCTTTCTCCTGATTGAGGTGGTAGGTAGAACGATAAAAGTAGTAAAGCCATTAAAATCAAACAAGGTCCAACATTGTTGATTAAATAATACATTGGTTTTCTTCTCAAATGAATACTGAGAGTAATATCAACGAACGGAACAGGAAATCCATTGTAAATTTTTGAATTTCGATTTACTGCTGTTTTTTCTATCTCCCATTCTGTGTTTTCAACATAAGAACTCGTGATAATCGGAACATCATAGTTTGTTTCCATATCAATTTTTGATTCATCACTACCCCATGATCCAAATGTCAGTTTACATACTTGTCGGTCGAATGGAAAATCAGTTATTTGAAGATTACATGTGCTTGTATAAACACTTGGAAAATTCCAAAGATTGTTTCCGTTTTGTTCTATTATAACAGTTGTTTCATACTTCTCCTCTGCGCCAGAAAGGCTAGTTGGTGCCCTGAAACAAAAACTCAAGCTGTAGCAACTGCTATGTCAACATCTGTTCTCAGATGATAGACATAACTTCTATCGAAATCGAAGTGCATATTTTATATGATTATTGTAACCAGCACTACTGAAACCAAAACCATGAAATAGCACAAAATTTAGTGAAATTTCTTGGCGTTTTCATGGCATCTTTATATCGTGAATATGAATGTTTTCATGGTTTTTAAACTTTTTCATGGTCTACAATATTTGTGAGTTTCACTTTTTTACATTTTCATGTTGTTTTCACAACACTTTCATGGCATTTTCATGGTTTTAGTGTTGCGTAGTGTAAATGGAACGAATTACTATCAAAACTGTTCTTACATCAGTTTGGCAGATAGATCTTTATAGAACTCTTGCGAAGATCTACTATCAATAATTTGTGTTGTAAAATATAAGTATTTTGACATTATATGTTTACTGTATAATATTCAA
The DNA here is from genome assembly GCA_916610825.1 of Haliclystus octoradiatus. NCBI lineage: Eukaryota > Metazoa > Cnidaria > Staurozoa > Stauromedusae > Haliclystidae > Haliclystus > Haliclystus octoradiatus. The sequence goes on along the minus strand of OU744449.1, from coordinate 23,764,420 downwards.
AATGTTATTTGTGAAATAACACATATATGTTTTACTATTTCAAGCGAGAATTACTAAACTCTAAATACTGATTAGATAAATTTTTCCTATAAATCACTTCTTCATCATTTTTTTTCCTGTTTTCACATTACAGATCTAGATATTATTTTTTAATAGACAAACTCGGCTAAGAATCGAATGTATGATCACGTGATGTGAAGTGGGTATTTACAGTCTAACGGATAAATAGTTGAGTGGGATCGCACGTACTTTTCTTCAGTTTCATAAAACATCTACATTCGTATTATTGGAAGATTTATTTGATTTATAGATTCAGAGACCTACTTCTGTGCCTATAGTTGTTTACTCAACATTGTTGCTGGCGTGATTTATGTCTTAATTATGCCCGTGGGAGAAAAATTACAAGGATTAGAAGACAGAACGTTTTGGCTGCCAGTCAACTTTTGCTGTTCAACACATTACTTTTTGGGGAATATTACTAAGAATATATATTGGATTAATGCACTGAAAGTGAAGAATCACATTCTTTACTCTTTCTCGATGAAAACAGCGAAGGAAAAAGGTAGTTCCAAGCAGGTATAAAGCGAACAGAAATGTTCATTGAATGTTACATTTTTGACGCCGTTTTCTCCCTCGTTTTCTTTCTATATGAGCACTATGATGATCAAACATGAGCTTTAAATTATGGAAGAAGTATTATACTATCATACTAGCAGCAAAATAGCATATTTCATGACAGTTAATGTGAACTATATCTATGATGCATTACATAATAGCCTGTGACCGGTGCTGAGCAGTCCAACAAACTCTTCGTATCAAGAAGTTGGGAATTGCAAACCGTCTGACCGTACTCAGAAATGCTAACTTATCTTGCTAGATTTGCTCATGTGTTTTAGCCTTACAACAGATGGTGTAGTTATTATATTGCTATATACATTTCAGGAAGCAGATTTTCTATCTGCCGTGTAGAACGTGAACAGTGTCACAAATCTGGCGAAAGTCTATATAAAAATAGAATAAATCAAATTTTGTCGAGAAGAAATCAGTCATATAACTCGTTTGAAATCAAAACGTCTGTGACTAACATTGAAATGCATGGCATTATTTATCTCTAATCTATTGCTTGTTGAATGTATTTCAAAATCCTAATGATATTGGAATTTAGTACGAAATCAATAGAAGTTTTCTCTTTTCTTTGCATTTTTTGTCCCCGATTTACATGCATATCTATTTTCTTCATAACAATGAAAACAAGTTTAACGTAAAATTCAACATTTAAAATTTTCCTTAGACTATCAAATTGTAAGATTCAAACTCATTTTAATAAATAAATTGGGTAAGATAAAACTACATATTGCTCTGTTTTGCGGTAATTCACTTCATATTTTAGTCAAGTAACGTGATTTCAAATAAACACCATTTCAAGTCACGTGATTTCTTAGCCGAATTTGTCTATTATCTTATTTATTTTTCAAATTGACAATATTCATAAAGACTTACAGTATTAAACATTAAACATATACATTATTTAACTAAATTAAACTAACTTGAAACTTATGATAAGTTGAAAATTTCGTACATATATAATACGGGATATACTACTATCTGGTTTGTTAATAGTGCCCATAATAGATTTGTCATTTGTATACATATATCGGGACATACGTATATGCTTAGTCTTTGTATTAGAAAACTTCTTGCGCTTTTATTATTGAAAATGACTATCAATAAACTTCTCCAGTTCTAATAGGCAACGAATAATTGCAGATGATAGCCCCTTTTGAAATATATTATTGCATTCATTGTCAGGCAGCCATCAACCAGCTGAAAATTTACACGAAAGGCCATGATGACGGTTGCTTTGAACTTGTATTTCATAGTGTTGACATTGATGTCATTGACATATATCTACACCAAGACGCATGTAGATTGCGATGGATTGATCATCTTGCAGATTATAGAATACCGGGATTGGCAACTAAGGTCTGGGCACGAAACATGTTTTTGTTTGAGATTTTCCGGAAACACGTGATCTCCAGCTGACACAGAATTTTGTGACAAAATTTTCACAAGTGTCATTATAACAACGCAGTCGACTACTCATTTTATCATCATCGTTCATATCTTCAAGCAAGCTAGTAAAGTACACTTGATTATTTCATCATTTTGCAATGGATGGTCAATTAAATAGCAATGATTTTCAGTGCCTCGAATTTCTTAAACGTGGAAGGCGATGAAGAATATGGCGAACTCATTCAACTCAATCGGTGAAAGTTTAGAAAAGCGCAACTTTAGAAGAGTTTAATATTGCTGAAGGATTTGAAAAACTAAAGGTGGTTTAACGGTGTCAGCAGCCCTTCACACACGATCAAAACACACTGATATAAAATTATCCATCGAATCGATGAAGCTGAAGGTTTGTTCACGACCAAATGAATCTGCTCTTCTCAAAAGTTACTACGAATGAGTTATTTCCTCGGACATTTCTGGAGATGTGTCAAATATATTTTACAATTTTGATCTATTCCCTACAAATCTGCTCGGCAGTAATAAAAACATCTATCTGAAATTCATTGCGTGAATGAGCACCTTCGGAAAGTTTATTTATTAATGTTGTGGAACTGTGAAAAAGAATTTCGTTATTTATCATAAGGAGATCAGATGGACTCTTGAAGCAAACACGCTTGAATGTTTTGCAAAAGCCAAAAGTTTAATCTACCTGGGATGTAGCAGTACAACACTCTCGTTTAGAAGATAACAATCAATACTGATGATTTTATTTTTTATTTGTCTACAAGGTATTATAATTTAATATATTAAGTGAGATAATTTTCGTACAAGAACGGCATGGACTTACTGCTTGTAACTTAAAACAGAAACTGGAATTGAAAAAGAATTCGCTATAGGAACAAATTAAAAGAAAATTCAAACTTCAAAGTATCAGCAATTCAACATTAATTTGAATAATAAGGTGAACATCCATAATTTGATATTGTGTAAAATGCATTGTAGATGTAAATGTAGCATAACATGATTATAAATGTAAAACATTGACACTGAATGTTTTTACAAGTGATTTGATTTACTAAACTAGTTATCGATATTTGCACCATATCTTGTTTATTCTGTGTATTGCTTGCTAGATTTTTGTAGTGTATTCACACTCTTAAAAATAAAAGTGTAAAAGCATGACTTTTGGGGTGTGAATTCACACTTTTGGGGTGTAAATGCAAATGCAAAAAATTTACCCCTAATTTTTGCATTTACACCTTAGGGGTGTAAATGTACACCCCTACTGGGTGTAAATGCACTACCCTAGAAGTTGAAAATGCAATCCTAAATATTTCTAAAATTGACCGTACTTTTACAGGAAATGTTTGTTTGGCATTGCTTTCGTATTCGCAGTTGAAATCATGATACAAGTAATATTATTTAAGCTGATGCGGTACATAGTATTGCAAATGGCAGCAGAAAATGATAACATTCAATATTCTTATTGAAGCATTTAATTTGCAGAAATGGTATACTACGATTATAATAATATGTTCAAGTGAAAATTGTAAGCATACATGTTATGATATATACAATATACATCCCATTACAGAATTACATAATTTAGTTAGCAGTTCTCTTTACAACCAGTAATAATTTTTATTGGTCAGGTAAGCAGCTAGTACTGTATCAGTTTTGAATAATTGCATTACTGATCAATTAACAGGCCAGCGAATGTTTCTGTGATTGTTATTGATTTCTTTTAAAAACTTTTACAATTGTATTGAATTCCAAAGTGTAGAATAAATTAAATGGAAATTGAACTATAGACCAGAGCATAAATATAAGATCCCACTTAGATAAAAACGATTCCTCATGTAGATGTACAGTACAGTGGTTTGAGTAAATGTAATAATCTGGAGATGAAAAATGAAAAGAAAATTAAAAACAATTATAATAAAATTTCAAACGTGTGAAACAAGTGTATTCACAAGCAACTCAGTTTTAATGACACAGATGGATAGAATTAGTAGCAAATGTTGGTCACTGTCAACACACTCTTATAGACATAGTTGACATAGAAGCATGAAACTTCAACCACACATGGATTTAGGAATGGGAAATTGTAATAGTGAAATTTACATAAAATGGTAAAATATAGGATTGGAAATTTTGAACATAAACATTCTGTATTTATATCAATCTCTAAACTAAATTTGATACATATATCATAGATGGCAAATGAATAGGTTGGAGCATTGTAGGTGTTATTACTACTCTATATGTAATTTTAATAATGTACAATGTAATTAAGATAAAATTCAGTGGTAAATAATTAGGAACCAAGGCCATATTCTATAATGCCATGCTATTTTGAAAAATTAAGCACTGCTGACAAAGTAGTCAGCTAAAGTGTTTATGAAGTGAAACCTGTATATAACAACCAGCAACTAGATTCATTAGGGTGCATTTGAAAGAAAAAACTGGTTTAGACCCAGAAGAATAAACTGTTTTAGTCATTCAAGGATTAAAAGTAGGTTTGGCCGTATATGAGGATATCAAGAGGTACTTACAGATAATCTACGATATTGTAGTGGCTATGTAGTTTTTCATGCAGATATATTGGAAAAATATGATCAATGAAGAGATATCGCAAGCTGTAAATGAAAAAATACAACATGAAAATATAGGTGTAACTCAGCTGATTGATGTTAAAAATTATACATTACAGTGGTATAGATGAATTAAGCAGCCATGAATAATATTTGGAGATGCAGATTATTATCATAGATATATTATCATGCCTTTGTATATCATGTCGATTTAATTTCAATGTTACTAATATTATGAATATTGATGAAAAAGCCATAATTGACTATATAGATGTGATAATGATAGTAATAACAATACAATATAGTAAGTTTCACAAAAATCAAAAAAATAATAATAAATTGCATTACTGTACTGTAATATGAGGTAAACATGTGTATGTGGGAGTGCTCAATGTTTGTTAAAACAGAGCATAATATACAATTGAAACAACAATGAGGCAAATGGCTTTTGCATCATCTTTGTTTCAATTCTATAAATGACAATACTATAATATTTCATAAATATTATTCTGATCTGTATAGCTATAGCTATTAAAGCCGTCCAATATATTTTAGCTGTCTCATAGGCCCTTGAATGATATGAGAGAATAATTGAGTCTACAAGTAGCCTACTATTACAGTGAAGTTTATCAAGTCTATGAAGCAAGTACTTATGAGTTATAGTAATCTAGTATTGAGTATATATAATGTTATGTTATTTGATCAATAAATAAGTAACTGCCAAGCATAATTTCATCATGGTATCCTTCAATGCATTCCATTTCTGATTTACATATGATAGGGTAAGAAAGTTCACACTTACCGATACCCCATGAGTTTGTGGCTCATGGTGTACTACAATGGATGTTATGATATAATTTTCTTTGATTGGGCCTGGGAATCAAAACATTGAGATGAATTAATATATAATATTGTAAAATACCAATCAATCATTCAAATTCAAGTAAAATATATATATATATATATATATATATATATATATGCTTGCCTTTCAATTCTGTCGATCACTTTCTGGTCTGAAAGCCTACATAGTCTAGTCTCAGTCGTAGTCCGGCATCCAATTAGCCATATATCTGATCTCTGTTTTAGCTACCAGTGGTAATACCACGATGCCAAGTCAGAGCATTCTAACTGTGTACAAATAAAAACAGTTAGCAAGTAATTAGTATATGATGTGATTAACAAGCTTCTCTCCAGGTCTGAAAGAAAGTTGCTTACCTTTAAAATTCCATACAAATAAAATGTAACAGCGAGAGACAAATTCACTTTCGGCCTGTAAGCATAGCTTCCTGATCTGTAGTCCAGGTTAGACTAGTAGCCACTCTAGAATTGTTGCAAGTGGATCATGCAGCAAGTAATATCATACAAATTGCATTTCTCATTTTCAAAATCAGCTTGTAATCGCTGCGTGTAGCCTATTAACTGTTGAAATGTTTAGGCCAGGCTTGAAGTTTCGTTGGAATTTGTGTTCCTTTATTCTTTCCGTTTCAGGCAAATACGTTTCAACATAAACCATGTCAATAAACCATAAATAGCACTGCACATGAAACCAGAACTTTCAAAACCATTGTAATAAGATAGGATATACAACAACGTCTTAAACGATTCAAATTATAATAACTTGTTTGATATATTGAAAAGTTCACAATTCGTCTTCGCCATTTTCAAAATTCTGTAACGATTTTGCAAGCCGCGCCTAATCTCCAAACGAGGTCAATAGTGTGAAAGCGGTGTAAAAAGCATGATCTAAGGTAAAATTTTCAGAAAAGCGGGTAAATGCAACAGAAAGCGTGCGAATGGCATTCACACCCCTTCGTTTTTGCATTTACACCCCAAAAAGTGCGCTTTTACACCTTTAGTTTTAAGAGTGCACTGTGGTCCCTCTGCTGTGATACATACACTATCCTTATTATTTGTTATGTGATGAAAATTGTTGAGTGTATTTTGTGCAACTTGTATGTCGTATGCCTATATAGGCCGCCTAGCTGCTACCTAGCTGTAAACTGTATCCCTGTCATTTAGAAGCGCAATTATTTTTTAGTGAACATTTCAGCTTGATTGTGATTTGTTAGTTATAAGTATATTTGTAGATTAATTGAATCACGACAATCACATACATTTTCTTTTTCAAAGTTACTAACATTAATATGCAGTTTGTAAAAGTGATCAAAGCAACATTTTGGTATTTCATAAACATGGTGAATTAAATTGGCCATATCTACTCGCTATTTTGTCTAAACGTAATTAAATTGTCATGGACATTTAAAGTAAGCTCTATTTAACATTGTCAAAGCATAAAAATTCAAAAAAATATTGAGCAACGTAGGATATTATAGTATGCAAGTTACGAAGATTACAAGGTTTTGACGGCATCGTTGTAATCTTGTGTCGGCTCAAGATCACGTGACTCCGTTTCGCGCCAAATTCGACATTATCTGACCGCGTGATCTAGAACAATAGAGTTGCCAATCCCTGTATTCTATAATCTATGTGCAGATGAAGACCAAATGGAACAGATGGAATTGCTTAAATGTACAAATCCGCCAATCATGACTCACGTTTTAATCAAGTGATTATTAAAATACATTAAACTGTAGTAAAACTATTAGTAGTTTGAGTTTCATAGTTTTTTGTGAAGTTAAACTTTCATAGTCAGCATTTCTCGAAAAGGCCAGACGGTTTGTAATTCTCAATAAGCCATGCAGGGTCTGTTATAGACAGTACACCTTATCATAAAACACATCGTATACTATAGTTCGCACCACCTGTCCTGAATTATTTTATTTTTGTACTAATATAATACTTCTTCCATATAATATAGAGCTCATATTTTGATCATCGTAGAAAAAATTGAACAAGAAAACGGCGCCAAAATGTAGCGTTCAATGGAAATTTCTGTCTGCCTTTGTCGCACGATTCGCTTAAAACAAGAAATCTGGCTCCGAAAGAACAATAAAAACTTGTTCAAAAAGAGCAAAGATGGCGTCCAAAAATCACGTGACTGGCTTCTGTCCATAGGAGATGATAGCGGCACATGAAAGCGTGTCCCAACTCTTGTAAATAGATGGCTCTGGTGTGGGTGCCGTATGGGTGTATGGGTGTATTCGGTAGGTCCACATCGTCTAAAATACTTGCTACCCATGCATTCACCCGGACATCCGTCTCAATTATCAAATATTAAGCAAATGATGCACAGTTTCCTATTCGCCGTTAAGCAATTCACTCACTATAGGGAATCCATGGAGAAAAGAAAAAGACATCAGAAAAGTCCACAGCTGTCAAAAGGAGTGATTTTACATGCAAATTGTCTTCTATATGTTGACTCAAGTGCACCATAAAGCTATGCACCTGTATAAATATATAGAAACTGTTCACCAATTGCTTTGAAATTGGAAATTTTCATTTGTGACATTTGCTTGAATTGCATAATCGATTGCGTTTTGGATTTTGGTTTTGTTTTGTGTTTATATGGTGATTTGTAGTCGAATCTCTTAATTATCCAATCAAATTGATCTTATCAATTTTTCGTTATTTTACAAACACAATAATCTTTAGAAAATTTTCTTTCAACAAAGCTCCATATTCCATATGAATAATCGAGGAAATGTTGAAATGGCATTTTCAAATCTTTGAACTCTTGTTTTTTTTAATCGCCATCGAAGAACTCCTTGTGTAATATTTCCGATTTCAACCTGTGAAACTCAAACTTATTTATGCTGTCACAACTGATGTTTGATTGGTTTGCCTCATAAGCAGACTAAAGAATTATTAATATTCATGATACTGACATTGGCTGGCTAATTAGGGCATTGGCATAAATTATTTCTGCTGCTATAATATAAAGAGTTCAGATTAATTAACGGCATAATTATCACTTGTTAAAATCATGAAGAATAATTGTTTTTCCTATCACAACTTTCAATAAACGGGATTATCCACCGAGAGTCCAACTCGATTAGGATTACAATCTCTTATGATATAGAAATATGTGAATCAAACCTTTACATACGAGTTGTGCAGTATAATATCAGGAATCCATAGATAGTGAGAAGATATTTGAACTCGATCGATTCCATTCCAATCACTCACGTTCCACACTAGATATTCATTGTTCCATACCTGAAAGAATGCGAGAATTATCATAGCGTCTTTATTTTAACCATAATGACCAGGATTTTAATTGTTGGGAATCGCAAGACAAAAGCGAATGTCAAAATTGATTTGAATGGGGTTTCATTATTACTGAATGTGGCAATCTATCATTATAGTCAGAGCCATCTATTTACAAGAGTTGGGATACGCTTTCATGTGCCGCTATCGTCTCCAATTGGACAGATACCAGTCATTTGATTTTTGGACGCCATCTTTGTTCTTTCGGAAACAGGTTCTCAATTATTTCAGGTGAAACGCGCGAAAAAATACAATGCAATATGGCTGAAAAAACACACAACATTCTCCTGCACATGCGCACTGTTAAAAACGTGCTTGGGTCCAGGCAAAAAGAAACAAAAATAGCATGAGTGTCCAACTCTTGTAAATAGATGGCTCTGAGTATAGTACATCGATGATTCCATGAAATGTAGCAGTCTGCATGCATGCATAGTCTATTGTTGATAATGTATTATTGCACAATTAGTCATCATAATATCATTTTCTTTTGTTCCGCATTAGAAACTTTTTGATTTTTCATTGACATCATGGTGAACTTAGAAGGATAGAGCATATCATTCCTTATATTCTCTTCAGTATTTCGAATGTTTTTATTTACAAGACGGATTAAAGCTTAAGTAGAAGAAGATAATAGATAAAGTATTAAAACTATAATGCTTTATTGCAAGAAATAACATGGTGCTTCTGGTAATGTAGAGGTTTAGATTCGGAACGGAGTCAAAGACGAAGTGGAAGTTGAAATATTTTGAAGACTGGGACGGGCTTGTTGCTCTTCGTTGTCTGACGGAAGGCGGTTTAGATTGATAACGAAGACAAGACAGGAGACGAAGTTTTTATAAAATGGTAGATAGGTGACTAAATGTGTTACCTGTAAAGTATTTGCAGTGAATTATATGTTGATATTTTGTTAGATAAAGTTGGCTTAATGGAAGTTTTGAAAGAATTTGAAGATAAATCCCCGGCCAGTGTTTCCTTGCTCGTCTTTGAATTTAATGTGATGTCTTTGTTTTGAAATTCGGGTCTTATTTACAAGATGAAAGAAATTATTGCAAAGACTCTTTTCCGTCAGAAATTGAAACTATGGAAACTGCCAAAACCGGGTTTCATAAAGCGCAGGAAAATAAACCTCGTTCGTTCTGAGCAGTACAAAGATTTCATAAAACTTCGTTGTGAACGAAGCTGTTAGTTCAAAGTTTTTTGGGGTGATTCCCTAAACATACGTAGTATGGATGCGCACAAGGACAATTTGACTTCGTCTTTCAAATCTAAACCTCCCTAATAATAGATAAAGTCATTCCAATTATATAAAATTTCCCCCCGACCGAACTTCGAATAACTCTTTTTTGTAATCACAGGTGCTTTGCGAATTTGTTTCAAAAAAACGATGGCGTCAAACTACCTACTTGAAAATATCAAATTAAATGATAATAGAAGTAAAACTGGTAAGGAACGCGTTATTTTTTTAATCAGTAATATTAATATTGTCTATGCTATCATTTTTATAATTTGCCCGGATCAATTTGAAGGTTTCAGCCAGCAACGTTCCGGACAAATACTCTTTTCTGATTCAAGTCACAGCCCTTGAAAGACAATGCTTTTCACACATTTTTATACGTTCCCTTTATAATTCACCTAAAACGAGCATTTGCCTACGAGTCAGCAGACACCTGTTTCATCAAATTTACATTTCATAGTTTCTCTGAAAGCAAATTATTTTCGATTGCATTTAACTTGAAATGAAATGTAAAGCATTGAAAATCTATTGTTTTCTCACCATTCTTGTCCAGAGTTTTAAACTCAGTGACTGCTCTTTTTCGTTCTGAAATTAAGAATAAAAAAATAATTTAGTAACTGTTCACATTTCTTAAAGCGATATCTCTCTTGCTCACATAATTCGCTCGTGAGAAGTTGCTATTAACCCTTTCCCCCATATCCTCGCAGGCTAATGCATTATTGTCAAGTATTCCAAACCAATAGGTAACAATATGTAACATTTCATAAACCACTCGAAGAGGATATAAATCATATACTTCATGCAAAATAATTAATTGATTGAGTGTAAAAAAAGTCTTGTTATCCAATCAATATTGTGAAACGTAATTTGACGTAAATTGACGTAGCATAAGTTAACGTAATGTAACGCGATGCCTTTGTATTCAAGACAATATAGAATATGGAAAGGAAACAAGTCCGAGATCAATTACTCATAATAAATGTTCACTTAATCCATCACTATTTGTATCATCTATGGCCTTCCACAGAGGACTACAACATTCACGCTATACTATCACACGAATTATGTAATTGTTGTTTTTAGCATATTTTCCTCACCACAGACAAAATTTGATTGAGTTTTACATGATAGTACACTAGAACAGTTTCGCTGTAATTGTCAACTGGTCTTGAAAACCTGCTGAAATTTGCAAGTAATGAATCGATCAACTGCTGTTCAACATCTTTATAAGGTGCACCTGTATACAGAAAAAAAAAATTATTGTATATTGAAATAATAGGGCTCATTATTCGATAAAATCAAGATATTATAATAGAACCAAAATAGTCTAACTCAGATTTGTGTTTTAAAAGAGTTTTAAGCAGGCCATAATAATATTGTCTTACCTTTGGGAAAATCAACCAAATAAGATGTATAATTAACATCCTCATGTATTGAATAATTCAAATTTAAAAACAACATCTTCGTCCGACATCAATAACATCCTCAAAAATCTATCTTTGTTGACACAATATCGATCATTTCCAAACATTTTGATCTGTTCTGCCACGGCAAAATCACTGAGAATTGGCCTCAAAAGCTATTTTAAGATCATCTTGTTTTGATACGAAAAAATTTCCAGGGGTCAGATTATCAAACAAACATGATGAAATCATGAAACCCGGTTCTGTTTGATTTTTTGCCACGCGCTACATTCAAATCATATTGAATATCAGCAATGTTTAATAAATGCTTTACTTTTCACAAGAAACTTAAGTTTGTTTGTTTAACAATCTGAACCCCGAAACTTTTTCGCATCAAAACGAGATGATCTTAAAATAGCTTTTATTGATGTCGGACGAAGACGTTGTTTTTAAATTTGAATTATTCAATACTTGAAAATGTTAAATAGATCTTATTTGGTTAATTTTCCCAAAGGTAAGATAATATTATGGCCTGTTCAAAACTCTTTAAAAGACAAATATGAGTTACATTATCTTGGTTCTAGTATAATATCTTGATAAAATGTAAAGCAGGAAACACGATTGGTGTAACACATAGGCCCATTAATACGTTCAACTTATCAATGAGTATACTGTTTACAATCACTATTTATGTTTGAGTCACCGTTCATACCTTCAACACATCGTCTTTGAAAAGCAGATCTCAATATGAGCAAAAGGCAAACTTTCATCACAATTGAAATGCATTTATCCTTTTTATCCATGTTTCAGTCAAAGATGAACTAAGCAAACAGATTTAAGTCACTACTTTATATGAAAGTGATTCACACCAATCAACTTATTTAACTTTTGTATATAAATGAAACCGATTCCATCAATCTGATTGGCTAAGAACTACAATGACATATCACCATAACAACACCAAAGAAAACTGGATTCAAAAACGTAATAAAACACTTGATTTTGCATTTCGATCTTGAAGTCACGAATTAGCATTTAGAAATTGATCAGGAGTTTCGAAAGCCATTAGCTTATGCGTAATAATTAATGTAAAAATTATTAAATTGTGTTAGCTAATTTACAAAATAAATCGTGAACTCCAGAAGAACTTCAATTCTCATAATTTTCTGATTTTTTTTCATTTTCTCCTTTAGTGCATGCACCATACAGGTAAGCCCCTACTCATTTCCCCCCGAAATATATTTTAAATTCATCTTTGTATTATTTTAAATTTCATCTTTGTATTATTTATAATGTATTCAAAATAAAGAAAGGGGCTTCATATAGCTCCCTAACTGTTGTTCCACGAAATTTGATGTATATATTTTTTTTGAATACTGTCGGTCAATCTGAATCCGCCCCTGTACTTGTTTTATAGCTAAACTTGGTATGTGTGTGTGTCTGTGTGACGACTACTGTGCTTTCGTGTTTTAATAGATTTGAACAGCAGATGGTCCATATCACATTCATTTTATTACACTAAAGACAACCATCGCTCTATATGCACATTGCGAAATCTACTGGTTGATAATTATACTTCATTCAATATGCTCTTCAAAAAATTTAATTAAAATCGCATGTATAATTATAGTGCATCTATCATTTCTTGAATAGACATTTATTTGAAAATGAATAGCTGTGTACTTGTATTTGTAATGTCACGTGGTCCATTTGTTGTTCATTAACGTTCATCCGTTTGTTTGTATTTTATTTATTTATTTCGAATATTTATGCAATATATAGAAACTTCGACTGTCGTAGATATAGCTTTTATCAATGTTTGCCTTAAAAATATTAACATTTCATTGACCAATCATCCGTAAGCACTTCATTAGCATAATATGTTCTGTCATAAACCGCACTTATTAAATAATCGTTTATAGCACTTCAACTAGCCTCGTTTGGTAAAAAGCTAGCCTTCATTTTATGTAACCACACGTAATATTGTAATAATTACGCTTTTGTAATGACGTAATAATTTAGTACATTTAGTACAAACAGTTTGATTTTATATTTGTTAGTCAGTTATGCCAAGTTATAGGCTACCAAGTCATATGCTATGTTATGCCTAAGGTTGAGGAAACTCCTCATTAGAAAAAAAGCGAACCAAGCATTAATATAATTCCATTGCAAAAGCTTACGGCATTATGTAAGCCTTATGTATGGAGTGAAATATGCAGCTTACTTGAAACAAATAATATTATGAAAATGATAGCTTCTCATGTGTATGTAAGGAATCCGCTGTTGCATAAGTTACTTGGGTATAATAAAGAAGTTTCTTGAGAATTTCTACAATTTTATAAATTTGTTGCAGGTGAAATGATATCAATATGATGCACAAAATCAAGAGATAGATCCTGAGACAACCTTTCTAAGTCATGTACTATTAATGGCGCAACCTCTGACTAGAAAACGAAGCTGGTATCCCATATGATTCAATTCTTCAGGTTGATAAAATACAAATCAAGAAGATCAACAGCATGCGAGCACAATTTTGTTTCTAATTGCATATAAAATAACAATAGTGTATCAGATTATATAGTGATATATAAACAGACAGTATTATTGGTATAAGGAGATACTATAATAATTCTTGTAGTAGAGTTTCGCGCCTATAAAGCTAAAAAGGAAAATGTAGTACATAACAGTTCAAGCCAATCCCATAGTGAGATAATATGTAAAATGCTACCAACATAGTAAAATTTTGCTGTGCAGAGCAGCATGTTTTATAGTTAATTACAACCATCTCAAAATGCTTGGTAGGATTAAACCTACTGTTCCCGTTACCGAAGCAAGCAGAAACAGCCAAAATAATCTGTCATCTAATGCTGTTGCTATAGCCTCCCATTGTTCTTTGATTGCTTGTACATCAAATTCGACATGAGATTCGCATTTTTCAACGCTTTGCTTTTCTTCTTGTAATTGTTTTACATTTCGTTCTCTCAAATTATGTGAAAGATTTTCTACGGCAGAGGAATTTATTTTACACATGCCTGGCTCATAAATAGGTTCGCGAAATCCATAGGTCTGTTTTTGTGAAGATACGCCCGTTAGTCTAAGCAGCCATTTTGGAGCAGATTTTTGTATTTTATTGCTGCCTTTATGAAACATCCTGATAACAAAACAACTGAAGACCAGATTGAGAGCACCAACTAGAGTTAAAACGAAATACAAAATGCTGAGCCTAGCAAAACGATCTGAGTTCCTCGGTAATGAATCGCTAACAAGCTGTGAAAACAATGTAATTGAAAGGAAAATTGTAATTGATAAACTAATTCTTTCTCCTGATTGAGGTGGTAGGTAAAACGATAAAAGTAGTAAAGCCATTAAAATCAAACAAGGTCCAACATTGTTGATTAAATAAAACATCGGTTTTCTTCTCAAATGAATGCTGAGAGTAATATCAACGAACGGAACAGGAAATCCATTGTAACTTTTTGAATTCCGATTTACTGCTGTTTTTTCTATTTCCCATTCTGTGTTTTCAACATAAGTACTCGTGATAATCGGAACATCATAGTTTGTTTCCATATCAATTTTTGATTCGTCACTGCCCCATGACCCAAACGTCAGATTACATACTTGTCGATCGAATGGAAAATCAGTAATTTGAAGATTGCACGTGGTTGTATAAACATTAGGAAAATTCCAATGATTGTAGCCATCTGGTGCTATATTTACAGACGTGCTATGCTTGTCATCTCCACCAGAAAGGCTACTTGGTGCCCTGAAAACGAAAGTTCAAGATTTAATATACAATCAACGTGCGTGCACTGACGAGGATTCGAGCCCCAGCCTCCCGCACAAAGTGAGGACACCCTGCCTACGAGCCAGTGCACAGTACTCTAATGTAAGTTGTCACTTTTGAAATAATCTACTTTGATATCAATTAACAGAAGCAGTCACACTACACATGATTTGCTATTAGCTACTGATAATAAAAGAGAATAAAATATTATTGAATTGTTTTTTGCGAGTTAAGTTTTGATGATGCGTTTTTAACATTCAAAATGAGATCTTGATAATTTGCATTGTTAATCTCAATTTCATTATTAATTTCCATCTATTTGTTGGTATCATAATTAGCAAAGGTAGCAAAGAGAAATTACATAGTCATACAATTTTACACTAATACTATAGAGCCAGTATGAAAAGAGTATTGGAAATAATCAAGATTTTAGTAAAGTTTAATTGAAACTTTTCCTGCTACATTGACCAAAAAGTAGATAAAATCTATTGCTGGAATCTGGTTTCCTGTTTGTTTCTATATGATAATATCAGGGGGTGTTAAATCTTGAATAGTCGACTTATCAGGTACGAATGTCGGACGAGCTCCTTCTTTGAAGTTGATCGTACAATTAATTAAGTAAATATACATAATATTTACATAAATACATAGGTTTCTTATAGTAATTCTAACAATCTTTACTGAAATTGAAAATCGTCATTCGAATTAGAAGATAATATTGGCATACATATATCTCATCTAGCGACATAACGGCGAGGAAACAACTGGAATTAAATATGGGAAAGGGGAGCTGGACTTGAAGGGAAATTCATCCGAACCATGAGATCGATCACAATATAACCATCATATTTGACAGAATAAGAAAAATAAGGATTGATTATTAATATATATGAAAAAAAAAAATTCTGGAAGAGCCACTTCTTCGGTCTGCTCGCCTCCCACCTCGAAGGAAGGAAGGACGATTTCCCTCACTGCTCCAGCGGCCCTGAAAATGGCCCAGAAGCAATGATCTAAATGGTATAGAATAAACCAAATCACAATAGTTTGACTCAAATTAAGTAGAAATAAAATAATGTAATTAAAATGGATCATTCTGAATCCTTATTATCACTTTGATTAAATTTCATATCTAAAACACAGGCTAACTTTCAACTTATTCAAACGTTTACTTACAACATTTTTCTGCCATCCAATCTGCACGGACCAATTTCCGCTATTTCACATTTACTTTGACCAGAAAATGTAAGGTTTGCTAGACTGTCATCGCATGCACGTTTTGCAGAATTATATGTCCTAGTTTCACTATTTACAAAGTCCTATCCCCTATAATTCATGAGTTACAGGAGATTGTCGTACGGGAAATGATGTCATCTGAGCAAGCCATAGCCCTTGAGTAAAGATACTTACCACACTTTTCAGAACTTTTGTCCGGTGAACAACTTTTGTCCGGTGAACATGAAACCGATCAATTTTTAACAATGAAAAATACTTATGGAATATTCTAATCGAAAGATGTCCTTGCGATATATATAGTTTAGGATTCCACTATATTGGATAGAAGTCGAACCGGATAAGTATTGTGCCATTGGGCTAAAAATATATCGCATTGATTCATGGGGTACACTAGCATAACCATGATGAATACACAGCTGGAATCATCTCGCATTAGATAATTCATACTGGATCAATTTTTACCCCAGTACGTTCGTAGCATAGTGGAGTTTGCTCGGCTAGAGAAAACCTATAGCTTGCGTGCAGACATACTGTTTTCCTTCGTCAATGTAAGGTCTGCGAAACGCTGGCAAAATCTAAGTTCAGGATGACATTGCAGTTCCTCAACATAACCAATGCTCTGTCCTTAGTAATTGAGACGGTGATGCCCTACTGAAGTCACCCGTACCGCTCCTCCTTTTCAAGAAGAGTGGCTCTTTTCGCTCAGACCAATGATATTAAATACTCTTTATTGATCTCAGATCACGCGACACTGCAGGTCGATTTCAACAGATTTCATGGTAGATTGGCCTTGATTGTCAATGCGCAACGATACGCCGCAGCTACACAATTCAAATCCCTCTGGACCATTCCCATCAGCCATCCTTAGATGGTACTGATTTGATGTTTCAGATAAGTCAAGGCTGAGTTAACCTCCGGGGGATTTGAACCACAGTCGATCAGATATGACCAGATCTGAAGTTCGGTTTCTCTGCCATCTGAGCTAATCCTCCGTCCTTCGTGACCAAGGAAAATCAATTGAGTTAATAGAAGGTCGATTCGATTGAAGCTGATTGGTCTTATCAATTTTTGTTAGGCCACAGGATCGTGAACTGAGGTTCTGCCAGCGTTTTACAGACCCTACATTGACGAAGGAAAACAGTAGATTCACGCAGGCTATAGCTTTGCTCGGTTAAAGAAACCCTGGCACTCGGGGTTACTTTGGTATAGTGTAATTCGAAGTCCTAACTGGTATGAAAATCACTACCCTCGGATGTCTATCTTGGATCTTGGTGTATTGGAATCCCAGCCGATGACTCTAACATCATTGTCTAGATATGAACTCATGACATGTAAATTTGACTCAAGTAATGGTATCACATAAATTGTACAGGCAAGAATGACTCTTAATCTTTTCGCAATGCAAGGATCATTTACAGAAAAATCTGTAATTTGGGATTTTAGGAATATTCTCAAAATCGTCGCATACATGTACAAAAATAATCAAAGTACACCTCTCTGCGATTTATTAATACAACACATTTACTAATAAATAACTACTACATAATACAGTTTCATTATGATGCAGGACGATCTATCATGAAACTATAAGCTTCCATTTGGATAGAAACTCCAGTAATGCGGTGTTATACTACTCAAACCTTGACTTACGAGTTGTGCGGCAGGATATCAGGAATCCATAAATAATCAGAAGGAATTTGAACTTGATCAATTCCATTTCAATCACTCGTATTCCAAACTAGATATTCATTGTACCATGTCTGCAAGTATACAAGAGTGATCATCAATCATGCATTTCCTAGAAATGTTCCGTTACGTTATCATAACAAGAAAATTGAAACAACTCTATGAAAAATGTGGGAGGAGGTTTACCTCAGATGGCAGAGCAACCGAACTTCAGAGATCGGATTATATCTGATCGACTGTGGTTCAAATCCCCCCCACCTAAGGTCAACTCAGCCTTGACTTTATCTGAAACATCAAATGAGTACCATGTGAGGATGGCGGATGGAATGGTCCAGAGTAGCTGCGTGCATTGTGAGTAGCTGCGGCGCATCGTTGCGCATTGACAATCAAGACCTATCTGCCATGAAATCTGTTGACATTGATCTGCAGTGTCGCGGCTGAGATCAACAAAGAGCGTTTTAAATCATTGCTCTCAGCGAAAAAAGCCACTCATCTAGAAATAGAGGAGTGGTACGGGTGTCTTCGGTAGGGCGACACCGTCTACATTACTTTTATGAAAAATGTAGATATTTAAATGAAGATTGAATTGCAATGATCGAATATTAACAATCCACCTATCTCTCCATCTAGAAACGAGTGAATGCTGTTCATTCACAACCACCAATATAGACCAAGCGCTACAAAATTGAAACGGCAGTTTTCTTCGGGCAACATGAAATTCACATAAAATGTTCATAATAATATCATCATAAATACTCTCCCGTTTCTTGTTTTAGTCAAATTCTATTGTGGAGCTCACCAGCGATGAATTTATAAATAATTTCACTGTCAGAGCCCTCTTAATTCATACATTTTGTGTTTTCGTCATGCTTCTATGGATTCGCAAAATCTTGGGAGAACAAAAGAATCAAAGACCATAAAGCTCACATGCAGCATTTCCTCGAAATGATAAGAAGGCTTTGACCGTGAATGGTTTGAGGGTTTACAATAAAATTTAATCAAAACACGAAATAGGGAATTGTTTAGAATATTTTTATGAACACCTTAATGTGATTTTCAAGCTGTCCAGAGAAACCTACCGTTTTAGTTTGGTAGCGCTCGGTCCAATACACTCTCGATCGGCTATCACAGTAACTGCCAGGATATTACATAATTCACATATGATAATGATACGATATTGGCACCATATATACGTCAGCCAGTCATTGGCAAGAGAGCACTTTTTGGCAGAACAATAGCATTCGAAAATTTCTCGAGCTTTACAACGGTTTTTACATAAGGGAGAACCACAGGGGTTATCAGTCTTTTCTTCAAATAATTCTCGATGGATTCACTGAAAACCATTGAAAAACTTTATCGGAATATATCTGTGTTTATATCTCAAATTATTGAATGAAGTTATCATTCAAATTATTATAGCTCATTGCTGTCATTACTACCTACGCTTCTTTTCATTTCAAGACATTAAATATACATGGAAAATGTTTATAATGAATTGTTATCTAACCTTTGTCACCCATAGTTTTAAAGTCAATGTCTGCTCCTTCTCGTTCTAAAAGTATGAAAAGCAAACATCAAATGGTCGTTTAAAGGATTACAGTAAATACAGTATGTTTTCTTCTTAACTAGCGGATAAATACTGCCATATAACAGCATTTTAATAATTTATATGAATTTTGAATCATTTTGTTTTAATTTGCAAATGACGAAGTGGGGGTTTGAGTATATTTTGACTTTTACTTTGAGTATTTCAAAAACATTTGAAGACAAAGCAGAACCTCGCCTCGAAGTTACGCCTGGCACTTCGAGAACCTCTTGAAGAAAATGTTTTACTTACCATCATAAATACCGTTTTGTCAGGGAAACAACAAGTACCGGGTCAGTGGCGAAGATCAGCTGTCGTCACCGTCAACAAGAACTCGTCTAGAGACCTAGACCAACAGAGGGGTCACTTTAAGTTTTACTGCAGGGAAAGATAATAATAAGATTCTATTCTACGTAAATGACTGCGGCGTCAGTAATTGACCCATATTGAAGATATAATCAAAATGGTGGCAAGAATAGCTGGTCAACTTTAGGCCAAATTCTATCAGCTAGGATATTGTTAGACGGCTGTAGGACACATCAAAACGACATTGTTGCAATTTTCATTGACTTCGAAAAGGCCTTTGACTCTGTGTTAATATGCAGAATCCCAGAAATATTAGATTTCTATAATGTACCTATTGTTCTTATCGATGCTATTATGTCTTTTTATTCTTCTACTTCGGCTTTTGTTAGAACTCACTATGGTGATACTGACGGTTTCCCGACATCATGTGGCGTACTACAGGGTGACACATTGTCCCCTTTTTTATTTACTCTATTTATTGATTATGTTTTTCTTATTTCATGCCCTGACTCTTCCGGTTTTACCCTTGGTCGTCGTAGGTCTTCATGTCATCCAGAGCGCAGCATATCGGACCTCCCATTCGTTGACGATATTGCCATCTTAACAAATATCATATCTGATGCACAACAACGCCTCGATGAAGTTGAACGGGTTGGTAAAACGGTAGGCTTGACAATTAACATGGCTAAGACGAAATTTATTGCTTTGGGCATAAAACAGACACACCTTGCTACATCAAATGGCGACATAGAGCGTGTAGATTGGTTCAAGTACCTAGTTTCTGTACTTCCATCTTCTTCAGACGATTTAACCCAGCGTAGAGGTGTAAATAGAGGATTGGGTATTATTCCTGTTGTTAATAATATATAGGCATGGCACCTAGTTAGTAATTATATGTATGTTGTAGCCTCACGTGAGATCGATAGGCATTTGTTGGGAGTAAGCC
This sequence comes from Haliclystus octoradiatus, assembly GCA_916610825.1. Lineage (NCBI taxonomy): Eukaryota > Metazoa > Cnidaria > Staurozoa > Stauromedusae > Haliclystidae > Haliclystus > Haliclystus octoradiatus. The sequence goes on along the minus strand of OU744449.1, from coordinate 23,743,466 downwards.
ACTGGAATTATATTGTTAATTTGTTGAATATCTTAGAGGCCTCATTTATAGATATTCTTTGTATTACGGACTCGATGTTTGATTTAACTTAGATCTTGTCATTATACAGTCCTACAATTGTGTTCCCTTAAGACCACATTTTTACATGGTTCGTCGAACCGGAGTCCAATTTGATTGGTAAAAATCTAGAAATTTAATTGCGCAGTCACTATTTGTTCTCGAGTCATATATATTTAAGGCGTTTCGGTGCCGATTTGCATGGATTGTCCTCTCTATCACTTTATTTTTTAAATCTTTATTATTACAGTACTGATCTCTTCATTTTGCACCTTTTTTAAAAAAGACCTTTGAATTTTCAAACATTAAGAATCGTACCCAATCCTCTATCCGCACTTTTACATAGAGACCATTAGAGGTCTAAAGAAATTCTGGGCGTCCGATGTCAACACTGATGTTAAGTTACGACTGTTCAGACACACGATAGAAGCTGTTCTATTATATGCATCTGAACATGGGTTATATCAATCATGGCACTATCGAACCGACTTGACTCAGCTTATGACTCCATACTTCGGCTTGATGCTTCGGCATGTTTTTGGAATACATTGGCCCAACTTACTGTCTACTGCTAAACTTAGGGGACTTTCCCCTTCTGCCTCTGCTATCTCTCATCAACGTCTTTTTTAGGTCACATGGCAACAGAAGGAGATGTTTAGACGGGGCTATGGGAGAGTAGTATCTTTTCAAAATGTTTTGTATCGTGAATTGTGTTATTTACAAGTTTCGTTGTCAGCTATGTCTGACCGTGATTTGTGGCGTTCTTTGTGTAGTAGCAAATACGTAAGTCGTAAGAGGACCGGCACACTCCAATAATGTGACTGCCTATACTACTACTACTACTACTACTACTACTACTACTACTACTACTACTACTACTACTACTACTACTACTACTACTACTACTACTACTGCTACTACTACTACTACTACTACTACTACTACTACTACTACTACTACTACTACTACTACTACTACTACTACTACTACTACTACTACTACTACTACTACTACTACTACTACTACTACTACTACTACTACTACTACAAAGTTAAAAATCTTCAACCTCCAATCACAATTCATCCCTTGTCTTGTCAGGCTCTTACAAAAGGCTTTGCCTTCTGTAATCCTAGAGGCATTTCAACATTTTCTTCTGAATGTTTTTTCACCTTCTGGAAGCTAGGATTCCTGGTTTTGGGATTCCTAATTTGACTCTATGTCTGGTAAAAAATGTCAAAACTTTCTCGGGATAATAGTTGTCGTTGAAATTATTTGGTTATTTTGATAATTTTAGAAATTGGTAGAGTGACCTTTACAATGACCCTATTGTTTCAATCGTAGATATCAAAGTTTGCTGTTGAGTCTCTCAAGAAAATTAAGACTGCTTTGTAGTTGCATTATAACCAGAGTCATCTCTTTATAAGAGTTGGGACACTCTTTCATGTTCCGCTCTCGGCTCCCATTGGATAGATCACATGATTTTGTGAACGCCATTTTCGTTCCGTCAAACCCAGGCTCAGGAAATTTCAACAAAGCCCGCGAAAATAATTTAATAAATTCGAAAAACTTTTCATTCAAAAGCAAAACATAGTTTTCAATGGAACAAAAATGACGATTTTCGAGCCTCAAAATTTGCGTGTCCCAACTCTTATAATTAGATGGATCTGATTATAACGGGTTGATATTTTTATTCTGAATAAAGTTTCCGCTTACCACAGCCAAAATTTGATTAACTTTTGTATGAAATGTAACAAGAACGGTCGCACTGTAGTTGTCAACTGGTCTTGAGAATCTGCTGAAGTTCGCTAGCAATGAATCAATCAACTGCTGTTCTACATCTTTATAAGGTGCACCTATACACAGAAAAATAAGTAAATATAGATTATTTTATGCAATATTGTTTACTTATAAAAAAAATAACGCAGAGGTCTGTAATATTTGAAAATAATTTATATTCATAACTTGTATCCATTATATGATATTTACAGTGAATGGCAAATTTGCATAATAGTTTAAAAGAAATATATAATATAATTTAATGAATTAATTTTTCTACATATTAAACAATAGGTGAGACTAAGAATACGAGTACATAGAGAAAACATATGTTACGGACCCGGTTACGGAAACAGTACAATATAATGAGATGTTACATAAATTTACAACAAAACAATTTCGATTCAAAGAGTCATTGGCTCAGCTAGGGATTCCACTATGCCAGATAGAAATCGTACCGGCCAAGTTCTCTAAGTTATCAAGTCATAGGTGTTATTAATAAAGTGCAAACCTCTGTGTTATTAATAAAGTGCAAACCTCTGTGTTACTTTATTGTTAACATTAACATTATCATCATCATATATTTATTAAGAGCCTGGTAAGTCATAGGCTTTTTTAATACAGGGCTGATGACAAACCCGGGTGACAAACTTTATACTTTAAAATGTAAACTTTAAACTTTATGAAGTACAGTATATAATAGGTAGCCGCGGTCATTCAACGAGTTGTTTTGATGTTGAAATGCTTCTGTACTGTACTGTGCTCTATAGGTGGGGTAATAAAATGAAGGCACTATATTTCAGTTCAAAAAACTGGAATCCATGAGATCAATTGGTATATAAGACGTAAATAGGTTTAACCATGGTTTAACCTAGAAGCAGAGAAGTGTATGCAGTACTTTGTCAGTGAACGAGGGACTTCTTCATAATAAAAGCTGAATGGAGCAAAGGACTAGGAATTAGACACTAGAGGTGAAAAAATTCATCACATGAAAAATGCTCCCATTGAACCTATTAATATAACCACTTATTAATCAATGTACTTTGCCTTTTATGAGTTAAATTTAATGTTCATACCTTCTATACATCTTCTCTGAAATTCCAATGACAATATGATGAAGAAGCAAAGTTGCATCACAATTGAGCTACGTGTTTTATATTTTTTATCCATGATTTCAGCCAAAGATGAAGAAATAAAATAATATATTATCGCGCTATTTGACTAGTTTGGTGTGTATGACATATGTGTGACTCTGCTTCAGTTTTAAATAGCAGCTGATGTTTCTAATACAAATGCCGTTTAATAATTCTATTGTATTTGTTTAACCATTGCGAAATCTACAGGTAGTTAATTACACTGCTTTCGTTCATATTTATCAGAAGCGCAGAGCACCATGGAGAGCTAAAGATGTTTCATCAATTCATCAAAATCTCATTCATTAATATATAATTCATGTAATTATATAACTTGAATAAACAACATGCACGTATAATTAAGCCATTAATCGCAACTCGGAAAAGCACGATATTCCTGTAGTAGATTGTTTTATATCTATTGTCTTATCCAGAATGTATTTCCTTTGTTAACTGTATAGCTTCCGTTTGTAATCACGCATACCTTGCAATGTAAAACTGCCTGTAATGTATTAGTTCTCTTCACGTCTGCCTTTCGTGGCGACAACATCTACATTAGCAAAGCTGGTCCACCTTCATAGAGGCTCTGTTTATCAACGGTCATATTAACCCTCATTCATCCTCTCCCTGTTGGTGGCCATCTACAGTTATTATTATTATTATCAAATACATCTAATCAACATCTATGCATGTGTGGTGGTATCTATCAATACGTCGTACATTCCACCCGCTACATTCCTACTAATCTGTAACCTGCATGGCTACTTTTGCTAGTCTGCCCGCAGACTCTCCGTAAATCGGGAACTCAAAACAGTATATAGGCAGTCTACTGTTTTACCCAAGGTTTTACCAAGTTTTTTCTGATCTACATAGAGATTCTGCAAGCAGGCTATAAATGGCTTTGGAAGAATAAAGTATGCTGCATGATGGGACTTTATGCTGCATAATGAATTATTCTCTGGTCAATTCCTTGTTAAACAATTGTCGATAATTGCAATAAAGATCGTTGGCAATTTTTACTTGCAGTGGCTTTACACGCTGTATAGGATTTATTGTAATGTCATCACTCTGATTATTGATTAATCTGATTCATTGTTAAAACTTTTATTTGCTTAATATGATGGGATGATATGGTAAAGGATTACATCATTCCTGTGAGTGGGTTACCGGAATTTAGACTCACTAGTTCTCTAAATTCCAGTGACACGCACGGACAATAGCCACAATACAGAATGCTTGCAGACCTATACTGTTTTCCTTCGTCAAACCTTTTCAAAATTCTGCAGAGGAAAGCATAATTTTTGTCTGGAATTTCAATTATCGCTAACGCAAATTAAAGTCGTAATTTTCACAAACTTCGATGAAATTTCGCATCAATGTTTTGGAAATGCTGGCTGCCCAAATGAAGCCGGCATTTTCACCCAACATTATAGCAGCCGGTGCAACCAAATTCTGGCCAGCATTTCACAACTTCCGGTACCGAAAAGAAATTTCTCAAAGAGGTAATCACCTTCGATGTCATTTGATGTAGATTTTTATTTATTAAAATAATTTTCGTTCAATAATATATCATTCTTTTTGATTGTCCTTCTTTGTCCCTACTTCTTGCCCAATTTTAATTTAAACCTCTATGCATTTTAATAGCCAGTCTCTGTTGAATCGTAATTACTAGTGCTTCGTCACATGAAGAGTATACACTGTCGTGATTGTGTCTCCATCGGAGAAATATTAAAATCATTTGAAAATTTCGAATAGCAACAACTGCTACATAAATGACAGACTCTATGAACTGATAAATAAACGTTTTCACAAGTGAGCCCGCGAAAATCCACTGTATCCAATGCTAATACAGACGTCCTTTATGTTGTTTATTGGAAACATTAATGGGATTTTACTATTTTTCTACGATGGAAGACACAGCCACAGCTACGACAGTTCATATACCCTCTATTCATAATGACGAAGAAAGTACTTATAAACGATTAAACAGAGAGTGTTGTTATTTGTTAAACTGTAGTGTCTGTAGCAATTGCAAACGAGGCAGAGAAAAAAGGACAACCAAAACGATATTATTTTAACTCAAGCCAACATTAAATGTTCAAGGTTCTTCAATTAGAGCTAGAGTTTTTAGATTTTTGAAATATTTCATTGAAAAATAATTTATAGCTACAGTTTCCATAGGTTCTTTCTAGATTTTCCCTGCGATATGGACTTTAACATATTCAAAATTTAATTAGATCAATTTCTTGGCTTTGTATTCCTAAATACCTTTGATTTTAATTTCTTCAGTATTCAGTAATACGTTTGCATGTACATTCTCCCACAAGGGACAAACTTCTTTTACAATAAATTTGTAATTTTATAATTTATAAATATTCACTTGAGAATGGCGCAAGAAAATGCGTTGAAACGTTGAGACAAATAGATTTTTTGTAACTTTCAAGAAATCCTGATAAATGAATGAGGAATGAGGCTAGGATTTTACTGACTTTTGGGATAGGTATTTAAAATAATTTTTGTCTAAAATACGTTTGTCTCAATGTTTACTTAAGAGTTCACAGACTTCACACCACACAGAAGCGCAGTCTCAACCGTATATCAACAACAATAGTTTGGCACACGAATAATCTGCCTCTTATTCAACTAAAAGAGAGGCATTTCCAAGTGGACGCACACGTGCAAGAAATTTACGAATTTGTGGTTGGCACTTGGCAAGTTGGCTAGAGACTGCTGTATTCCCACATTATTAATTGTATTCCGTAGCATCTCAACATGGAAGACAGTGCTACTATTGAAGAAATCAGCGATAATGAAGTGAGCAACATATTTTCAATCTAGGTTAACTTGTGTACGCCGACAATCCCGACTGTCCCGACATGATCGACATCGTTACATCTACATGGTCACATCACATGGCGACATCCATGAATTGATGACTGCGTCACTACGACTGCGATAGTTTATAGGCCTATCAATTAATGATAGCATTAGGCTCATGAGCCTTGTAAAGAGTCTATTTTTGATTTGCTCAAAGGCTCACTACGTTTATGACCATTTTACTTGATGGTTTATTATGCAAATGTTTTGTTCACATTATTATAAAAATAAATTATAATAACAATTCACACTGATTCATGAAAGAAATTAAATTATTATGATTCAAAACAAGACAATAGAAACTCATTTATTTTACGTTGAAAGTGAAACTACAAGAAGATGAACACCTGTTCAACAGTCAATACCAATAAAAGTAGGTTGCTACTACTAGTACTATTAAATGAGATGAGCTGAGCACAAAATTTACCAATTATTATTTACCAGGTTAGGCCTATGTAAAATAATCGGCCGATAAATGAGTATGCAACCTAACAAAAATCCTATTTTAAATTAATCCTATTGAAAATTGAAGTTTTTTTTATTGCAATTTATGATTTATATTGATTTGAATTGTCATGAAAATCATAGTAAATAGATCATTTAAAGGAGCAAAAATGACCGGCAGGCGCTACACACTTAGGATTACGTGCACGCTTATTGTTATAACACAATGTTCATTGTTGACATGAATTTTATTACAAGTTAGGCCTGCGTATAACGATTGTTTCAAAGCGAGACGGTTGAATTACGCTAAGCATAAATTCAACTTGTGCTTGCAGCGGTCGCCGGTCAATCTTGCCCCTTTAAATGAATGTAAAACTTTTAAAATATTAAGTTAGATAACAATTTACAGGTACTGTACTGGGTTAGGCCAAGATCCCCACTTACAGTATCCACTACCGTACCAATTAGAGCCACCTATTTACAAGAGTTGGGACACTCTTTCCTTTCAGCTCCAATTGGACAGATGCCTGCCATGCGATTTTTTGGATTTTTATAATGTATTTTTATTTTTTATAGTGCAACAGAATGAAATTTGATCAAAGCGCTCAAAAATAATATTATGAAATTGAATAATTTTTTGTTCTAAAACAAAACCAACCTTGTTTTCCATGGAACGAAAATGACTTTTTCGAGCCTCAAAAATTGCGTGTATCCCAACTCTTATAACTAGATTGCTCTGGTACAAACATTTAAATGACCTCATTAAATAATTTGTCATTATTTTTAGGCAGAAGCAATTAAAAAGGATCCTTATGCTGATGTTCCAGATGAAACATTAGGGGAGAGGCTGTACGGCCTCACTGAAATGTTCCCAGGTGCTCTCACTAATGGCACAGCCAAGGGATATGCAATGACTAAAAAAGGGGCTGGTCATTTATACAGGTTTACAAGATCAGCTATGTGGATACTTGGGACATCGTTTGTTGTTCTTGCATTGCCTGTGATTATGGAAGTTGAAAAAGTACAAACAGAAGAAGCACAACTCATGCAACAGCGACAGGTAAAGCCCAGTTTACACAATAAAATTGCCTGTGACCAGGGTCCGACAAAATGTTTTACCTTCCGCAAACCTCAACCTTTTAGATAAACGTTTGAGTAACTGGAATGACAAAGAATCGTAGAACGAAATTTTATATTTTATATTTTTCTAATAATTTTAATTAATGTATTCAGCATTTTGCTTTTTCCTTCTGAATTTTGGTGGCCTTCCGCAAACCAGGTTTCCAAGTTTCCGGACTTTGTCGGACCCTGCCTGTGACTTATTTAATGTGTCACAAAATGTTTAACTGAATAGACTTCCATCGCATAGATGTTTCACACAAAAATGTGTCATATTTCGCTATATATACACGGTCCCATTTCATGTATCGCAAGGGAATGTGTCACAGGAAATGTGCTTGTGTAAACTGGGCTTAAGTCTTGAGTTAATTTAAAATGCCCACATTTTTATGTACTACTAAGTTGAGTCAAGTTATAAGCTCAAGCAATGATATCCTATCTGATGCTCAATTTTATCTTCCTCAGATTTTGCTTGGTCCAGGGGCCGCTGGTGGAAGTGGTGCTCCTCCACTCAATTTACAACCTCAAAGACGGTGATGTGTTTGCATAACCTATTATCATAATTAAATGAACTTCAATCAATCAAGTGAAGGTATACTAGTGGCGCCTTTATGGTCATGTGTGCCAGTGTTTTGAAATGTTGTTAACGCATGTCAAACAATTTCCGTTAAATGAATTTTTTTAGCAAATAATGTAATTTTATTATACCTATACATTATGCTGTTAATTAATAGCCTGTCGTTTTGCTTGAGAATGACTGTTACAATTACATTGATTTCTTATTCAATTACCAAGTGATTGATCTTAACATTTATAAATATATTCTTATCTTATTGATATTGTTGCTTTATAAGAAAGCCAATTGATGCTCGTTTGTTCCAGCAGTGAAACTTGTATATGTAAACAATTAGCTATAAGAGGTAGAGAAACTGACCACTACATTAGCCTAGCTCCACAAGGCCCACTATTCCGCTACGTACCTGCGCTCATCTTCGCCCTATACGCATCAGCCGCAGGTCAAGTGAAGTACAGGGGCATGTGGCACAGGTCTACCACTACATATGCAGACCTAATTTAATAGAGAATTCTATGTTTTATGCATTGCAAGAACGACCACTATAAACAGGTGACCGCTGTATAGAGGTGACCATTACAACACGATTGATTGTAACCGAATCCAGATTTAGACATTGGCATAAAATAATAAAGGATGCATAAAATGAGAAACGAAGAATGAAAGTTAAAGCATAAAATGATAAACGACGCATAAAAATGACGAACGTTGAATTTTAGCGGGAATGTCACGCCATGTACAGAATATGCGGTAAATAAAGTTAGTATCGATACGTCAAAAACCATGATAGAGTGCATTGACGCATTTTTGACTCCTTTGCCGCTTATATTTCCGCTGGTATTTCCCTCGGGCCTTGACTTGCCCAAGTCTCACTTTTACTTTGACGATTTTGATATGTTGGTAAGCTTAACGCTCGTCAAAGTGCGGTATATCAAAGCGGGACTTAAAGATCAGTCAACTTCGGGCCTATTCAATAATTTTATTTTCTCATAAACACGCTAACGAAACACAGTTAAAAATTTACCGCAAGCACTAGATCCGGCATTAATAAATTGTTGAAGTATAAAAATAAAGATATGAATATTTATAATTTACATACATCACGGGCTATAATCATTTAGATTAATAATAGCTTTGTTTATTTTGTTTATTTATGGGAATTAAAACAATAAAAATTGACTTACTGGTATTATCATTATAACCGCAAGCAAGAGATTGACTAGAAATATTTTATTGATGAGATCAGAAAGTGATAACGAAAGTTAGAGAACGAATAAATTGTAAATTGCTTCGAACGATGTAAAACTGAGGAGACTACTGTGTTAGTTATGGAAGCCGATTGTCAGTTTTTCGGTGTAAAATTACACATGAACAGATCTGCTGTTTATAGTTCTGGTGAACACGGTTATGTTATTGCCGGAGTAATTGTCCAGGGTCTTTTAGACATCATAGCAATACCTCTTGGTATTATGGCTTTGTATATTTTATATCATTGTCATCGTATTACCATTATATCTAAAGCTATTTTATACAATGTTATTATTACGGATTTAATATTTTGTATAATAACACAACCATTATTATTAATACAGAATATTTTATTTATTTCATCTACAGTAACTATAACACCATGTTGGGTAGTGTTGACTAATGTCATCGTTTCACCGTATTCTATTACAATGGCTTATATTAATATTATTTTGGCTACAACTGATCGTTATATTGCTATAAGTTATCCATTTGTTTATAATCGATGGGTTACTAAAAGAAATGCTTTACTGATTCTGTTACTATCATGGTTATTTTCTACTCTATTATTTGTATTCCAAATGCATATTACTTTACATGATATTTCTATGTGGATTAGAAGTATTATACCATTTATTGCTGTATTCTGGGCTATTTTAGCTTATTTTAAATTATTTAGACTTGCAAGGAAGTTGGATAAAGAACACAATATTAAATTAGGCTCTAAAGCTGATGTAATTCCAAATAATATTTTGCAAACTAGCAATTTGGAGATATCTCTAAAAAATGGCGCATCAAATTTAGCCTCATCGATTGGAACTGTAGCTTCTGACTCTATAAAATCACTTCAATCTTCAGAATTAGAACCGGATTTATTACCAAGATATATCGACCAAAATATGGGTACAATCACGAAAGAGGATAATAGCTATAGGAAACGACATGCAATCGGACGAACTATCACGCGTGTTTTAACTATATCAAGTATTCTAGGCCTAGTGTGTCATTTACCAACTCAATTCTCATTATTTGATGTCCTTTTCTCAAACAGAAAACCAGGTAACCGAAGACAGATAATAACATTTTGGCTTTGGACACTAATGGTGATTAATACTGTTTTAAATCCAATTTGTTATTTCACACTTAATAGAGGGCTACGCAAGACTATGTTAAAAGTATTTAGAAGAAAATAGTTACCGTAGTACACAGACGGATATATACCTCAAGAAGAGACTGACCGAAATCGTAATTGCTGTTTAAGTTTATAAGTCTAAAAGTTGAGTTTATAGACTTTATCTAATTCTACGAACCCTATATTATAAATGTCTGTTTTCCTGTCCGATTATACGTATGTGTTGTTATAGTAATTAATCAGTCCTTTGAAAAAAAGTTATATGTATTTATCTTGAAGGTTTCTGAATAAACGATGATGATGATGATGCAGCAGGCTGCACGTGTCTTGCATAATTAGTCTCCTGGTCCCGTTCAGAATCACAATCGAACTTCGTAGTTAAGAATTAAGTAATACTATATCAATTAATATCACAATTTGATGGAACAAGATTTACGAGGTCTGCACGCAGGCTAGAATAGAGATGAATTGTGGTCATCGGAAGGTCTATTCTACAATAACGTCACTTTTACGCAGCGGTTTGTATTAAAGGATCGCCGATTTTTGATATGATTGAAAGTGACGCAGTCGCACACTTTACTGTAAACCTATTATTGCATGATTATTGGGAGCAATAGTTTGGCAACTGATTTTCGTCATTATTTGATAACAAGTGTTGATCAACAGATCTGAGATATATAGATACTAATACGTAACTATATTTATCTATCAATAAGTAATTACCTAACAAACAAAACCTCAAAATCAAAAGCATTGACATTTCCCTGTATAAAAACAAAGCAAGCCACTTACATTAGTACATATCTGAGAAATAATCCGTCCAATGGTTTGTTGTGATACAGGGCAATTATGCTTTTGATTTTGAGTTTGGGTGGGACTTAATGTCCTTTATAAACTACAGGTGCTATTATTGTAGTTTATAATTTGATATGTAGGAGGATAATAACATTGAGATTAATTAAGATTATCTTGGATACAAATTTTGAAGGATTCAGCAAAAATATATCAAACGATTTCGGTTGCTATGACAATACCATTATAATGACGTCATTGAAGTTTGACGGGTGCAGTCACAAACAAAACTTTTTAAGTTGTACTTTACTTTTGAGACTTTGAGAGGCAACTTGCTTACTATGCCTTGATTAGAACTTCGTTTTGGACGTGCGACAACTAACTAGACCATACAGGTGGTAAGAGCTTGATAATAGTCGTAATATATTCGCTTTGCACGTAGCTAGTTTTGTGTATTTTTTTATTGGAGCACAAGACTTAGAGCTCGTTGAATATTGATGTCATATCCGTTGTTTTGATATTTTGGAAAAATTCAAGACAGTCCAGTTTTGCTCTGATTCAGTTGTTGTATGCATGTGTGTTGGTCGACTGAGCCATTGACATAGCTAAATAGAAACTTTCAAGTTTCTTTATCGCAAAATAAAGACAGGGTTAATCTCTTTAGCGTTGCCGTGGAGAGTTGCTTACAATCTGTATTGTTCACTGGAGAGATTTTGATTTTAACGTGAAATATGAATGAAAGCTGAAACAGTATGGCTGGTAAAAACTCATCTTTTCATGCGACGAAACGAATGAATTTATCCAAAACAAGTTTAAACGGGAACATGATAAATAATGGAGATGTACAAGAATCGTGGAGTGAGCAAAAACAACGCATGGATGAAATGTTGGAGATATTAAAATCTGAATTTCGTCAAGTTCAAACAATCGACAAGGAGTTAACTAGACAATTTATTATTTTAGGTGGGAAGATAAATAAATTAAAAGTTAATCAAAATCAACTATTAATGAAATTGGAAGAAGAAATTGCGGAAGATATATTTCAAGACGAGGAAACCACAACTAAAGAAACATTATCACTAGATACAAAATTATAATAATAAATCGACAAAGAATTTGGAAGTGCAAGGATAAACAGAGAGGTGTGGAACTTTTGACATTGTCTGCTGTATATTTTTCCTTGAAACGAGATTTTCATAACTTATAAATGTCTGTAAATATTGATAATATACGGAGTTGGTTTATTTACAAGAAATTGTATGGTTTTTCTTCAATATGTTTGAAAACAACCTGTTTCAAAAGTTAAATCCAAAGGCAAAAGATATCGTGCTGATAACTTCACATGAACACGTGTGATTCACCGCATGTTCCCCCCTTTTTGAAACCTCTTATCCAATATTTATATATTACACTCCACAAAATAATCTGGTTGATTATCATAATTTTTGTCTTTTAATTTTAATATGTTTGTTTATTATTACATAATGACCCAAGTTAGGTTTTTTGTTATCCAGGCGTTTGATCTCATGTGATCTTATCTGTAAGCTATTGTTTAGTTAAGTTTCACACGATCGGTAGACAAATTTTAACCTACACAGAATGATAATTATTATATAAACAAATCATTGACATTTTTTGTTTGTTAAGCATGTAAGCTGATTATTACTCATCATAGAGGTGTCTTGTAATTTCTAATTTGTAAATATCATTGGCTCAGTTGGGAATTTTTATCATTTTATGAAAATTATTGTGGTTCTATTTTATACATTTTAGTCTATGTCTATATACTGTTTGTATGAAAATAATTTTGGAAATAAAAGTCTTACTTTTTACACGTTGATGATGGTAGTTGTCTTATCAAATATATGAGTTATCAAAGTTGCATTTCTGAACAATTTCTGACAGACGAAAATTCAGATAGCAAAGGATTTACAATTTTCTCTTGCACTCGATACTGAGTAGGGTACTGTATCAAGAGAGTTACTCCTGTAAATGTATTCATACCTTTGATTTAACTATATACATCATTTACTGTGTACCTGGATATAAGGACCACCTCTTTGATGTGTCCAATAGCCCTTGTTCTCACTACATGTATTGTTAAAATCATAGGCTTTTCTATTTGAAACAAATTCACTGTTCAATGTTCAATTTTTCGGTTTTAGATGTGATCATTGCAAATTTTTGGTCTTGAAACTTTTCAAGGACTTTTAATTTATCCTTAAGTCATTATAATTACTTGGCATCACCAAAAAATCAATAACTCTGTTTGCCTTATGTCGGGTGGCTCTAGCATCTACAACGCACACTATTGTGTGTGCATGATTGAAGCTCTCTGTGATGATCTTAATGTTTATTTATACTGAGTTGAATTTCATGTAGCGTAGCACAATTGAATTATCTTAATGTGAACAAGAAAACTTAAGCTGTATGATTGGAGTTCGATTATTTTAATTAAATATATGATTTTTATAGTTGTATCTTATAACAAATTATTATCTTACAATTTATTCGAAATCTTAAATGTCAATCATTATAATAATTGTAATCTGAAAATAGATTATCTACCTATGTTTTTACAACACAAATTTATGAAATGCTAAAGCTATATATGCAAACCATTTACATAGATGTACCACTTTGTATTGGTATATGAACTACTCCCTGCGAAAAACAATTCAGGAGTTCATGAATAGTTCATGAACATTAAATGGCCCTAATTTTCATGAACTGTTCATGAACAGTTCAAGAACCCTCACAGATAGCTCATGAACAGTTCATGAACAATTCATGAACAATTCATGAACAGTTCATGAAAAGTTTATAAAAATTTGGGGCCATTTAAAGTTCATTAACTCCTGAACTGTTTTTCGCAGGGGACATGACCCAATAAAAGGTCTGAATAGATCCTATACCAACTTTCATATCTGCAGGCATATACTCTCTCAAACTCTCTATAATGAAAAACAGCTGCCACGGCAAATTCCATTGCATTTAATTACATGTTTATCATTGTATTTGTTTGGATGCAATGTAGCGGGTGCATTCTTTCGCATCAAATCCATACATTACAAGTAAAAATGCCTATACCAACCTTGATTTAACGTAAATTTAAACATCAGTACAATTATTATTGTAAATGCATTGACATACCACAGAGTACAAAATGCAAACAAGATTTCTTGAAAATAGATATTGGATGACTGAAAAATATTCTTCAAATGATTCCGGATGTTTGTTAATTGTTATCTTAAAATGCATAATTATTTATTTTGACTTGCTAGCATTCATAGCATCTTTAACGAAATCAAATGCGTCACCATTACCCGATGAACGACCAATGAATCCAAAATCCTGACTTTGATTTGGTCGTTGCATTGATGCCATAGATGGTTGCATCTGGGGTTGAAATTGTGGTGCATAATTAGGTTGCCTTGGAAATTGTTGATGGAAACCTGGATTGGAAAAGTTTTGATTTCCTCCATAAGAATATCTTGGTTGAGCTCCAGTTAAAAGCGGTCGTGAAGGTAATTGAGTACATTGTATACCAACGTGTTGAGATCTCAGATTTGAATTCAAATTGCCTTGAATCGCTGGTGAAGGGTGAGACATACGTATTTTTGATGTAGTTGGACTGTTTTGTCCAGCAGGTAGATGATAAATTAATGGGGTGTTAGGGACATCATTAAATGAGATTTTCTGTGGAGTTTGGTTCATCAGCCCTAACAAATCTAAATCCATCGAATTGCTTGGTATTTGTGACGTAGATCCTGGCATAGGTTGATGCGAGAAATTGTTTGATGTAGGCATTGTTGGCAATATTGGTTGATTTGAAGATCGAGATTGGTTTGTTGACATCGAAGAAAGTCCAGGAGATAATAAAGGTTGTTGATTTGTTGTTGATGTTGAGGGGCTGTCGAAGTCTAAACCAAATAAATCCAATTGTTTCTTATTTGAAGTAGATGGATTGATGGGTTCTTTTCGTATCCCATTAGCAGATAATGGCTGAGCCTGGAGGAGAATATAATTTACAATAGACAGTTAATCGCCTGTAGTAAATAATAATTAATAATACTAATATTTAGAACGTCATTAAACTAATCACACTTAGGCCTTGTTTACAAGGAGGGCGAGTAACTCGGGTGGGCGAGCTACTCTGGTCTATTGTTTATGCGCATTCTGTTTACAAGCAAAACGCAAAAGTTGTCTCCCCCCTCCGAGTAACTCGCCTACCCGAGTTACTTGCCTTGGCAGACCAAGTTACCCGCCTACCCGATACGACTTTTTGCTTTGTAACACAAATAGGTGAGTAACTCGGGTAAGCGAGTTAAAATTAAAAATGGTAGCTTGAATTTTCTGTTGTTTTGAACGCTTCTGTGGTAGACATCTGTTGTTTTCTAATCGTTTGATTTCAGCGAGTATGCTTAGATCAGCTTTAAATTATCATCAACTCGGGTAGGCAGGTTACTCGGGTTGCTCTTGTAAACACACAACACCTTTTAACTCTGTAAGGCGAGTAGCTTGCCTACCCGGGTAACTCGCCCTCCTTGTAAACAGGGCCTTAGTTGTAAATTAGGCACACATGAGTGTATTGCACAGCGTTATGATACACGTATATGATTAATAAAACAGCGTTATGAAACACGTATATGATTAGTAAAATAGAGTTACACAAGTTATCTTGATGTTTGGTCGTTTGTCTTATTTCGTCCTTGAAACTCTTTAATACAATCTTACATCACCATACTATTCTGGTATTGCTAGTAGCAGTATAGAGTACATTCACATTATATAAAAAGAAACCCACAAATCACGGTCAGACCAT
This sequence comes from Haliclystus octoradiatus, assembly GCA_916610825.1. Taxonomy (NCBI): domain Eukaryota; kingdom Metazoa; phylum Cnidaria; class Staurozoa; order Stauromedusae; family Haliclystidae; genus Haliclystus; species Haliclystus octoradiatus. The sequence continues at coordinate 23,727,489 of OU744449.1, read as the reverse complement.
AGATTATACTGTATTCTATAAACTATGGTCAGCCATAGCTAAGAAGAGAAACTTGTAAACAAGACAATTTACAATACAAAATGTTATAAAAAGATACTACTTTCCCATATACATAGATAAGTGGCATTGCTAGAAAGCTTAAAAATTATAACAACACTAATTAATTTGGACACAGAGAAAAGCTTTGACATGCTTGCAAGAAATTTAGAATTATCACTTAATAATGTAAGTAATTACTTGGGGTTAAATGGAATTTTACCAAGATTAAACCATCATCTTTAAGATGCGTGCATTGTGAGCTATTACTTTGTAGGTTAGATGAAGGGATCTGGGATTGAGGCTCAGGTTCACAGAAGGGGGTAGGTATTATGCAGTTGGTCATCTAATCTACTTTACAGTTTTTGGGCATTTTTATTTATTCCTTGCTTTGCCAGCTTGCTGCTTAGTTCATTTCAGCCAACTTCCGCAAATTCCCCTATTGTTGGTGTTGTTGTTGTTGCTATAATGCCACTATCATTGATGTTGTTATTGTTGCTATGCCATGCTATGCTAATGCTTTGGATCATGCCCCTATTGTTGGTTTTGTTGTTGTTGCTATGCTAGGCTATGATAATGCTTTGGGCCATGCCAATATCATTGATGTTGTTGCTGTTGCTATGCCATGCTATGCTAATGCTTTGGGCCATGCCGCTATTATTGGTGTTGTTGTTGTTGCTATGCTATGCTATGATAATGCTTTGGACCATGTCGCTATCATTGATGTAGTTGTTGTTGCTATGATATGCTATGCTATGGTACGATAATGCTTTGGGCCATCCCGCTTTCATTGGTGTTGGTGTTGTTGCTATGCTATGCTATGATAATGCTTTGGGCCATGCTGCTATCATTGATGTTGTTGTTGTTGCCATGCTAGGCTATGCTATCGATGACTGAGTTTAGGCTGCTGTTGCTTATTGCTGGTTAAAGTTGAAACATTTTTTCTCTCACCCTCCTCCCATTCAAAGTTAGGGTTGGTAAGTATGATTAGGAATTCCACTGACTTAACAGCTTGGTTGGTGGTGTCAGGCCTGCCTTTGTTCTGCCGGCCCTTATAATTATTGCCGCCTGCCACCTGCCACCAACCAAGCACCTGGGCCAAAACATTGTTGTAATATTAAGATGAATGGTTTAACTATTGTTTAAATATCTTGAAAACCATACAATGAATGTTTGTCATGAGTAAAACTCCAAGTGATGAATAAGTTCTGACGATTTAAAGTTGACACGTGTCACTCTTATTGACTTAGTCACATGAACTTAGGTGTAAATATCTAAGACAATATCAAAATCATTCAACAATAATTGTGGATTAAAATTTTGAATACAAATCACTACATTAAAGTTGTCGCCTTGTCTACACATATTGTTTGGTATCGGTGCTTGGATGGTGGTCTCCGTTTGTTTTGACTCGTAATCGATAGGACCTAATCTGTCTCCGCCAACAAACAAGCACCAGTCACACTGCTAAGCCAGTGGAAAAATGCCTCGGCGCTGTGGCTCGAATCTTACAATGTATAAACAAATATCAGGATGTCGTTAGTTGCCTGAAAAATAATGTTACTCGGATATTTGCGAAATCGATCGAATGAATGGGAACTATCTCTACGCCCTTATTCGATCACACCTTGTCCTCTGACAATCACGACGTCTGAATCAGTCTGGATTGGTCGGTATCTTAATTTGGCTGTTCCCTACCGAGGTTGTGATTTTACTGCCAGTCCGTATATCGTCACTACTCATTTGTCACAAAATCAATTTTCAGACAATCCTAAAGACTAATTTCAGTTATTATTTATTATATTTTTTCAAATGAGTGTGTTGACTTGGTGCAAAATTATCCCTTATCAATATTTATAGACAAACTTAGTTTGCCATTAGTTAGACTTACCTGATGTATTTGCATACCAGAGAAAAAGTCTGCTGTGGAGTCTGGCTGATTAGGTGTAGATATATTGCTATTAGTATTTCCTTGCATTAGCCCAGATGATGATACATGAGGTCTATCAATTGTTTGTGGTGATGAACTACTTGATGTGATATCATCAAAAAGTCCTAACAAAGACTAGAACAAACAAAATACAAATAGAATAGCGTAGACTCATACAAAAATAAAACTCCAAATTTGTACCTTGTTGAACAAAGGGCCTTGCTTATTTTGCAAAAGTTTTGCCAAGTAAGCATTTGAAAAATTGACAATTTGAAACCTTGAAAAATGGAGTTAATTGACGTCATAATGTCTTATTTCTTATCACGAATGAGCGCAATATGATCACAACAGCTATCGATCATTCGCTCATAACAACGAAATATTCAAAAAATCATATTGTGTTTTTATTTTTCAATGCTGCAAGGCAAATAACTCATTTACAACGCTTTTCAATAAATATAAACATCTTGAGCTAAATATTGTTTTGTAAATCGTTGCCATAAATTGAGATATTTATTGAATTGTTATCGGAAAGTTATAATTTCTGCATTTTATCACAGATCAAACTTATAAAGCTAGCGGTTTTTCCCAGTTTTACCTTGGGATTTCATGCACGCTCTTTCGACCAATCAGATCGCAGAAAACGTTTGTGATATTTTAGGAGAACGGTTCATGAACTCCTGAACTGTTTTTTGCAGGGGTATCACACTCATTTGCCATGATCAGAAATTAGACATTATGACGTCATTTAACTTTGAATTTCTGATATCCAAGAGTTGAAATTGTCACTTCTTTAAATGCTTATTTCTCAAAAATATTTATCCGTTTAACGAAAAAAAAACTTGGCAAAGTAATCATTACCCTAAGTACAACTAAATTAAGGTAAACATTTTGGTTTTTGGATTTTTATGAGTCAAACCTATTAATGAAGTAAGAGGCAGTGTAAAGGTAATATGTTCACGATTGTAACCAACCATGCATGAACTATTTAAAATATACTTAACATATAAACACATTTGATAAACGCTTACAATGATATTTAAAATTGGGAAAGAATTGAGTTTTGATATTGATAACTATTGCACCCACAAATTGTTCTATTCACTCTGAAGGATACGACGAAAGTCTGATATTTGAAAAATAATGAAAAGAACAAATTAGATTTTTATTGAAAATAGATAATCAGACATTTAGAAATATTACTCTGAGCGTAAGCGCTTTTGATAAATGCAAACAATCGTCAAGTGGGGTTGTCTTATTATTGTTATTATTATTATCATTATTTCTGTTGTAATTCTATTGTATCTATCATATCCGTTCAGTTCTTATGTAAACCCAATATCATTGAAAACTTTGTGTTGCAGGGGGTTGGTCCAGAGCCATCTATTTACAAGAGTTGGGACACTTATGCCATTTTTGCATCTTTTTGCCTGGACCCGAGCACGTTTTTAACAGTGCGCATGTGCAGGAGAATGTTGTGTGTTTTTTTCAGCCATATTGGATTGTATTTTTCCGCGCGTTTCACTTGAAATGATTAAGAACATGTTTCTGAAAGAACAAAGATGGCGTCCAAAAATCACGTGACTGGCATTTGTCCAATTGGAGACGATAGCGGCACATGAAAGCGTGTCTCAACTCTTGTAAATAGATGGCTCTGGGTTGGTCTGTTGAATAAAGAATATACCATAATTCGGTTGAATATATAATCTAACTTCTCCAAGTATTTACATACCGTTTCAGTATTGGAAACCATTTGCATTTTATTGATTGGATTATTCAAGGTTGAGTCTGATAAAAACAAAAGAAACCGATATTACATTACATCAAATAAAAAAACTCTGTCAGGAGGTAGAAATGTCATGAATAGTTCATAAACGTTCAAATATTTCATGAACTTTTAATGATTTGTTAACTTTTGAACATTTCATAAACTTTTCAACTGCCATGAACCTTGGAAAAAGTCTTGATCTACCAACCATTTTATGATCAGTTCAGGGGCAATCTACGACAGATGATCAAATATCTTATTTTCCATATCCATGGACAGTGAAACCTATATATAAAAGCCAGCTACTAGATGGAGATAAATTGACCGCTATAGACAGGTGGCCTTTATATGCAGGTTTGATTCAATAGAAAATACTATTTAAGACATTGCTAGAGTGGCCACTCTAGACAGGTGGCCGCTGTATAGAGGCGACTATTATAACAGGTTTGACTGTACTGTGCTATAAATAAATCACCTTGTATGTTGAGAGGTGATTGAAGAGATGGTTGTGTTTGATTGCTCCAAAGGTCCAACACCTAAAAGAAACACAATAATTAGCCTGCGTACCAGCCCCAAGGTTTTTTCTGAAACCATAGGGTCTGTGAACTAAAACGCCGCTTTCTGTCCAATGAAGATCACACCTATGGTTAATTATTCGCGTCTACGATATACGGCAGGGATTGAAAAACAAATGACTTCCCACAACCTGTGTTGGCACTAAAGAATATATCCTTTCCTTTAATAAAGGCTTTGATCGCCTGCCTGTTCCAAACGCATTTCTTCGATAAAAAATAGAGAACAGACATAATCACAACTCTTTGAAAACAAATCTTCATCAAAGCACGCCGTAGTCAGTTGAGCAGCCGCCATGATGAAATGAATGATTAATAAGAAACGCATAAATTATATTTCAATTTCTTGAGAACTTGCTGGGCTGAAAATCACACATTAGTTCACAGACCCTATGGTTTCAGAAAAAACCTTTGGGCTGGTATGCAAGCTACACAATAATCAGATCCAATTCATGAATATCATATCATTTGAGTGTGATAATACATTCAATAAAAATAATTTAATCAGTTAATTAAAATTTGAAAAATCAATTTATAAGTATGGTCATGATATTTATATATCATGTGTATATATACTATGTATTGCATTGTACTGAGATGATGAAAACATGACATACCTTATTTGATTTGTCTCTCGCTGCTTTTGATGTTGAATTTTTCATATTAGATACAGATTCATAACAATGTTTCTTTAAAGATCTTTTTAATTCAGGTCTTTCAGAATTTGATGTTGTTATACTATCAATAACATATAACGCTTTCTGAAATATAAGTACATTATCTGGTGTCATAGCTGGAAGACATCGATACTTATATAAAGCATAGAGCACAATTCGCAAGGTGCAGTAGAGGTGTTGAACCGATCAAACAATAGAATCACAGCAGGACAGCTTTTACAAGGGCAGAAATTTTACGGTCAAACCCTTCTTAGCTCAAATGCATATAAAATTCTTCTTGTTTTCTCTTTACGTGTCCTCTTGTAAGACTATATGGCTCATAGGAAACTGTGCGCTAATTTCTTATTGTAAACACAGTATATTATTTCAAGGGTCCGATCAAATATCACTCCTTCCTGGACTGTAATTTTTACTTTCCAAAACGTTTGGGTCTACATCATGTAAATATGATCACGTCTTTATAGTTGTGGGCTGATTTTGATAAAAATAAAAATTTGTACTTTTTCATTTATCGAAAGGAAACGAAAGGATGTTACATTTTCTTCTGAGTTTGAAAATTTTGAAAGCCACTATTCCTTTCTGAATCTTTGCTATCCTTCCATGACTCTTAGTCTCCGAATCCCCATTTTTATCAAACCCTGAAATCGACGGAATAACTTTGGTTTTACTCCCATAATGCATTCCAAGCTTAGTGAATGCGTTTGTAGACAGTTCAGTGAACCTTGTTAGCTTTTCATGAACCGTTTATTAACAATCATTTCATGAATATGTAGGTCATGTATTGTATGTAAACAGCTCATGGACCTTTCTATAACAGTTCTTTAACAGGTCATGGGCCTTCATTATTACAGTTCTTGGGAGTTGATGAAGTGTTTGTGAAACGTTTATAAAAGTCTTGATGAAAGTTTTTCAAGAAAGATCTCAAAATATCATAATAATATTACATTTTCAGCTTATTATCAATGACAACTGATAGTCACTCAGTCACATAAGCACTAGTGCTTATCTATTTGGGGGGACACAGACTCTTTTGCAGACAAATCAAAACAACATGTGTGCATAAATGAAGAATCAAATCAACTCTCCCGTATTAAGTGCGGAAAGTTGGACACAGTGTGGAGCTATCAATCTTGCAAAAAAACAGTTCAGCAGTTCATGAACTACACATGAGCCCCTGAAATGTTTTTCCCAAGGACAGTGCTACACCTAGTACCAGTAAAGATGAATAAATAAAAGTACCCAGTACTATTACCTAAAGTTTTTCTAATTTTATAGATTGTGAAGCGCTATCGAGCAATTTTTGAAGACAGCGCTATAGAAATAAATAAACTTATTATTACTATCATTAGCGATTTACCAATCAAGACCTTCACGAGCTGCTTTTTGCAGAGTATAGGTGGGTCAAATAATTTCCCAAACGATGAGATTAAAAAACTTACTATTTGATTACTACTATTTGTTGATTCTAGACATTGTTTTAATGCCTCAGTAACTTTTGTCGCATCCCAAGTCTTACATCTGAAATCAGGAATAAAAATCCATTACATTAAGATCAAAATGCAATCATGCGAATATGTATAACAACATCAGGACATAGTGAAGTGGTTAGTGTTAGCTGGTTGATGGATTTCGGTCTGCAGGGTCTTGGGTTCAATCCCTGGCAGGAGCACTATTTTTTGGTTGGCATCAGAAAGGGCATCTGACCATTCAAAGTCACACACACTTGAAAAAACACTAACACATATAACCAACCACTATGGTGAAAACAATAATCATTCTGTGAAATAAATTGATTTAATAAATATTTGATGGAGGTTGTGCAAAAAAAAATTACTTGAATACCAATGACTTTGGTACATTTTATCTAATTGCGGAAATTAGAATTTTGAAAATCGGTTGAAACAGAATTTACACGTTTGTGGCCTACGGTACTTCTGTTCTGGTGATTAGTTTTAATGAGTGATACATGGTGATTGAGTCTAGACCATTACAAGATCTGTATCATACCAATTGTGAAGGATCACCTTTCGAATAAAAGGTTTGACAACAATGTTGGTGTCACTGGAATGACTACTATAGAAAGGTAACTTCCACATTCTATAGATGTGACGAACATAACAGCCCCTGCAAGAACAGTTCAGGAGTTCATGAATGTTAATGGCCTAATTTTGATTGAATTTGCCATGAACTGTTCATGAACTGTTCGCGAAGGTTCATAAACATTGAACCATTTAATGTTTATGAACTGTTTATGAACTTTTAAACTGTTTTTTTGCAGGGGAGACTTGATTGCATCACAGCTTGATGGTTGATACTAGAGCTACATATCTTTGATAGCAGAATATTTACCTTGATATAAATGAGTCAATATCTTTTTTATTTGGCTCAACTTTGATACCACCGGTCGATGTTAAATCATTAATAGCACGGTATTCTGGTGTTTGCTCAAGAGGTAAACTACAAAAATGAAACGGTGTTGCAAAACGATTTTATAATCACAACACAGTTACGCAAAACAGTACATACAACACAAATTAAATTGTGCTTTATAATTATCAGGATTACTGTAGTTTCATTGTTACTAATTCAGACAGGGAAATGACAAAGGCAGGTAAACTTATAATTTAGTGAACAAAGCCTAAGCTATTAAGCTTTTAACTACCAAAGCAACTACAGTCCTGTGAAAAAACCTCCAAGCTTATCGGGTGCTGAATAAATGATACTGATGATGATGATGATGATGATGATGATGATGATGATGATGATGATGCATTCAATAACAGTGGGACATTTGTGCAACTTTGAAAGTTGTGTCTGCAATAGTTCCATTGTTCTCAAATTGTGTCTGCGATTAGTTAGCGGTCCCAGTGGTCCTCATTTTTATGAGCCCTGATTAAAATGCAAGACCAGGTTATACGGATAAACAGACTCGAGTAGCAACTAAATAACTTATATAAATTGGAAAATCACACAACAAATGATTGAATCACACGGCAAAATAATGATAATATGAATTGTAATGTTTTAGTAATTTTCTTACGTTGGGGTGGAATGAGGTGTTGTGAATTGAGGTTGCTGAACAGATGTAGGGGATAAACCGTTGTAGCTACCTGCCAAGAAATAAAGTAGTTACAAATGTTTGAGATACTTATAGCTAGAATGCCATTGTGAAACAGTTGATGAACAATAAATAGCTTGATATTCACAAAGTCTTCATGGACGGTTTATGAAAGATTCATGAACAGGTTGGCGAAAATTAGGCGAGGTGACCTAACGCTATGGACTTTTTAGGGACACTTCAAGAAATTGTTCATAGGCAGTTCATGAACTCACATTTAGTTTGGAAAAACTTCAATTCATTCAAATCACTAAATAAAGGCCGAAGAAATAGCAGGAATAATTTAGAATTTGATCAATAACAAATAAGCTATTACCATCCGTAGATATGTTTGGTGAATGTTTGCTTGAATTATTAAATGCTGTGAACGTGTTTGATGGTAAAGTTACATTTGATCTTTGATTATCTTCTTCATGTAAATGATATTTATGATTAGATGATGGTGTAGCATGTGAAGGTGGACCAGCACCAACAAGTGTTTCTTTCCATCCTTTCAAAATTGATTGTGCGTCTGATAAAAATCCAGGTTGACCTGAAAACAGATGCACATCATTTGACATTTGTTTAACGGTCATATGCATCTTCTATGAGTAGTGTAGGCATCTAAGCACCTGTTAAAACAGTTCAAGGACATACAAATGGCTTAAATTTCATTAACTGTTCCTGAAGAGTTTATGAATATTTGTAAAGTTCATACATGTCCGATAAGAAACGACGGATATATTGATGTTTTAAAGAATAGTTAGATAGATAGATAATATATTTGCATAACAATAAAATTGCCATGTCAGGCAGATACAGGATAAAACATTAAATATTAATTCTACCGCTTATGTACAGCCTATAATACATACATATGTATATAATAAAATGTATGTTTATCTAATAGCAGATAATTAATATAGGGCTCTATGTCTTCATTTGACAGACCGGTAAATAATAATAATATATGGCGAAAGAGTCAAAGAATACACATTCTTCGATGTTTTAAAGAATCTATTTCTGCCGCACATTTATTCAAGTGTGTTACGTACAGCTTAACTGTATGTAACCTGAGTAAGTGTAACCTGATATGAGCGTGACTGCTATTATCGAATATGTATGTAACCTATGTTTTAGTTTATTCCCCTCGTGGCAACTGTACGAACATGTTGTATTGAAGTCTTAATTATATACTATCAATCTATCAGCTTGATTGTGACATGGTGTCAGATGTTAAATTTATTATATTACTACAAGTTATTTTATATTTTCCATTATACTTTAATTACTAACTGTTAAAATCAGCGTTAGCCAAAATGGCACAATATCAACAGCCAGCGAAATTTTCATTTAAACCGGCCGATTGGGAAGATTGGTTAGATGATTTTAACCGAATCAGAAGAATTTCGTTTCTTGATAAACAAGTTGGTGAAAATCAACGAGATGCTTTAATTTACTGCATGGGTAGCAGAGAAGCTTCAAAGATTTTTAAAACGTTATCGTTGGATGCTAAAATAAAGCCAGATGACGCAGACGAATATTATAAAGAAATCAGTGAGAAATTTACAGGATATTTCATCCCTAAACGAAACATAATACATGAACGGGCGATTTTTAACGAAAGGAGACAAAACCAAGGGGAATCCGTTGAAGAATATATTCGGTCATTACAAGAATTAGTTATTCATTGTTCGTATATCGACGCAGATGACCACGTGCGTGATCGTCTTGTTCTTGGTCTGAAAGACAAACAAGTCAAGCAAAAATTACAGCTTACCAGTCAGGCGCGGATCCAGAGGGGTGCAAGTATGGCAAATGACACCCCTAAATTTTTTAGTGAAATTTTAAGATGACGTCATTATAAATAGCATCATCGTTTCGTTCTTCTGTTAATAATAAATATATTTTTATATTTTTATCAAACTTATCTTTCCTTTTTATCTTCTATTCGATCATTTTTAAGTATAAATTCTCAATATTTAATTTTCGTAATTATTTTGTAATAAATCATTGTAGATGATTGTAATGATCGCATTCGTATTGAATTTCGTTCAGAGTTATGATTTCTTCAGCAGTTGTATTAGATTACGTAATATACTGACGTGAGTCAAGCGGTGTTGCGGTATGCTGCGGCAGTAGAAAAGATCCACAACAACGTCACGATTACAGTTTTGCGGTCGTAGAAAATCTATTGTTTATCATTCCGTCTATTGATCTGTTTCTCATCTTTATAACAATTGACATACTCGTTGCCAGCGTGTTGCCAAGGAAAGAACAGGACTGCCATACTCATCCGGGAGCTATTTTGACCGCCTATCCCACTTCTTTTGTTCGTTCGAGTCACCGATTGGCGAATTGCTAGAAAAAATAACAATTGACACCCCCACGTGATAATTTTGACACACTAAATTTGAGGAAAATTTTGCCTGTATGTCAAGGTCGTAATTTTAAAACATGTTCGCAAAGCTGTTCGCAGAAGTTGCACGCCTTGATATCTGATTGGATAAATTCAAAGCAGCTTCATATGCAACTGCACGTGGCGCTTCTTTTAGCTAAATAGTTCTGCAGTTTTATTTAACGGTCTTTGTCTCGTGTGACTATCAGCGTGGAAGCATCAGAACAAATTATAGCAATTCTACAAACCATGTTTATTTCAATGGCCATGAAGAAAGATTTTATTTATTTTATGAAAGCTTTCCTCGAATTATTACGAATTGATTGCCATTAATCATCAACGAGATATTTTTGAAAGATGGATTTGGAAAGCCGATTGATCCACTTGCAGAAATATGTGCAAGAATTGTATATGAAATTGTACAAACTGGTAGATAACTTGGAGAATGCAATGTGTAAGTACGTCTGTTATATTAATATTGTTTATATCCTCGTTCATATATGTCGCTTTTCAACCTGAACTCAAATGTGTCAAATTTTCCAAGGTCAACAGAAGATAAATAAATCTGAACCTTGCAAAAGCAACCACAGTACAGAGGGCTGAGTCAGATGAACCATTACAAACCCTCATTTATGTTTGAAATAAATGTAATTGTAGTTCTTCTTTGATTTGATTTGATTTAATTTAATTTTCTAATAATGAAATTCAAAATGAGTGTCTAAGTGTTCATAGAGCAATCAGCATGTCCCTGTTTATATCTCTAGAAATTGATTTAAATATAGCCCGACATCAAAATTAGTTTACCTAAAGTAGAAAGTAAAACAAGCCGGCCCCGCTGTTTACATAAAAAACGGGAGCAGTATGGGAAGCGCGATACTACCACTTTGAATCTAATATAATACTGTAATGGGTTAAGATTTTCGCTTAGAAAAATATTGTGGTTCTATATACCTTGCAAAATTCGTTCCTGAAATAGAATATGAATTTAGCCTTGTCACCAATTTGAGGGATATTATACTAAACCCCTTTAATACGTGTACGTATTCATAGTAGGCCTAAGTTCATATAAATATTCCTTAATTGTGGATTGCCATTTTTCAATATTGCAGATTGTACCTGAATTGTACAGTGGAGATTGAAGACTAGTTCTTGGTGAAGAGAAATTCGATAAAATTATATAAATTTATGGCAAGATAGCCATTCCAATGTAACATTTATTGTAATTATATGTTTATCATTGTGTGATTCTTTGACTGACTCAAATCTTCTTGCTCAATCTTTCTTTGGTATACAAATTGGGCGTGGTCAAAAATGGGTGTGGCAAGTGACGTAATTAATTTTGACCCCTATAAAATAATTCCTGGATCCGCGCCTGTTACCAGTGGATTAACTTTGGCCAAAGCTATTAATATCTCAAGACAAACAGAGATGATTAAAATGCAAATTAAACAACAATCGCGAATGAATGAAGATGATGATAGCGTGTCGAGCGTGAATGAAGAGTTGAGTGTTCAAGAGTTGCGGTCAAACAAAGGTCGATATCAGAGGAATTGGTCGTCAACAGCAACACGAACAACGCGTCAAAATCAAGATTTCAGCCAATGTGGATATCAACACGAGCAAGATCGATGTCCTGCAAAAGGAAAGAGTTGCAACAAATGTAAACGACCAGGACATTTTGCGAAAATGTGTCGTTCAAAGAATATCAGGGAAATAGTAGAAGTTGAGACAGACGAGGATAGCAATGATGAATTTTATTTGGATTCCATTACATACAACAAAGCCAATGCGGAACCATGGAATATAAACATGAAGATAAATATGAAAGATATAGAATTTAAATTGGATACTGGTGCAGACGTTACAGTTATTACAGAGAGCACTTGGAAAAGTTTATATCTGAAACCTGAACTTGCAGCCGTAAGTAAACACCTGTCATCGCCTGGCGGGGCAGTTCGTTGTGTTGGTAAGTTTACAACTAAGTTATGTCACGGTTTAACGTTTGAGAACTGTGAGATATATGTAATCCGTGGAACGAAAAACAATTTGTTAGGACGAAATGAACTCATTACATTTAATCTAATTAAACGCATTGACAATATTGAAAATAATATATTTGCATCTTTTGGTAAAATGATTACAACACCAGTAAAAATCACCCTTAAGGATGGTGCTACTCCTTCTTGCGTGACAGCTCCACGTAGAGTACCGTTTCCTATTTTGCCTGAAGTTAAGAAAGAATTACTTCGAATGGAAGAAAAAGGGATTATTAGGAAAGTATCCAGCCCTTCTGATTGGTGTTCCCCCATGGTACCTGTAGTGAAGAAAAATGGGAAGGTTCGAATATGCGTCGATAATAAGAAGCTCAATTGCAGTGTAAAGAGAGAACATTTTATGCTACCAAACTTAGATGATGTAGCTCCCAATTTAGCAGGAGCAAAACATTTCAGTGCATTAGATGCATCAGGCGGTTATTACCAAATCCTGCTTGATGAAGAAAGCTCAATGCTAACAACTTTTATTACGCCAATAGGAAGGTTTTGCTTTAATAGAATACCTATGGGAATAAGTTGTGCCCCAGAAATTTTTCAAAAGAAAATGGAAGATCTGTTAAGTGATATTGATGGGTGTAACGTTATTATGGACGATATTATAGTCTATGGTAATACTGAACAAGAACACAACCAACGATTAGACAAGGTTTATGACAAAATTTATAAATCTGGAAATAGCTAAATAAAGAAAAATGTCAGATAAATTGCCAAGAATTGAAATATTTTGGCCATACTATCAGCTCTGATGGAATCAGACCACACAGTGACCGATTAAATGCACTATTTCAGTTACAAGCTCCAAATAATATTAGTGAGCTTAGAACAATTATGGGTATGTTGAATTACTTAACAAAATTTGTTCCGAACATGTCATCAAAGCTTTATCCATTAAGTGAATTATTAAAAGGTGATAAAAGTTGGTATTGGGGGTCTCCGCAGATACAAGCGTTAATAGACATTAAAGAGGAATTTAAAAATTTACCATCATTAGTATTTTATGACCCAAATCAGGAGTTAATGGTTAGTGCAGATGCTAGCTCGTTTGGATTAGGTGGTGTTTTACTACAACGCTGCCAGGGTGAATTCCGCCCGGTTGCCTTTTGTTCCAGACAATTATCTAAGTCTGAGAAACGTTATGCCCAAATTGAGAAAGAAGCTTTGGCTTCAGTATGGGCATGTGAAAAGTTTGCTAAATACTTGATAGGATTGCCATCATTTGAATTAATCACAGATCACAAACTGCTTGTACCACTGATGACCACCAAAAACTTAGATGAATGCCCAATTCGCTGTCAGCGTCTTTTAATGAGACTGATGCGATTCAACCCTAATGTTACCCATGTACCAGGTAAAGATTTGCTAATAGCAGATGCTTTGTCCCGTAATCCAGTGATATTACCATCTGATCATGAGACCTTAAAAAGTGATGAGATTGAGCTGTTTGTTAACACCATTGTACAAGGTTGGCCTGTTAGCCACAACAGACTTGAAGCTATAAAAACAGCCACTGAAAAAGATGAAACATTAATAGAAGTTAAACGTTATATTATTCATGGGTGGCCAGCTGTTCAAAGTTCTGTAAATAATAATGTAAAAGCATATATTAAACATCAAAGTGAGTTATCAATTGTAAAAGAATTAATTACTTACCAGGGGCGTATTGTCATTCCTAGTATATTGCAGAATGACATTATGCATAAATTACATGAAAGTCATCAAGGTATTACTAAATGCAGAGAAAATGCAAAAATTAGTGTATGGTGGCCAGGTATTGGAAAATCTATTACTGAAACAATAGAGGCGTGTAATGACTGTCAAATCACATCAAGAAATAATAGAAAAGAGCCTTTAAAGCCAACACCACTGCCTTCAAGGCCATGGCAGAAAATTGCCTGTGATTTATTTACACACAATAATAAATCATACATAGTTTTTATGGATTATTACTCTCGATGGATAGACATTAAACTGTTAACAAATACGAGATGCTCGACTACAATCTCAAAATTTAAAAGTGTGTTTGCAACACATGGCATACCTGATACAGTGGTGAGCGATAATGGTCCACAATTTTCAGCATCAGAATTTGAGGATTTTGCTATATCTTATGGGTTTCATCATGATCCAACTGATCCATATCATCCGCAATCAAATGGGGAAGCAGAAAGAGGCGTAGCCGTTGCGAAAAAGATTTTAAGCCAAGCTGATGTTGATTTGGCATTGTTACAACATAGAAATACAACACATAGTACAACAGGTGTTGCACCAGCTGTAGCGCTGATGGGACGAAATCTTCAGACGAAATTGCCAGTTCTACCATCAACTCTCATACCAAAATCACCAGTGGATAGACAGATGAGGAAAAATGATATTCAACAAAAAGAAAGGTACAAGAAAAATTATGACTCTCGAAATGGAGCACGAGATTTACCGGTATTAAAAGTAAATGATTACGTACGTACTCGTATTGGGAAGGATAACAAATGGAGTGAAAAAGGGAAAATTATTGCTGCTAATAAGTCAAGAAGATCATACTTAATTAAATTCAATGGAACAATATACCGGAGGAATCGGCAACATCTAAAGTTAGTACCAAGTATTACTACTGATGAAGAAGATCATGATCTAGAAGTAGCCGATGATACTAACGATAATGATGTATTGCAAAATAATGGGAGAAATGGTGATACAAATGGTGATACAGCTACAAGAAAGAGTGGTAGAGTGGTTAGACCACCAAATAGATTTATTCCAGATTAATTAGAAAATAAATAACGTTAATTCTTAACAATCAAACAATGATCTCACAGTTTTATCATAATCATAAAAAATTACCAAGGACTTTAATAAGGAACTTTAATAATCAATAAATAGAATCTTACAGTTATTAATTATGTTTTAAGGGAAGGGAGATGTTACGTACAGCTTAACTGTATGTAACCTGAGTAAGTGTAACCTGATATGAGCGTGACTGCTATTATCGAATATGTATGTAACCTATGTTTTAGTTTATTCCCCTCGTGGCAACTGTACGAACATGTTGTATTGAAGTCTTAATTATATACTATCAATCTATCAGCTTGATTGTGACAAAGTGCTGTAGATATTCAAACTTTTTAATAGTTAATATTGTTATAACATCGATTTCCCTGTCATTTATTATCGGATCATGAATATTCATAAAGTTTAGTAACAGTTCATGAAATCAGTGAATTTTTGGTAGAGAAATCAGAATAAAGCCTTAAACAGGAAGAAAATGTTGGTATATAGAAGGAAGAGAGATTTAGAATAGTCAAAGCAACTACATGATTTATTTGAATTTATACAAGAGATGGATAAACAAAATATAAAAATATAACTTGTTTCTCGTATTGATTAATGAAACATTTTTATACCATTTTTTTAAAATATTACTATTAATCATTAATCATCAAATAATTATGTTTGTAATTTATTCCATGTGGCAAGCAAAGACGAGAAACTGAATTGTATCAATGATTATGAGCTCCAGACTGGTTTATCTTGCATACAGTAATACAGTACATTGTATATAGTTACCTTGCATTGATTGGTTTATATTTGAATGACCAAATCCTTGCATTTGTTTTGATTGTGGTACTTTCAGAAGAAATAAAAGTAAAGCTATTACTCAATATATAAGCTAGAACCCCCTAATAAAGGCATTATGAAGTCAATGTAGCTTAAGAGCAGGTTCCGACAAAAGGTTCGAATCCTAGAGGCATTTCAACATTTTCTTCTGAATTTTATTGTTGAAGTTTGACCTATAAATCATAAAAACACAAATTTTCTTCTGAATTTGCTCCAATTTTCTGGATTGCAGGATTCTTACTTTTGTCGGACCCTGTTTGAGAGTTTGCAAAAACAATAGAAATAAACACAATATTGTATAGAGTAAACAATAGAAAAAGGTGGGGAAATGTTATCATGATAATTATTGTTTTCGATCTCAGGGATACATTGTATGAATTAAACAGATTTGTAATGCAATTCACAAGGCACAGTTAAGGTATTGAACTGACCAAAGAATAGCATCACAGCAGGGAAGCTTTTACAAGGACTGTAAATTATACGGGCAAATCTTTCTTAGCTCAAATACACATAAAATGGTCATAGAAATGAGCTAAAAATTACAAAAATGCTACACAATGTCTAGATTTTGATGTATCAAAGCCTGTTTTCCACAGCACAAAGAAAATGTTGATCGAAAAGCAATTGCGATTTCAACGCAAATGAGAATTATTTCGACTTTTCCTAGTGCCAAAAATGGTTACCTTCAAAAATAGACAGTGTTTACTATTGTTTATGAAAATTATTGTTAATGTGGCATTGTCTTATATTTTCCAAATGGACAAAATGTTGCGCGTTGGCGATATCAGTAATGTTGAAAAGTTTTCAATCAACATAATCTTTCTCGGCGACTTGCCTGGCGACATTTTGACGTCACAAAGTCAATACTCTGCATGAGCAGTCTCAGGAATGTCTTTTTCCGCAGCATTTGTTGTGCAGTGAAAAATGGTCTTAAGATCCTATTTTCAAAATAAGGATTGGGCATTTGACGTCAGACACTACCGGTACTATCAAATGTAAATTTCAAACATTCTATTGCATGTTTGTTGAAATATCAACAAATGGGACAATCAACAAAAATTAAGAGAAAGAACCACAACGAAACTTACAGTTACAAAAACAAAAGTAGCAAAAACGTTAATACAAGCACTTCATTACAAACTTATTGATAAAGATCAGGAGTTGAGTCTAGTAGTTCACTTACCTCCATGTGATTGTATATCAGAACCAAACCCTTGAGTACTAGCAAGGTTTTTTTTCCTTCCCCCACCTGCAATGATAATTTACTATGTGTGACTTAATGAACATCATTGTTCCTTCCCATTTTCAAACAAACAAAAACGTAAACCCATCCATATGTATCACTTGAGTGCGATAGCTCTATCTTGGGCACGGTAATTGACATTACTATACCGTAAGCATATTCATAGCTTGCTATTTCTGTAATGTGAGCTGCATACTGATGAGCTGCGAAAAACAATCCATGAACAGTAAGTGGCAGTACTTTCATGAATGTTCATGAACTTTTCATGCTTATTCATGAAACTTTGAAGAGAATTTCATAAATAGTCACAAACATTTCATGAAAATACCGCCATTTAACGTTTCATGAACAGTTGATGAACTCAAGACTTTTACACAGGGGGGATGTTTGACCGAAAATGAGCTATTTTCATTACTTTTTTATGTGGTGAAGCCAGTTCTTTCTTAACTGAGCAAAATCAGTACTAGATTTAATTCACTGAGAAGAACTGCAGATTCTTTTGATTGTTTAACTTGTTTAACCTGTTTAAATAACTTGGATTCTTTGAAAATGCCAATTGATTGTGTTGACCTAGTGGAGCTTGTTCAATAGTGTAGGGGCCACATATGAAAATGCTCACTCTTTGTATTGTTTTGAAATTTCCTTTGGTTGGTGGCTGGTAGCTAGAGTACAGGATTACCGGTATTTTATTTTATTTATTTATTTTTATACGGTCTCACTTGTATATTTTGCTGACAATCAGATACTAATAAGTCATGGAAACTATAACTACCGATAGCTACGAAAGAAACAAAAATACAATCCTACGGAAATTTGACTACAATCTATGTCAATTCGCAGGGTGCAGACGAGGTGTTGAATCGATCAAACAATAGAATCACAATAGGACAGCTTTTACAAGGACAGTAATGTTACGGTCAAATTCTTCTTAGCTGAAATGCATATAAAATGGTCATATAAATGGGAAACAAGATTAGGAAAATGCTAAACGATGGCTGAATTTTTATAAATTACGATCATATTCTCAAAATACGAATTATATTTTCAGTGAAGTCTAGCATGAGATTATAATGAGGAATATTTAGCAAAGATTTGTAATGAAAGTGTTTGGCGCTTCACTAAGACCTCCAGGCAGCTGTTTGTTGATATTGGTCAAATAAATATTGACATTGGTAGTGACTTCCATAGTCGACTAGTTTGGTTGAAAAAGAAGTAAATTTCTAGAATCTGTCCCTGCGGGCAAACTGCAATATTTTCCATCTGGAGCACGCATGGGGCACCATCTGCTTTCGGTAGCCTACATTGGAATCCAAAAGATGACAAGTTGAGTGTACCTGATTGGTTTTCTGTGCGCCTTGAAACATCAAACAATAACTCAGAAACAGCCTAAACGTGAAAAGTGTAAAAATAGCCTAAACGTGAAAAGTGTAAAAATATTTCGAATGAATATGAAATAATATGAAGCTTTTAAATTTCACCATAGAGTTTGTATTATATCGTAAGGTACTCACTAGATATCAAGATTTTACTTTTCAAATGATATAAATTAAGTTAGAATTTAGCAAAATAGCCTAAACATATCTAATGATATAAAACAATGTGAATATAAAATTGGTTTGATTGGTGGTAAAATATAAAATATTGTTATATATATGACACTGCTAATCCATCATCTTCATAGGAAAGTCTATATAAGAGAAAGCAATGATAAATGAGATCTTGCTTTTTCATCCTTGGTGAAGGTCAGAGCATGTTGGAAACCATGTACAACCAAGAAAATATTAGATATGTCTCGAAAGGGAAGGAGATTCGAATTGACTAGTGCATAAACAAACTAGCATTTCACCTGAGCATTTTCTCTAACTTTGTGGATAAATGCTTTACCATGCAACGGATCTTCGTTTTGATTGAACGCTAAACAATGAAGCACAACTCAATAAACAAACAAATATATTTAGAATGATAGATTTTATAATAAAAATAATAATAATAATAATATAATGTGATATAATAATAATAATATGGTATCTAACAGCAGTTGAGATAGTGCTCGATGTCATTTGACAGAGCGTAAATAATAATAATGGAGTCAAGACTACGCATTCATTTTCTGTAACTTGAAGTTTCTCGCTTTATGCGATCATCAGACAGATACTATAATGATATATTAATATATTAATAATATTAATAGTGGGATTGTTACACACCAGTTCTTGGTATAGTGCTCGATGAAATTAATCAGAGCATTTATAGAATGATAGATAGATTTCATAATTGAATGTAGATGAATGAAAGCTATTGTGCAGGTATTAAACAAGGTGGGCCAATGATTAAGGAAAATATGCAAGTCTGACTGTACAATGTTGCATCGTTACTATCATTGTCCACAGGTAGCCAAACATTGTGATAATAAAATTGACATAAAGCCTGCAGTATAATTTGACTTTCCAATGTTATCAGAACTTCTCCCTAGACCTACAGAATTTATAATAAGCAAGTTGTGATATTAACCAAAGTCAATGCGTTGAATTTGATATAAAATGGTTTTCAAATGTCAGTGATATTAAGCGAATTGTCATTTTTAAAATAGTAATATTTGCGGAGCTACACTGTACCATAATACCTAAATCGATCATTAATAAGTCATAACACTTCTAGACATCACACCAACTCATCTCAGTCTGGCTACTGAGAAAAACAGTTCAAGAATTCATGAACAGTTCATGAACGTTAAATGGCCCAATTTTCATGAACTGTTCATGAACAGTTCATTATCATTCATAACCTCACAGATAGTTCATGGACATTTCATCTCATGAACTGTTCATGATTTCCTGAACTGTTTCCACAGGGGAGGTCTCAAATGGTTCTAAACACAATCTGAATTAATGTCATCTACAAAAACATTTATCGAAAGTTGAAACTTGAAATTGTATTACGTACATTTTGCTTTTTCAATGCCATCAGCATTTCTCCGTAGACCGACAGCAAACTCTTCGTGTCCTTTCTCTAAAATAGCCTTCATTAGATGAAGAACCTGCAATAAGTTACATAGGAATATTGTACAACAAAACTACTTAGAAAATCAACAAACAATAATGTACAACAAAACAAACAACAACATTGTAATACAATTTATTGCATCAATGTATACATTTGATGTAGGCAAAATGTGTGCGTTCACGTATTCATGAAATTGGATTCTGGAGGTGTATATTTAGATGAGTTTAAAATGTGTATACGCTTTTGTAAGGCGACTTCTATAGAGATAATTGACTTATTGTTGTGAACTAATTTTATTTCAAAGCTAATTTGTAGGCTCTATGTTGTTGGCCAGGAAGAAATACACTGTAATATTAAATTTATTGAGGTATGGAAAGAATTTTAATAAATAATTTGGAAACAGCTAGACTCTAAAGAAAATTCTAAGAGTCTATTTAAGAATCCTACCTTGGATTTTGTGTGTACAGAACTTTTATTTAATCTTTCAACAAGAAACAACATCAAATTCTCACAATGATCCAAAGATTCAAAAGTAATATCTTCATGGTATTTATCAAGGTATTAAACATATCAGTCAGTAAGTTTCTACTTATTAATTGTTTAATAAAAGTCAGCGATAAAATAGACGTTGTTCAAAAGAAATTCTCAAATAAATTTCTTAAGATGACATAGGTTCTACTCCTACAAAGTTGATACATCATTGAGTTCTGTCTATGTCTATTAAGTATATATCGTCTTTGGGGCACAACAGTTTTGGATAGAACTATCTTAATTAATGTTACAAAATTCAAATTGCGGTCACCTTTGCAGCAATTAAATCAACCCTGTGAATAAAGGTCACCTGCATACAGTGGTAAATTTCTCCACTTTTCATAGCTGAATGTGATACAGTGAAACCTGTTTATAACAGTCAGCTACGAGAGGTAGATACATTGACCATTATAGACAGGTGGCCTTTATATACAGGTTTGATTCAATAGAAAATACTATTTTGGACATTGCAAGAGTGACCACTATAGACAGCTAAGACAGGTGGCTGCTGTATAGAGATGACCGTTACCACTGAGCGACATGGTCATTTAATTTCCAAATGGAAAAAGATACTGATAACATCATGAATTAAACTAGCAGGTGTCGGTGTAGGGTCATCGGAAGTTGCTTTCATCACCAAAGGGACCTAGTTCAGAGTTAAAAGAATACACAAGGTAAATAAGTGTGTGCATGAAATCTGTCACTTGAAAATACATCAAAAGTTGATTGAACTGAGAAATTTAAATGGGGTTAGTAACTTGAAAACACTCCCAAACTTGCTTATCACACCTCCCCCATTTGGTTAAAGGGGCAAGATTGACCGGCGACCGCTGCGAGCACAAGTTGAATTTATGCTTAGCGTAATTCAGCCGTCTCGCTTTGAAACTATTGTTATACGCAGGGCTAATCTGTTATAAATTCATGTCAACAATGTACATTGTGTTATGAACAATGAACATGCACGTAATCCTAAGTGCGTAGCGCCTGCCGGTCAATTTTGCTCCTTTAAACTGATTAACGGGATAATAGTTTGTATCATGTATCTTTATTTAGATTAAAATCCAACAAAAAGAGTACTTGTGTTGTGTAGAAGGCACACAGTGCGCACCAATGTACTATACGGTATAAATCTATACAGGATAAATTGAGTATAGCTGAAAAGTATATTACAAGAAATTTGAATTTTACCAAATATTTCTTGGTTTAAAAACTTTCTATATACGTTGTTCATGTTGATTGTATGGTTTAGAGTGCATGTGATGTTGTGTGATAAAAAGCAATGTATTGTGGTTGGTGCTTCGTATTGTCATGTGATTACCGGTAGTAACTGTTGTATATGTTTTGCATGAGTGTTGCTTCGTGCCCTTGATTGTGGACCAGTGTTAATTAAATACATACTTATTTACTTGAACGTGTTTTCTGTCTCCGAACCTATAACAACTTTACATAAGCAAAAAGAACCCTGTGGATTGATGCAAAATTGTAATTATCTTTCCGATAAGCTATAGGCCTAATTTACATGTTGAGTTTGCGCCATTTTCGTGAACACTTCGGGATTAGTTTTGCCATGCCAAAATGACGATCGAATAAAGCTGAGGCCTAATATAATATAATAAGGGTTTAGTGCCTCTGACTACTTAGAAAGTTAGACAAATCTACGTATATAGAAAACTATGTAGGTCCATAGCTAGAAGCTAGCCTAGGCTTTCTTAACAAGTAACAAACCTTGCCTCTAGATCGATCAAAGCACCAAACGCATGTCAATTTTCACCACCAAAAGTGTGACTTACAGACCATAAAAATGTTATTCCTATCCTTCCTAGGAGGAAATTTGGGCAATCTGAGTGGGCAGGGCCTAGCAATCATATTATCATGACTCTCAGTTTCAGGAGATCATAGGTTATGCCGCTTTCCCATATTCAACATTGGAATGAACAAACACTTTTGACATGATCAGAAGCGATAAAATTAGATTCCGATAAGATTTATCCCTGGATTGCTTCACAACCGGTCAACACAATCGGTTAATGGGTTCACAGCATTAAAATTGTAATAAAACTTTGAAACTTTAGAAATTGAAAAAGATCATAACAGTTCCAACATATTGTTGTTTACTTTTGTATATCGATTAGAATTAGCACATGTTACTTCCTTTGAAATAAACATACGTTATTTAAATTGTGTAACATATGTTGACTAATGACAATTTGTTACGTTCATAACAATGTACTCAAAACTCAGACAACAAATACCTTCGGTGTGAAAGCAACTTTCGTCATTATCCTGCTCAGAGAATCCGCCATGTTGAATTCGATTGTTGTCTACCAGAACCTCTTTCACCAAACTCACGCAGAAGCAATCAGAGACAATGCTTGTCAATCATTCTGGGTACCATTATATTAATGTTTACTGTTTCACTTCCAGATCAGAAAATTTTAAGGAGATTGATGAACATTGCTCGGAAGAAATATTTCGCTGTTATCATTTTGACTGGTGGATTGTATTGGGTAAATTATTCACTCATGCAATCATCTGGTAAGGTTTAATTCCGCAAACCCTCGTCTGAAATGTATTTAGTTGTATTTGATAGCTCATGTAGACCTAGACCCAAAATCAGTTATGAGCAATCATTTTCATCCTGCATGACCTTGCTTAATTAAGCAATCTTTGCCTATTAATGTTTCCTTCATGGTTTATTATGATTTCGTAGTCAGGAAATCAGACTTAATCGAGTTAAAGTGGAACACTGTAGCAGTTCCTGTTCCTAGTGTTGCAGCTGCTTCTGGAAATATAATTTACTTTAGATTTTAATCCTTATAAATTGTGCCAGATATCAATTCTGTCTCCATGTTTACACCAAAATTTTCTGAGATTAATGAATTCGAGGTATCTAGGTCAAATTTGACCTGTTACTGTCCCGACTTTCAAAGCCTTGTCACCTCGGGGAACAACCATCGCCATCGAAGGGTGTGGGGCCAGACTGGGAAGTTTGCTGTTTGCAGGCAAGATCTTGGCCGCGTAATCATTTTTGCGGCTGAAATTCCAGCTGTGCATTTCATAATTTTATCTGTATTTTATAAGAAAGTGACATCATTTCCATGATTATTTAAATATTAGCCTATATCTAAAATTTGCCTACATATGTGATCCAACCGAATCCCCTCACTGGGAAGAATTAGACTGTAGGAGGAAGTTTTTGTCCTTTTCAATAATTTTTTAAAATATTTATCATAAATAGCACCATCGTCAGGATAGCTATCCCTGTTGTCAGCATTCCTTGAACAACTATGGTGAATAATAGTAGGCTATCTTTATAAAATGGGAACTCTCAAAATCAAAGCATTCTATCTGAGCTTCGATTAGTATATGGAAGACTCTGATAAACAAAAGAGAATTTCGAACGCTTAAACAAATCACGCAAAATATTCTTGTAAAGAAAATTACCTTGTTGGGAAAGAAAACCGATTTGTTTTATATTGATTACGCTATATATACATATATATAGCTATTCGATTTTAATTAAAAATAATATCTCAAGCCTGTATTTTATTCAATAATAATTGAAAATGTATGTAAGTAATAGGCGTAAAATAATATTTGTTACATCAATTTTGTAGTTGATCCAAATATGACACTGACTAAGCAAATCAAAAGAATTGAAGGAGAACCTTTGTTCAATCTTATCATGGTTGATTTTGATGGTACAATTACAACAGAAGATACTTGTTCATTATTCTATCAAGCAACGCATTTATACATGAATGGTAGTCAAGAAATAAAATTTAATATCGACGAGAAATGGAATTCAATAGGGTCTATTTATATGGAAACACATTATGAAACATTAAATGACGAGATGAAAAACATTGATTATAAAATACCAAATATTAAAGCTTTAGAAAAGTTTTTATGTAAAATGGCTTCAGTTGATCATATATCTACACAAAATGTTGAGAAAAGTGGAATATTAAATGGTGTCAACACACAAGGACTTCAGTCTGTTGCTTATACTAAGGTAACCATTCAAGATAATTGTGAAAATGTACTTCGATCTATATTACCACAACTAGAAATTGTATCTGTTAGCTGGTCTGGTGAGCTTATAAAATATAAACTAGAAAGTATAATTAGTGACAAAGAATGTATCCATGCCAACTTGTTACTAAGTAACAATAATGATACGGAAAAAGTTCTAGTAGCTAATGGAACAATCACAAATGCGAGTCACAAAAGAGATGTTGTAAACAATTTATTAAATAAACAGAAGACAAACAAATTGGGTATAAGTGTTTTCGTTGGTGATTCAATAACGGACTTGTTAGCTATGTTAGCTTCTGATATTGGAATTGTTGTTGGTGAAAGTGAAACAACTTTAAATGTTATACAAAAATTTGGACTGAAGATTGAACCATTAGAATCGATTCTCAACTTATCTGTTCGAAACCTTGTGAGATTGATCAAAGAATCAAAATTTAATCTTTATAAAGCTTCATCATGGCATGACATTGAAACATTGTTATTGGTCTGATGGGAACAAGATGGGACAATACTGAGTTGCATACCATTTAGAGCAATTTAATTATAAGACTTGGGACACGCAACTTAGGGGGCTCAAAAATCGCCATTTTCGTTCCATTGAAAAAAGGTTTGATCAAAAAGTTTTCGGTTTTCATAATTTGATTTTTCGCTTTCTTTGTTTAAATTACGCAAGCCTCTGGGTTTGACGGAACGAAAACTGCGTCCAAAAATCACGTGACTGGCATCTATCTAATTGGAGCTGAGAGCGGAGCATGAACGAGTGTCCCAACTTTTGTAAATTGATGGCTCTGATACCATTGATAATGCAGAATAACTATTTTGAAACATAGTTTCATACATTTGTTTATTTATAAAACTTAGCTTGAAGGTATCTTATACTGCCACAAGTAGTATTCTTGTGAGATTTGTGCAGCATGACATAGTATAGATACGGTAATTAATAGAGCATAGCCTACTACCTGTTGTAGATCTAACTAATAAATCAAAATAAGAGGTAAAAGTTATTTGAAACCTTTTCTTTCTTACTTTAACATCTATTCCAAGGGAACCAAACACTAAAAAGCAGTTTTTTTTAGTACAATGTAAGAAAGTTGGATTTAAAAAATCTAATAAATATCCTCAAACTACTGTCTTCTTTAAATATTATTATAACAATATTTTCAAGGGATATTGGGCGGTCACTTAAAACAATGGATAGCCAAACGTTGGACTGAAAAGAAACAATCGCTGGTCACATTTGAAGAGTGGAGTCGTAGCTAAATACAACACTTTTTTATGGTTTTATTCAGCAGCTCTGTAAAACATGGTCACTTACATAGACTGTCCTCTATGACAAGAGATAAAATAAGAGCGGCCGCTATGACGAATATGACTCTATTATTATCTCTAGCCATTCTGAGATGTCTGCCAAAATCTTATATGGGTTGATACTGCGGCACTGTAAATTGAAATATAATGTGATAAAACGTTGTTAAATTTTATTCCATTATAGCTACACATATGTTGCCTACTTTGTTAAGTTTTGTTATCGACACATGCTATTACAATATGACCATACTGTGCAGTATACTTTCATTAAAGTTTAAAAGTAAATATAATTTGGAAAAACCATGTCAATTAAACACAGTAATTGATGTACATTCTACTGAAAGTCTCGGTTTCATAATTTATTAATAGTATTACATCTTGTTGTTTCGAAATGCATAGATAGATGTAATAATGACTTGAAAGTAATTTTTAGGAATTAATTGTGTTAATGTTTTGATGATGATAATTTCAATGCATTTGATACAACTGCCGCTAATTGCTGCCCTCTAATGTCAACATCTTCAGGATCGTCTTTCTGTTAATAAAATAAAATAAAACCTCTTGAGTAAATTAGTCCGCCTACACTGTCATTGAACACAGTTTCAGACCAAACACGTTTTCCCCAATGCTCATTACCCCTGCGAAAATTAGCTTCTCAGGAAAATCAGGTGTTCATGAACCTACAGAACTCTCATGAACATCTCATGAAATTTACAAACTTTCACAAACTTTTCATGAACACCTTTTGACCAGTTCATGACCCTTTCATGATGTTTACAAACTTTCATGAAATTTTTATGAACATGTTTTAAAGAGTTCATGAACATTCTTATGAACTTTACAAACTTTCATTGACGTTTTATGAACACCTTTTAACCAGTTCATGAGCAGTTCATGAACTTTACAAACTTTCATGAGCTTTTCATGAACATCTTTGAACTAGTTCATGAACAGTTCATGAACTTTGCAAACTTTCATTTAATTGCTCATGGACACCTTTTAACCAGTTCATGAACAGTTCATGAACTTATCAATAACACCATTTAACACTTCATGAACAGTTCCTGAAAACAAACTTTCATTTTCAGGCTTCATGAACACCTTTTAACCAATTCATGAACAGTTCATTTACTTCTTTTACATAAATTGTTCACGAACAGATTTTGATAATCAGGCCATTCAAAGCTCATGAACTATTTTCAAAAGGATAGAGATGTAATCTGACTCTTTCACCTGTACTTGAACTGAGTCTAAACCTCCTTAATGGATTCTCTCTCCAAAAACTCTTGATAAAATTCATTAAAATCTATTAAAACATCCTCCTCATCAGTGGATCACACTTTCTAAAGTGTAATATTGTCACATGTTATTTTGCTGCGATTTCCCTGTGTGTGTAACTTGTGATCATTCTTGACGCAAAAGTTTACCATACTTTTAGGGGTCAACAAAGTAGGATCATTGTTAGTTACTTGTTCAAAGCTTTTGACCAATTGCTTGATGAATATGTTAATAAACCCTCCACTAATTGTTCATTAAGTTTGCAAGCAGTGCATAAACTCAGACAGTTCATAGACAACGTTTTCTCATAACGAATTCCACATGAGCACATGGTTAGTTTTCTTCTATTTGTACTTCAATTATAAGTATTTTTCTACAATGGACTTTGCAACTTTTGTTATTTGTGCAATGTATTTTACACAGCATAAATGTAGATGTTAAATAATTGTCTTTATCTTGATATAGAACATAATGCTTCTATCTTACCGTACTATCCATTCTCAAGATGTCGCTGATTTTCTTCACTTCTTTTGCGTTTGCAAGGATGGAGTCTTTTTGCCTACAAACATGCATAGATTTTTAGATTGAAAATAACATATCATAATAAGTTAACACTACCAACACCAAAACCATGAAAATGCCATGAGAGTGTTGTGAAAACAGCATAAAGATGTAAAAAAGTGAAAACCACAAAATTCTTTAACCCATGAAATATTTTGAAAACCATGAAAACATCCATATTCACAATATTAAAATGTGAAAATGCAATGAAAATGCAATGAAATTTCACAATCGTAATTCATGAAAGATTCATCGGAATGTGCATGAAACCTTAACTGGTTTATGAGGTTCAATTAACTGGTTTTGTAGACTACTATTTTTTGTAACTATATATCATGTAGTTGAGGTTAAAATCCAGACCTTTTTGAGGGGGTTCGAAGTACGTCCTATGTACAATCGTTATGCTGGAATTGCCTCGTTTGAATGTATGCCATCAGATGCCACGAGGCATAAGTGCACTGCATTACCTGGAATCATGTGATCTTGGTCAGCCTCTTCTCCACAACAGAGGGTAAGTCTCGTGATACTGTAAGGGTGTAGTCATTCTTGCATGTGCTAGCTTGCTAGCAGGTCGATAACGAACAAACGAATTCGCATTTAATTAAACGCAACGCAAATATGTCAAGACGTACACGAAACAGTCGTGATTCGATTGCTTCCCACCCGCCCTCTCCATTACTGTCTTTGCTGATTATACTTTAGATAAGTTAGCAGGTATTTAGTCTCATATAGGCTAGGCTTTGTTTGACACTATAGTGACTGCTATTAGATGAATGTAGAGTCTATGTTTGAGTTAATATTTCTGTATAAAAATGTAGAATGTCTAACCTTTATTTCAACAGGGTAGTTTTAATTTCTCCACTGAATATCAGTGTGACGGTGCTTGGTTCGAGTGGTGGAGACAGGTTAGCACGAGTTTAGCTGCCTAACGAACGAATGAGTAACTCCCACCAACCAAGCACCAATCCCAAAACCCCACCAAAGGGTGGGGATTTTAATGGCCTGTAAAAGCATATTGTCAGACTGTTGTCCTAAAGAGTGGGTAAAGCAGTAAAATATGTATCAAATTTGAACTATAATATCAACTTACGTTGCAAATTCTTTCTCATTCTTTATGTTTCGGTTGTGTATTCGCGCAAGTTCAGCTGCACCATTATGTTGAATTCTACCAAGAAACAAAGTTTTTCACGCTACAACATAGACTATGCGTCGCATGTACAGAAATATGCTTGAATACAGAAATATACATATACATTGTACAATTATGTGTAGTAAACAGAAAAGAAATGTGCATTCAAAAATAAATAGTAACCTAACCTACAGAAAATACTAACAGTTAGCTTTCAAATAAAATGAATAATTCGAATCCATTGTTTGATAGTTTGAGGAATCCATTCCGAGCTTTGATTCAGCTAACTGGTTTTGATTTGTATCCTGATCCATTCATCCATTATTCTTACTTTGCTATAGACTTCTACCCCTGTGAAAACAGTTCAGGAGCTAGTAACTAGCTTATGAACTCCTGAACTGTTTTTCGCAAGTGAGTGCGTGAACATTAAATGGCCCAATTTCTATGAACAATTTGTGAACAGTAATAATGAATAGTTTATGAAAAGTTAATAAATATCATGCCATTTTACGTTCATCATCTAGTTCATGAACTTGACAATTGTTTTCTTAGTGGAAAACCTGAAGTGGATTCAGTAGCAGTTCTTTATAACAGATATTTGAAAACAATTTGATATTGTGAGAACTTACCTTTTAAGATTCTTATCAATCCATTGGTATTTCTGCATTGATTCTTCAATAACATCTTGGTATGTTTTTGAATCGAGTGTAAGAGTAGTTAAAGATTTTATGATAACTATTTAACTTGTGTAAGTAGACTACAGTTGATTACTTATAGCTATCAACAATACGTAGTGAACACTCGTGGATCAGCTCCATATGCAGTCATGAAACGGTTCACACCCTAAGGCGACAGGATGTGTTTTAATATCCTGCCAATCATTTTTTTAACATTGTTTATAGCGTACATTTTAAAGTTAATTATTAGTTTTTTTTTTTATTTATTTTGAATTTATTTTGAATTTCATCTTATTCTGCACAGTTACAAGCTATTTAGATTTTAAATTATCACACCGTTTCTTCCCAATAAACAGTTCTGTTCATTTTTATTCAACTATAATGAATTCGCTTCACATACAGCCGTGATAAACTTTTAAATCTATCCTAGTGTTGAGAAATAGAGCCATCTAACATTTTTGATAATAGCTATACTTAGCTATTACAATTGAGGATTTATGTTAGATATCTATTATCTAGCCTAACTACTTGACTCATTGACTGGGTCGTTTTCAAGCATTCTGGACTGTAGGTATTCTTCTGTGGATGGCCTTTTTCCTCGCCTCTTTTGATAAATGTCAATTTAGATAGGCTTTGTAAGAAATGTGATAATGTGATTGTTTGCTCGAGCTATAATCACAACATTTTAAATTTTTCTGTAATTGTCCTAATCTTGCTCAAAATCTTCATAGCCATACTATAATTCAATTATTGTTATGATTTCTATTTTTCTTACTTAAAAAGAGCATGTGATGGAGGATCTGCTTATGATAATTTGGACTATAAGCACATGCTTGCGATTTATATAGTTTTTTTAAATTCAGATCTTTTTAGGCATCATTTTCTATTACCACATTTAAAGTTCCTGAATTTAAAACTGTGAAACTTTTTATGAACTTTCTCTTAAGCAATGGATGAAGTGTTCATGTTCATGAACTGATTCATGAATCATTAACTGTTCTTAAACTTTATGAACTTTCCTGGACAAATCATGAACACTTTATAAACAGTTCATGAACAGGTCATGGGCGCTAAACGGCCCAATTTAATGAGCTTTATTCATGAACTCCAACGGTTTAAACTTTAAATTTATTATTTACTAACATTTTTATTTTTAAATTTAATTCTCCATTATGGAACACTCTGTCGATATGTCAAAATGTAATATCAGTGAGAATCAAATTTTAGTTAGGTGCCATAACTACCTTGCAATCTCTCATATTAGTTACCAATGTAGCTTAGTACCCCTGCAAAAATAGTTCAGGAGTTCATGAACAGTTCATGAACAATTCATGAATAGTTAATGAACGTTAAATGGCCCCAAATTTTCATGAACTCTTCATGAATTATCTATGGGGGTTCATGAACTGTGCATGAATAGTTCTTGAACAGTTCAGGAAAATTGGACCCATTTAACGTTGATGAACTGTTCATGAACTGTTCATGAACTCCTGGACTGTTATGTAAAATGTCAGCAATCCAGAAACTATTCATGGAACTTTAAAGCACTCGTGATGAATTATTGAATTTACATTTAATTATCATTTGCAATGTTGACTTTCAATTAGCGGTTTATCAATCCAAACATTTATTACATCAAGAAAGGATATGGTGGTAATCTTTCAATTTCTGTCCTTTGTACTAACACAGACATGCCTGCATCAATTGAGAGATTCTTTTGTTGTAAGAAATGTTCAACCAATGGGCTTCTGCCATTTGTATCAAAGACAACTTTCTGAAATTGTGGTGCAATTTTTGCCGGACATGACTAAAATGATAAAATATAGAACAATTTGTATTTATAAGTTTGACTATGTAGTTCTTATCTACTTGAAAGCAAGCATCTTTAAGATCCTGCTGAATTATTCGCTACGAAAAACAGTTTAGGAGTTCATGAACGTTATTATGGCCCAATTTTCCTTCACGTACAGTCCATGAACTGTTCATGAACACTTTAACTGCTTTTTGCAAGAGGTATTCCTAAAGGTGCAGTGATCAATTTCAAGTTATCAATCTATCTGTAGGTTATCATTAAAGAAAATGTTTCTAGTACAGTCAAACCTGCTATAGCGGTCACCTCTATTTATCGACCACCTGTCTATAGTGTTCACTTTTCAATGTCTAAAATAGTATTTTCTATTGAATCAAACCTGTATATAAAGGCTACCTGTCTATAGTGGTCAATTTTTCCACCTCTCATAGCCGGCTGTTATATACAGGTTTCACAGTAGTCTAATCTACATTTAGTCAGGCATATCCCACCCTCTGTGAGAACCCTTCATGAACATTTAACCATTTAACGTTCATGAAATATTTGATTAACTGTTCATAAACTCGACTGAATTTTTTGCTTGGCACTCGTTGCTGTCAATATCATGTAAACATCTGTTCAACTTTTACTTTTATCTGTTCCTCTGTGAAAAAGAAATTGCTAAAATTTGAAAAGTTGCAAAATTTTGGCAATTTCACGATCATAATTTAGTTTGTGAACTTTTTGTGAACGCTACAGGAAATGTTCATGAAATTCCCATGAACTTATAAACTTTTTTGCAGGATTGTTGAATGAGTTTATCTTTGTAAATTCAACTCTGCATAGTCATTACCGTAGTCATTTCTAATACTGTTTTCAATAAACTTATCTATTTTATCATTTTTTCATAACAACCGTCTTTTTACAAGAGTTCCTGCAAAAAGCAGTTCAGGTGTTCATGAATAGTTTATGAACATTAAGTGGCTTCAAATTTGCATGAACTTTTCGAGAACTGTCCATGAAGGTTCATGAAAATTCTTTTTCGCATAGGAGTACAATATTTGGCCATTCACAGCACATGGACACTGATAATATTTTGGCTCTAATTGCAAATTCAAGGTATCAACTATCCAGCTACACAATATTCTTTCCCTAGAATAGTAATCAACTCAATCAATATACCTCTTTTTTATTGTAATGTCTTGCTTTACGACCTTTCTTCCAGATCTCTTCTGTTGAGTTTCTCTTTTTCTCGTAATTAGCACATTCTTCCATAATTGCATCGTCCTCCATTTTCAATGTGTGGGTTTGGCTTGCCTTTGAAACAATTGATACATGACTAGTTGTTTCTTTTGATTTTATGTCATGTGATAACTCAACTGTTTTCTTTCCAGCCATTCTTTCTTTGGATTGTTTTAGTGGCACATTTCCGATTGTTGTGCTTTTCCCGTAATGATGTGACTGATGTGCTGTAGCTGAATACAGAAAATACAAATAGTGACATGAAACGGAATAACGTTGATTAAACGCTCAATCTTTACTGGAGTTTTTAATATGTATGAACTAATTTTAGTTGAAGTGTATTTTTTAATTTAAATATGTTCAGCTTTCTTGATAAAAAGCAGAGATACAGACCAAGGGTCAGAAATAATATGGCAATCTAATTGCGATACTGATATTGCAGGGTTCTACTGTTACAGTTATGAAAATCTAATGCAGACATATAACAAGCCTATAGTACGTGTATCTGTCATCTTTGAACTCAAAATAAAGTAAACAAACAAAAACATGAACTTTTTCTGATGATGTTTGCCTAAAAGGTCAAGTTTATGGGAAAAAGTAAAATGCTATGACCTTCATTAGATCTTCCCTTATTTAAATGCCTCTTCAATGTTATTAGATTAATTTTCAGCCATTCTCTCTCACCGTTTGTGGCATCTTCTTGAATCTTTTCATTGCGACGCATATTTGCTGGTTCTAATCCTTTGAAATTCCAATTCATCCAACATCTGGGAGTGGGTCTTATGCCTGTGGAGGAATTGAATTAAGATCAGTTACATAATAATAATATAATGTTTCGAATAAAACTAATCATGATTATAATAACAGTTCATATGGATCACAGACATGACCCATTTCAGGGGTTTATCTGAGTTCATGAACAGATGAACAGTTCAGGAGTTCATGAACAGTTCATGAACAGTTTATGAACGTTAAATGGCTCCAATTTTAGTTCATGAACAGTTCATGAAAATTTGGGGCCATTTAACTTTCATAAACCGTTCATGAACTCCTGAACTGTTTTCGAAGGTGTGTTCAGGAAAATCGGGGCCAGTTAACGTTCATGAACTGTTCATGAAGTCCTTTACTGTTTTTCGCAGGGGTGTCAACAAGCAGTTTATTAATGTCATGAATTATTCATTAACTCGTGAACTAGCGAGTTTACCAACAATCCAAAGATGTATTGTAGCCATGAGTTGATCTTTAAATATTTCATCAAATTGTTGATAAGATGTTGGAAAAGCACAGCAGAATATACTATAAATCATTTGACTTATGAGATCTGGCAAACACTGAAAGAAAAAATGAATATCATTAAAATTAGACTGATTCTAAGGTAGCAAATACTGGGATAGTTAAGACAGGGATATACAGTACAGATATTGTAATATATACAGAGGTTAATTGTCTTTTAATATTTGTAAACAAATTAAAGGTGTGATACCAAATGACTTAAGAGTCCTGTAATTTAGCTGTTATTGGACCTGATTTTATGTTGTACAGTAATATCATGCATAAGTGGGCTTTAAGAAGGCCAGGTTAAAATTTGTTTGGATTTTACAGTTTGTTTGATTCTGAGATATGCAAAGGCAGACTATAATTGAAGTTGTTATTATCTTAATTTTCATTATTGTCATTCACTGTGAATTTTACTATTTATTAAAGTGGCAATAAATATTAAAAACCTTGTATATTGTAAGTCCGTAGGATCAGTGTAGAGGAGACAGAAGATACTATAAATGTTCAAACAATAACTTTAATGATAATACGATGAATCGTGAATTAGAAGGGGCGATCAATGATTTATATTAAAATAATGCGCATGCATAATGCATAGAATCCACTGACCAAATAAAATAAGCAGCCATTCAAAGTTCAGTATGCAACAACGTAATAAAGTGATAATCGATAATAAAAAACAACTGCTTCGTGACAATAACAACGGATATGATACAATATTACTTTAAGCAATTAAAAAATTAACATATACACGAAATACATAGATCAGGAAATAATAAGAAATATCAGGTACAAATTCAATTATTAAATAATAAAACTACACCGCACCCTGATCTTAAGATCACATCAATGAAATATCAATTAAATGAAAAGTAATACTAATATTATTAATAATATTAATAGCAATGATATAATGATTTAGTAGTAATAATAATACTGCAGCGTATAATTAATGATAGTATTAATACTAATAATGAGTAATAAATTAATTGATAGTGGTAGCAATACAAATCATTTTATAATAATAAAATAATAACTAAATATTAATATAATGATAATAGTACATAATAATATAAAAACTACATATATGTATATCTTGAATATCATAAACATAACAGCCCCTGAACCCTCACAGACAGTTCATGAACAGTTCATGAAAATTTGGGGACATTTAACGTTCATGAACTGTTTATGAACTGTTCATGAACTCCTGAACTGTTTTCGCAGGGGAGGGGTAAAGCATGGATATTGAATACAAATCCGAAATTTCTCTTGTTGTTGTGAACAAATGATCCTTCGCTAACTTTGAATTTCTGTTTTTCAAGTTTTAAATTTAAAATACCCATCCATTGTTCAGAAAAACTTGGCAAAGTATTCAAGCAGGTGACTTGTAGATCCAGAGTTTATCCAATAAAAAAAATCTGGCAAGGTTACAGTTCATGAAAAACGGACCATTTAACATTCATAAATAACCCCCTGCAAAAAACAGTTTAGAAGTTCATGAATGTTTCATGAATTTCACGTTTTGTGTTCATGAACTCCTGAACTGTTTTTTGCAGGAGAGTTTATATATGGACTGTTTATAAGGTGTTTATGGACAGTTCATGAACTTTTTCACAAATTTATGAACAATTCAGGAGATTCATGAAAAAATTAATGACGTTCATGAACAGTCCACAAACTCAGTGAGTTATTCTCACTCGTTCAAGAAATAGTTCAAGAGTTCATGAATAGTTCATGAACAGTTCATGGATGTTAAATGGCCCCAATGAGTTCATAAACCTTCAATTTTCAAGGAGAGTTAATGAAAAGTTTATGAACACTTCATGACAATTTGGGGCCATTTAACGTTCATGAACTCCTGAACTGTTTTTCGCAGGGGCATCAGTGATGACCGGTGTATACTTTTATAGAAAAAAGATCACTCTACAAGCAGATACTGTGGCAAATGTTCATATCATTATTTATCTGGCCTAAAAGTATGAGTAGTTGACCTTCATTGTAACATCTTTGTATTGATCAGAGGTTTTTGTGAAAAGAATTGATGTGTAGTTCTGTGCAACTCTGTTAAACATTTTTCCTTGTGCAGACTCACATGCCTAAACAGACAAATCATAAGAAAAGCAATTGATCATA
This sequence comes from Haliclystus octoradiatus, assembly GCA_916610825.1. Taxonomy (NCBI): domain Eukaryota; kingdom Metazoa; phylum Cnidaria; class Staurozoa; order Stauromedusae; family Haliclystidae; genus Haliclystus; species Haliclystus octoradiatus. The sequence goes on along the minus strand of OU744449.1, from coordinate 23,691,135 downwards.
ATTTTACAAAATAAAAACAATGTTTATTACGTTAAACTGTTATACTTTTAAAACAGTTTATTATTGCTATACCCTATGAAAAAGAGTTCATGAGTTCATGGACTTGAAATAGCTGTTTATGAACTGTAATGAACTTTCAAGCAATTTCACATTCTTGAATCAGTTCATGAGCCTGTTCATGAAGTGTTCATGAACTCCTCGTGATCGTTCATGAACTGTTCATAAACCCACAAAAATGCTCACAAACTATTCTTGAATTGTTCATGAACTGTACCTTAACTGTTCATGAAAGTTCATAAACTATTCATGAACTTTTCATGAAATTTCATAAACTGTTCATGAACTCATGGATTTTTTTTCATAGGGGATTTACAGGCTGTTTAAGGGGCTACTGAAAAATCATAGTGAAACGTGTATATAATAATCAGCTTTGAGAGTTAGGTAAATTGACCACTTAGACATGTGGCCGTTATCACAAGTTTGACTGTTATATGGTTTATGAACATTGTTTATCAATTACTTGACTGTATTACTGCCTCTTGCTGGGTGATAAATTTTCTAACAATTGAACATGTAAAAAAAGTTAAATTGACGTATTTTAAAGAACACAAGGATTCTAATTTTGATTTCATGGCATTGTGTATTTTGGGAATTATTTTCATTGTTAAATGAAAATTTGAAAACAGCTGTGCAGGACATTAGCAACAGTTCATGAACCGCAACAATTGTTATAAAATCATGGAATGAGTCTTTGCGTTTCGATTGGTCAAGACGCATCTGACGAAGTCGCAGGAATTATGAAATACAATCAAATTATCACATTATAATTGTCGGCCATCAGAAAATCTGCTGAGACAGTTAATGAAAATGCAGCAATTTAATGATCACTAAATGCCTTTACAGGAGTCAAAACTCCATTTTTCAATATTATTCTAATGAAGAACACACTTGAAAAATAAATGTTTATTTCATAAACAGTCCATGAACACCCTGTATACAATTCATGAACTATTTCATGAACGTAAAATGGTCTGTGTTTTGTGGACTTTCTCATGAAAAATAACAGACCATTAATGGCTCATTAGCTGTTTTGACAGGAGTGTGATTTCTATTGACATTGTGGTGTAAACATTTTTTTGATTTTCCTCTGAGTTTCTGCTAGCTTCCCGGATGTTGTCAACACCAATACCCCTATTATACAGAACCCACACCTTCCATACCTAAAACTAACTACTCACTTGATATTTGAAACAGAAAAACCACCAGAAAATATCCTGAAAAATTATGACAAGAAAACTATGGAATTCTTTGAAATTTTGAGAAAGGAACTTAAAGGAGTTCATTGCAGACTTTTGATTTATTGTGAAATTAGCATGATTCTTACATTGTAATTTTACAATTTTCTTGTTAAGTTCAGGCCAAATGACGTTTTCCTTTCGCCAACATTGGTAAGATTTAAATATATAGATGTTGTTGTGTTTACGCCAACATCTTGGGGTTGCCCAAATGATTTTCTATTTTGCCTACATCCGTAGGATTCATTTTATTTCAATTTTGTCAACATCAGCGATATTTTGAGAACCGGTGACTGTTTAATCGAGCCAACCAATCCTGAGTGGAGTTACTTGATTGGCAACCAATCAGAAGAAGGTTCATATTTTCATCAATTCTACTGATTTTGTCATAATAAATAGTCATTTGGATTTCGTTGAGAACAAGAACAATAGAATGTTTGCAAAATCCTACCACAATGTTGACGAAATTTTTTGAACGTCTTCAAAATCCAAAAAAGTGAAATTCAACATCAGCCAACAACAGCCAACATCGTGTTTTTTTTTTGCCAACAGTCATTGGATTTTGAAAATTCTTATGAATGCTGCGTATATACATTTGTATAATTTCTTCAGAATAATACATACGTGAATTAGCATTTGCATCTCATGGCCAAGAAATAAATTTCTGAGGTGTCGTTTGAATGTTGGCTAGAAAAATCAAAATCAATCAAACTCGAACAGATGTTAGAAATTGATGGTATTATAACTACAGTATTCTGAATTATTCTGTTCAATTTTTCATAGACCATGTGCGTTTATGGTTGTGATAACAATTTCATTAACATTTCACAAACAGCTCATAAACAGTCCATCAAACGTTCATGAATTAAAATTTGCCTGTTCTTGTGAACTTTTCATTAACATTTCATGATAGTTTGTAAAGGAAAAAAGTTTACAAATTGTCTAAAATTTGGAATATTAAAGCAATTATTCCTTAAGATTAAAGTTCATGAAAACAAGCTCAAATTTGATAGACTTCATCACAGACTCTAAAGATTTTATCTTACATTACTAGTTATCACCAACAAGTTTAAAATATTGTTCACATAGATTTGTTAAATATTCATGAATAGTCCATCCCCTGTGAAAAAGAATTCATGAACAGTTCACAAAAATATCCACGAGAAACAGACCATTTAGCATTCATGAACAGTTCATGAACTATTCATAAAATTTTCATGAATGGTCTAGCAACTGCTCATGAAAGTTTTATAAACTGTTTATAAGGTATTCAACTTTATGAACAGTTCATGAACGTTTGCAAAATTCATGAACAGTTTGCAAATTGCAAGGCTCATGAACAGTTCATCAACTCAATGAATTATTCCAGAGGGGATGAAAACTTTGTGAGCTACTGTATTAATGAATTGATAATGAACTGCATATTTGTGGTATTGTACTAGAACCTACCTTATTTTTCAGATGTTTTTGTGCATTAAGAACACTGTTGACAACATTAGCCATTGTTAATGAACCTGGTAACGGTGTTGGTTTTGATATGATAAATCCAGGATATGAATGAAGCTCAACTAGAACTGGTTTCTTTGAAAACGCAGCTTCAGACTACAAACATGAAATCAATTTCTAATCAATTAATATGTTGTAATCGATTTTGTAGGTGTATTGTGCTGTAATGTATTTTAGCAAACCATAACTCAGTACCTCTGATGTTTCAATCGTTTCAGTTGTTTCTCTACCAAGCTTCTGCAATTTGTAAAAATAACAGTAGCTCATTATAGGAAACTGTGCGCCGATTGCTTTGTATTCCCGTAAAAAAATGTTAAGGAGTTCATGAACTGTTCATAAACTGTTCATGGACGCCTGAAATGTTTTTAGCAGGGGTTGTAACTTACATAACTTTTATAAATATTTACATTACTTTTTTGTCCATAAAATGTTTTTGAAAACTCCTGATAAAAATAGAAACTCTCATTTGTGATATCAAGTTTGAATTGTGTGTTTTCAAACCTAGTTTTTCTATGGTGATTTGGCATCATAGCTGTCAAGCAATCAGATTGATCGAATCAATTTCGTTATAATACAAAACATTACAGCGACTTACCAAAGACAATAAATTTTATACAAATGATCAAGTTGTATCTTATATGTATCAATATTTACCTGTTTGCAGATTAGAACTTCTTTCATAAATACTTGTGAAGTTGGATACATAGACAAATTTAATACTGCACTAAAATTTGAAGGATTAACTTCCTTCTCAAATCTAATATTTGAGACAAGACAAGTAAACCTACCATTCATGTACTGAGATCATTCATGAACAGTTCATTTGATAACAGTAGATGGACTGTTAATTAACTATTACGTATATTATATGATAACTATTATTAACCACGTTTATGAGCAGCTCGTGATTTCTCGTTTGTGATCCTACTGAATTATTATTGCATGGGAAACCACAATCACTGTTGGTTATGCAGTTGTAAGGTGTTATTATTTGATTAATAGACATATCAGAGGTTGATGAGCAACTGTGCATTCCCCTGCGGAAAAAAGTGTAGGAGCTAATGAATTTATGAGTTCATGAACAGTTCATGAACATTAAATGGCCCAAAATTTTCATCAACTGGCCGTGAAAGTTCATGGACTGATCATGAACCGTTCAGGACATAAAAATTGAGGCCATTTAATGTTCATGAACTTCTAAACTGCTTTTCACAGCCGTTGTACCTTTGATGTTTCAGCAGTTTTTGATTTTGCAACCGTTTCTGAAATATAATATGAAATCAGTATATATGTTTACTAAGGTTGAGTACTTTGAAAAATGTTTGATTGTTTACAAACATATCCCACTGTTAAAGCACTCACTATGATTTTTTGTTGGTTTACTATGAGATATTCTGCTCTTATCGCCATAATAATTCAATGATGGGTTGCTGAATGAAGACATTGTCATCTTGCACATACTTTCGTTGAGTTCATCGATTGTTTGGATAAAATGCGATGCTGTTATTAATGAAAGAATAGAAATCATATAAATGAGTAATCTGGATAAAGCTACAGCAAGTGTAGATTTACGAACCTGTGTACAGACCCTCTTTATACACTATTGTCTTGATGAAACAGTCAAACATTGATAATGAAGTCTAGGGGCTAAAGTTTTCTTTTAGAATGTATTTCTCAATTTTATATAATAAACGCTTTACATTTCTTGATATTTTGATGTGATATATTGAGAAAACTCTCTAATTTTGGTTCAAATCGGCTGTAAAGAATTATAAAATATAATAATAACCTTTTATTTGTCAAGCTTAGCTATGCTGAGCAGGTTGGGCTCAAGTTGGTATTGTTGACAATGGCTCATCCACTAATAAAAATAAAAAGTAATTTTTTCTCCATCAATAACTGTGTTATTACCTCTTCCAGTCGACGTCTTCCTTGTCTCATAGAATTTTGAAAACTCAGAATCATCGCTGTTTACTGTATGGACTCTTTCGTTGATTGAAAAGTCAGTATTCATGTCGATTTTAAACTTTCTTCTCAATTTACGTGTTTATAGTTGTTGCTCATTTTTTATGACCACGTGAGCGTCAGTCTGTTTCTATGACAACAAATTTTGAATTAAAACGAGGTCATTCTATACCCCTTTAAAATGGCGAACGAAGTGGAGCTGTTAGAGAATGCTGCTAAAGTGTTCGAAAAGCATTTTGGCAAGCCACATACTTTCGCAGTGCGTGCACCGGGGAGAGTGAATTTAATTGGAGAGCATACTGATTACAACGAGGGCTTCGTTTTTCCAATGGTATGTTGGCCATAAATGTGACGTGACTTCTACTTTTAACGATATAATAATTCTTGTGTTGGGACATCACATTGTTTTCAATCAACACTTCACAGGCCCAAAATTAGTCAGGAGCTGTGATTTATTACGGTTGACTTGAAACGTACCTTCAAATTTCAATCAGTATTGATTTAAGAAAATATTACAATCAAGAGAAATATACTCAAAGATATTAGCCTACTCAGACTTTACCCAAAATTTAAAGGGGCAAGATTGACCGGCGACCTCTGCGAGCACAAGTTGAATTTATGCATGCTTAGCGTAATTCCACCGTCTCGCTTTGAAATTATATTGTTATACGCAGGGCTAATCTGTTATAAATTCATGTCAACAATGTAAATTGTGTTATGAACAATAAGCATGCACGTGAACCTAAGTGCTAGCGCCTGCCGGTCAATTTTGCTCCTTTAAGAACTGATATTTTCCGGTCCCTCTCAACTCTCGCCACCGCTTTCAAGACAATCAACTTGCAAAAATCTGGGTACCTGTTGTTGTACAATATACCTTGTTAAAGCCGTGTTAATGTGCGGAGTCCGTTGACTTGTGCATGCCGTAAGAACATTATTTGTAACTTTTAACCTTCCCTTGTCCATTGGTGCGTTCTGGATGATTATAATGCAGGGACAGTGATTTTATTTTCTTGTCCCATCTCCCATTAGAGATAGTCCGGCAATCCTGACTTCTACGGTGTCAAAATCGTGTTTACGTTTTAGGAATAGCTATAACCGGAGGACGGATAATAAACAATATTACAAAGTTTGAAAACGAGGTACTTTTCAGCAGCAAATGGGTTGTAGCTGACAGACATGTGATGTCTACAAGCGTGTCAATGTTTTCGGAAAGGTTGGTTGTTCACACCAATTAAAATTCCTAAAACGTAAACACGATTTTGATACCGTAGAAGTCAGGATTGCCGGTAGTCCTAGCTAGGGAGCATTAATGCAGTTTTCACTGAGTGTTTCATTTTACATTCATGAACTTTTTATTTTTTTTTATTTTTTTTTTAATCATTTTTCCACGAACCGGGTAAGCTTACAGCTTTTTTTCACCGGGGTGGTTGGTTAATTTGTTAGTAGGCTATTTTGAAGCTTGTGTGCGTTTAATAGCCGGATGCCCTTCCTGACGCCAACCTATAGTGCTTCGGACAGGGATTGAACCCGAGACCCTGCGGGCCGTGGTCCAACACCCTAGCCACTACACCAAGGCCGCACTTATTTCATAATCTGAGTAGTCATCTCCCAGTTTGCAATGTGTGACATGGATGTCTTGGAGATAATATTTCAAGTCCCTCTAGCTTCCAGTATATAAATTTTGACAAACAAATCATAATAGGCCTACAATAATTATGGTAAATGGACTTCGTCAATTTGACATGAATTTATTTAAAGTGTGAATTTACAAAATTCAAGATCTAATTCGTAAAATGCACTCATTCCTATCTGGTAACATTCCTACACTCGACAAGTGCAGTCGAGCGTTTGAGCAATGCATTTGAGGTTATGAGTAAATGTAATTCAATGGGAGCTGAATTAGGTAACTTCCAAAAACTAGCAATAGTGAGAGTACTACCAGATTGTGTAGTTGGTTGCTCGACAGAGTAAATCTTCAAATCATCCGCATTTCAGCTCACAAAGTTCCACAGTTGTTTTTATTATAAATGAGAACTATATTTTTGTAATAGGAGATGAAATGATCTAAGGAAAGATAGTATATATTTATTAGTACTGTATGCAAGCTACCCCTGTGAAAACAGTTCAGGAGTTCATGAACAGTTCCTGAACGTTAAATGGTCCCAATTTCCATGAACAATATATTAAATATTTGAAAATTTTGCCTGGCAATTTTCATTCTTGGATGCTCTGTTTTCATGGACAAATGATGCTCCATTTTGAAAAACCAACGCAATGTCGATTAACGCCATACAGAATTTCAGTAAAAGCAAAGTCATGAGCAGGGATGTTAAAAGTTACTTTTTAAAAGTATCTAGTTACAGTTACCGTTACTTGGGCGAGAAAGTAACTAGTTACTATCAGACGTTACTTTTCAGAAAAAGTAACGATTACAAGTTACAAGTTACTTTTAATTCGAAAGTAACTAGTTACAGTTACCCGTTACTTTTTCTAAATAAGTCCAAAAATATCCAACAGAAGCAATGAGACATATATGAAGTATTGAAATAATATTTCTGTATTTTAATTTGTTAATTAATCAAATGTTCTTGTTGACAATATAAATACGAAAACAGACACCCGACGACTATTTCACAGCGACGTCTTTTGCGTGTTTGAATGGTCTAGGCGATCCCCCTAATTTCCATAACAAAGAAAATCTCAAGTTACGCGCCATTAGTTCTATTTCAGGCTTGGTTGCTATGACAATTAATTGATCAAACAGACATATCAAACATGAAACGCTTGTTGACGTTGAATCACTTGAATATCATAAACTCGGAAAAACAGATTCTATAACAGAATGTTACTTCCCTGAGTGTAATTTTCTTGACTTCCAAATCTGTAACAGGATTTCCTGCAGTTGTTGGGAACTTTTTGTCTGTGTTTTAATTATTCTTGGATGGTAACAATGAGAACAAAAGATTTTGACTAATTAAAACACAATAGCGATCGAGAAGCTGCTAACTATCAGCACTCTTTTGTGAAAAAAGTAACGGAAGAAAGCGAAAATGTAGTGAAAAAGTAACGAGTAATCGTTACTTTATTTTTAATCCTAAATGTAACTAGTTACAAGTAGAAGTTACTTTTACAGAAAAGTAACTAGTTACAAGTAGAAGTTACTAAAAAGTAACGATTACAAGTAACGTCGTTACTTTTGTAATCGTTACTAACATCCCTGGACATGAGGTGTAAATTTGGTTACTTATAATGAAAGAAAAGCTAGGAACTTTTTACTGTAATTCCACATTGACTTTGAATGGTGCACATGAAATATTAGACTGGTCAAAAATCTACACAGGTCAGAGCGAAAAATAAGCATTTCTCAGCCGATAGCTTGCATATTATATACTCTAACGACTCTGCAGTGCATTTCTGTCCTTGACCAAGGCCAATCTGTCATTAATTCTATGTGAAAGTTCTACTTCTTACTAGCAATCACTTCATCAAAGTAATATGGTTAATACCTTTTTATATTAATTATATCATTTAAAGTGCAAATGACTCCTATTTCCTATAGTAAGCCCTCTTGTGAGTATAAACGTCAAAGATGGCATACTTTGTGCATTAGATATATCCTGCGTATATTAGCTGGTATCTCAGTGGCAGAGTGTCGTCACTCTGTACGAAAGGCGAGGGTTCAATTCCTCGCCGTTGCACACATGTTTGTATTTGTGTGTAAATATGGCCATGTCCCCAAAATTAGCAAGCACGATAGGCCTATATTATTATTAGTCCAAATGGAAAACTTCTTTTCACCATCCTTCCTCATTTAGCATCTGCTATCCCAATCTGTGTTAAAATCATGGTTTGTGTTATAGAGATCACACGGGTGCTATAAAACGCACACCTAAAATGATCAAGGCATACTATCACATACCATCAGATGATTGTTGTCATGACAACATGCGTCATAATTATCAGTTGTCATGGCAACAAAACTTTATTCTTTTTAGCATCACATTTGCTGGTAAATCCTAACTCGATGGAATGGAGCATGTCTCTCAGTTCAAATAATTGTCCAGAAAGTTGAATTATTACAAACATTATAACAGTAGATTGAAATTAAGATTGGAATTGAGATTAAAATATGTCATCAGAATCATCAATAAATTTCTTGCTATTTTTTTTAAAACTTGTTTTGGTGTGCAATCAATCGCATGCGTTGGAGTGTTTAGGCGTACATGGAGGTATGCACATGCAATCGCACGCCGTACAATACAATACATGGTTGAAATGTCATGATTTACAATATTGCAAGGCTGTTTTTTTATTAACAGGCAATTGATTATTCAACTATTATTATTGGTTCACCAAATGATAGCGATGAATGCCAAGTATATACAACTTCTAAAAATATTGACGGTTCAAATTATTCAAGTTTTTTACCACCATCATCATCAACACCATTGAAACCTGGTGAGCCCAAATGGTGTAACTACGTCAAAGGTGTTGTTGCACTTTACCCTGGGAATGTCTCTCCATTCAATGCTGTTATCTGTAGTAGTGTTCCCCTTGGTGGGGGACTATCAAGCTCAGCATCACTTGAAGTAGCAACTTATATTTTTCTTGAAGCACTTGATGGAAAGTTATGTGATGATAATTTAAAAAAGAAAGCTTTAATTTGTCAAAAAGCAGAACATGACTATGCTAATGTACCATGCGGTATAATGGATCAATTTATTTCTATGATGGGTAAAGAAAAACATGCAATGCTGTTGGATTGCAGGTGAGAGTATAAAACAAATTATCAGCCATCTTATTCATGGTTTTTTATATAACAGTGAAACCTGTATATAACGGCCAGCTACGAGAACGAGAGGTAGATAAATTGACCACTATAGACAGGTGGCCTTTATATACAGGTTTAATTCAATATAAAATGCTATTTTAGACATTGAAAGAGTGACCACTATAGACAGGTGGCATTTATATACAGGTTTTATTCAATATAAAATGCTATTTTAGACATTGAAAGAGTGACCGCTATAGACAGGTGGCCTTTATATACAGGTTTTATTCAATATAAAATGCTATTTTAGACATTGAAAGAGTGACCACTATAGACAGGTGGCCTTTATATACAGGTTTTATTCAATATAAAATGCTATTTTAGACATTGAAAGAGTGACCACTATAGACAGGTGGCCTTTATATACAGGTTTTATTCAATATAAAATGCGATTTTAGACATTGAAAGAGTGACCACTATAGACAGGTGGCCTTTATATACAGGTTTTATTCAATATAAAATGCTATTTTAGACATTGAAAGAGTGACCACTATAGACAGGTGGCTGCTGTATAACAGGTTTGACTGTATCTGTATATATATATATATACCATGTCCACTTCAAATTTATTCTCTTTCGCTTGAAAATGGTATATGATATTTTCTTCTGAATTATTTTGTTGAGGTTTGACCGTTTGACCAATAAATCATAAATAATATCAATTTTCTTCTGAATTTGAGCTCTAACTTTCCGGAATTTACGATTCCTGAATTCCTACTTTTGTTGGACCCTGATCATATCATCTATGCTTTATTATGCCTATTATTATCTCCCTAAAGTAAAAACAATACATGAAAGTTGTATGGCCCTATCTTTATAAACTGTTCATTAGCATTAAAAAGTCAATTAAATACAGACCATTTAACATTTTTGAACTTTCCATGACCTGTTTATATGATAGTCATGATCATGAACAGTAATAGTTAACGAGCAATAGTTAATGTGGTTAATAAATATGTTCATGAACAGTTGATTAACCCAACCGTAGTTTTATATATTATTGTTTGTATTTATGATATACATCATTTGTACATCGTTTGTATATCATTTCATCTTAATGACTTCCTATTTAATGTTGATTCACGAAGCAGTTGTTTGTTTATTATCGATTATCGCCATCGTTGTGCCATTAAGGTTATTGCTTGAACATTTATAGTATTTTCTGTCTCCTCTACACTGACCCTATGGATTTACACCAACAAATTTGTTTGCAGGGATTCAGGATTAATAAAATTATATAACTAAGCTCTCATTAAAGGGCCAAACCTGACTGGTAGCCTTTTGTAATGAAAATATTCAAAATGCGATCACAAAACTTTGTTAATAGCAATGTCATTGTACTATTTCAATTATTTGACAATTGAGTTGTGAATAAAATTTTTAAAAGTGACCCATGCTAAATCGACTGACTACAAGCTTATTTTTGAAACTAGCTTAGCAGATTTGAACAATCAATGTCTATCATGGCCTAGTTTGTCGTCAATTGTCGTCATTGAATTGCTCCTCGTCATGTACTCCAAATTTCAAAGCTACGAAAACTCAAATATTCTTTAATGATGTCTCAACTGATGATTGAATGTAAAAATTATCCTTTTTCCAACACAAATGTCGTCGGTCTGTTTATCTCCTTTTAACCTCACTGACCAAAGACTTTTGCAATTTTAAAAACTGAATTTCTTTTGTATCTAATTTATACTGATCGCAAGCAGCAAAGCAAAGCTTTGTGATTTCAACATTTCGCAAACAATGAGATTTTGAAAATTAATATTTCATTATCTGCGCATTGATGTCCAAAAGAGAAAATAAATCACAACCAATGAATTTGAGATGGGCTGTCTTAATATCTCTCCTCACATAAATTTGGATTGCCCACTATCAGATTACGGTAAAGTGCACATGGCATCAAATATCTACCACAAATCAAAGTACCTGCTGTTGGATGAGGAAAAATAATGAAAACGAGTTTTTAATGTAGATGCATGTAAGTGATTGAAAAGATGGATTCAAAATTATAAAAAAAAATGTTTTTATTTTTGCACACAACATTGAAGTTTCTATTAACCAAACCAGGCATCAGTCCACTACACACCTTCAAAACATCTTTTTGCTACAAGTGAATACAATTTATTAAAAAAATATGTGGGATACAAGGATTTTTGTTGATGAAGAATGTTATTTCTGTCAAAAAGGGCTCAAACACTTTACAAACACATACCGCTATTGTAAATGATATGTACATTAAACAGCGAATGAATAATCAAGACCACAAGCTGCTTCCGATGATTGACAGAAACAATATTAAATTAACTACTGTGCTATATGCCACATTTTTTTTGAAATTTATGCTAAGCACAATTAAGCACAGTGTTTCTTGTCTATTGTCTACACAGATCAATGGAGATTGAGAATGTTCCTATTTTATCTCAAGATATTGCATTTCTAATATCTAATACCAACGTTAGCCATCAGTTAAGTGGTAGCGAATATGCTGTACGTAAATCACAATGTAAAAAAGCTGCTAGGATTTTGGGAAAACCAAGTTTACGAGATGTTAATATGGAAGAACTGCAAGGTAAACATTATTATTTGCAAACAGTTTAGTGTAGATGTCTCTAAATTCCATATGGTATATTTCTCTTTTTTATGCAATAAGAAAAGTATCTAGCAGGATTCGAATGACCATTTAAATATTTAATGAAAAAAATTAAATGATTTGTTTGGCGCATAAAAATATAAATGAAATGCTGCCAGCCAAAATTCACGATCAAACTCTTGTCTGGAAAATGAAATATTCTTGCTTTCTGGTTTCAAAATGTACGACAGCAGAATACCATTATATGTTTATTGTTTAATAAGTTTTGAAGGAGAAAGAGTTGCGATGTGTAAAAATGCAACAATGGCATGTACTGATAAAAAATATGTCTGTCTAAACCAATTTTTGCCAAAAAAGCGATATATACACTTTAAAGAGTTTTAATTTAGATACAGTGTTACTAATAGTAAAAATAATACCAACACTCGGGATGTTAGAAGACACTCAAAAGCTGAAAAACGTTTGCTCCTCCATACCCCTGAGAAAAACAATTCAGGAGTTCATGAATAGTTCATGAACAGTTCATGAAAATTGGGGCCATGTAACGTTCATGAACTCCTGAATAGTTCATGAAAATTGGGGCCAATTAACGTTCATGAACTCCTGAACTTTTTTTTGCAGAGGAGAAAGTGTTTTTCAGCTTAAATGAGCAGGCTTGTGTTTTTTCAATATTTTCTTGTGTCTCTTAACATCTTGTGTATTTGTATCAGAGAACCACATTCTGCCTTTCAGTATCCCTTTAATATTTCAGACTTATATTGCAACTATTCATTTCAGTTTTGCCACTTCTCTTAAACAGCAAAGAAATCTTCAATGAATGATGTCACATATCGACGTGCAAGACATGTAATATCAGAAATTGAAAGAACATTATCTGCAGCCAATACTTTGAAAGCTCAAGATTATGTCACATTTGGAAAATTAATGGTCGAGAGTCATAAATCATTGAGGTTAGAACAATATTATTTCAAATTCCAATTCAAAGTCACAACAAGTGTGTAAAATGTGAAACTAGCCTACCCATGCGAAAAAAGTAATTTAATTTTTTTCATTAGAGTGCTTGTTAAACAATATTTAATCAGTTTATTTTATGATTTGATAGTTCCTATCACTGTTTCAAAATTTCAAATTAATTACTTGTCTCAAGGACACATGTATCAGGCTCTTGAGCTTACCCAATTAAACACGGTTACTTCTCAAGATAAATCCATTTCATGAGTTTGTGATCAGTTATTTAATCTCTAAGGAACTATTTGTGATGAAGTTTATTATTATTAAAACGGTCCGTTTTTCATCAATACAATGTAACCAAGTGTGTAATTTGTGTGTAATTTTATTTTGATTCCGTTGTCAATATGAGCAAATTGCTCGTTTACATTGTTCCGAAATTATAATAACTAAAGTTAACCATTTTAACTGAAATGAATAAAATAAAGATATATATATATATAGTGGAATGATAACTAATATATTACATACATGTCAACTACTGTATAACTAAATTATATTAAGCATTAATGTCATTAAATATTAAAGTTTTTCTGTTTGTATTTATGGATATATTATTGTATACCATTAGATATTTGATTTAATTTATCCTCTGAAAATCCATTTTGGAAATATTCTGTAATTCTAGATTTGAACATACTAGTTGTTTTTAAAGATTTGATCTCATCTGGAGTATAACCCCACAGACGAGTACATACAGCAATAAATGAGCGTCTCATCAGTTCAGATCTGTATTTTTTTGTAATTAAACGCTGCTTGCCACGGAGAGCATACTTCGTTTTGCTAAAAAGAAACATTTGCAAAAGTGATAGCAATCGTTTCTGAAAAAATTAATGATTAGCCTTGAGTAGCCTAAGTCATCGAGACTGTATCAGGCTAGCATTGTATCACTGACGTAAGAGCATTTATTTCAAATTCTCCTAAGAGCATTTATTTTAAATGCTCATTACTTTTCTCAGCCGAGACACAACAGATCCATGCCAATAGATTTTATGACAGATCCTCCTTATAACTGTCAATGCGCAGAGTGATAGCCTGACCTGTAGCTCTTCATAATGCTATTCCATCTGGACCATTTCTTTCACCATCAGAATATGTTACTAGCTCAATCTTTGGATAAAGTCGGGTTGACTTTGGCGGATTTGAACCAAGTAATCGATCAGATCAAGAGTCCAGTTGCTTTATCATCTGAACTATTTCTCACTCAATTTGTGAGATAATCTGGCCGTGGTATTAACACTAGAGATATTAATCAAGTTAAACTCTGTATGTCATTATAATTCATAAATAGTATATTAGACTCACACCATTATTTGCCTTATTAATTTATTTCCATTATTAGTATTATTTGCTACCATGCAAATTTTGTAAATTATCTTAATTTATTTCAAGGTTTGAAATATGATTTATAATATTTTATGGTTGTTTTCTCACTTTGGTCTCATTTGCGAAATCCAATGCCATTTACTTATTGGTTTACCCTCCCTAAAGGCAAAAAATGATCAGCATCCTTTGCCCTCTGTCTTCGAGTATGTTGCGTGATTCACTCATTTATTACGCTATTTTGGGCTTGAAAAATTTCATTCACTTTTCAACTTTTAGCACGCAAGGTGCGATGGTCAATTGGTTGTCTTTCGATAAAGATAATTATAATAATAATGATGATGATTTTCATAGGTATTGCCCTACGAAAGGCACCCGTACCACTCCTCTATTTTTAGAAGAGTGCCTTTTGTTGCTGAGAGCAATGATGTTAAATGATCTTTATTGATCTCTAGCCGCGACATTGCAGATCTATTTCAACAAATTTTATGGCAAATAGGCTTCTATCATCAATGCGTAATGATGCGCCACAGCTACTCACAATGCATTTTGTATCATTCCATCCCCCATCCGAAGATGGTACTCATGGGATGTTTTAGATAAAGTTTAGGCTGAGTTGAGCTTTGGCGAATTTGAACCACAGTCGATCTGATATGATCGAAATCTTAAGGTCATTTGCTCTTTCATCTGAGCTAATCCTCTCATTTATTTCTAGAGATGACTATGAAGTTAGTTGCAAAGAACTTGACTTGCTTGTTGGTCTGGCTTTAGAAGTTGATGGAGTATATGGATCACGAATGACTGGTGGAGGCTTTGGTGGTTGCACGATTACCCTTTTACAAAAAGATGCAGTGGAGAATGCAATGCAGCACATTCAAGTATGTAAAAGTCTATCAATTGCAATAGGATGTAACAATGTAACCATTCTGAAAGGAGACTGTCCTAGATTGAATCGTTCTGAAATTGATTTCAAATTACATCAGATTGAATGAAGAGATGTTCAATTAGAAACTAATTTGGAAATGAACAATTCTAATTTGCAATAAAATAGACAATATTAATACCTGAAACTTTCTTAACAAAGCTTATAACTTAAACTAATATAGCCTTAGGGGAATTAGGATCCCAGGACCTCACTCTTTGTAACAGCCTGATGAGAATCAGCATTCGTTCTACATCCGTTCTCAATCTAAATCCTTCCCATCAGTCCTATTCTAGTGTTCCATGGATGACATTGCTCTATTTAGATCCGCATGCATACATCAATTATTGATAAACTTAGGAATTATCAGAGTTTGAATAAATAAAATAAATTATTTTTGACAAGGGAATCTAACTTTTGAATGTCGATCATATAGCAGTAGCCGCTGCAACACGATCGCTTACAAGTAAGACTAGAAAATAGTAAATAAGCATACGGTAACCGGGCTGTAGCACGTATTCATAGTCCCTAAGATCAGGTTCATGACATGATGAAACAGATAAAAGAGAGCGAATTGGACACATGTGTGCATAGAAATTCCCATCTATTGCTGTAAATATTGATTGATGAATAGTAATGTGTTGTATTCTTGTTTATTCAGAGTGGTTATGACAACAAAGCGACAATTTTCATAACATCACCATCGAATGGTGCTTCCAATCTCTGAGATGTGGTACTGAAGCAAAACTTTATTACTTGGAACATTGTTAGTGTGATTTATTGCTAAACAAAACCGATGTTTTTTATCAACATGTTTGTAGGCCTACTAGTCAATTGAGACCTACACCTGGTCCAAGGACTCTTGCTGGAATATTTGGGACACAAATCACAAGTTTACACTGGCTACTTCTCACTGCTTTCGAAAATGCTGTATTTTATCAAACAGTTTGTCTTACTTTCACAATCGTTGATGTTTGCAGGCAGCGAGGGTAATTTCAAGGGGTAGGGGTGTCCAATTGACTGACTGAGAATATTAGTCAAACTTATCAAATAGATTTTGTTTAGATTTGGATCAAATTTTTAGATAAAATAATAGCAATATATGTAATGTTACTTAATTGAAAATAATAAAATAATTAATGTAATGTTACCGTATTTAACTGAGGCAAACTAATAGAACAAATTGTATATCGGATAAGGATGAATTTTTGTAGTTTAGTTTAAATAAATGGCCTGGTGATCACCTTATGGTGTAAAACTTGGAGTAGCGTCATCCATTAGGTCTTATCTCTCTAAATATTATCATTGAGCACTGTATTAGGAACCAGTGCGGAAAACTCCTACTACAATGAAACCTGTATATAACAGCCAGCTACGAGAGTAAGATAAATTGACCACTATATAGTATATACATGTGGCCTTTATATACAGGTTTTCTTCAATAGAAAATACTATTATAGACATTGCAAGAGTGACCACTATAGACAGATGGTCTCTGTATAGAGGTGACCGCTGTAACAAGTGTGACTGTATTACTATTATATCAGAACAAACTATATTATCTTTGAAATGTTGGATATAGATACTACTCAGTAGGCCTATCCAAAAGTGATGTGGTAGATTGAATTTTCGATGATTTCTATAGCAATTAGTTTCTATTGGAGCATGATACAATCAAACCTGTTATAACAGTCACCTCTATAAAGCGGTCACCTGTCTACAGTGGTCACTCCTGCAATGTCTAAAATAATATTCTATTGAATCAAACCTGTATATAAAGGCCACCTGTTTATAGTGGTCAATATATCTACTTCCCTTAGCTGGTTGTTATATACAGGTTTCACTTTGGTGTTTTTTGCACAACTCTTTTCCCTTTAAAAGTTATTCATTTTATAATTAGTTGGATAAATGTTTGTATCATTTCTGACTCTCTTGTAAAAGCAAAATCAGTTGCAGCTTGAAAATCTGGATGATGATCCGTTATACACAGGGTTTTTAAAGGGTCGACTCATAAAACATAAAATATTGTTTTTTACCTTAACTTATAACGTACTAAGTGCCTTGATTAATTTGTCAATTTTTTTTTGATAAATGGATAGGTATTTTTTGAGAAATAAGCATTTGAAAAAGTGAGAATTTCAAATCTTGAAAAGCGAAGGGTGAAAGGTAAGCGAAGTCATGCTGTAAAAATTTCCATCACAATGAGTGAGCGCGATAAGATCTAGATATAAGATAGCTATTGAGAATTCATCAATACAAGTTCATGTAAAAAATTTTGATTTTTATGAGTCAACCCTATTGGAATGAAGCAAGGAAACTAGGACAATATATACTCATAAAATTGATTCTATGAAACTCTTAGTTTCTGAGTAACAAAAAAATTGTGTCGGCCTAGTAACTGACTCAATTTATTTATTTAAAGCTCTGTCATATACTAAAATTGCACCTTGCCTCTCGAAAAACAGTTTAGGAGTTCATGAACAGTTCATGAACGTTAAATGACAGAATTTTAATGAACTGTTAACGTCCATAAAATAGTTCATGAACTCCTGAACTGTTTTTCGCAGGCACAAGGTGCTTAAATTTGATAAAAGTTTGTATACATACTGTATATATGTTTGTGTATTTATATTTATTTGAAATTGTCAGTTAAACATCTAATAATAAAAAAGAAACTAATTAATCATATCATATATTATTATTATTTCTACATTGAAAATATCATCAGGAATCATCTTTGTGTGCTTGTTTGTGAATTGTTAAACTTCGTAATTCCCAGAAGCCTTTCCCACGTTGATGGCTTACATAAGGTTTTTCATCAGCTATATGAGTCCACTTGTGCCTTCTCAAGTTATACGATTGGTTAAATATTTTATCACATACATCACATTTGTAAGATATTTCCCCTGTCTGAGTTATATGTTTTCTGTTATCCAAATTCAGTTCATTGATTTTATTATATCCATTTTCACATAAATCTTTACCATTGTTTCGTTCTCTGCAAACTTTGAAATGTTTTTTGAGTTTTGAATCGGTTGTAAACTTCATACGGTAGCTGCTGCATTGCTTTGCTGAAAAATTATTAAATGAACAATATAATCAAAAATGTATAAGGCAAAACATCAACAAAAGTGCTCAATGCAGAGCGATATAGAAAGGTTGGACTCAAAGATTATGAGTTTAGTCGGTTACTTTGAGCTTCTTGTAAGAACTAAGAACGCTATTTCTTGGGTTGCTATGTGGCACTCAAAAGGCTTCAGAAAACCATTTGCGGCGTTGGCTCTTTTGATTTTTTACAACACCTTCCCTGTGCCTCATGGCGCAACATCCATGTTTATATAACCCACATTGCACAGAAAGTGTTTAATATTTGTATAATATTAGGGTCTAAGAGCAAATTTTGAAGAACAAGATTATAATTTAATTAGAATTCGATCAAGAAGTGGGCAATTTCACGTTCTGGAACTTCATGATAAAATAGAGCATTTTCATATTTAATCATGAACTGATTGTGTCAGATGCGTTGTTCAGATGAATAAGGCTAAGTTGAACTTTGGTGGATTTCATCTGCATGTCATCAGATCTGAAGATAATGCTCTGACATTAAAATATTGTACGTAACGAATATAAATTTTAGCAGCAGATGCATCGCTCAAATGTAAAGCTAGATGTCATTCATCCATTTTCTAGGAGTATATAATTCTAATTACAGAAAGAGAATAGTTGCAGTAACCTTGTTTAAGTTTCAGTTACATATCTTCATGACATTAAATTTCTGCACCCTTCTCCAAACAACCAATCCAAACGTAATTGTTGTGAAATCGAGCAGGCTTACTCCACTAATCAATGGATCCAATGGTTATAGACATCAGAAAACCTAAACGGTCAGTACTTACTCATTGACAAAATAGTTCTCTTCTTTCTCTTTTTGTCAACAAGACGCTTTAATTTTAACTGCAATTCTTCATCACTTGAGTCTAATTCTTCAATCCTTATTGGATTCCATTTGTTTTCCTCATCCTTTTTGGACATAACTGATAATCCTACATACAAAATCAATTGACATTCTTTTACACAAACTTTGATAAAAATAGCTGAAGAAAAACTTTCAGGTTATATTTCTGCATCAGAATCATGCCTGACTTGAAAAATCAAAGGATACTTTTAAAATGGCTTTAATTGAAGTATACAATAGAAAACTTAAATTGACCTCCTTCCTTATGGACAAATAGAATAAAAGCGAGATAAACAGCTTATCTGACAAAAGTTCTGAAACTCTTTTGAGCATTTCAACTTAATTTTTTTATAATTTAACTTTATGGCTTGGCATAATTGTATCTTCATTATCTGTAAGTTTGATGCAAACGGTTTTCTAAATAAATGATGATGAATTATTGATGAAAGACGTGTGAAAGACATTTTGGGCGAGAAATGTGTGAGAAACAGAAAGACAAAATGTTTCTTTTAATCTTTATCACAAAACACCATTCTATCTGCCTGATATAGCAGAATTCAAGTGACTATCCCGCTTTTACACACCTCTCATATTATGTTAGCAATATCAATCATGAATTTAACGCAACATCCACTTTGAAACATAATCAATAGTTCATGAACTTCATGAAAGGTTCATCAACCCCATGAACTGTTCATGATTACTTTAAAACCAGTTCAGAATAAACTCTAAATGGCTTGTTTCTCATGGTACCATGCAAGTACAATATAAATTATATGAAACGCAGTCGTCATTCTCTATATTAAAATCAGAAGGCAATTGGCGCGAAGTTTCCTATGAGCTATTAAGCAATTGGCACAGAGTTCCCTATGAGCTATTGATACTTGGCGCATGTAAGGAGAAAACGAAAAGGCATCAGAAAATTACCAGCCGCTTCGGCGAGTAATTTTCGCATAGAGTTTTCTGCTGAAGTGACTCGAGTCAATTTTGGGAATAGGAGATATTGGTGCGACCTTCCACAGCTTTGGAAATTTAGAATAGAATACAATCAGAGTACAGAAGGAAATGGCAAAATGATGAAACAAAGCTAAAATAATTGGAAAACATGAAAAATAAAATTTCAATTTTACATTTTTGTGTCAATAAAATTACTCAAAATGTTTATTACAAAGTTGAGGTTTGCAGAAGGTAAAACATTTAGTCACACCCTGAATACAATCCCTTATAATCGATCAGCCATATAAATTCGGACACCGACTACCGTACTTACCACATCTTTTCATTAATGCATAATTTTCTAGGATATTATTTTGACGAAGCTGCTCATACTCTGTCAAGTCAGTTTCATCTTCACTGACCTCCATATAGTCTACAGTCACGTACCATGAGGCTATAGGCCTACAGAGAATTATAAAAAAAAATTAGCCCAAGTCGTAGATATTTTTACATGTATGTAATTATAAGATGTGTCGAGGCTGCATCATTTACAATAGATATGATTGCTGAACAAGAGAATTCAGAGATTGTAAAGTTCAAACATAATTTAATGGTTATAGAAAGATAGTTGATCGATACAACTCTGATTATTATAAGTAAAGATTTACTATGTATAATTATATACATTGTAATTGTATGAATTATTACGACGTTACATGGTTATGACGTCTATTTTCTATATATATTAATTATTATGAATAGGAGGCTATGACGTCACTACAGAATGCATGGGAGACGTTTAGGTAATAGAGATACTTGAACCAGAAAAATATTTTCAAATAAAATCCTTGGCGAAAAAAGAGCCACTTCTCTAGAATTAGACTTCTGAGTGGTAACAGCAACAACAGCACAATCAGAGAAATTAGTAGGTAGCCTTGTAGGCATATAGGTAACAACAGCTTTGAGTTCTATTCTGGGATCAATTTGCAAGAGTGGATTTTCTAAAAGATCAAATTGCAACAGCCATATTATTACCTAATAGAGGCCTACAAATTTCTCTGCTTTTTTATTGCTGTTGTTACCTTACCACTACTATAATTCTAGAGAAGTGTTTCTTTTCTCTAAGAGCATTGATATTGTATGGCTCATGGCAATTTGATTTTCTTGACAATCCACACGGGCAAATTAATTATGGATAGAACGAGGAACACATAGTATAACATTAAAATCAGCAGGGGTATTGTGTTGCCAGAGGTGCCGGAGCTGGGAGGCATGAGATGCAGCTGACTCTCCTGCCCTTGCAGGAGAGGGGCGAAGAGAGGCAGCAGGTGCCCTTCTGTATAATTATCATATTAAACTTTCCAGATCAACCAGGTTGAATAAAAATGAAACAATATGTATGAATCCATATTGTACAGTGACAACGACTGCAACTATACATGCCTCTGACCTAGGCGGTAGGTATCCATTTTGCCTGACGAAATATGTATTTTACCCGCAAAAAGGCGTGGCATTTACATATTTGGGAACTTCAGTACCATGGTACCTTCAAAATTGCACAATTTTTCCATTTTTTGTTTCAAAAAATTGCCCGAAATTTGAATCAAAAAATTTGATTGGGAAAGGGCAGATGGTGATGACAACGACATTGTACAATGGAAACATTTTTGCTGCAAGGTGCCCTATATTGTAGGGTCTGCCCCTATCGTTCTTGTGTGGCACCGACGCCCCTGTGTGTTGCTACGCAAAGATGTGGGAAAGGTGGGACACGAAAATCTCCAAAATTTCATGTTCAAGATTAGTTTTAACGGGGAAAGAATCCCGCTGTGCAAGAACGCAACTGCTATATAGAAAAAAGTTCAATCCAAGAGTTGACAAGCAACTGTGTCTTTTGTGATGTAAAACATTTCATTAACAAGTATGAACGTGAGTGTATTATTAGGTCTTTGCTGATATCAAAAAGCAAAATGAGCAGAAAAATTCATATCTTCAGACTCCAGTGATAATTACACCAAGGTCTTAGATCTTATTCACAATTGGCAGAGGTATTGGTTAAAGTTGTATTAAAGTGTGGCTTGAATCATTGCATAAAATTTTGCTTGTGATGGATATAACTTAGATGTACCTATAACCATGGATATACTTACCAGCCCTGTTTGGCTATAGTATTCAGAAAACTTAAATGAAGAGGTCAAGTTGAAGTTACCCCACATGGAATCGCGAATCTAGTGCAAATTGTAGCTGTTGTGATTTGTGACTTCATACAGCGGATCAAAATCTGAAGGCTCTGGTCTGGAAGCGGTCGTGGCTAGATCAGGGGTAACTCAAGGACATTTTTATGACTTTTTATTGCTTCTTTTATTTGTGTTAAATTCTGTTTTCAACCGATTTTCAAAATTCTTTTTACATATTGTACCTAAGTGGGAATAAACCCCCAGACTATCTTTATATATGTAGTAGAACCCGACGTGAAAAAAACAATGGCGTAATTTTTTTTTCGATCTGGAAATTGTTTCTTGGTGAAAAATGCCTTCAAAGTGGTGTTTTGACCCAAATGTCGCTGAGGAAAAAAAAGGGATTGGATCTAGCTTTATGACGACAAAGTCACAAGTCGTGTGGTTTTTCTAATAGACTTTAGATCGGATTAATCACGCGATGTTTCGTTTGAGATGGCGTAGCTCTGTAACGGCAATCTATTTTTATCTCCCACAAAACTGAGGTAAGGAAGAACATATAAACTCAAGAGTAGCAAAATTCCAGATGATTTGATGATTTTAAAGTTCACGAATTTGAATAAAATAAAAATCAGAAAATGTTTCATTCGTAGCGCGCGTTAGACAGATTATATTTTGACATATCATTCTCACACATATTTAACACATATCAAAAGATTCTCTGGTGACCACAATAGCTAGCTAAGTAGAATTTATTGATGTAAGCATATGTCTGAACTGAAAATGGAGTATTCTTTTGAGGGTAAAAAGCAAAATGTATGGCGGAAAACGCTATTAACCGTTGGTTTATAGTCCTCTTTTCACAGAAACGAAATCTGTCCATCTGATTTATCGTCTCTGTAGAAAGGTATTTTGTGCAAAGTAGCTTCTGCCACTGTATTACCGCATCCTATAAACTACGGATTGTGACATGATGCTAACATGTTCTACTTTCTAGCAAAGGAATGAATACTAGCTAGTATGGTAAAAAATTGATCGCGTATGTATAATCAGGAACGAGACTTCACATTGCAAAACCCTAATTTTGTTAATCGGATAACGTTGATGGAGAGGGTAACAATTTATGCAATGAAGATATACTGCAAAACAGAAAAATGATAGAATATGCATTACTGTAGTTCTAGTATATGGCTGTAAACTTGAATAAGAACGTCCAAGCCCTCATATCATTTTTGTACTATTTTCCGAAAAGCGAACCGGCGCAGAGCGTTCTCAACGGCTTGCAAGATATTTTATAGAATTTACAGTGTAATGTACTGAAGAATTTTCGATGGTTTTATAATAATTGAATGCTTGATGAATGAATGATGAACACTTTGTTAGAGTATTGAGTATAATATATCTATCTACAGTCGTAAACAAACTATACGATTACATGGTTTAAGTTTTACTAGACAAACATCAATTTCAAACTTGAACTTTGAAATAATAATTGAAAAATGTCTATTTAATAATTTAGTAATACTTAAATAAATCCGAAAAAGTACAATTAACACTTTGCAGTACCATCTATCTCGAGGAAAAGTCGTCTGTGCATGACTGTGCAAATAGAGACAGGCTACATTCACATCTAGATCATGAAAAGGATATCTTGTAGAAAAATTTACTCAAGAACAACTTGCAGATGAGTTAAAAATAGTTATAACTTATATAGCGTAGGATGAAGCTAGTTCGAAGGGCACGTGTCTACTAATTAAGATTTGAGAAGTACTGCGGTCACCCAGAATACGTAACTAATATGTGTCACTAGACTAGTCACAAAGGAGCACTCGCACCGCCTGACATTTGTGTTAATCCGCAATCTATATCAGATTCATCGCGCTTAATGACGCTACGAGAAATTATTTCGACTGAGCGTTTCAATCGATTTTATTCTGCTCCTGAAATCACAAATTGTATCTTTTTTACGTAATTCGCGAGTTTATATGTTTGTTCATGGCTCAGTATTGTCAGAAATTTTTTTTGTGTAACTTCTCGGAACTAGGTCACCTCAAAGATAATGTCGCGTGATCAGCCCACTCTTAAGTCTGTTAGACAAACCGCACGACTTGTGACTTTGTCGTCATAAAGCTAGATCCAATCCCTTTTTTTTCTCAGCGACATTTGGGTCAAAACACCACTTTGAAGGCGTTTTTCACCAAGAAATAATTTCCAGATCGAAAAAAAAATTACGCCATTGTTTTTTTCACGTCGGGTTCTACTACATATCTAAAGATAGTCTGGGGGTTTATTCCCACTTTAATACAATTAAAAGAATTCATAAAAAATCATAAAATGTCCTTGAGTTACCCCTGATCTAGCCGCGACCTCTGGAAGCTGATTGCATTGATGGTCTGCACGCAGGCTAATTGCCTCCTTTCAGAGACATATAACAAGAGGTTTCAATGGCGGCAAAAGTGAACCATGTTACGATTTTGATGACGAATAAGACAAGAAAAATCACGTATCTGATGGCGAATAACACAGAAAAGGCGCTTCTTTTAAATGGAAAAGCTACGTTACATGTTCAATATCAATACAAGCGACTTTTGGATTGGAAGTTCCCAAAAGAAATAGTTCTGAGTTTAAAACTGACATTGTTCAACGCGTAAATATTAGTAGGCCTCTAAGCAGGCTAACTTTACTAAGTAAAGTTCTCCTGAAAGCGCACATTGCACAGTCATACATTTTTTCATGGTTCCCTCTGACCTATTGTACACTGAACATTGAATACCTGGTGGTACATTGTATTCTCATCATCTAATCAATTGAAACCTGAAAAGTAAGTTGTAAATGTAGGCCTAATAGGCCTAATGTAGGCCTAGCCTACCTATCTTAGTTATCTATAGGCGGTTTGGCCTATATCTCATAATCTCATTATTTTGTTTAAACGTTAATCCCTATATTATCATTGTAATTCAATTGCTTTCGGGTTTATTAGACAGAGACGACACAGTCAATTTGCTATTTAAAGTTTCTGTTTGTTTTTACATATTGAACATGAACACCACATCAGAACTAACATTCACATTTACAACATAGCTATTTATAGGCACAGGCTGACGCAGGTCTCCAATTACAGTAACAATAGAATCTAATTACAATGACAATAGGACGTGACTACGGCAATTACTGCAGAAGTGTTTATGAAAGCACAAAATTTATCAACATGTCTACATTATTTCACAAGAGATGTCTACATGAATTATGAATTTTGTAATCTGTCATGTATTTGTGACGAATAATGACGATGGCATTGTCCAGAGACGCCACTCCAACCTGGAGAGACATCAAAGCTTAAGGATCCATGCCTTTGTGGCGATTTCCCCTAAAACTATGCTCTCCAAATAATTTTTTCAAATGTTTAACTATTTCTCTCGTACTCAGATTCGTACAAAATTTTGTTATATGCCTACCGTTGACAGAAAGCTAAAAGAAATTTGCATTTGTATGCAAACAGGCTAAATTTTGGTTGTCTGGGCGATAAAACACAGAAACGAGAAAACTAATATTATTAGTTAATAAAGACAAAAGAAGTTCAAAGCCCAGAAAAACAAGTCAGTTTTTAGTCAAGAATTTAGAAGAATATTGAAAAAGTGCACATTTTCACACTTTTGGATGATTAAAACAAATTTTACATAATTATTGTAAGCCTACAGTATTGTAATAACTTTACGATTCAAGTATTTCTTCTGGTAACACAGCACAATTTGCAGAAAGGATAAAATTGGTGTGAGAATTCATAAGATTGGAGTGAGACCCTGAGAGAGAAGTGGCAAGAGTAAGACTCACACCAAACGCCAAAACACTCATTAGGCGAAAATGCAGAGGGAAACAATTAATTATAGCATGGCCTATTATTAAATTGTGTTGTTGTAGTGTTACATGTTCATTTGAGTGAAATGTTGTGTTTGTGGCTCTATTTATGAGTTAGACTGCAATCAACCCTGGCAATCAATGGTAAGGTGGACATAAATTCATAATTTTAATGCAGAAATTCCATTATTGCAGACCTGTAAAATATGGAAGTATATGCAGACAATGATTTGACTGATTATGAACGAATCAGACAGAAGAACATTCTGGAAAATCATGAATTCATGAGGAGCTGTGGTGAGTTTTTTGATAGATATTCAAATTCAAAAAAATATTAATTTATATGAAAAACTTTGCTCGTCATCAAGACTTGATAGTTTGCAACATTCGCAAGAATTAAGAACTCTAAATAGTTCGAGAAATGTGTTCAATTCAAATATCACAAGAGAAACAGTATTTATTATCATCTCCCAGAATTTTCTTTCGCTATCACTTACCCCAAAAATACATAGGTAGGCGTGATGTAAACCTGGCTGTATCTTAAATTCAAGTCAATGAAGATTTAAAACAATTTTGGAAAGATCATGTTTCCTTTGTGTTGGTGTTTTGTTTTCAATTTCTATCGTTAAAAATGTTTAAATTTCTGTCAAATCATGGCGAATCACACAACATTAAATGAGCAATTCCCGGATAGCCAAATTTCTATCAATAAAGACAGAAAAAATAAGTTATTTGAAGTGTGTTCCTAAATTGTTCTTATATAGGCATGTAGCAAAACCTTCGACTAAAAGAATGTATACATATATATGTGACAAGCTTGTAAATGAGATATGCACTGATGTAGGCTACAATTGGAATATTTGTACTATAAATGTCAATTGATCTGAATTTTAAAATAGATCCCTGACAAGATCCCTGATGAGGGTTTATAGCATAATAATAATATTTTGTGCTACTGGATATGGTATTAAGCTATTTATCTCAGCTGTTCGAAATAAAATTAAAATATTCTATAAAGGTTTATAAAGGGTAGGCCTAGTCATATTACTTTGGACTATTGTAGCTCAACTTTATCTCCTTCGATACACAGATATAGCATGTGTGCTTTATTCGCAGACGGTTGTTTTTTTGAATGAGTTTTATTGGTTGTGTTGCTCTAATGAATGTTGTCATTAATAGATTATTCCATAATTTGTTAATTGAAAGAAAAGAAACAATATGTTAATTGTATTTGATTAAGATAAATTAACATTTCGTTTTTAACAAAATTAAGAAGTAAAGCATTGAGGCTTCTCTGCCTCTCCCCATTCACTTATTTTGCAGGTAATATTATGGGAAACAGTTACAGTTGCAAACAAAATGAAGTTATAGATTTCATGCCCATTGCAATTGAGTACAATAATATCCATTATTATTAATGGCAAGTTTTTTCGAACGTTTTCTTGATGCCTATTGGTTAATCGAACATCGACAATTCCTAGTGTCTTCGAACGTGACGTAATAATCTGAGACAATAGGGTAGAGCTCGAGACAATTAAGTTTATTATAAAAAAGATGCAAATAATTAGAAAGAGCACAACGAAATGCAAAGAAGTCTTCATCTAATCAAGTTGATAGCGTTAAAGTCTCTAAATTATGAATACATATTTAAACAAATTTGTTGTGATGAATTCGCAATATTTCTCAAAACGCAGTTGTTCTTGAATATTTCATAGGATTAATCAAGGTATGGATTAATAATAAAACCATTATCAAACTCGATTTCGCATGACACTGAGAATTATCAGGCCTCGGCGCGTGTTAAGCCTCCGGCTTTGGCGGATAACACGCGCCTCAGCCTGATAATTCTCAGTGTCGTGCTCAATCTCGTTCAATAATTGTTAATTATTCATTCAATTGATTTTGAAAAGTTCTAGTGAAGCATAGAAATCGAAATTGACTCAATAGACTCATATTGATCAGATGTGATCATTTGAAAGACAACTTATTAAATGTTATAATACCACAAGCTTGAAGGCATAAAATTGACCATTGCGCTTTGCAGGCTCAAAGCTGAAAAGTGAATGCCATTTTTCAAGCCACAAGTAATGTAGTGAATCAGTGCATATTCGAAGACCGAGCGCAAAGATCAAAAACTGCCAGTCATGTTTATGCCTTTAAAATCTACAATTAAAACAACAATAAAATTAACATAGAGAATTGAACAGGGTCTTTAGTTCTTTCCAGATTGGTAGCCCTTCTTGTTACTGGAATTTCTGGTACCAATATAAACTTCATTCCAATTTAAATCTAATAAAAAGAATTGATTGCTTTTATACAGGATTACCTGTTGTACCATTAAAATATATAAAGGAAAGGAATATTACAGAACTAAACGAAGATGATGTTATCAGTCCTGATGAAACTGATTCAGACTCAAGTAGTGAAGAATGGAAGCCATACAAAGTGAGATATAGTCATAAAAAGAAAATAAAAAGAGTTCAAACTGGTATGTCTGTCAAGCAGAAATGGGAACGCTTTACATGGATATAATCACTTCATGCACATGTTTTTATCCATATTGTGGATAGGCCCTCCAAACATATCAGTACGAGCTATTGCGTGTAAATTGATAGACATGTAATAGTTTAGCCTACAAAGCTGAAATGCTATTACATTTTTATAAAAGGTGTTGAAAACCTGATTTATTTTCTTAACGCTTTTCATGATGTTGGCCAAGAGTTCCTTTCATTGATACTAGTCAAACTTTTTTCATTACCTCATTACCTGGTATTTTTCTAATTTTTTCACTCTATCTAAATCCTCAAAGTGTTTATGTCGGCTTAGTAGAAATTAAATTTCTATTCACACATGTGCAGTACTCAAGATATTGTGTAGCAGTATTCTTTCTTCCGAATAGAGTTTCTAACAAATAGTCTGGATGTCTTGTGATCCGCTTTTTGAATGGAAAGAGAACAACAAATCTACATTCCACAAATTCACAATCAAAACAAAATGCAGAAATGTTTCACATTCTACTATAATTATTTTCAGCAGTTCATTTTATGTTCATGTTGGCTAGCTAGTTTTTACTGTGCGAAGTATTCCAAATAAAGTTTGTAGATAATCTATTCCCTTGGCTGGCATATTCTGTCAAAGTGTTACCTGAACCTGGTGTCAGTTTGATATCAAATTTGTATATGAGCAAGATTTCTGTTGATATACTCCCAGTAAACACTGACGGTCAGGGGGACGTCCCCAATGAGTCCAAATGGCGTCACAGCGTTCAGTATATGACTAAGATTTAGAAATGTCACATGTACTATTGTACCGAGGCTACTGCACGTGTTCCTTAAAGTATATTGAAAGAAATGTTTGCCTGTCGGTTGGACCAAAAACGTTAGGTAGGCATGCTAACACCAGCATCAAGTATGTACAATAGTATCATAAAGACAACTTGTCAGCCAAGGTGATTAAATTTATTTTCAGTTATCCGGAAAATTGACAAAGTCGATGAAAATTGTTTTGCTGCCAGGAGAACAAGAAATACTGATAAGGATCAGGTAAGAAACATAATTAAGATTAACAAGTATTTAGATTGATATTGTTTATATGTGACATTTTCTAATGCTAGATACCAATTGATACAACCTTGCCTTTATTCATTTAAACTATATCAATATCACTTTTGAATTGTCAGTTACTGTCATTCAAAGCCAAACAAAAAATGTATTTCCAAAATTATAATTCAACATGCTTTGTACTAATATTGCTCAATATTTCACCTCTTCTTTCCTAAATGGAAGCAAGTATCTGTAGTTGTGAAATTCAATTATCATGATATGAAGGTTTGGATTTATTGAATTTTCTTCAACCCTTCAAAACTGTTCGGTGTCCCACGGATGTTAATCATAAACCTTCATTGCAACTAATTAACTTTCTTTTCTCTTTATAGGCTACAGAAAAAACAAAAATCAATTTCTCTAGGAGGCGTACACCAGTTGTACCATTGGCCCGTAGTCGTTTGCCAAGAACAACACCAAAAACATCTTACAAAGAAGCTGTCGTTCCTGATGATGATCATTATTTGTGTATGTAGCTGATGAACATTCTTAGCATTTACTTTTCATTTTCATACCATAAACGTTTGATGTTTTGATTTTTGATTGGTCTGCACCTTTTCAAAGTGAATTTCAGAAATTTGCAATTCAATTTCAGAAGTTTCCAAATTAGTTTCAGAAATTATCAATTCAATTTCGGACAGTTCCAAATCAATTTCA
This sequence comes from Haliclystus octoradiatus, assembly GCA_916610825.1. Classification (NCBI taxonomy): domain Eukaryota; kingdom Metazoa; phylum Cnidaria; class Staurozoa; order Stauromedusae; family Haliclystidae; genus Haliclystus; species Haliclystus octoradiatus. The sequence goes on along the minus strand of OU744449.1, from coordinate 23,660,513 downwards.
GATAGATAACAGGCAACTGCCGATTCCATGTGTATCTTCAGTCGTGTAGTTAAAAAGGATAACATACTGCTTGAATGCAGCTAGAGGGAGCATAGTGGAATGAGCGGAGGCCTGAGGATGACAGAGATTGGCGAGGCAATATAATAAAGTCTAATATCTTCTATAGGCGAGAATAATATCTATTGCTCACCTTTCTCCGTCAATCCCCGCTAATTTCACACTATGCTCCCTCTATCTGCATTAGAGCTCAAATTGAATTCGAAATTTTTGAAATCCACGTAGAAAAAATGTAATTGTACCATGGGACACTCTCTTAATGACATAGCAATGCTCAAATCATTTGTTATGATTTAATTGTTGTTCATTATTCGAACAATGATATTATTTACTAAATTACTGTCTTTGTTTGTCAACTTAGACTACAATTACAACCGCGATGCGGTGATGATGAAATGATTTTATGATTAGAGTCATGGCCACTATATATTGGTGTTTTAAATTACTTTTTCAATAAGTAGGCTAAACTATTCCATCCTGACTGTTTTTCATTGTTAGTCTGTGAAGAATGCGAATCTTATAACCTTGGTGACTGCGAAATTCATGGACCGCTGGTTGCTGTACCGCATAAAATTGTTTCATCTGAAATGAATGATGCTGATTACGCCTTGAAGACTTTGCCAGATGGATTGGAATTAAGGAAATCATCAATACCTGATGCTGGTGATGGGGTATTTGCGTCTAGTTTCATTGCCAAAGGAAGTAAATTTGGTCCGTACGAAGGCAAAAAAGTCCATAAAGGATTCATATCATCTCAAGTGGATACAAGCTACATGTGGGAGGTAAGCCAGAGTTATATTTATTCTACTTGTGATTGAGTTTTGAAAACTCCTAATAATAAATTGTAGCCTGATAATTAATGGAGTATGATAAATACTATGAATATTCCTATCATAAATAAAAAATACCTTGGCTACAGAATGTGAGCAAAATGAAATTTGGTAAATGGAAACGTTGCTTATCTTCAACAAGGGAAGTCTGATATTTCTTGACCTGTGATCAGCTGTCTCTGGGGGTTGTGATCGCCACGCTCTATATTTTTCAAAACAATGTTGCAGATTATAACTTAGTTGTTGTTACATGATTGAAAAGAAATTATGGTCTATTCATATCATATCACACTGGCATGGAATAACTAGAATTTCCTGGGCTAAGATTTCATATTAGAGCTCATTTTTGACAATAACTCAAAAATGGTCTGGGCACCCCCTTCTATTTCATCATCCTCTTTGAGGTATACTTGTACATCAATAACGTAAATTTTTGAAAATCAATGAAAGGAAGTGAAAAATGTTGATTAGTTATAGTCAGTGTTGTAAATACTCGTTACTAAAGTAACGCGTTACTCGTTACTCGTTACTTTTGGAGTAATTTTAGGAGTAATTAGTTACTTTTTTGAGAAAAGTAATAAGTAATCTAATTGATTACTTTTTGAAGTAACGAGTATTATTTGAGAGAAAGTAATCGACGTTACTTTTCAAATTACTTTTATGATTACAAAATATTTGCTTTGTTGTCTTGTGATAATTTTCAAAGGCTCAAAGGCTAATTTAATGTTCTTTCTGCGATGCAATCTCACATTATTTGCAGCTTTCACGAGAGCTATTCAAACCAGGTGAATTGTGTGATATGTGACAAATAAACCCTATCCCATAACCTATTGTTCTCTGTTCTGACATTGTTCTATTGATCAATAGATTCAATAGTTTTTCACTTTTTATTAGAGTGAGTTTCGAATATTGAAAAGATGATGTAAATTTATGGCTATATGAATAGATTGATCCGACAAATATAAACCATTTGATAAATCAAATGAAACCATTTATTTGGCAACTTTATTAAAAAGTTTCAACGTCAATTTGTCTTCTGCTGCAGTCACCAGTATTAAATTAATATTATTAAATCGATCGTTCCCCTTCGTAAAAAAACAAGATGGCCGCCATGATTGTCAAAACGAGACATGTCATTATCGAAAGGGAGGCAATATCTTTTGTTTCACAAGTTAAAGTAATCTTGAAGTAATTAGTAATTAATTACTTTTTCGGGAAAGTAATTAGTAATTGTAATCAATTACTTTTTAGGCTGAAGTAATTAGTAATGTAATTAGTTACTTCTGAGGAAAAGTAATTTGTAATGTAATTTATTACTTTTTAAAAGTAATTCTCACATCACTGGTTATAGTCATTAAAATATGTGATCATTAATCTGCTTTTGTGTCTCTCCTTTGGAAAATTGTTGTCTTTTTAACATGTATTATTATTGATGTAAAAAATGGGGGTATTTGAAAGCCCTACAGCCCCACAAATAATCAGGGCATTCCCCTTTTCATTCCAGAGAAACAAAGTTCTGAACGTCTAACTTCTATTCTTGAAATTATAAAAAAAAATTTCAACAGAACGAAGATTTTGGATCTAATGTTCAAGCCGCAAATCTACAATCTGTTTAGTAGTACTGTATAGTCCCATAGAAAAAATCAACCAAACATGTGGATACCTTGACGGTCAGATAGTTATTGGAAATAGTTAACAATTATACACTAGGATATTCTGAACTAATTAGAGTCTATAAATATTTCCAAATGTTTACCGGATCTAGTTCCAGGTTCTTATCATTAAAACTCAAATAGAAATGAAACAAAGAGCCTGGAACTAGATACGGTGAACTTTTGTAAATATTTTTAGACTCTAACTAATCCGTTTATAATTATTTTATCCGAATTTCACCTAACAGGTTATGAAAGATGGTAAAATTTTGCATTATATTGATGGTAAAGAAATAAAATATGGGAATTGGATGAGATATATAAATTGTTCCAGAACAGAATCAGAACAAAATCTAGTTGCATTTCAGTATCGTGGTGACATATTCTATCGTGCTTATAAAGATATTAATCCTGATAGTGAGTTTCTTGTTTGGTATGGAGATCAATATGCTATTGATTTGGGTATAGATTTAGACGAGGAAGAAGACAATGTAATTTTAAATTTGAAATCTAGCATTGGACCATTTGGTAAGTGTCTAGCTTAGGGTTGAGGTGGGTTACACCATCATTTTGATTTAGACATGCAGATACTATAATAATTAGTAGTATAGCCTGTTGAAAAAATATAGTTTATTCAACAGATTTTGGTCCCTATTTGTATTGCGTTTGTAAACTAAATAAAATCAACACATTTAAATTTGTTAATGAACTTAATTAACTGTTTGTTTCTTTTTTTGCAAAATCTGTCAATGTTATCAGCTTAAATCCTTTTTATGTGATTTAATTTTTATAAGCAATAAATAAACGCGGTGGATATTGTTCCGGCTGCCGGAAAGCTGTCTTCAAAAGATAATGTTCCGTGCGTCCTTTGCGCATGCGTATGTAGATAGTAAACATGGCTGTGTCGATCGATCCAAAATTATATCGTAAAAAGTTTGTAAAAAAATTCACCCACACCGTAAATTGGATCGACTGTTTGAAATAAATATTAAGAAAAACGATATTCAGCATATCTATGCATTAATCATTTTATTCTGTGTTTGATTTATCGAAGCTTTTCAGCGATGCAACCCAGCGCAGCGTTTTTAATGTTTGAGTGTCGTGACATTTATTTGGCACGCTTATAAGGTTTTAGCGAATATTATGCTGCCTAACAATATTTCAAAACATTTTTACTATGGTAATTTGTAATAATATGGGATAATTACTTATTAGTCATTTCCTTTTCCTGTAACTGATGCTATATGATGTCTACCAATTCTGATTTTGTCATATACCAAAAGTCAAAACCTCGAAACTCAAAACCAAAGCCGTGTTCGTTCGCTTTTTCTATAAGTTTGGAAGAACGGTGGCATCCAGCGTCGTGAATCCCTCATATAAAGTGTTTTCAACCTCTAGCACTTTAAATTAAATTATTTTATATTCTATTATAAAACTGATGAACAGAATTGTTATTAACGTGGTCGAGAAACAGGACCGTCCATCGCCATTGCATCTTGAATGAATGTGAGAGAAACGCAAACAGCATATTAAGCATGCGCAGAAGACGCACGGAACATTATCTCTAGCACTCAGGATTCCGGCTGCCGCAACATTATCCACTTCGATAAATAAAAGCAAAACCTTGAAATTTAAGAACAGGAGAATCCCGCGACCTGTGGTGTTTACAGTATTTCCCAAAATGTGAAAATTTATGAAAATTTATGTGAAAAGTATGTGGGTACGCACGTACGCATGTTACATTACACCGCAATAAAAAAGTCGTCGAAAATAATTTTCAGACTTGAACTTTTCGATGTTAACACTGACAATCAGCTAATGACTCAATGATGAATATTAGCCAAAATTTAAATGAGGGAAAATCAAGGGATCAGGTTTGTGAAAAATTAATGTTGACAATATTTTTTTAATTCTAGAGGGGTGATATTTTTTGCTAATCGTAAATGCCATTACTGATTCCCGATAATCAAAATTATGGGTTCAGTTTCGTGTTTTGGCTAGAAATTCTACTTAAGTCATGTTACATGGTGAGATCATAAACACTGTCTCAAAATACTGAATATGTTTTCTCTCTATAGGTTTTAAACTTGCTTTATAAACTTTATATACTTTGACAAAATGTTTGACTCTTTTTAAACTATGTTCAGGGACTTACTTCTCTTTTTTATCTTTTACAGGCAAACCTTGCACATTTTGTTTTCTTACCTTTTCAACTGATACATACCGTGATCGTCATGAAAAGTACTGTAGGAAACGCTCAACATATGCAACAAGCAGAATGTCAGAGAAATCAAATATAAAGAGAAATCAAGAAAATGACTGGTTCGTTGAAACTAATCTCTGTCAAGAAAAAATGCTAGATCTTAGTAAAGATGTTGAAAAATCTGATATTAAAGAAGACTACAGTGAAATGAAAAAAAAGACGCCATCAAATATATGTGATCAATGTGGAAAAGGATTTAGTCAATTAGGAGATTTAACTAAACACAAACGAACTCATACTGGAGAAAAACCTTTTATATGTGATCAATGTGGAAAAGGATTTAGTCAATTAAGAGATTTAACTACACACAAACGAACTCATACTGGAGAAAAACCTTTTATATGCGATCAATGTGGAAAAGGATTTAGTCAATTAGGAGATTTAACTAAACACAAACGAACTCATACTGGAGAAAAACCTTTTATATGCGATCAATGTGGAAAAGGATTTAGTCAATTAAGAGATTTAACTACACACAAACGAACTCATACTGGAGAAAAACCTTTTATATGCGATCAATGTGGAAAAGGATTTAGTCAATTAGGAGATTTAACTAAACACAAACGAACTCATACTGGAGAAAAACCTTTTATATGTGATCAATGTGGAAAAGGATTTAGTCAATTAAGAGATTTAACTACACACAAACGAACTCATACTGGAGAAAAACCTTTTATATGTGATCAATGTGGAAAAGGATTTAGTCAATCACATGTTTTAACTAAACACAAACGAACTCATACTGGAGAAAAACCTTTTATGTGTGATCAATGTGGAAAAGGATTTAGTCGGTTATTTATTTTAACTTCACACAAACGAACTCATACTGGAGAAAAACCTTATATATGTGATCAATGTGGAAAAGGATTTAGTCAATTAGGAGATTTAACTAAACACAAACGAACTCATACTGGAGAAAAACCTTTTATATGTGATCAATGTGGAAAAGGATTTAGCGTATTGTCTAATTTAACTTCACACAAACGAACTCATACTGGAGAAAAACCTTTTATATGCGATCAATGTGGAAAAGGATTTAGTCAATTAGGAGATTTAACTAAACACAAACGAACTCATACTGGAGAAAAACCTTTTATGTGTGATCAATGTGGAAATGGATTTAGCGTATTGTCTAATTTAACTTCACACAAACGAACTCATACTGGAGAAAAACCTTTTATATGTGATCAATGTGGAAAAGGATTTAGTCAATCACATGTTTTAACTTCACACAAACGAACTCATACTGGAGAAAAACCTTTTATATGTGATCAATGTGGAAAAGGATTTAGTCAATTACAAAATTTAACTATTCACAAACGGACTCATACTGGAGAAAAACCTTTTATGTGTGATCAATGTGGAAAAGGATTTAGTCGGTTATTTATTTTAACTTCACACAAACGAACTCATACTGGAGAAAAACCTTTTATATGTGATCAATGTGGAAATGGATTTAGTCAATTACAAAATTTAACTATTCACAAACGGACTCATACTGGAGAAAAACCTTTTATGTGTGATCAATGTGGAAAAGGATTTAGTCGGTTATTTATTTTAACTTCACACAAACAAACTCATACTGGAGAAAAACTTTTTATATGTGATCAATGTGGAAAAGGATTTAGTCAATCACATGTTTTAACTAAACACAAACGAACTCATACTGGAGAAAAACCTTTTATATGTGATCAATGTGGAAATGGATTTAGTCAATTACAAAATTTAACTATTCACAAACGGACTCATACTGGAGAAAAACCTTATTTATGTGATCAATGTTGAAAAGGATTTAGTCGGTTATTTATTTTAACTTCACACAAACGAACTCATACTGGAGAAAAACCTTATTTATGTGATCAATGTTGAAAAGGATTTAGTCGGTTATTTATTTTAACTTCACACAAACGAACTCATACTGGAGAAAAACCTTATTTATGTGATCAATGTTGAAAAGGATTTAGTCAATTACAAAATTTAACTATTCACAAACGGACTCATACTGGAGAAAAACCTTTTATGTGTGATCAATGTGGAAAAGGATTTAGTCAATTAGGAGATTTAACTAAACACAAACGAACTCATACTGGAGAAAAACCTTTTATGTGTGATCAATGTGGAAAAGGATTTAGTCGGTTATTTATTTTAACTTCACACAAACGAACTCATACTGGAGAAAAACCTTTTATATGTGATCAATGTGGAAATGGATTTAGTCAATTACAAAATTTAACTATTCACAAACGGACTCATACTGGAGAAAAACCTTAGGCCTATTTATGTGATCAATGTTGAAAAGGATTTAGTCGGTTATTTATTTTAACTTCACACAAACGAACTCATACTGGAGAAAAACCTTATTTATGTGATCAATGTTGAAAAGGATTTAGTCAATTACAAAATTTAACTATTCACAAACGGACTCATACTGGAGAAAAACCTTTTATGTGTGATCAATGTGGAAAAGGATTTAGTCGGTTATTTATTTTAACTTCACACAAACGAACTCATACTGGAGAAAAACTTTTTATATGTGATCAATGTGGAAAAGGATTTAGTCAATCACATGTTTTAACTAAACACAAACGAACTCATACTGGAGAAAAACCTTTTATATGTGATCAATGTGGAAATGGATTTAGTCAATTACAAAATTTAACTATTCACAAACGGACTCATACTGGAGAAAAACCTTATTTATGTGATCAATGTTGAAAAGGATTTAGTCGGTTATTTATTTTAACTTCACACAAACGAACTCATACTGGAGAAAAACTTTTTATATGTGATCAATGTGGAAATGGATTTAGCGTATTGTCTAATTTGACTAAACACAAACGAACTCATACTGGAGAAAAACCTTATTTATGTGATCAATGTTGAAAAGGATTTAGTCGGTTATTTATTTTAACTTCACACAAACGAACTCATACTGGAGAAAAACTTTTTATATGTGATCAATGTGGAAATGGATTTAGCGTATTGTCTAATTTGACTAAACACAAACGAACTCATACTGGAGAAAAACCTTTTATATGTGATCAATGTGGAAATGGATTTAGCGTATTGTCTAATTTGACTAAACACAAACGAACTCATACTGGAGAAAAACCTTTTATATGTGATCAATGTGGAAAAGGATTTAGTCGGTTATTTATTTTAACTTCACACAAACGAACTCATACTGGAGAAAAACCTTATTTATGTGATCAATGTTGAAAAGGATTTAGTCAATTAGGAGATTTAACTAAACACAAACGAACTCATACTGGAGAAAAACCTTTTATATGTGATCAATGTGGAAAAGGATTTAGCGTATTGTCTAATTTAACTTCACACAAACGAACTCATACTGGAGAAAAACCTTTTATATGCGATCAATGTGGAAAAGGATTTAGTCAATTAGGAGATTTAACTAAACACAAACGAACTCATACTGGAGAAAAACCTTTTATGTGTGATCAATGTGGAAATGGATTTAGCGTATTGTCTAATTTAACTTCACACAAACGAACTCATACTGGAGAAAAACCTTTTATATGTGATCAATGTGGAAAAGGATTTAGTCAATCACATGTTTTAACTTCACACAAACGAACTCATACTGGAGAAAAACCTTTTATATGTGATCAATGTGGAAAAGGATTTAGTCAATTACAAAATTTAACTATTCACAAACGGACTCATACTGGAGAAAAACCTTTTATGTGTGATCAATGTGGAAAAGGATTTAGTCGGTTATTTATTTTAACTTCACACAAACGAACTCATACTGGAGAAAAACCTTTTATATGTGATCAATGTGGAAATGGATTTAGTCAATTACAAAATTTAACTATTCACAAACGGACTCATACTGGAGAAAAACCTTTTATATGTGATCAATGTGGAAATGGATTTAGTCAATTACAAAATTTAACTATTCACAAACGGACTCATACTGGAGAAAAACCTTTTATGTGTGATCAATGTGGAAAAGGATTTAGTCGGTTATTTATTTTAACTTCACACAAACAAACTCATACTGGAGAAAAACTTTTTATATGTGATCAATGTGGAAAAGGATTTAGTCAATCACATGTTTTAACTAAACACAAACGAACTCATACTGGAGAAAAACCTTTTATATGTGATCAATGTGGAAATGGATTTAGTCAATTACAAAATTTAACTATTCACAAACGGACTCATACTGGAGAAAAACCTTATTTATGTGATCAATGTTGAAAAGGATTTAGTCGGTTATTTATTTTAACTTCACACAAACGAACTCATACTGGAGAAAAACCTTATTTATGTGATCAATGTTGAAAAGGATTTAGTCGGTTATTTATTTTAACTTCACACAAACGAACTCATACTGGAGAAAAACCTTATTTATGTGATCAATGTTGAAAAGGATTTAGTCAATTACAAAATTTAACTATTCACAAACGGACTCATACTGGAGAAAAACCTTTTATGTGTGATCAATGTGGAAAAGGATTTAGTCAATTAGGAGATTTAACTAAACACAAACGAACTCATACTGGAGAAAAACCTTTTATGTGTGATCAATGTGGAAAAGGATTTAGTCGGTTATTTATTTTAACTTCACACAAACGAACTCATACTGGAGAAAAACCTTTTATATGTGATCAATGTGGAAATGGATTTAGTCAATTACAAAATTTAACTATTCACAAACGGACTCATACTGGAGAAAAACCTTATTTATGTGATCAATGTTGAAAAGGATTTAGTCGGTTATTTATTTTAACTTCACACAAACGAACTCATACTGGAGAAAAACCTTATTTATGTGATCAATGTTGAAAAGGATTTAGTCAATTACAAAATTTAACTATTCACAAACGGACTCATACTGGAGAAAAACCTTTTATGTGTGATCAATGTGGAAAAGGATTTAGTCGGTTATTTATTTTAACTTCACACAAACGAACTCATACTGGAGAAAAACTTTTTATATGTGATCAATGTGGAAAAGGATTTAGTCAATCACATGTTTTAACTAAACACAAACGAACTCATACTGGAGAAAAACCTTTTATATGTGATCAATGTGGAAATGGATTTAGTCAATTACAAAATTTAACTATTCACAAACGGACTCATACTGGAGAAAAACCTTATTTATGTGATCAATGTTGAAAAGGATTTAGTCGGTTATTTATTTTAACTTCACACAAACGAACTCATACTGGAGAAAAACTTTTTATATGTGATCAATGTGGAAATGGATTTAGCGTATTGTCTAATTTGACTAAACACAAACGAACTCATACTGGAGAAAAACCTTATTTATGTGATCAATGTTGAAAAGGATTTAGTCGGTTATTTATTTTAACTTCACACAAACGAACTCATACTGGAGAAAAACTTTTTATATGTGATCAATGTGGAAATGGATTTAGCGTATTGTCTAATTTGACTAAACACAAACGAACTCATACTGGAGAAAAACCTTATTTATGTGATCAATGTTGAAAAGGATTTAGTCGGTTATTTATTTTAACTTCACACAAACGAACTCATACTGGAGAAAAACCTTTTATATGTGATCAATGTGGAAATGGATTTAGTCAATTACAAAATTTAACTATTCACAAACGGACTCATACTGGAGAAAAACCTTATTTATGTGATCAATGTTGAAAAGGATTTAGTCGGTTATTTATTTTAACTTCACACAAACGAACTCATACTGGAGAAAAACTTTTTATATGTGATCAATGTGGAAATGGATTTAGCGTATTGTCTAATTTGACTAAACACAAACGAACTCATACTGGAGAAAAACCTTTTATATGTGATCAATGTGGAAATGGATTTAGCGTATTGTCTAATTTGACTAAACACAAACGAACTCATACTGGAGAAAAACCTTTTATATGTGATCAATGTGGAAAAGGATTTAGTCGGTTATTTATTTTAACTTCACACAAACGAACTCATACTGGAGAAAAACCTTATTTATGTGATCAATGTTGAAAAGGATTTAGTCGGTTATTTATTTTAACTTCACACAAACGAACTCATACTGGAGAAAAACCTTTTATGTGTGATCAATGTTGAAAAGGATTTAGTCGGTTATTTATTTTAACTTCACACAAACGAACTCATACTGGAGAAAAACTTTTTATATGTGATCAATGTGGAAAAGGATTTAGTCAATCACATGTTTTAACTAAACACAAACGAACTCATACTGGAGAAAAACCTTTTATATGTGATCAATGTGGAAAAGGATTTAGTCGGTTATTTATTTTAACTTCACACAAACGAACTCATAGTAGAGAAAAACCTTTTATATGTGATCAATGTGGAAAAGGATTTAGTCAATCACATGTTTTAACTAAACACAAACGAACTCATACTGGAGAAAAATCTTTTATATGTGATCAATGTGGAAATGGATTTAGTCAATTACAAAATTTAACTATTCACAAACGGACTCATACTGGAGAAAAACCTTATTTATGTGATCAATGTTGAAAAGGATTTAGTCGGTTATTTATTTTAACTTCACACAAACGAATTCATACTGGAGAAAAACCTTTTATATGTGATCAATGTGGAAAAGGATTTAGTCAATCACATGTTTTAACTAAACACAAACGAACTCATACTGGAGAAAAACCTTTTATATGTGATCAATGTGGAAAAGGATTTAGTCGGTTATTTATTTTAACTTCACACAAACGAACTCATACTGGAGAAAAACCTTTTATATGTGATCAATGTGGAAATGGATTTAGTCAATTACAAAATTTAACTATTCACAAACGGACTCATACTGGAGAAAAACCTTATTTATGTGATCAATGTTGAAAAGGATTTAGTCGGTTATTTATTTTAACTTCACACAAACGAACTCATACTGGAGAAAAACCTTTTATATGTGATCAATGTGGAAATGGATTTAGTCAATTACAAAATTTAACTATTCACAAACGGACTCATACTGGAGAAAAACCTTATTTATGTGATCAATGTTGAAAAGGATTTAGTCGGTTATTTATTTTAACTTCACACAAACGAACTCATACTGGAGAAAAACCTTATTTATGTGATCAATGTTGAAAAGGATTTAGTCAATTACAAAATTTAACTATTCACAAACGGACTCATACTGGAGAAAAACCTTATTTATGTGATCAATGTTGAAAAGGATTTAGTCGGTTATTTATTTTAACTTCACACAAACGAACTCATACTGGAGAAAAACTTTTTATATGTGATCAATGTGGAAATGGATTTAGCGTATTGTCTAATTTGACTAAACACAAACGAACTCATACTGGAGAAAAACCTTTTATATGTGATCAATGTGGAAAAGGATTTAGTCAATCACATGTTTTAACTAAACACAAACGGACTCATACTGGAGAAAAACCTTTTATATGTGATCAATGTGGAAAAGGATTTAGTCGGTTATTTATTTTAACTTCACACAAACGAACTCATACTGGAGAAAAACCTTATTTATGTGATCAATGTTGAAAAGGATTTAGTCAATCACAACATTTAACTGCACACAAACGGACTCATAGTAGAAAAAACAGATATCATTTGATCAGTAAAATGTCATATAATGATATAAAGCTACCCCCAAAAGTCTGTTTGTATACTAGTGGTTACACTCGTTATGATTAATTCGTTTGCTTCTTATTATGCTATATGTTATATATATAAATATATTTCAATTCCAAAAGTAAGAGATGTCTACTTCTAGAATACTGATGCAAGTGTTTTGGTTAGGAATAATTTCACAAGATGGTTGATTGGCTGTATAATGTACGAGAAAGTTTATATTCACGATTCATCCGCGTGGAATATACAATTTCAAGATCATTATACAGCCAGCAAGTGTTCAAACTCGAGCTTTTTCTTTGAATTGAATTATACTGTATTTATTTAAGTAAAGATAAATATCATGTAAAAATGATTCATGGATGTGTCAGGTAGCTTTATATAATAAACACGGCTTTGCAAAGCATCAAATACGCTGATGAATAATTATGCATTTTTCGAGAAACAAAACGATTTCATTAGCTTCATCCTGAAAATACAACTTCTGATGGTTCACTGGCCTTCACCAGCCAACAATTTGGAGTTAAATTGTTAATGTATGTTGTTTCTTCTGCATGTGAAATGTGTATCTACCAAGCACCTAAAAACTGCAATTCAGTGTGATTCATGAAAACGTGAGTAGCATGTATATAGTCTATTTATTCATTGCTGTTATATGCTCTTCACAAGTTAAAAAAATAAAATAAAATGTTGAGAATATATTTACAACACAGTTAGAATGACAAACGTAAATGGATGGATTAAACACTAATCCGTATATAGTGTTCTTTCTTGTTCTTTGTAGTTAAAAATGAGATGTAGATATACATAAAATTAAAATGTAAGATGTACTTTTATAAAAGTTGAAAGACTAAAAATTCATAGATCTATTCCACACTATTCCACATATGAATCAGGTAATTTATAAGCTAAATTCAATTCGATTGTTAATTGTTTTTGCCGCATTTTGACTGCTGCGCTGTTGGGCCTGTCCTATCATGGTCTGCGTATGGGGAACTGAAAAAGGCCAACATCTTGATCGACTTCAATATCAAAGATTACAACAGAGGAATACTTTATTTGTACCACCAGTAACTTTTGATTTGGAAATTTCGTCGGGCAAAACAGTGTCTTTCAACAACGTCGCTGCTCTATTTGAACACAGTTTCAATTATCTACTCTAAATCCATGGTCACAGGCAATCAATATAAACTACTTACTGAAACAGGCTAGTTAGATTTCAGTAATTAAATCATTCGATACTGCGGTACACAAAAATTTATTCATTAAATTAGAAGCGTAAGGACCCTAATAAAGTATAATTTATATAATGGATACAAGAGAATGGATATTTTTCTTTGGCGTTATAATGAACGAACACAAATCTGTTTCTATATTGAGAATGTGTTTTCACAATCTTTACAGATTGGTAGTGTTGTATCCCATGTTGTACCCCAGCGCACTGTTTGTTGCCCATAAATTACTATTTATTGTATTTATAAACGATATAGGCTACATAAATTGACGATGACTGCCATGTCACATTATTTGCAGATGACGCTAAAATCTTCTTTTAAGGACAAACTTAATGATAATTTCAATACAGCAAACATTGAATAAAGTGTCTACATATGGGTCCAAACTTAGCAATTAAGACTTGCCGTTCGCAAATGTTGTGTGCTTTCTTTTGGAACACCAAAATTATTAATCAATCCTGGATTTGAGAATTTTGTTCACTCCAGATTTTCAAATCGTCGGCACATTGCACCATGATTGCGGCAATAAGGCATTTAATTTGTAAAAGTTTTACAAGCCGAAATAGAGAGATTCTATTTACAATCCACTAGTATATGTTTTGCCAATGCAATGTCACTAAAATTCGTCTACATCAATATATATATGGTCTCCTTGTTAATAAAATACATACAGTTGATCGAGAAAGCTCAACGTTCAATGCAAAATATACGGAGTCTCATACGCTGAAATCTTGAAACTTTCAAATCCTCCTCTGCTTTCTAACTTTTCCGACAAGCAATTATTACTTTTGTACTGCAAATGTATTTCTATTGGAATTTCTAATTTTCCGTGAGAGACATTGCCCCCGTTTTATACTGCATTGTTCTCATCATTCGAAGAGCATCACGGGATGCTGGATCACGTGGTACACTCTCGTTTTCCTCTACAAAATGCATTTTTACGTTGATTTTGAAATCTGGCAAAGATTGTTTGACTGAAAACGCGCTTTTCAGAAATAATTACTAGACGTATGATTTGTTTTTGATCGTTGGAAAGTTTTGCACACTCTAATAAAATCAAATGTGATGTATGGTGAAAGAAGCGTTAGTTAACTGCAGCTATGCCCAGAGTTAGTTTGTCAAAAACAAAAGGAGGTACGTCCAAGAAATCTAACTTCAAAAATGGCGCGAAAGATGCTACCCCTCGATCTCGTGGTACAATGTCCCCTGTTTTAACAGATGCCAAAGAAAGATCTAAAAGAAGTGCTACATCAATTTCTAAATTAGCTTCGAGAGATGATAATTTCATTTATGAAGATGGAAGCTCTTGTGACTCGTTTGTTAGCGCCACTTCGCTTGATTCTACCGACTCCATTTTTAGTGTTGAAGGATCGTCGTCTTGTGGTGATCTGTCCTCACTACCTAATACTCCATCAACATCATACAGCAAATCAAAACGCAAAATAGATATCTCACCAGATGCAATATGTTTGCGAAAAATACCATTAGATCTTCCCCCATCATCTGGCGATTTATTATTGTCTGAAAATTTATTATTGTTAGCTTTACAAGTCTACGAAACGTTAAGACACTTCAGTCGAGTATTACGATTATCACCGTTTACATTTGAAGATTTTTGTGCCTCATTATTAGCAAATGAACAACCATCAATTCTTGCTGAAACACATATAAGTTTATTGCGTTCCTTATTAACAGAAGACGATGGTAGTGGATATATATTTGGTCCATCTGATGAAAAAGATAGTATTAATATCCATTGGTATTTAATTGATACATTTACATGGCCTGAAATGATACGTTCATACATCACATCTGAAAAAGATTTTAGTGATTTGATACCTATTGTTAATGATCCATTGTATCCGTTTGTTTGTGCAGAGAAGAGATTACTTGTTTTAAAACAATTATGTGACTGTTTCTTATCAACTAATAATGTTAGAGAAGAAATTTTGAACGAAGGCATGTTTATCTCAGATGATTATTGTAGAAGTTGTGGACGCATGGGTGATTTACTATGCTGTGAAATGTGTCCGGGTGTTTATCATCTTGCATGTCTTAAACCACCATTAGAACAGGTACCAGATGACGAGTGGCTATGTCCTGTTTGTGAAGCACAGAAAGTGCGCGGTGTAACAGACTTACTGAAGGAACTAGATAGAATGTCATTCTATAGGAATGTACCTTTGGGAATGGATCGACATAAAAGAACGTATTGGTTCTTAATCAGAAGAGTATTCGTGTAAGTATATTCAAATACGGCAATAGCTTGCCTACGTAGTACCTATCCAACTGCGCCTTCTTCGATAATAAAACTGATTCCATCAATTTGATTGGTTAAGAGCTATTACACCAACGCAAAAATAAACAAGGTTCAATAACGAAACAAACGCAATCGATATTACAAGTTGATCTTGATTTCTCAAATGAGAATAATTTTTATCAGGAAGTTTCATAAATATTAAATTAGGTGTAAAGGAGTCATTCTGAGAGAGTTTTTGAAAGTATGACTAGTTATTATAGCCCAGAAAGCCATTAGTGCGTAGTTTCTATATGACTCATAGCATAGCTTTATGGCAGATCGGAGTCACTCCAGGAGAAAACCCAAAGACAAAAATCACTTTCTGCGGCAGCTCATGATGCTCTGATGCCTTCTCGTTTTCTCCTTACAATCCCTTTTGTGCGGTCCGTAGGAAACTGTGAACCAATTGCTTATTGAATTGTTACGAAAATGATTTAATCAATCTGATTGGTTTAGAGTTGATATGATACTGATCGCTGACTGGTTGTTATTGATGTTTGTGTCATGCTGCGTAAAATCGAAAAATTACGGCTTTTGTTTTGAATCCCCAAAATGAAACAAATTAGCAACAGAAACAAAATGGCGTTCATATGAAGAATAGCTTTGGTTGATAGAGCGCTTAAAATACCCTTCAAATTAAAATTAACAACACAAAACACAATAACAAAACATTAATTAAACATTAATCTATAAAATTCCCTAGCTCAATGTTTCTGTTCATAGTTCATACAGTCAGTTTTGTTTTGTTGATGCACATTACGATACGATAAATTTCAGCGTTTAACTGACTCTAAAAGCATAAACACATATGATCCTGTATGCGAGTAGCTGAATCATACTTTAAATCTTATACATTAATAATGTATTCAGACTTAACCAATGCTTTTTGCGTTTATTTTCCATCTATTTTCATAACTTGTTGTAGCTTTTCTCAAAAGGCACAACGTATTTTCTATTGAAAATCTGGGCTCGTTCTAGTCTCTACAATGACGTCATTTTAGGAGAATTTAGATATGATCATGATTTTGAGCTTTTTAATGTCAAAATAAACAGGTTATTTATTTTATAAAACAAATAGGAAACGGTTATCCGTGTTAAGTACTCTGATACAAACACTTTGGGTGCTATGAGACACTCAAGAGGCCAAAATCACTCACCTATCTTCTTGTGACTTTTTAAGCCTCTTTAATTTCGCTTTCAGCATCGTTTTTTATTAAAGTTTTAAGCAATTGGCACACAGTTTCCTATGAGCTAGCGATATTTGGTGCACTCAAGTCACTTCAGTAGAAAACTCAGGACGAAAATTACACGCGGAGGCGGCTTGTAGTTTTCTGATGCCTTCTTGTTTTCTTCTTTCGTGCCTATCGTGCGCCAAATGTCAAAAGCTCATAGGAAACTATGCGCCGATTGCTTGATGGCTCATATAAATTGTCCAACAAAAGGTTCAGCCTTCAGGAATCCTAGAGGCATTTCAACATTTTCTTCTGAATTTCTTTTTATTAATTTTTTGTTGATGTTTGACCAATAAATCATTTAAAATATCACTTTTCTTCTGAATTTGCTCTAACCTTCCGGAACCTACTTTTTCAGACCCTGAATACATCAAAATATTCTAAATAGGCTGGGCCCAAACATATTATAAGTCTTTAAACTGCAAGTGATGATAGATTATCTCATTATCAATTCATTTTGATAATATTACGCTAATGTAGATACCAGAGGTGTACAGAGTCAGAATTATCAGACTCCGAATCCGAGAAAGCCCTTAGAAATAAAATTGTTTGACTTTTAGTCCAGCTCCGAAGAAGTAAGAAAAATAGACTCCTGCTCCAAAATATTTTAGACAAACTCCTGTAAAATGTCCGAAAACGGATCAATTTATCAGCCCAAAATGAAGCAAACATAGAAAAGTACAAAATAAATGAACATAATCAGAAATATGTAGCCAATCCAATCCCTATGTTGAAATATCCAGATAATTTCCACTTTGCAATGCGTATTAAGAAATGATTGGAATTATATTTGTGACTCCGGCTCCAATTCCTGCTCATTATTAAATATTCACTCTGGTCCAGGTCTTGTTTAAATGCAGACCTGTCAATGTTTGACTCTGGCTCCTGTACACCTCTGACAGATACCATCACCTAGATATCATATATAGACATAATTCCTTCTGACCATTCCATCTGTCATCAGAAGATTTGATGCTCAGATAAAGCCAAAACTGAGTTGACCTTCAGCAGATTTGAACCACACATATATATATATATATATGTAATGTTTCTTTTATTGTCTATAGCATTGGCGAGAAAGATCTATTTTATTATAGTTCGAAGGATCATTTAGATGAAATGATTGATTGTCTAGAGAAAGATGATCATGAAACACATTTACTAGATACAATGTCTGAACGGTATGACCAGATTACAAGACACATGAAGTGTACTGAAGAATTAGTAAACGCATCAAAAGGTTTGCATTGTTTGTTTAATTTAAAAATTTAGAAGTTTGTAATGTCATGCTAATAACACACACATAGATAGACAAATACTGGTATGTGAAATATATTTGGAAAACTGAGATACGCTTTGGTTGATTGTATAAGTGGTTGTAAATGTATTAATCAATTTTTCCAAGTGTTAAATTTTGACTTATATGTCCAAAATTTAATAAATCAAATCGGAATGTGTTATTGCTAATTATTAGCTTCAAAATAGTATGTGTAAAATTAAAAAAACAAATAGAAACAATTTTGATTACACGCCTTTAGACCTAAATTGTTTTATTGTTTATGATTATCAATTTTGATCAAGTTTTAAAATTTATTTTGATTCACAATTAATTTGTATGAATATTGTTGAATTTTATATACATATAATTTACAGGTGCAATGATATCATCTCTTACTATGAATAGAACACCAGGTTCAACAATATCTAGCATCGATGCTAAATTGCAACTCGAGAAACTTTCTGGTGAACTATTGGCAAGGCAAGCAATCACAATGGTTGCTATGGATCAAGGTAGGCATTGCAAGGATTAGATTTAAAATTGATTGCTACAATGAAACCTGTATATAACAGCCAGCTACGGGAGGTAGATAGATTGACCAATATAGACAGGTGGCCTTTATATACAGGTTTGATTCAATAGAAAATACTATTTTAGATATTGCAAAGTGACCACTATAGACAGGTGGCCGCTGTATAGAGGTGACCGTTATAACAGGTTTGACTGTATTTAAATTTACAAAGGTTCCGGGAATAATCAAACCAACTTCCCAATTGTGATATAAAATGTATACGTCCGAAAACATGGATCACTCCTTCTATGCTTCAATATATATCGTAAAGAAAAATACCTTGTTTATTAATTTAATAGATTACCTGATGATCGCCTCAGCGTGAAACTTCAAGTAGAAAATATGACTGTTTGATTCTCTGGCTATTATTATTGTTTGTTTTTGTAATACTTTATTTGTTTACTTTACACTTACAGTCAATGAAAACGTGAGTTTGTCGACTAATGTCGGTGTTAAATTTGTTTCTGATTCTGAAACTCTTGAAATTGCTGGCGTAATATCTTCCTCTTCTTCCAATGAAAATACCAAAGTCAATGATGATCAAAGTGTACCTTCAAGTCCCCTTCCATCATCACAAAATACCATCTCTGACGTAATCATGAGTAATACTGAGTCAATTACAAAGCCTAATGAAGAAACAATAAAAGAACTTCCAAAACCGGATTTAATTTTAACAAAAGTAATACCAGGTGATACAAAGTCATGTGATTCTTTAAATCAAGATGATCCTTTGAGATGTTCTGAAACGATTGAGACTCTAGTAGGTGAAAGTGGAGCAAATAAAGAAAACTGTCCGAATAAACAATCAGATTTAAAAGAAATACAGATTCCATCTGGTAAATTATTTAAATTAGGAATGGAAGGATCGTATGCTTTGTATGAAAATCAATATACTTCTAATCCATTAGCTGGTAGTAAACATGATCATCAAGTCGAACGTGATAAACGACGTGCACTCGGTAATAAATTTCGTTTATATGATTTTAAATGGCTTGGTGAAGTCAATCAGGGACAGTCATTAATCATTAATACACTTCGTAGTACTCTTATCTCTTTTGAAAGTTCAATACCAACAGCATTCTTACATCCGGCTTGGCATGATCAGCTACCATCATGGATTAAAGCTGTTCGTCAATGCAAAGATGTGCCAGAATTTGGTGCCATGTTAGCATTACTAGAGGAGATGATTAAACCATTAATTTTATTAGATGTATGGAGGCAAGCACTAGGTCATCTTACTTTAAAGCGCGTTGTGTTGGAATCAAAAGGCAAAAAAACAATTAAAGATAAGAAAGAAACATTTGATGAAGAAATGCTTGATGTTGATGTTGAAGATATACGAGAAATAGGTCAGTAATAATGTTTCATAAATGTCAAACACGGTCAATACAGCTATAGAATTGACCGCTGTTCGACCAATTGAATTGCTCGCTTCTCGTATTGAACCGTTAGTCGATGACTAAATAATCTAATTTTATTTTTTTGACAGCTCATCCTCCTGTTAAGTATAGTTGGGTACCACGTCACACCATTTGGGAGCAAGAAGGTGAAGAATACCGTCTCTCTGGGAATGGTGGTTGGACATGGTCAGGATCTGGTCTGAATCTATCATCAAGAAACAAAAGGAAAGCAAGTGATGATTTCATTTTGGATAGAAAAGCTAAAAAGCAAAGGAGAGCTGAAAATGTGCTCAATAACATTGCTAGATATAAACGCAGGAAATGCAAGATCCAACAGAACTGCCAGTTATATGAAAATAGCTTCACATATTTATTTTCACCGAATGATGATTTATCTGTTAAATTTCAAAAAGCAGTCTTATTTCCAAATGTTATAAATCCGCGTGCTGTCGAGATAATAAACACCAACATTGAAATCAATGAAGAAGCAACTGAACCGATTGAGAACACAGCAAAAAAAGCAATTGCCAATGAAGAGGAAACAACTTTGACATCTGCTCCATCACTATGTAAAATATTAGTTACAACTTCAGTTACTTCCATGCCTAATGATATTCAAGTGCATACAACCGGTGATTCCCGATCAAAGCTACCATTGCCTTTGATTTCCATATCACCAAAAGTGATAGTTACATCTGTACCATTGAATACTGTTCAACTTGCTAGTAACCAATCCAAAAACAACATTATAATATCTAATACTAGATCACTGCATGCAAATGTACCTCTCTCCTCTGGTACACAATCTAAAAATATCACTATTGCTCCAACGTTGTTGAAAACAGTAGTGTCATCAGCAAATATCTCTGGATTTGGATCAAGTACAAACTGTACCATGTCTACTATAAAAAACCCTTCTGTTGTTTCATCTCCATTAAAATCTCAAAACATATTAAACCCTTTTCAAAGTGTACAACCTACTAGTGTAGGAGACCCAATATCATTGACATCAGACACTGTAGTCAAAGCATCTCCTTCACAAGGCTTTGTTGTTATGTCAACTGGTCAAAATAATGCTGTTGACAGTATGTTACCAATGAAAAAATCAATTGTAGAAGCTCCTGTTGTGAAAGATATAGTTTCACCTTTAACACCTCCAAGTAAAACCACCACACAAGTCAATTTACCACCATTGGCTGCTATTACACAACCAATATCAATTATCGATACATTGTTGAATACTGTTATTACAACTAAATCTGTTCCTTTGACAATCCCTGTCGCAGCAACTGCTTTAAAGACTCTACCCCCTGTTATAACTTCTCATACCACGAACAATACTAGTGGTACGGTTTTCACAACATCTACAATAAATATCGTTCAAAAAATAACATCAACTAATATCCAATCATCCATTATGACAACAACATTAGCTGATCCGAAAACAATGTCATCAGCAACAATCAAGTTTGAAAAAAATGACGTCAATGTTGTTATGGATAGTTTACTGGAATCAGTTGAAAAGACTTTAGTTGTGACAACAACAATCAAACCTAGTGTATCTACAATACCTTCATACCCAATTAGTGTTACTGAGAAACAAAGCACAATCATGCCAACAAATATTGGAGTGAATACGGTTCTAAAACCACATGTAGTAAATAGTCCATCCATTGCTCCACTGCCTGCTCCTAGACCATCTCTTTTATTGCCAAATATTGCACCAAAGTCTACGGGAATAGCTACTCAAGCAACAGGTATTGTTAACACAGTAAGACCAGTTATTCCTATAGCACCTAATGTTGTCCCTATTGCACCCAATGTGGCACGATTACCAATCAAACCTCAAGTTCAAGGTCAAATGCTTTTACAACAACAAGCACATCAAGGTGTAACTCTTCTTTCAATTGGTAACCAAAATGTTCCTATAATGAATCGTCCTATCGGCGCGTCACCTGCACAACCACAACAACAGCAATTAACTGGTATTCAAATTATACAAACGCCATCTGGTCAATTTCTTATTCGTCCAGCAAATAATTTACCTGGTTTAGGTCATCAGAATGCGATTGTCATCTCACGTCTTGGTAATTCACAACAAGTAATACAACTACAACAACAAGGTGCTACAATAATTCAACAACCGCCAGTTGTCCAACCGACGCCTGTTGCCAGTACACCGCCTACGATTATAAAAAAGACACCGTTAAAACCATCACCAATACCTATAACAGCTGCAATATCTAATACATCTAATACACCAATCAAATCAGCAAATTATAGAGGAAATGCCAGTTATGCTAAAGCACTTGCCAAATATAGTAGTACTGCAGATATCAAATATGAATTTCTTGAGAAAGCCGTAAACAGTGTATGTCACACACGTAAAATCATTAAACAACCACATTTATTAATACGAAATGAAATTCAACGACATAAACAATTATCTAAAGGTGTGCGGGGTATTTTTGCATTAAGCAAAGCCAAAACTAAAATTCTAGCTAGAAAAGGTGGCTTAAAGGAAATGGAAAATTTCTATTATCATACAAAACACAGTAATGAAACGTGGCCTGATAAATTACCACGTCCTAGTTTTTGCAGTGCATGGAGGTACCGTGTAATGAATGCAAAGTCATTATCAAGTATTGGACATCTTCTTAGAATATTGCATTGTTGTCTTCGCTGGGATATTATAAATATACGACCTCCAAAAGGTGTTAATCATTCTATCAGCACGAATAAAGGTAAGGCCATTTTTCATAGTCCAGGACATGGTCTTTGAATTTCTAGGCGTAATTATTTTGAGAAATAGAATATTTGTGTGCAACTGGACCAGTCTTACCAGTTTAATTAACATGTCAATTACTAAAATTGTAGAATTACAAAACAGCAATATTGAGTTCCAAATAAAAATATTGTTTATTCATTTTAATTACTCCGGGAGTCTTATGATATTTTTGGAAAGTGGACTATCATAAGTAAGTAATTAAGACAGTATTGTCCTACTGAATGCCCCCATGCCACTCTTCTACTTCTAGATGACTCCCTCTTTTTGGTAAGAGCAATGATTGTAAATGCTCTTTACTGGTCTTAGCCGCAACATTGTAAATAGATTCTAACAGATTTCATGGCAGATAGATCTTGATTGTCAACATTGTAGCTCTTCATAATACATTTCCCTCTGGTCCATTCAATCCGCCATCACAATGTGGTATTCATTTGATGAACTCGCATACATATAACAGATAAATGCTGAAACTAAGGCTGGTATTCCATTCCATTATACTGGAGTTACCCTTTCAAGTGTAAGGATTTCATACCGGTTAAGCATTCAAATTACACTATACCAAAGTAATCCTATTTCTCCAAGCGAACAAATTCCACTTTGTTACGAATTTGGGAGTAAACATTGATCCAGTATGAATTATCGAATGCATCAGAGTTGTCAAGTCGGTATAATTTTTTGGCCAATGTTGTAATACTTATCCGGTACAATTTCTCTCCGTTATAGTGGAATCCCAATTTAAATTTGCTATCTATTTGCTATGTTTCTCTCAGGAATAATCACAGTTGAAATAATGGACGGCAAACCTGTCAATGGCGAAGGACTCTGCTATAAATATCTTGTTAAAAAGACAATGCAACCTTTCCGCCCTCAAGCAGCAACGAAACCAAAACCAATTATTCAATCACCAGTATTCAAACCATCAACACCGGTAGGGGCCAAGACTACTAAAACCGGTATCAAATTACGTGAAAGGGTTGCACCAAAGAAATATTCAGATGAAAGTAATTATCAATCATCAGATGATGATGATGGTGAAGAACCATTTCCTACAACAAGACAAGTTATTGAAACATGGATGCCGGAGGTATGAATGATGCTGCATTATCATTAGCTTTTGACCAACCTCATTGGTTTATTTGAAGTCATAGGGTCTGTAATCTAAAATGTGATATTCCTCCAAGCAAGTTCCATTTAGTTATGGATATAATATATTCATTACTATGTATTAGTATATTATCATTAAGCTCATCGTGGTAGCTGCTAGCTATGACGTGTTTGAAAAGAGTTGTAATTTTATGACGATTGAGGTTTTGTAGCAATGTGTGAATCTGAATGTGAATAATTTACCAAATTCATTCACTTGTTGCTTTCAATGGGCAGAAAATCATATGTTAATTCACAGACCCAATGGTTTCAGAAAATACCTTGGGACTGGTTGTTTGGGGTTCCACTGACTTAGTAGTGTGACTGATGCTGGTACAGTCAAACTTGTATGTTACAGCCAGCTATGAAATGTAGAGCAATTGACCGTTATATGAAGCTGGACTTTATATACAGGATTGATTAAATAGAAAGTACTATTTAAGACACTGCACTGCAATGGTGACCACTATAAATAGTTAAAAGGTGACTGCAATGTAACGATTAAAGAGACTCTACTGAGAACATGTGTCCATTATAACAGGTTTGACTGCAGTATGATGAGTGACAGTCATACAAATGATTGCTATCTGCTTCTTCTTTAGACTGAGTTAGATCTCTGGGAAATACGTCAATACTGGGAACGTGTTGACCGGGAAAGAAATATGCAACGTGAACAACGCCTTGCCGAGGAAGAACTGAGCAAACAAACTGAAGCCAAAAAAAGATGGGAATTAAAGAAGCAAGCAGAGAACATGATCAAGCAACAGCAACAACGTTATCGCACAATCTTACAAAAACAAGCTGCCGGCGTTGCTGCTGCAAGGGATGCCAAGTTATCAATTCAGTCACCAGGGCAACGTGGATTGCCACAAGGACAGCAATCAAATTCACCTATCATCATGCCATCATCATTTCAAAAAGTGTATAGGGATTCTAAAACAGATGGCATTGATACCTCTCCTGCTGGCTACAATGTTGGTATGGCAGGCATTCAAAATCCTGTGCCTGTATCTGTTGCAAAGCCATTATCTCTAGGTAAGTTTAACAATGTAAAATCATTCATCAATCATGTCCATTGATGTTGCTTAGACCAGGGTCCAACAAAAGGTTCAACATTCTGGAATCCAATTCAGGCATTTCAATATTTTCTTCTGAATTCTTTTGTTGATGTTTGACCAATAAATCATTGAGAATATCAATTTTCTTCTGAATTATGTTCTAACCTTGCACTTTTGTTGGACCCTGTTAATGACGTAATGTAGAGGTGTGATAAGGAATGTATTAGTGGTTTATCAGGACAAAGGATCCAATTATTTTGTTCAAATCCGACAAATTGTCCAAAACTTTATAGCATATACCTTGTTATAATTCGAACCTGAAATTAATCTAGAATGTGTCAAAATATAATAGCATACATGAATAACCTACATTGTTTTACAAAAACAAAATATTAATTTTCATTTATAATCCAATTTAATCCGATAAGTTGAAATATCTGATAATAATTGTTGAATCGGTGTACCTATCTGATCACAAATAATCAGTTGTGATTCCCATCCTTCAATACATGCTCATTTACAAATCATGCCGGCACTTAATCCCGGCCGAGTAGTAAAAATTTAGAAAAAAAAGGAAAGATATAATTGTATTTCAATTTTCCGATTTCAAAAGACATTACCATTTTGAAGATCATGTCATGCTGTCCCCTTTGATCTGAGCATGTGGGCGCAACTTACCTCCAACAGTAAAACCTTTTTAAAACAACCATTTATGAGATTAGAGGATATTGACCATTATAGTAAGATGACCTTTCTATAGAGGTTAGATTCAATAGAAATTAGTATTTGTAAATTATGAAGTGACCACTATAGACAAGTAATGTAGACGGTGTCGCCCTACCGAAGGCACCCGTACCACTCCTCTATTTCTAGATGAATGGCTTTTTTCACTGAGAGCAATGATTTTAAACGGTCTTTGTTGATCTCAGCCGCGATACTGCAGATCAATTTCAACAGATTTCATGGCAGATAGGTGTTGATTGCCAATGCGCAACGATGCGCCGCAGCTACTCACAATGCAATTCCCTCTGGACCGTTCCATCCGACATCCTCAGATGGTACTCATTTGATGTATCAGATAAAGTCAAGGCTGAGTTGACCTTAGGAGGATTTGAACCACAGTCGATCAGATATGGTCCGATCTGAAGCTCGGTTGCTCTGCCATCTGAGCTAATCCTCCTTTAGACAGGTGCCCTTTATATGCAGGTTTTACTGCATCATCAAGTCTTCATAATGCAATGAATATGTATCTTGATTATGTATAGAAAATGGTTGTTAAAATGGTCTTAAATTATAAATTTGCTGTTTTTTTTTTAATAGTTTCTCACTATGTGAAAGGTGGATCTGGTATTTCAAATTTTATCAACCGCCCTGGTACACCACCCTCGAAGAAACAAACACCACAGAAAAGAAAATTACAAGGAAACACCTCATCTAAAGTGAATCCTGCTAGAAGTCATGAAATGTAAGTCACTTTCATCGGATACACACAAATGCTGTAATGTTGATAATAGATATATACAATTTAAAACTCAGGGTATTAAAGGGATGGAGCACGGAGCTGTCCGAGTACTTCATACCTTATCTTCGACACAAAAGAGTTTTATCAGCTCAAAAAGGCCTGATTTGTGTTTGCCTTAAAATTCATTAGGCAAAACCATGTTATTTTAGCATACTCAACAGAAAGAGAACTCTATCATTCTATCGATTATGATTTTAGGTACCGCATATTTATTAATTTCTATGTAATGCCCAACAAGATTTCAATATTTAGGAAATGTGATTGTGAATTGAATACAGGGTTTCAAGGGCATCAGGGCAAAAATCATAGGGGGGCAGGCAGCAAAAAGGACACCTTCAAAATGTTCTTCTTGAAAAATATATTGACAGACAATGGCTCATAATTCTTTTGTTTTAAGGAGCAACGCGATTGAAAAAAAAATTAAATTTCCGTAACATAACGAACCCTGTTTTATTGTTCTGAGGTGGGATAAACAAATTAAATTCAAACCTAGGGACTGGTATTCACAATTGGAAATTTGAAATTGACAAGTAACCCCTTAGAGGCTTATTAGCCTTTATTTACAATTATTATGCGACACATCATTAAGTTTGACGTTTGAAGTTTTACACTATTTTTGAAACGGGCACTTTCTACCCCTGTGTTGCCCCCCGGACTGAGAGAGCAGCAGGGTCATCTGCCCCCGTGGCTCCGGTGCCACTGCAGAATTTATATCACATTTGGACCGTACTGCAAAACCTTGAGATATTTACACTCGAAGGTTCACTGCGGAGGCTATTATGTGGTTGTCAATCCATTTGAAAATCAATTAATTACATTTCATTCACTATAATCATCATAACTTCGCGCGTAAGCAATTGATACGCATCGCTGATTGTCTAAGATAAAAACAAAATAATGAAAACTCAAATTTTCAAAACTCTAGTTTCCCTTGGGACCGTATAAAACAATACTGCAGAAAAAACTCAAGCGGATTTTATTAAATGATACTGTATTTAAAACTCATTTTTCTGATGTAAAACAAATATGAAAGTATTTCTTCATATGTTGATGGTTGCCTATGAATTTTAATTTTTCTCTTCATTTAAATTCAAAGTTTCATATTTCATGTATTTGGCGGGAAAATGAAACCATTTTATTTATACCCGTAAAGAGAAAAAAGTTTCTTTCATTTTGAACCTCAGACAAATGACGTCTTAAATAATGTACGTTATTAAATTTATTTGTATTTTTATTTGTAAATGTATATGAAATTATTTGCATTTCTTACAATAATATGAATCATTTTGCCAAACATGATTTGAATTAAAATAACAAAAGACATGATCTTTGTTAATGTTAATGTTATTTGGTATAAAACTCCATTGTTGAAATATTTCATTTTGGGATATTACAGTAATACAATAACCAAGTAAAGATAATGAAAATATATCTATATGGACAATTTACCATAATTGGCTGACTTTAATATTGTGACTGATGCAAAGAAAACATGAGAACATTGAGGCTCGGATTTCGGAAAATTTCAGACCAAATTTAGAACATTTTGAGGCTAATATTCATTTATAAGACAAATTATAATAAAAAAGAATATTAGATATACATTTTCAACAAAAAATAAGGAACATTGTAGACTTTTCTAGAAACTTGAAAATATCGAGACTCAACTCAATTTTGCGTGTTTTTGTAGGAAAAAGTATAGTGAGATTTCCAAATGCATTATTTCGTATTTATAGTACTGTAACTTAAAACTACAGATCAGAATTGAGTTTTATCTGCTCAAAAAATTTAAGAACTGATAAAAATTATATATTAATATTTACATGAGTAATGTCAGTATTACATGAACATATTTTGTTGTGCTATATAAAGTGTCACGTATTATTTTACTGTAATATTATGACTAAAATTGTAAATTCTTCCTCAAACTAAAACGGAGCGTAAACCAAGGTTTCGAGAACTCC
Organism: Haliclystus octoradiatus; assembly: GCA_916610825.1. NCBI lineage: Eukaryota > Metazoa > Cnidaria > Staurozoa > Stauromedusae > Haliclystidae > Haliclystus > Haliclystus octoradiatus. The sequence goes on along the minus strand of OU744449.1, from coordinate 23,631,627 downwards.
CCAGAAACTTTCGAAAATATTAAAACATTTGTGCGTTATCGATTGTCTCCTACTAATAACTTTTTTTTTCGTGTATCACTTGTTTAGGCTTATATCAGTATTGTTTAAACTATTTATATTTTGTTGTCACATTTCACAGAACTGTCGCTTGTTGTAAATTTGTTTTGGATCGTATCATAACAAGTATCGAACGGAAAGAGCAGAAAGAAAAACGCCAAGAACAACGAAGTAAAGATCGTGTTGTACGACAAGCAAATAGACGTGAAGCCGCGCAATCATTAAAACTAAGAACATTACTTAGTGATAGAAAAGAACGCTTAAAGAGTCACATCCATGCCAAACGACAGCTTATGGAACGCAAAATTACTTGCGAGATTTTCCACGAATTAAATATCGATAAACCAATACCTGGGGTAACACCTAGTAAGGGTAGGCGTTCGAAGCAATCAGTCAAACGACCCCATAGTACTACAGCTGCTTCTTCATCTACAGCTAATGAGCTATCAACCCCTGTATCAGCCAAAAAGGCCTTCAAGGAAGAGAAATTGTACTGTATCTGCCAAACACCTTTCAACGACCGTAGGTAGGTCTTACTATGTATACAGCTTGTGCTATGAGAACGAGACCAAGGCATTTGGTCGCTGGAGTGTCAAATGATTGAGAGATGTAGTGCTCAGGTGTTATTCGCTATTTCTCTAGATATGAAAATCTTTTCACGGCCTTTTTAGCCAATAGTGTATTTATTTAGCAGACCTTACCTTGTAATAAGTAATAGATAAATCATTTCAGTTTTACAATTAACCTCCCCCCTTCCAAAATGTATTGTGCGTAATAATTGTATAATCATTTTGTGTGTTTTTATTTGATAAGGTTTTACGTTGGCTGTGACTTATGTAACAATTGGTTCCACGGGGATTGTGTTGGTGTTTCTGAGGTGGCTGCTGAGACACTCAGTGAATTTGTTTGTAATGATTGCAAGCAACAAATGAAGGGAGTCGAAGAAGAAGAACTCTATTGTCTATGCAAGAAACCCTACGACGAAAGCAAGTACGTGATCCCCCAAGGACTCCAAATGTAATCTCTAAGGGGACTCCGAATGCTGATCATACGGGGACGTGCCATTTTTTTATTGGTATACTTTTCAAATTTGTGGAATTTTGTAGAAGTCTGTGGGCATGGTCCTAGAAAAGTGAGATTCCCACCCGATTCATAGATTCCGTTAGAATAAAACAAATTGAAGGGAAATGTTACATTTTTATAATTTACATTTTACCAAGTTCCAAACAGAAATCAAAAGAAAACGTTGAAAGTATTTATGATTTCTGTTTGTGGAATTGTGGGCATTGAATTCTTGTGAAGTGAAACTTTTGAACTAAATTTGCAAATATTTGACTTTTAGACGATTCTTATCACATATTTCACTAGAAATTAAATGGAAAAAGGAGATTGTCATACAAAGGTCCATCTGGGTATTCCTTAGCCGTGGGTGTTATTTTCTCTACTTCAAATCTTGTAAATCAAATACTGTATATATAATAATATTACATTTAGGGTCGTGCATTTTCCTAAAAGTGGCAACCCCCTTCAACCGCTTGGAAAAATTCATTATTCATCGTTATTATTCATCATTATTATTCAAAATTCATCGTCATTCATTTCAAGATGCTGGTGCGCATAAATGGAACGATCTACCGTCTGCAATGAAGAAAGTCCAAAGCAGGCCTACTTTCAAATGTCTCCTTGAGAAGCACTTACGTTCTTAATATACTTTATACTTACAACTCTTTCCTGTTATTTATACCTTTTTCTGCTTAATATCTGTTTTCCTGTTAACTTAAAGCTATGTATCAGTCCTTTGAAAAATAGTTATGTATGACTTAAAGGTTCTGAAGAAATGATGATGATGATGATGATGATGATGATGATGATGATGATGAATATCTGTTTGTTTAATTTTCCTTTTCCAGAAAACTTTTTGACCGACTTTTATTACCTTTTTTCTCGTCTACAGATTCTACATTGGTTGTGACACTTGTCAGGATTGGTTCCATGGCGCTTGTGTTGGTATGACTCAAGCTGAGGCTGACACACTGAAGCGTTACATTTGTCCACGATGTTCATCATCCAAGAATAACGAAAATGAAGTTGATTCGAAGGTTTTAACAGCCAGGGACATCGAAGGACTCAAACGACTACTACGATCTTTGCAGGTACTTAATCGACGTTACGAAAGCGTGTGCAATGTGCATGTAATGTGTATATAAGAATATATCTACCATTCTGCCCTACTTACAAGCACGTTACAAGTTACCACACTCTGTTAGTGCTAACCCATAGGCCATAGAACAGTCATTCGTTGAAGGTATTGGTATAGCTGCCTTTGGACGTTAGAAACTTTCGATTTTGCTCGAAAGGAGATACGATTTTTCAAAGTTTTGAATTATTCTTTTTCTTATAGTAAGCCCTCTTGTTATTCCGACTATCGTTTCGAGTTTGTAAAAAATGACTGATCGAAAATTGAGTATATTCAACATTAAATATCTCTGCTTATACGCGTTCTAACTAAGAAATCATTGTCACCATTCTTTATCATTTAGCTTAGCTACCCGAATCTGTGTTAAAATGTTCGTGTCATGTGCACTGCGTTTTAATCAATTCGTTAAATAAATTACATTCGAATTTTACATTTCACCGAATTCAGTGACTGCATATGAGTAATTTTCTTTTCTTACATTCTCAGAGTCACAAAATGGCATGGCCTTTTCTCGAACCCGTCAATGAATTCGAGGCTGCAGATTACTACGAGGTTATCAAGGAACCGATGGGTAAGATATTCACTAAGGGGCTCGATAGACGCTATAATTAAAATTTCTATTTATAGCAGTATGGAAAACTTTCAGAATGTCAGAACAATATTATGTAATCTCTTTCCCTCGCATTGGTTTATTGCATGAAATGACTGAGAGTCAAATATTATCTTAAAATTAACAGGATTCTATCATTACACGTTAACTTTTGTATAATCGTTGAGGGTTGAAGAATCTATATAACCAAAATCGGATAAACATTTTTATAATTATGTGGAGAATTTGTTCAGATGCAAGAAACAGGCATTATTTTATGATTTTATTAATAATTTATTTAATGTCATGCAATTCGTGATTGTATAGTTTCAATAATCGGACTTCAAGGTGAAGTGAAGTGAAGTACCTTGAAGTGAAGAATATATATCATGTGGGATAGTTCGTATAATATATGAAATAATTGACTATTAAATCGAAATATATTTTTAAACATACTTTATTGTGGTTATTTATTTTAGATCTTCAAACAATGGAAGAAAAAATTAAAAAGAAAAGTTACAAAACATTGGCATCGTTTGTCGTTGATGTAACAAGAATCTTTGATAATTGCCGATATTACAACCCATCTGATTCACCATTTTATCATTGTGCTGAAGTTTTAGAAAATTTCTTTGTACAAAAACTCAAAGCATATAAAAGTACATTAAAGAAAGTAACACGATAAAAAATGATTAATTTTTAATCATCTTTTTAGTAATTTATAGAATGTATATTGTCACTATAACTAAAAAAGTTAGATAAACTTTTGATGGTCGATTGTGATTTGGTTAAATTTAAACAAGACAGATCTTAAATGTATCTTCTTTATAAATACGTATCATTTTACGGTTATATAGATACAAGTTTATTTTTAATTGCTTCGTATTATATGACCGGTATCTATGATAATAGATTAACAGATGTTTTAGTTTAAAATGTTTTATAGTGATTTGTTAGTTATTGTACTTTTGTTTCCTTTTAATGAATTGTTGTTTCAGTTATCTTAATTATCAAGGGTGCATGAAGCATATCAGTAGCAATTAGCTAGTGTATTATTCGATGTTCTACATTCTGATTGGCCGCCTGACTGGTGTATATGCCGACGGACCATGATTAATACATTGGCCCAACTTACTGTATACTGCTAAACTTGGGAAATTGTCCCTTGTCCCCCTCCTGCCTCTTCTATTGCTCACCAAGCGTCAGATCTCCTTTTCAGGTCACATTGAGAAATCGAAAGGCGAATGCTCCACAACAGCTGCATGACATCCTTCACTGGCAACTGAAGATGTTTCGACGGGGCTGTGGGCTAGTTGTATATTTTTCATAATGATGTGTATTGTGAATTGTCTTATTTACAAGTTTCTTTGTCAGCTATGTCTCACCTTGATTTGTGACGTTCTTTGTGTAGCAAATATGTTAATAGAAGAGGGACGGCACCTTCTTATAATGTGACTGCGGTCTATACTACGACTACAACTACTCACTACTACTCCTAGGATTGATAACAATCAATTGATAAGTTCGTATTGATTTATATACTTCAGTTGTTTGTTTGAATTATTGCAGTCAAACGGCAATTTTTTCCCAAAGTACTCATCGGTAAATAAGTAGTTCGTCGTTCGTCGTAGTAGTAGTATAAACCAAAAAGTCCAGGGAGGGTAATTTAAAATCCGGGGATGTTCCATTTTTATGGGTAAAAATTCAAATCCAGCTCTCAGTTTTCAGCTTTCCAAATTCAGTTTTTTGCTAAATTCTTTAGAAAATCGAAATGCGACCCAAAACGTTTAATATTCTAAAATTTCCTACCCAAAAGTATATTTCTCAGCTGGAGTATGGACTCCAAAAAAGTGGCACGTCCCCGTAGTGAGTAGTATGTGAGTTACCCCCCGGGCTTAAACTAAATCAAATGTAGTCTCCAATGCAATTATACAATATTTCTTATTTTAAGATTGAATATCCAATCTCATCTATGTCAATACAATATTTTCCCTATTTTATGTGAATTTTATTGCTGTTTGAAATTTGAAATATTTATCAATTCAGCCAATAAAAATAGATTATATCAGACACGTGATATAATATTTAATCACATGACACAATGATAAATTATTCATGCATAATTATAAATACAGCTATTCACTAGACTTGTGATTTACTTTATGTGATAGCTCTGTGACAACTGAAGCAGCAGATGGCGTACGATATCAATGTATATATATTTTTGCTATATGTCCATCTATTAAAACTTTTGACTTGTAAATTTGTTATGACCAATCAAGAACCAGGTTCAAAACCCATCATACTAGCCAATTCACCAACCTATAACAGAAAAAGAGAAATAAAGGTTCGGTCCAAAGCTAACAGAGAGTCCAAACATAGATAATAATCATAAAATATTACTGCCGCTACATGTTTTTTCTTTTAATTTCGGGTTACATCGGCGTCTAATAGCACGTTGAAATCATTAATGAAAACAGACTGAAAACATATATATTGGAATGGTATTGAAATTCAGAGCAGACTTTCTATATCTAGGTTCTTCTCATTCCACTGAAAAACTACTTAAAAGATTTAAAAGACACCTTAATTGAAAGCTACTGAGTTGTGCCCAATTCACCACCATATTCAGTAAGTTTTAAATAAGAAACTTAGTCAGTTTTTATCAACCATGGACGAGTAAAGGATATCATTAACCGCGAGCTCAGGAAAATCTAATATTGGTATTTAAAAACTTTTATATGAAAACATCAAATGGGAACTCTTAATCGTAAACATTACATTGCGTTGATTTAAAATAAAATAAAATTGAAATAAGATAAAACAATACTGTAAACCACATTCTCACCTCTGGATTCTGTCGACATAAATTGACAATTGCTCTTCGAGCAAGATCATCTAAAAGGGAAGCATTCAGTTCTGATTAATCTATAGAAAATTACAAACTATAATGAATTTAAATACTTATTACTTAGAACAAACACAATGGAAATGTATGTTGGAATTTTAAAAAATCTATAATCTGAAATGTATCAGGTCCTTTGAATTATAATTATGTATAACTTAAATGTTCTGAATGAATTAGGATAATGATGATGATGTTACTATAGCAACACACATCAAATGAATAGGAAGTGAGAAGCAATGAAAATCTGGACGCATTCATTAACAAAGTATACATTAACATACATTTACAAAGCTCGCATACACGATAGCTCACATACATTAGCAAAGCTCACACAACAGTTAAAATCAATTTCTAAAGCTTTGCCATTGCAGAGAACCACCAAAAGTTTCTGAGCTCAGGACTTATATAGGACTTCATAAATACAGAGTAGTTGAATAATTTGGCGAGAGGTTCTTATCTGGGTTATTGAATCAATAAGTACCACCAGGCTAGGCGTCAATAAAGGGTTCATGAACAGCCCACGAACCATTTGTTGAACAATGAACAATGATTCTTCAATTGTTGAAATAAAGCTCAATCTCAATCTCAATCTTGACCTCAATCTTAATCTCAATCTTAATCTCAATCTTAATCTTAATCTCTATCTTAATCTCAATCTCAATCTCAATATCTACATGATGCAGAAATTGGTATCAAACTATCAATCTCTAAATTACAGTCTTGAAAAGAATCCAGTATCAAGAGCTTCAGTTATAATGTGACAATGAAGATGAGATTAAATTTAAAAATGAAAATAGTTACCTGACTCTTGTTTTAGTTTTGTATTCATAACAACATGTAATAAAGCAGATGACATTTCCAATGCAGGATCACTTGGAACCTAAACAAATAAAATATATAAAAAGTCAAAATTCAAAAGTTTGAGTGGTGATGTCTCTATCGGTTGAGTGTGTATAATGATCACTCTAGCAATGTCTTAAATAGTTTTTTTCTATTGAATAAACTCTGTATATAAAGACCACCTGCGTATATAACTCAGTTCATCTACATCTCATAATTGATTGTTATATACATGTTTCACTGTACTTACATTTCCAAAAGACGAATTATGTGTTGCTGTAATTGCTACGTCAACACAGTTGCTATCAGATTCATTTAATAATTGAGTTGAACAAAATGATAAGACATCAGACATGATACTTGATGAAGAACCAGCATTACTTAGTAACTGCCTTGATTCAACAGAACCTGAAATGTTACTCATCTGTAGATAGAAAGCAAAAGAATATCAGAAAAAGTTTGTGAAAAATTCAAAGAAAGAATTTCAAAAAGTGCAGGATATTGGGATCAAAATATGCAAGCACAAAGATAAGACAAATTTCAGAAATATTGTTAACATGTATTGTTAACATTGTTAACATAATATTGTTACAAGATGCAACAGAAACATCTGGACTCGTGATGTCACGGAGTGTGTAATGAAAAATACAGTGCTCAGATTAATCGCAAGATGGTAGTGAAGATTCACGTATACAGTAGTTATGGTAGCCTGCTTGCAGACTAAAACATACCTTTACTTAAGGGACAAATTAAAATGCCATTAAACTTTACACTTTCGTTAAGATAGGTTTTAGTCTGCACGCAGGCTATGGCCGTTCTTATACTTTGGGCGCCTTTTAAATTTAAACAAAGTTTATTTTGCATAAAACTGTGAACATCGTATATATCGTATCGTATATATTAGCCCATTTAAGTTACCAGCATTGCTTCAATCTCAAGTCAAACACATTCAAAAGTATGTAATAGATGATTTGTTCAAAATTTGTCTACATAGGGTTTTGATATAAAAGAAGTAATTTAACCTATCCGAATTGCATTTAAGCGGGTCAAGCAAGTATTTGTAATATGATGCATTTAAATTCATTCTCAAAAGGTTTTCAGATTTTGATTTGACAATGTGGTTCCCAGATAATGTTTCCAGAAATTAAAATATCAAAACATTAATTAGCATCTATTCTCAACAACAATTCCGAAAAAATAACAAAAATATATCTTTGAAGTAAATTTTACAAATATATTTCTATTAAGGTTGTTAATTTATTGTATAATTGACTAATTTATAATTCCCGCTTTGATATGCCGCAATTTGACGAGTGGTAAGCGCACTTACCAACATATCAAAATCGTCAAAGTAAAAGTGAAACTTGGGCGAGTCAAATTGTATAACAGTCAGTAACTTTAATTAAGTCAATGTGTGTTTATAAACTTCAATCTACAGAATTTGATGGATTTGATTTCATCTTTGCACAAAATTACATTATTTCTATTGTATTGGAAAAAATTGCTGGTGTAATCAATCAAACTTCATTTTTCGTTTCGCATAAATTGTTTTTAAGCTCTTGAAAGATCCTGCAAAATTGCAAGCTATGAGCAATTACTTACAAAGTTCAACTCATCTTTCTAAATCTATGAAACCTTGGAAATAGCATAACCCTAGATATAGCATGAAAATAGCATGAAAATAGCATGATTCTCACCAATTTCAGAGTATCAACTTTTTCAAGAAAATCATTCATACAAAGCGATAAAATTTTCTGTAAACAAGCAACACCTAATAAAAAAGACAAATTCACAAATTCACAAATCTCAAATGAAAAAACACAAGAAAAAGGAAGTTGATCTTAATGACAAAAAGCCTTACTCTTGAGATATCGTTTTGAACAATCAGACAACACACATATCTCCCCGCGCTCATGGATAAATGATTGTTTATTTACATTATATAAGATCATTAAGATGATGGGTTGAGTCAAATTGAACGGTAATTCTAAGGCCGGAAAGATCAGCAATATACACACATGCACTTTCAATAAAGTCAAACATGTTGTAGCGGCTACCTCTATAAAGCGACCACCTGTCTATAATGATCAGTGACCTGTCTATAGTGGTCACTCTAGCAATGTCTAAAACAGTATTTTCTATTGAATCAACCATGGGTATAAAGGTCACCCGCTTGTAGAGGTCAATCTATCTACCTCTCACAACTGGCTGTTATATACAGATTTCATTGTAGTAATATGTAAAAGTGTTTATAGTGTAGAAGCTAAAATATTAAAATATTAATTAGCTTTGAATTTGAATCTACTCTCAACAACCATTCAAACAAAATAACCAATAGAAGTTGAGGTAAATGTTACAAATAAACTTCTATTAAGAGTGCTAATTCATTGTATGCAATCAGTAGCGTTCTCCCCAAGCTTCAAACATTTCCATCATTTCAAATTTGCAATATTGTCATGATAATAAAGGAGGTTCACTGATTGGCTAAAAGTAATCTTTTCGCATGTAAGAATATTACATGTGAAATTATCTCAACTATGGTGCCGTAATCCAGTAGGTACATACAATATTAGCCATAAACGTAAACGTCGCAGTGTGAACTTTTCAAGCAAAAAATTGCGTAAAGAATAATATGCAATAAAAAGAGAAGAAAATGCTTACAAGAGGAAACAAACTGGTTGACACATATCTCTCTATGCATCATATAGTTGGTATGTTATGATAATAAATCAATTATGTTAATGCATTTGCATTGTATGTGTATTTTACCTGCATGTGAATCAACCAATAAACACGCATCAACATGTGTTACATCGATGAGAAGCTGGAGGAGAATTTTATTTTGATTACCCATTGCGTCTTTTTCATTCACAAATGCAGACGCTATAAGAGAAGATATTAATTTGACAAGGATAATTGAATATTGGTTCAATCAGAGCGATGATGCGTAAATAAGTATGACAGATCAGCTTTTAGGATAACTTTGATTACATATATAATTTTCATAACATAATAAACCAGAAAACCACTAAATATCCATAAAAACTAATTATATCTAAACTCGAACATACATAAATTGAAGACACAGGCGTTGTTACAGGACTACACACGATATGACTAAAAAGTGGCGAAGCTAATTAATTAACATAAAACCTTGGATAACAAATAATTTGTACTGTCAGTAACAGTAAGCCAAAAAAGATTAAACTTACCAATTTGTTCTAGAAATGTGTGCCTGCAGTCTTTGTTGCAAGTGATAACGCCATCGTTATTTTCTGATACCATTGCCACAATTTTATTGTTTTCTTTTTTCAACTTTTCAAGCAATCCATTTATCTGTTTAGTCGAAGTTATAAATATTGGGATAAAAATTGAATATACTGGTACGAGTATGTTACATTGAGAATGCTTCCAATTGAGAACGATTTTCAAATTGCTATAGATTGCAGAACAAATTTCATGTTATTTCCAGGGGCTTTGTTTGAAATTATTTCTAGGCAATATAAATATATTTTAAAATTAAGCTTAGTGACAAAAAACTACAAGTAATGGTTGGTGAAAAAGTTTTGATATCATTCATCCTCTACAGTACTTGTAGTTGTTTGTCGCTAGTCTGCAATTTAAAATGTTTTACTGTACAAAGGACATTTGTAAATAATAATAAATGAAAATATATATGGTATAAATTAGCCACTAATTGCTTCTAAACATGTTCTAAATTATGATGAAATTATTAGAAACTCTTTTGCGTAACCAGGGCCTGACAAAAGATTCAGCCTTCTGGAATCCTTGAACATTTCAACATTTTCTTCCAAATTTTCTGTTTAAGTTAGGCCTATAATCATAAAACTATCAATTTTCTTCTAAACTTTTTGTTTACCTTTGGCTTATAATCATAAAAATATCAATTTTCTTCTGAATTTTTTGTTTTAGTTTGGCCTATAATCATAAAAATATCAATTTTCTTCTGAATTTGCTTTAGCCTTTCAGGATGCCCACTATTGTAGAACCCTGTACATAGCAAAAAGATGACAGTTAATGTTGAAATAGTTCATTACAGTCTAACTTGCTTAATATCCCCCTCTGGTACAGATGAAAAGCGGGACATTAAGCGAGGTAGGATTATGAGAGTTTGTATGAAGAATGGAAAATAGAAATCAGTTTTATGTGGCGATATTGAGCTATGTGGAATATTAAAAGAAGAGATATTAGCTGAGTTTGACTGTAGTTAGAGGTTTATCACCTCTTTCTTATAAGTTATAGCTTGAATATTAGGATGTGGCTGGATGCTTTTCAATCTGGAAGGTAAATAAAATAATAGGCAATTTAGACCCAAATTCAGGCATGGCATCTATTTAAAGTTAGCTAAATAATGAACTATGGACAAAAGATACATTATTTTAAGTTTCAATTTTGACTAAATTAAAATAATATATAATAAATTATTAAAGTGCACATGACACCAAAAAATGTTTTTCCGGAATCGGGTAGCCCATGCAAAATAAATAGGAATGGCGACAATAATTTTTCGATTTTGGCTCTCATAAGCTGAGTTATTTAATGTTGAAAGTACCATATTTTAAAAATAGTGCTCCTTCGAAAGTCGGAACTTATGTTCGAATGATAAGGGAGCTCACTATGGAAAAATAACAAAGTCTAGACTGTAAAAAATCGTAACCCTTTTCTCGCGGAAAAGAAATTGTCTACTTCCCAGAACAGATATGCCAACTTTGGGACACCTTAACAGATTAAGTATTGTAGCCTGTTCTTGACCTTGTCATTAGGGTTACTTCAGAATGTACTATTAATCTGTAATGGGTATTTAACATTCATGAACTTTTATAACGCTTTGTTGAACAGTTCAATAGAAAGTTCATGAAAAACAGGCCATTTAATCTTCATATTTTATAATGCGTTCATGAACAGTTCATGAATGTTCGTAAGGTCCATGAATAGTTCATTAGAAAGTCCATTTAACATTTGTTCATGAACTGTTGATAACCTGTTCAATGTTCATGAACAGTTCATGATTTTTGTAAAGTTCATGAAAAGTTCCCAAAGGAGTCCATGAAAATTGGTCATTTAACGTTCATGAACAGTTTATGAATGTTTGTAAGATCTATAAACAGTCCATTAGAAAGTCGATTTAACGTTCATTCATGAACTGTTGATAACTTGCTCATGAACATTTCATGAATGTTTGAAAAGTTCATGAACAGTTCATGAACTCAACAAAAAGCTGCAGGGGTAGGCGCCATGGCTCTGGAAAGACTATCGCAAAGCCCAGAAAATTCACAAATTTTTTTCATTTTCATTTCATCTCATCATGCTTCAATATAAATAAAATTTCAGAACTTTTGATCTTATTTCTAAACCAATATATAAGCCTTCATTATCCACCAGCCTAGAAAGCTATTCTATTAAAAATACATCACATACGTATCTGTTGAAGCGGCCCCTTGTGACGATGCACTGTTACTAGTAGAATTTCCTTGCAATGCTGATGATGCGGCCGTTGATTCTTCGTTACCTAGAAACCGTTGAATGACACCATCTGCAGATGGACTTGCTACAGCTGATTCAAATATATCTTTAAGCATTGATCCAAAATCAGTGGATAAAACTTCTTTTGGTAAATCTTGAATGTGAGATGGGATTTTCTTCCCAGTTAGAAATTGTGATGCCTCGTCAGAAAATGTATTACAATTATGATTGAATAGATGATATTTATTAGGGCTGCAATATAATAAATTAGGATTAGTTCAGATGAATGCATAAAGGAAGATTACCTCAGATGGCAGAGCAACCGAACTTCAGAATGGATCTGATCGACTGTGGTTCAAATCCACCGAAGGTCAACTCAGCCTCGACTTTATCTGAAAGATCAAATGAGTACCATCTGAGGATGGCGGATGGAGTGTCCATAGGGAATTGCATTGTGAGTAGCTGTGGCGCATCGTTGCGCATTGACAATTGAGACCTAGCTATCTACCATGAAATCTGTTGAAATTGATCTGCAGTGTCGTGGCTGGGATCAACAAAGAACGTTTAAAATCATTGCTTGCAGCGAAAATGGTCACTCATCTAGAAATAGAGGAGTGGTACCGGATGCCTTTGGTAGGGCGACACCGTCCACATTACTTTTTAATATAATAAATGATAAATTACGAACTTGGAAATTTAACGTTCATGTTACAATATTTTGGTTTTGGTTAATCAGAAACGATGGTTTAACACTGGTGTGTGCCTTCATTAATATTTCTTGTACGCCGCCCAATTAACCACAAAATACTGCGTTTGTTGATTCATGAATGTTTAAATTATAAGTTGTTGAATATAAAGTCATGAATAATAATTTGATTAGCTAAGTTCAGCCATGTTGCTATGTTCGGATGACACAACCAAAACAAACGAATAAAAATTCATAACATGAATATTTTTACGATGAGCGATGGGTATTAGTTGTTCAATTATAGAGGACACTGCCAATCGATGTCAACCACAAATGGAGGGGTCCCAAGTAAATGGGAGAATGTACAGTATTGAATTTTCCATTCAAGAAAGTAGATTGCATGTGATATTGGGTGATAATAAATTAAACAATCAATTATCCCAAGAATGGCATTGTAACCTAACAGTCAGGATCCAACATAAGGTTCAACTTTCTGGAAACCTTTCAGACATTTCAACATTTTCTTCTGAATTTTTTGTTGAGGTTTGAACATTAAATGTATAAATTTTCTTCTGAAGTTTGCCCTAACCTTCCGGAATATAGGATTCCAGGATTCTTACTTTTGTTGGACACTGTGAACAGTGTGTGGGTGTAGAAGTGTAACTCTTATGAAATAATGCCACTGTGATTGTTTTGTTGTTGAAATCAGAAACTTCTTATAATAATAAAAATTTAATTGAGATTGATTGTGTAATTACCTGAATTGCGGATAGATCTCAAATAGATATTCATTAAAGACTTCTTCTGTAATTTGTGTTTCTCCAAGATTTATGATTTCATCTGGTCTTCCAAGCACAGTTGTTCCCTACATGTATCAGTAATTACGTACTCATGTGTTAATAATTATAATAATCAATATAAATCTAGAATATTAGATTTAATTCCCTTGGCCTTGATACTATTATGTTAATTACTATATGTCTATATTTGAAGCTTTTAATAATAATAACATGGAGTCAAGGACTAGGCCTACACATTCATTTCTGTTACTTCAAGTTTCACGATTTACGTGATCCTCAGACAGTATAAAATTTATGTATCGGACAGAATCAGACTTAATACTGTTTATACTGTATGATGATCGCATAAAGCGAGAAACTTAAATTAGCAGAAGTGAATGTGTAGTCTTTGATTGCATTTTATTATTATTATTTACCGCTCTGTCAAATGACATTGAGCGCTATTTATCTGCCTAAAGGATAACTATATCATATTATTACTATTTAAAGCTTCCATGCTTTCTATTGCATGATAATCAGATAAGATCAGAGCCATCTATTTACAAGAGTTGGGACACTGATGCCATTTATCTTTTTTGGCCTGGACCCGAGCACGTTTTCAACAGCAGTGCGCATGTGCAAGAGAATGTTGTGTTTTTAAACCTGGTGCCAAAAGAACAAGAACCCTGGTGCCGAAAGTACGAACATGGCGTCCAAAAAATCACGTGAATGGCATCTGTCCAATAGGAGACGGTAGCGGCACATGAAAGCGTGTCCCAACTCTTGTAAATAGATGGCTCTGGATAAGAATGCATGCAGATTGTATTGCTTATTCTTGTTAGATCTATTATATTCTGGAGTTATTGAGTTTTATATGAAGGTTTATTCATATTTCAAGGATATTTCATATGAAATGTTGACGTTAAAGTGATAAAAAAACGTATAAACCCTTTAAAGTTTTGAATATAAGAATTTATATATACGTATATGATTATCTTCAAGTAGGTCTGTATGTAGGTTGCATTTATTCTAGAGACAAATTTGATAATGGATAGTTTGCATTGAGAGTTTAGGTAAACACATTAATTGAACAATGGGCATGTGACACTTGTGACATTACTTTGAGGTTATTTGATATTGGAAAAGAGACCATGCTCTTAACAACAATACAATATCCTTGAATTTTGAAATGCCAGTAATATGTGAGCAGTTTTTGAGGGCATTGTTCTATTGTTTCATTGCAAGTATCGCCATGTGAAAAAATTATGTCAACAACAATTCCAAATTTTAATATAAGTCGAGGTTGTGTTTCAGATCATAATTTAGAGGGGGAAAGGTTGACTAAATACTCAAATTAATACTGTACCGAGCCGACCATAGAAAATAAATATGAATGATGCTACAAATGTATAAAATATTGGAATCTTCAAATATAAAGCATTATCTTACGGGATAAATGCTTTCTATGCCACCACTTCCAAAGAAATATTCTTTTCCAAAACATACAAGACCAGTATGCCTAAAAATTCAAAAATAAGATCAAATAATTAACGTTTCAACAAAAACATTGTTAAGTACATAGTATGCTATATTTACCTAAATTTAATTTCTAAATAAAATAAATTTATTCATTTTTTACAGAAAATTAAAAAGTCTGAAAATTAAAATGGCCAGTAGCTGGGGTCCCACAAAGTCCAGAAACGAGGAAACCTGCTTTGCTGAACATCTATTGAGATTTCAGTGTGTTTTATGACGTTTTGTCTGCCGCAGGTTTATTTTTGTGACAACAAATTCTCGGACTAAATTAAAAGAATAATGTATATTGAAAGATTTGAATATTGACTTCAGTAGATATACAAAGAATAATGTTGGTACAAAATAACAACACAGCAAAGTTTACGCAACATTTCAAAAATAAAAATAAAAAACATTCACTTGAGAATGGCTGAAGTCAAATCCGTCGAAACGTTGTGTAAACTTAGTTGTGTTGTTATTTTGTACCAAAGTTATCACCAAGAAGATCCTGATAAATCAATAATTTATTTGAAATATATTTTTTCAGTAAAATCCCCTATTGAGGTTAGTTAGCCAAATTTTACTATGACATTCATAGATATTAATATATTTAGCTACATCATGGTTACATAAACCTCAACAACTACTGGTTAAATATATAAGACCATTGGTGTTAGACCAACATACCAAATTCCATCTATTTGCTTGCCTGCAATAGAAATATTATCAATATATAACTCATTCAAGTGTTATGTGTTACGTGAGGTTGAAATTAACATGAATTTAATAGGCCAATAGGCCTACATCTATAACAGTAGATATGTTAGCCATTATAGCATTCATATCAATTTGTATCATATCAAGGTAGGGGAGTGCTGGGTGAATCAAAACAGAAATTCTTTAAAATAAGTCTCTAGATTCAAAAAGCAAATGATTTATTTCTGGTATACACATTTCCACAAGTTTATAAAAAATGTTTGTTATTTACTTTTTGTATCACAATGAAACTTTCCATAATGTTCAGATTATATAAGAGCAATGTTCTGCTACAGCATTGGAATTTTTGAGTGTTTAGAAGTTCCATATTCCAGTTCACCCCCTTTCCAATTCACCCCACTCTCCCCTACAGATGAAGTTGTTTAATATCCCCCTCTGGTACTAGG
This sequence comes from Haliclystus octoradiatus, assembly GCA_916610825.1. Taxonomy (NCBI): domain Eukaryota; kingdom Metazoa; phylum Cnidaria; class Staurozoa; order Stauromedusae; family Haliclystidae; genus Haliclystus; species Haliclystus octoradiatus. The sequence goes on along the minus strand of OU744449.1, from coordinate 23,615,407 downwards.
GATGAGACGATTACCAAATTTACCGATGTTCGAAGTCGATTAGTTATCAGCAGATTAGTCATAGTAATCAGCCGATTAATCGAACGCTTCGATTATTTCTCCCTTGGACAAACCATTACAAAACGATGTTAATAAAACAGAAGCAACTATTTCGGAACTTTCGTTACAAATTTCATTGTCAGATAATAATTGTTCAACGATTTGTCGATTGATTACTAAAAATAGAGCCAATGATCGGCAAAATCGATTATGATCAGAACAATCATCTCATCCCTATCTGGTACCTGTAGATAAAAAATGGGACATCAAACGAGGTGGAATATTAAATGAGATAGAAATATGAGAGTTTGTTTGAACAATGGAAAATAGAGATCAGTTTTATCAGGAGTATTAAGTGAGGTGAGGCATTCAAAAAGGGGTAGCCTATTAAGCTGTAAGCTGTAGGGCCTACTGTAAGCAATCTCATAAAAGCTGCACACCAGTGTAAACTATACTAATATATAATTTCCCTTTGCTTGCCTGTAATCAAATACATATTATGGTTTATTTTTACAAATAAAAAAAAGCGTTTTTGACTGTATTGAGAATTTCTTGTAAATGGTGATTTTTGAATGAAAATACACAATCAAATGTTTAATTTTGTGTCATATGAATGGCATAGCCATTAGACACTGACAAATTGAAGTTGACCGAGTTTCAAAACTAGAGAGGATTGCGTACTAGACCTTTAGCCGTTTCATAATCATGTAAATTGCCACATAATTGTGAACTGTTTGCTCTTTTATGTCTCTGTCCTTCATTCTATAAACATGTAATCTAAATATATCATCTCTCTGCCAGATTGAAAATATTGAAATTTGCGTGCTTGAAATTCAATTAAATTTAGTTCAGATCCTACATAGGAAAGTATGAGATCTCAGGCACACACAACAAACTTTTAAGTTTGGTCTGTCCGTCAAATTTTGTTTTGTGCCGTTCTAATGTTTATATTATATCTGTATATTATACTATATCTAGTGATTATATTGTAATTAAAAGTTTCTTCGAAAAACATTTTAGTATGAAAGATAGTGACAAAAAATCACAATTAAATTTGTTCCAAATCTTGTAATTTCATATAATATTTCTTCAGCAATGTCGAAACGTCGGAACAAATTTAATCATGATTTTTTGTCCCTATCTTTCATATATATATATATATATATATATATATATATATATATATATATATATATATATATATATATATATATATATATATATATATATATATATATTAAACAATGTTTATATTATATTAAACAAATAGTTCATACTTTCCGTGAACTATGCTCTGATAGAGTAATTTTCGCCTTCGAGTTTTCTCCTGAAGTGACTTGAGTGGTGCTATCAGAGCATAGTTAGTGGTGCTATCAGAGCATAGTTCACGGAAAGTATGAACTATTTGGTTTAGAACATAGCTAACCCCGATTTGTGAATGTTTTATACGTTTTTTCAAAGCATTTTCTGACCTTACAATCCATGATCAAGTATGTAATTCTCCTATTTTCATGACGTCACAGGAAGAAAGCTGAGTCGAGAGCTGTACATTTGCTTTTTTGAAATCAACTAAATTTATATTCTTTTTCTTGAAATTAAAAGAATGGATGTGTAACATAGTTTTCTTACATAGTCATGGATTCGTATCTTTAAACAATATTTTCTATTTTTTATGTGTGTCATTCATTGTGGAAAACTGACTGGAAAAACTTGAAAAGGAAAGAAAATGTTTCTTACCTATAATTTGAAGAATTTCGTAAAAAGCCGTGACGCGAAGAAAGAAATGAAACAACGAAAGATTTATTGACTAGATGTTTGCTAATTGCCTATTTAAAAGAGCAGATTATTGAATTGATGATAATTCTTTAGAATGCTGCTAACTTTCATTTGGAGAAATGGTTTAATTATTTGAAATTTTAGCGGTTAATTCTGTTTAGCCTATATGTTTTGGTTTCGGTAGTTTATCGAAAGCTTTCTTTTCTATGCTAGGAATTTAGTTTTTACCTATATCTAGGAACATGCAATAATTGGCCATTAAAATATATGGGGATGTATTAATGAAATGAAGTTATGTTATGTTATGTTTCCACAATTATCAATAAGGTAAAAATTATACAAATTGTTTTTGAATTGTTAATTTGTGCAAAATATTTCTATACACTTTAAACATGTTTGTTTACTGGCTCAGATATTTCTTCTGCAAGCCGTTTGATTTATTTTGAACAACTTAGAAAATGAAATTGTGTATAACTCTGCACATATTCGCTGTATTTGCTTTTTACTTTTAATTACTTGCTGTTTATAATGCCATATTTAAATAATTATCGGTTGTTTGGTATTTTCATAAATTTCTTGAAATCGACGGGGTCAAGCTCGGTGAAATATGGTCAAGTATGGTGAAATGGCGTTATTGGCGTTAACCAATCAAATTGCAAGAATAAATCGTAGCAGATCCTTGATATGTTCTAATAATAAATGGCACAAAACCGAAGATGCCAAAATAGTGGTCCTGGTCCATTTTACACCCACCTATAATCTTTGGGGCAATTAAGGGGAGATACTGAATTCATGGGGGCTGTAACAGTGTATGTAATTAAACAGTGGTGACTTATAGATAAACTAGATAATCTGACTAGATAGACTTGTCTGCCTTGCATATTCTGGTAAGGTAATAGAGATGATAAATAATAATATACGGTTTAATGGGTAAATTTTGTATAAAGAACAGGATGCAATGTTGCAATCGATAAGATAATGTATGTTTTTATATTTTATATCGCCATTATGGATTTCCGAAACTTCATTGAAAAATGTTTCAAAATTGAATAGATTCAGTGACATTTTTTCAGAATGTATTTTTTTACTTTTTACAAACATCCACCTGATTTTTGCTGTACTGTACAGTATATCCCACGTTGCATTACTGATATGGTTTGTTAGGTTAATCATTAACCTCGTGTAGACGATGGAACGCCAGAAGAACGGTCAGACAGGCAGCTTTAATTAGCTGATTAGCTCAATCAAAAGTACACAGAAAGTTAAACCTACTCTAGGCCTAACGACTTTTGACAGAGAAAGGCGACCGTTTGACAGACTTTACATAATTCGCACGAATCTTGAACTAGTCTTTATACCAATTGAAACAGTAGGCCTAAACAATAATAAATGCGGCTCGAAATTCCCTAGGAAATCGAAATAAACTCACCTATTAGCATTGCCGACAGTGCACGAGCAGCACCTTTGCTAATATCGTAAACATACAACTGAACGGTAAGAGGCATTCTGAATGTCAGATATGATAAAAACACCAGCTAGTATCATCGAAGATTGCAAGCAATGATAGGATTTCGTGATGCTATGGCTAACTTTTGAAAGCATACGGTGACACAGCGTGTTGTTGTCAGCGTTTATTCCCTATCTCTATTTCAAATAACCTTAGAACCACAGTAGACTTGTTTGTTGGGGCGGGAAGAAATGATGACTATGCATGCTGAGAGGAAAATTACATCATTGTAACCAAGGGCGACGTAAATAAGGAAATAAAGTGGTATGATCAATGGTATAATGATCATTGAGTAAAGGTCATTCGGAATTATATAACTTTAAAACGGAAAGGAAACAAATCATTATGAATGCTATACATTACAATATATTTAATATCGTTTTCTTTTCTGTCAATTGACATTTCTTTCTTTAAGGATATTAGACAACTCATAATCTTTAATGTGTCAGAAAAGAATAAAGTAATTTCTAATGGTGATATGTCAAAACAACAAAATTACAAAGTACTATATTTATAAGAATTGGAATAATTACTTTCTTAGATGATCTGAATGTAATTAATCAATTGGAGTCTCTGTTCTCAATGTGCTCATTGCATTAGTTATTTACCGAGACGAGCTAGAACTTGAGCGATTATATCTTCTTCGTCTAGAGTTTGCAGGGGATCGCGATTTCGACCTTTGCCTTGAGCGAGGTGGTGGAGATTTTGACCGTGATCTGGAACTAGCGCTTGATAACGAGCCTCGTCTTCTCTGAAATCTTCTAGGTGAACGGTTGTTACGCCCTTTAGAGCGGGAACGAGACCTTGATCGCGAACGACTACGCGAATATCTTCCGCGGTACCCTCCTCTACCACCGCCACCACCACCTCCTCTAAATCGTGGTTGAGGTTGTCTCCAATTTGGTTGTCGTCTAGGTTGTGGCGAAACACGCCGTCTAGGTTGTCGCATTGGTAGCACCATCTGTGCTGTAATGATCTGTCCATCAATCCATCCACCATCCATATGTTTCATTGCTTTTAATGCATTATCTGCTTCATCAAAATCAATGTAAGCATGTCCTCTTGGCAATAAAGTATTTCTGTCCACAGGTAAATCAACAGAGCGAACTCTACCGTAAACAGCAAAGATTTCAAGTACATGATCTTTATTGACGTTCCGTGTAAGATTACCAACATGAACTTTTGTGGCACGTGGAGGTGAAGGACTTCGTTTCACTGGGCTCTTACGACGGAAACCAGATCTCGATGGCGAACGAGATGAATTGGAGCTAGAGCTGGATGAAGAAGCTCGACGTCTTCGTTGACTAGAGACAGGGGGTGATTTACCTCGAACTGTTGGGGAACGGCCACGAGTTGGGGGAGGCGATTTTTTAGGAGTTGGTGACCTTCGACGCGGAGGTGGAGATGGTGATGGAGAAGCAGATGGGGCATCTTTTTCATTTTTATAACTACGTGGAAGTTCTTTTCTATCTAATCTTGGCTGTGCAGGAACATCTTCTTTGGGAGTTGGGATGTAACTAGGAGGTTGGTTTTGATGGATGCTCTCATCAGCCTGGGATTGCGGTGCATGATGATCAGCTTCATGTTTAGGGGACAAACCCCTTCTGTCAGTCAATGACCGCTGTGATGGTAGTGGAGGGGGCTTCGTACTTTTAGAAGAACTACCTCCTGGATGAGCTTCATTGGTAGTTTTTTTTTGTTTTTCTTCTTTATCTCTTTTTGATCTGTCATCACTTCTAGATTTAACTGATGCTCTGTCTTTTTTCTTACCTTTAAAACAAATGAAATACACAATGAATGGTAGCACTGTAATACTAAGTGTCCGGCAAAAGGTTAGCCTCCCGGAATCTTGAACAGTATTGTACATTTTCTTATGAATTTCTTGTTGAGATTTGGGTTAAAGTATAAATCGGAAAATTATCATTTTCTTCTGAAATTGACATAGCCTCCCGGGATCTAGGACCTAGGATCCCCACTTTTGTTGGACCTTGGCAATACTGCAACACATATAGCAAGGTTCACTGAGAGGAAACATTTATTAAACTCCAAAATTCTATATAATAGATAAATTAGGAATTTATATAGCAACGCATGCGTATTATGAACAAACAGTAACTTATAAACATTTTGGACACTTCGATAATAAAGACCTCGATTTTCTTCCAAATTTGCTCTTGCCTTCTAGAATAATCTTGGACTACAAGCTATTCATCTGCTTTATGGTAAAAGCTTCTCTTAGAGTCTGAGTTGAATAGGTATAGGTAGGATATCTGTCATACCTGAAGTCCGTTTTCCTGACGCAGCACTGCTAGCAGAATCACTTGAATAGCTACTGCTGCTACTTCCAGAGCTTGAACCAGAAGAGCTACCACTGCTTGAGCTATGTGACGAACTTGAATACGAAGAAGCTGAACTGGAGCTAAAGGAAACAAGTTAAAAATTGAGTACAAAAGCATTTATATAATTTCTAGGTAAAATACACTCATATTTCTTTATTTTTACTGGGCGCAAGGTGTTGAAAAGAGTTACAACGAGTATAAACTAATGACAATTTAATTCAAAAATAATAAATAATCAAGCATATTAATTAATTATCAAACGTATGATAATATCTATGTAGAAGTTTTCTCGCTCCTTTCACTCAACATTAATTGAAAATTTCACTCGACAAACAGCATGAAATGTGATTGCGTTGTTATGGGAATACATGAGCTATTGTTTTCAAACAATAGAAAACAAATGATGTTAATCATATAGAACGATGCTGTTTGTTTAATTCATGTCACAAGCATTTTTTGTTGACATTTCTTTCGTTAAAGCTTAAAGGGGCAAATTTAGGCTTTAACCAGACCTCAATCCTCTCTACTTTCATAAGCAACATTTTAACGGAAATAAAGTGTTTAAAAATTATATATGTTAATCTATTCCAGGAACCTGGTTTAGTCATTTCCAGCCTTTGTGATGCCCTATAAACTATCAGCATCCAGTTTGAAATACAGTGAGACCTGTATATAACAGCAAGCTACTAGAGGAAGATAAATTGACCATTATAGACAGGTGGCCTTTATCCACAGGTTTGATTCAATAGAAAATACCATTTTAGACATTGCAAGAGTGACCACTATAGACAGGTGGCCGTTATAACAGGTTTAACTGTATATCAGTTGCTTATATACCTGCTTGATGAGCTGGCAGGTCTTTTTCTGCGATCTTTGTCTCGTCCGCGGCTCTTAGGAGAAGATTTGGGTTTACTTCTTTTAGGACTTGGGCTTTGCCTTCTTTTTACTTTCCCATCTTTGGATGATTTATCTTTTGACCGACTGTCCCGCGCCCTAGAAATTAAGATACAGCCGATACAGCCATTTTAGTAATATGTTAAATTGACTAAATGCATTATGTTGCATAATGCATTGAAAAACTTTGGTGCCGGTCAAATTTCAGTCAAAGCCTACTGATAATTATTGTGTAATACAGTAATTACATAGTGCCTTTTATCACTAGTATGTTGCCTAACACAGACATGAAAGTATAAATGTTGAAAATAGACTGAAAATAGACTGAAAATACAATGATACTAATGATTTAGACTAAAAGATAGAATGAAAAAGACACATTTCATGTCTGCTAACAAGGTTTTTTCATCATTTGGCGTCTTATTTTCGATAAAGTTTGAATAATTGACAATCAATTCCGATCTATGCTAAAAATATAATATCAACCGACAATAGGTTTTCCTCTTTATACTTTATTTAGTCAATTTTTAACGAGTACATGACAGGTATATGTTTCATTTATTTGATTTATTTATTCATTTGCAAAATATATATTTGCAGGCAGAAAAAGGTATTTATCAATCAAATAATAAATACGCTGACATTTAGTCTAATTAACGCTGTTTAAAAGCATTAAATGATGGTGATAGAACAACAATTTCATCAAGCGAATTCCACCAAGTGAGTACTCTACTGCAAAAAAAATTAAGTCTTTGGTTATTTCTATTGATATGTCTGTTGTTTTATTCTTAGTGAATGTCCTCTTGTTGTATAATTTGAGGGTAGAAATGAAAAAAAGAGAGTCCATAGGAAGATCCAATAAATTATTTATGATTTTATAAACCATATATAAGTCGAATTTGACTCTACGAATTTCTAAAGATTCTAATCATAGCTTCAAAAGTCTGTCATTGTAATTGTTATAACTAATGTTGCAGCGGCCGCATATGGCTTTAGTGAAGCGTCTTTGCACTTCTTCTACTAATCTGATGTCTTTTAATAAATACGGACTCCATACTTGAGTGTCAGATTCAGCTTTTGCTACTATCTTTGCACAATGTTTTGGAAAATTTAAAATTGGATGATACAAATATGCCAATATCTCGAACAAAGTCAGTTTGTTGACAAATCATGAGGTGTAGATGGAGTTCAATTGATGTTGCCAGTAGATGTAGATAATGTACTGCATTAGCATTTGTCATCATATGTCATACAAAGTTGCCAGCTATCAGCCCATGCAGTAAAAGAAGTTAATGTTTGTTGCAATGCTGGTGTGCGTTGACTATTTCTAGCTGAATAAAACTTGGCATCATCGGCAAATAACTTTACGTGACAGTCTGGTTCTAAACAATCTGTTATGTTATTGATAAATACTAGGAAAATAAAATAAAAAGTCAGTTTGTCACCCTCACTATGTTGGCTATTGCTGAATTTCACCTTTTTGGTATTGAAAACATTCAAAAATTTCGCCAACATTGGTAGGATTTTGTAAATATTCTATTGCTCTACAAATCATACCATTACCAATTATGGTTGCAAAATAATAATGTATGTTGTATTTGATCTTTATAGGATAATTTACAATAAGTCTTGCATCAACTGAATCAGTCAACAGATTGCTTTAGTTAAGTGAAACCACCTGACATAGCATGATCATTATGATCGACCCAAAAATTGAAGTTTTGAGTGGTGTCAACATTCTGCCAATGATAATAATGAATCAACATCGCAATGAACTGAAGTTTCATCTTGATCGTATTATAAATATAAAGATTCTAGATACTTTGCCTATGGTAGAATAACAGAGCGTTCCATGATATTCAAGTTTTGCACCTTCAAGTGATAATGTTCCTCGAAAACATGCTTAAAACAGAACCTGTAGTCTTTGCGACTCACTCGACTTCGAGATTAGAAAGTTTGCTGTTTGAGGACAAAATCTTGGCAGTGCAATCATTTTCGCGGCTTAAATTCCAGCCGCGCATTCATAATTGTATTCATATCTTAGAAGAAAATGACATAGTTTCCATGATTATTTAGATGTTATATCTAAAATTTCTCTACATATGTGATCCACCCGCGCAAAACTTCACCAGAATTTGGCTTTCAGTCACACATTTTCCGAGAAAAAATACGATCTTGGCCGCGCACAATACATTCTCTCCAATCTGTGTGGACTTCTTCTAAGCAAAGTCAGATTGTAAAATAACAATTATGTAAACAACAACAAAATACTGTGTTACATTCCTTCCAGTAACAGTTTACCACCAGGTAGTATTCTGACATGCATGACGTACTTATGCAAATGCTTGAACGCATAACTATCGGCCTACCAGAGAATCAGATACGAACGATGAAAATTCAAGTTGAGTAAAATAAACAAATAACGTAGCCTAAAATTTATCGAAGGAATCATATCATTCAACATTAAATATCCCAGATTAGCAAGTTAAAGTAATCTGGAGATTATAAGTAACTAGCAATAACACTCCGACTGTAGTTGTTACTCTAACCAACTTTCGATGTTATAAAACAGATATTCTACAATATGAAACATTTAGCTGATAATATTTAGCGATAAAATTCTGAAGGATCAACGAAATAGGTAAAAGTTTAGGGAATTGTAAGGTAAATTATATGAGTAGTATTTAATTGAACATGAAACTGAGAATTTTGCTAATAAACAGTGGATGTAATGAGATTGATACTCACATGTTGTGTACGAAAAATAGTTTTCAAAATACCATAAATCGCGCTCAAATGGAGCTGTCGGACGCCATGTTGTTTCAGACGCTATCGGTGATTCGGTGGGGATTTGCGAAAACGAGAAGAAAACTACCCCCCAAAGGGGGCAGAGGACAACTTTGTTTACAAATTAATAAACAATCGAGTTTTGATTTTCTGGGAGTCAAGAAAACAACATGTTACGCAAAAAAGCGAAAAAAAGATGACCACCATTTCATTGAAGTAAATCTCAACTTACACTTGGGACCTGGGAGTTTAAATCGAAACATATTGAAATTTGAAATGTTGTGGCCGTGGGGGTAAGATGGAAAAGTGGGGCCCGCTTCATATTCAACCGCTGGGCAGAGAGCCAGAGGTCACTTCATGAGACTTTCAGTACTGCCGATAGTGAGTACCAGTTTGTATTAGCGGCATTTGCTGCTGTTAGTTTACACGAATATTACAATACATATGGTTTGCAACTTCATAACATCAATCAATATATCGAAAGCCTTACATGATTCTGATGCAATAGAGCTGCTATGAACTGTGTCTTTAAAGATTTACTCATACAACATTTGATTGGGAAAGCAACCGCCCTCGATAACTTTTGGTAGTTTCCCTTACTCGTCTTTCATCCGTGTTTGAAAATTTACACAGCTCAATGAACGATCTGACCTTAATTTTATCTATATAATGCTGAATATTTGATGTCTTTATATTCAATACTACATCTAAGCTCACCTTAGCAATCTTTATCAATTTAATGTGTTACAAGTGAAGATTTTAACGTGGCTAATAACAAATTTTAATTGCCACAATGTCTGCAACATCTCGTGATCGTTCGTCTGGCGGAGGTAAGCCTAAATATTTAGATATATCTATACACGTGTAGAAGATATGTGTTGTATAATGAAAATATATTGTTGCGATGAAGTCTGTACACCATTTCAATTACTTGAAATGCAGCCTCAATTAACTTCTAGAAAGTTTTGAATGGAACTAGAAATTATTGCATCGACATTTTTTCTGCCAATAACATAAAAATGTTTCATATTGGCATTTGGAGAACTTCAGTGCGAAAAGAACTAATATTCCTCCGTACTATATATCAAGAAATGTTCAAAACAACACAGTTGATTTCAACGCTTTGTTTGGTTGATTATCAATTTCTTTGACTGTCAAACAATGTCTCACAACTATACAGTTTAACTAATCCAATTATCAACAGGGTAAACTTGACAAAATTTGTAGCCTACTAATATCATTGTAGTATGTACTTAGTCTGGGTTAACATCAAAGTGAAATGGTTTTCTGCCTGTGTGGAAAGTGTGGATTTTGTCGACGTCATGGCACGCTATAAAATGAAGAATTCCAAAACTGAGAGTCCCGGATGCTAGCAAAATTCAGGAGGAAAAAGAAATCCTTATATTAAATAAAGTGTCTATTTGACCGGCAATCGCAGCCATTATGGATTCAATTGCTCGTGCGCAGGCAGTAAAATACGTCATTCACTCTATCATGTGTTTTATTCGTCCCAGGGTTAGGGTTAGGTTTAGGGTCCGATCACATGATAACCACCTTGTTAGGGTTAAGGTTAGGGTCCGATCATGTGATAACCACCCGGTCGAGGTTAAATTCATTTCTGTTTCATGAGCTTTCGTCGGTTGGCGTAGCTCATTCAGAGTGCTTCTGACCAGCGTGCAGGTCATGCTGGTTCACGTCTAGGTCGTTCCAAATTTTCAATTTATTTTCATTATTTATATTCCAAAATGTTGGTAAGTTACTGTTCCTTTATGATACGCATGCGTTGGTATCCATAATGGCTGCTGCCGGTCAAATAGTCATGTGCAGCGTATATTAAAATTTCCAGAATCAAAAAAATATAGAATATGTTTTCTTTGAAAGACATGAGCAGAGATGTAGTTTTTACCACTTTCTTGTTGCAATTATCCAAAAACTGGAAATCTGTGGTTGTGTTTACGTGATTATTATGTAGGATACAGTTTCTGACAAAGTTTGCAAACATGGCAACCTACCTGATTTTTAGAAGGCTATTTAAGACAAAATTCTGATTATAGGCCTATACTGAGAATCATTAAAGTGGGAAAAACCTTTGAAAATTGCTATGGCGTAGATTTTTTATCTGGAATTCAACCTGTATCTCAACCAGAGTTTTATTTATTTAATTTGTCTGGGCATTAGCGGCGGTAGTCATGTGCAAAGTGTTTGTACTGAAACTATATTCAATAGATATTTACAAACTTTGGTTTACTTCCTCACAAATGTATATCCTCAAACGTAACCCCCCTTAATAAAAAATTTAAGTCAAATTTAGGACAATTTTGAAACAAAAAGTTGAAAAAATTGTGCAGTTTTGAAGGTATTATTGTACTGAGGCTGCCAAATATACAAATGTCACATCCTTTTTTCGGGCAAATTGACAAATACCCCAGTTCAGAATCATGTAGCTCCGACCTTGCCTTTCCTTGTCTGATTTTTGTTGTTTTCAAAATTTTGTCAATTATTTTGTTTTTAATGTAAAATAATCACAAATTTCCACATACTTCAAGTGAGTCTCTATCATCAAATCTCTACAAGTATTCTCATACTAACTTTCTTTCATTTATACTAGGGGGAAGAAAACCAAAGAAGGGACCATCATCGAAATTGATTGTACCAAAACCAGAAAGTGCACCGACAGAGTAAGTCACTCATTCTGTTATTCATAGTAGTATGTGTGTATAGTACGGTACAGTACTAACACGCTCTGGTTTGTTGTTCATATTAGTAGTATGTATAGTACGGTACTAACACATTCTTATGGGATACCAATCATATCCTTATCATGTGATTCAAAACTGACAGCTCATATACTCAAACTAGCATAGTAAGCTTTGTATTATATCGAAAATAATTCGATCAATATGATTGGCTCTGAGTTTGAAGCCAAATCACCATAGCAAATTAGGTTCGAAAACACAATCAATTTTACAATTCAAACTTGATATCATGAATGAAAATTTCCAATTTGATCAGGAGTTTTCAAAAGCATTTTATGAGCAAGAAAGCCATATAGATACTGGTAAAAGTTGTGCTAGTTATAATACAAAGCAATTAGCGCACATTTTTCTAGGCGGCTCATAATATTCTGATGCCTTCTCGTTTTCTCTTTACGTGCCTCTCTTGCACCAAATATCAATAACTCATAGAAAACTGTGCGCCAATTGCTTGATATTTAATCATTGTTTTACCCTATGTTTGTTAGTAATGTAGTTCTGCTCTGTTATGTAATTTTAGTTGGAATTTAAAACGATCACTAATAAGTGTACTAATAATCAAAAGTTCTATTTAACACCCTTGACTCTCAAAATAGGGGTGATTAGCGCAGTTGGCAGAGCAACCGAACTTCAGATCGTATCATATCTGATCGACTGTGGTTCAAATCCCCCTCAGGTCAACTCAGCCTTAACTTTATCTGAAACATCAAGTGGGTACCATCTAAGGATGGCGGATGGAATGGTTCAGAAGGAATTGCATTGTGAGTAGCTGCGGCGCATCGTTGCGCATTGACAATCAAGGCCTATCTGCCATAAAATCTGTTGAAATTGATCTGCAGTGTCGCGGCTGAGATCTAAGGAGCGTTTAACATCATTGCTCTTAGCGAAAAGAGCCACTTCTCTAGAAATAGAGGAGTGGTACGGGTGCCTTCGGTAGGGCGACACCGTCCACATTACTTTTTACTCTCAAAATGACCTTGTTATTATATTTATTTAGACAACAAAATACAGATTGATCTATAGCATGCATGTCAGCTCTTGAATTTTAGAAACAATTTTATTTTCTATGCCTATAATCAGGGTTCAACAAAATGTTCAGCCTTCTGGAATCCTGGAGGCATTTTAACATTTTCTTCTGAAATTTCTTGTTGATGTTTACCAATAAATCATAAAAATTTCAAACCTTTTGGAATCTAGGATTACATGACTCCTACTTTTGTCGAACCCTGCCTATAGTTTATATCATTCAACTTATTATAAAGAATTTAAAAGTGTTAATTTCTATCAAATCAATCATTTTGTCATCTCAAGATTATTTCTGTCATAGTGACTCTGAGACTCATGTTGATCAATTTTATGAAGTGTCAGAAGTGGGCTATGTAACTATAGTACGCATATGTTAATAATAATTGAAAACATGACACAGCGTCACAACCATACAAGTCCGCTTAGGCCTACTCATATTGATATTTATTCAACTTTTTATTCAGACCACCACGGAATTTATCTGATACAACAACGCTGACGATACGAGGAAAGGTATGCAATACTATACATATCCTGCGTACCAGCCCCAAGGTTTTTTCTGAAATCATAGTGTCTGTGAACTTAAGTGTGATTTTCTGCCAACAAGTTCCCATGAGTTAGGGATATAATTTATCCATTACGTTTAGCATTAAGATCATTGTTGCGGCTGATAACTATGACGTATTTGATGAAGAGTTGTGATTTTATGACAATTGATGTTTTATGACAGTGTGTGAGTCAGAGTGTGAATAATTTACCAAATTTATATAGGTGTTATTTTCGATGAGCAGACCAATCTATTCTTATTTTTTTTTTTACACAGGAATTTGAATGCAGTACGTCTGACCTTCTTGTTGCTGGTGAACTTGGTCGTGGAGCGTATGGTGTTGTTGATAAGATGACGCTAAGAGGGACTGATATTGAAATGGCTGTCAAGGTACAATAAAACGTTTTGTCAACATATACCTACTGTTTTAAGTTTTACATTAAGTTCTACTACTATATTAAAAATGTAAATAAAAGCCACTATCTAAATCGTGGAAATGCAAGATCAGAAATATCATATTGTGGCACAAAACTATATAATCGTGTTCTTGAATTGTCATCAATTTTTATTGCTTTACGATTCTTTGTTTTAATTCAATTGTTCAACAAAAATCAGAATTAAAATTAATGCTGTATAGCAGAAGCACATTAAACTTCGCCGTTAATGAAAATACCAAGGGGACAGCGCATCAACTGAATAAGTACCAGGGAGCATCAATCTCTTATAAAACATCACTGATTTCAGTCAATCCCAACTGCTCCAGAATTCTATTTTTTGCACTTAGTTAACAAAACCTGCACTTCTCTTAACCAATCAGAATCAAGCACATTTCCATGTATATTATCAAAATATTGATCAGTACAGTTTGTAGTATTTTATTATTAATCCTTCCAGAGAATTCGTCGCCAAGTAAATACTGAAGAAGAAAAAAGATTATTAATGGACTTGGATGTGTCAATGCGTCTAAGTGATTGTGAATACACAGTTCAATTTTACGGTGCATTATTTAAAGAGGTAAGTACAGTAGGCTATAATAATAATTTATAACATATATGATTAACTTTAAACTGAATGCTAATTTAAATTAAAATGTTTTCAGGCTACTATTGTTACTAATCATGTAATCATAGAATTAAATAACACATAATCTAAACAAAAAAGCTCCAGTGCTTCATGAGAGTCACACCAAACATATATCATCAATTCATCATTGTAATTATGTAGGAAAGTAGTAAATGAAACTATCATATTTTAGACCGAGTGCCACACAATTAAAGCGGCAGGTTTCTCTGGGCAACTTGAACAGCACATAAAAGTGAACACCATATTGTTATGGTTCAAATCGCAAATAAATTGTGTTACATCATTTGAAATGAAAGCTATATGTTCTGTTTCTGGTTAAAATCATTGCCTGCATCGCATAACATTTATTCCATTCCATATTCAGCAATTCATAATTATTTTTGGTTGGTGGGAGGTCAGCAGCTATCAATAACTGGCAGAAGCTATGATACCAAGAAAGGCACACCTGTCACCACCACACATACTTGGAAGAGGGACCCCCATTGAACTAATAAATAATTCAGCAGATGAGTCAAATAAACGTTAAACACAACATTAGTGAAAAACATGTGCACAATGATTGTCACAAACAGAAAAGAAATTTTGACCAACAGTTATAAACAACAGTTCTGATAGTGATAGTGACGATGAGGAATTTAACGGAATTATAAAGTTTGATTGTAAATTTGTTTAATCATTTTTTAAATAAATAAATAAAATGAGTCAAAAAAGGACATACTGTTCTCGCTACTTTTGACTCTTTTTATTTATTTATTTATTAAAGCTCGGATATTTATCATTGAGCACTATACCTTCGCAAGTGTGGACAACTTTACATTATTTATCTAATCATTTTTTATTTATTTACTTAAAAATATATTTAATGCTTATTGCTATTTTTTCAATTTACTGATTTGATATGTAACATATTTATTTTGACATTTACTTGATTTTTACATTGGACTTGTACGCACATCGAACTTGTTTTACCGGATTATCAGCTAAAAAATAGGGGAATGACTGATGCTCGGTGTTGACTTATATGCGCACCAATACGGTAGTCGCAGAGTCCAACAAAACATTTTTACTTTCGGGATTCTAACTTTTGTTTCCCAATTTTTTTTGGGGTGATTTAATCATTTAAATGTTTTCAAAGCTTTTACTTTAGGGATGATTGTCTACTTATTGTAATAAAATAAAACACAGATGCATTTTTCATTGTTATCTTCTCAAGAAACGAATACTTCAATACAACTATTTTCTTGAATTTGTGCTAACCTTCCGGGACTCTCAGTCCCGGAATCCCCCATTTTATCGATCCCTGGATAGTCGGTAGATATCTGATTTTGATTTTTTGTTCTAATTTAGGGAGATGTTTGGATATGTATGGAATTGCTCACAACATCACTCGATAAATTTTATAGAATCGTTTATGATAATAACGCAACTATTCCAGAGCCGGTTCTTGGGAAGATCGCTGTTGCGGTAAGTTTTGACCAATCTGTGTTTTCAAATCGTTATGGCAGAAAGATGCGGTGGATGATTACATTCTTGATACAGTCAAACCTATTATAACGGCCACCTCTATATAGCGGTCACCTGTCTATAGTGGTCACTTTTGCAATATCTAAAATAATTGTTTCTATTAAAATATACTTGTATATAAAGGCCAAAATAAGCTTCAGCTTAGGGCCCTTCGTTTTTGAAGGGCCCTTTAAAAAAAAATCAATTTGTAAGATTTTACTATTTTAAAGTTAAAATTAATCTAGGAATTCAATAATCAATTATAATGAGAATTGGGGCCCTCTGTGGTTAACTGTCTACTGATTTTAATAGTATATTAAATGCTAATCGAATAGCAACAATTCGAAAAATAGTTTTCAAAAGTAAGCATTCAACAAATTATGTTTTCATCATATCATTCGATATTGTGTTGAATAGTTTAAAGTTGATACAAACAGCAAAACAAAATGTGTTTGATAAAACAAATAATATTGTGTCTTTTGTAATATTTTAAAATCCTTTTAAATACTTCAAAACCATCATTCTACCACTGCAATAACAACATTTTATTTTTGCATGAATCGTTTTTCTTCAGACAAAAATAAAATGGCGACTATGAAATTTTGAACTAAGATTATAACTTGAAAGTGAGGCTAATTCTATGTTTGCCACACCCACGGCCCTTTGGAGTGAGAGTGCTTAGGGGCCCTGATAGTTAATCCGGCGCTGGTTGTTATATACAGGTTTCACTGTACATTGAAATGCATGTTACTCTTGCTACCAGGCAAGATAACTATTGGCTGATAATGACTGAGGTGATTAAATAAGACATAAATACAGATAGCATAAATGATTGATTGGTTCTTGCTCTTTATGTGAAACTTAATGTGTCAGTCTTTATATAAATGGTTGATTCAGTATAATAATAATATTGCATTTTAAATGTTACAAAAATGGTCACTTTATAAAGTTGGTCACTATATCCATAATTTGTATATTTATTCTTAAATTTCTTTCCTATGATACAAAGCTATTTATATGCAGGATATATCTTTTTGAACTATCCATTGTGTATATTATTCAGGTCGTTAGAGCTTTGGAATATCTTCATAGTAAATTAAAAGTTATCCATAGAGGTATAGTAATTTATGTTTTGATTACATTTCTTCTCCTTCATTAAATCAATATCCTAATATCAAGATATTATATTAGAACCAAGATAGTCTAACTCAGATTTGTGTTTTAACGTTTTAAACAGGCCATAATATTATCTTACCTTTGTGTAAATCAACCAAATAAAATGTATTTAACATTCTCAAGTATTGAATAATTCAAATTTAAAAACAACATCTTCGTCCGACATCAATAAGATCCTCAAAAGTCTGTCTTTGTTGACCCAATATCGATCATTTCCAATCATTTTTATCTGTTCTGACACTGCAGAATCACTGAGAATTGGCCTCAATAGCTATTTTAAGATCATCTTGTTTTGATGCAAAAAAATTTCCGGGGGTCAGATTATCAATCAAACAGAACCGCGTTTCATGATTTCATCTGAACCGCGCGAGTAAATGTTTTACTTTTCACAAGAAACTAAGTTTGTTTGTTTGATAATCTGAACCCTGAAATTTTTTTGCATCAAAACGAGATGATCTTAAAATAGCTTTTGAGGCCAACTCTCAGTGATTCTGCCGTGTCAGAACAGATCAAAATGTTTGGAAATGATCGGTATTGGGTCAACAAAGATAGACTTTTGAGGATGTTATTGATGTCGGACGAAGATGTCGTTTTTAAATTTAAATTATTTAATACTTGAGAATGTTAAATACATTTTATTTGGTTGATTTTCACAAAGGTAAAACACAAATCTGAGTTAGACTATCTTGGTTCTATTATAATATCTTGCTAATATGTTATCTCAATTCTCAAGTTATATTTGGAAACTCTGTTTCCGGCTGAATTGCAGTTTATTGTAAGATTGAAAGTGAATTGAAAAATCAAATAATTATTGCATTGTTCTTTGCTTTCCAATTAAAAGTCCATATTTATTAGA
This sequence comes from Haliclystus octoradiatus, assembly GCA_916610825.1. Taxonomy (NCBI): domain Eukaryota; kingdom Metazoa; phylum Cnidaria; class Staurozoa; order Stauromedusae; family Haliclystidae; genus Haliclystus; species Haliclystus octoradiatus. The sequence continues at coordinate 23,597,121 of OU744449.1, read as the reverse complement.
TTTTATATTGTACTAACAATGAGTCGCCTACGTTGATTTGAATAATATACCTAGGCAACTAATGAATGTTTCAACTAGTTTGATGTTTTCTTGGACTTGATACCTTGTGATTTTTCATATTGAAGTGCAAGCAAAGAAATTAATGCAGTTGAAACAATAGGTTGGCTGTGTAATGAACACAAATTGTATAATCCAAGAGACCGCCGAGTCACAAAACCACCAACATCTTACTTGAAAACCAACTGAAAAAACATAGGAAAACTAGCCCACACAGACGCACAGACTTTGGCATTTATATGTATTGATGTCAGATAATTCCAATTCTCTCAATGCGTTAACTGTATCTTTTAGATGTAAAACCTTCCAATATTCTTGTAAACCATTCTGGTGAAGTTAAACTATGTGATTTTGGTATCAGTGGACAACTTGTTAACTCAATAGCTAAAACAATGGATGCAGGATGTCAGCCATACATGGCAGTAAGTTCATTGTAATTGCAAAGAAATATTACAGTCAGGGTTCAACAAAACTGGGGATCCTGGGATCCTAGGTCCTAAAATCTAGAGCAAATTCAGAAGAAAATTGATATTTTTTTATTTGTAGGCCAAACTTCCCCAAAATTATCAGAAGAAAATGTACAATATTGTTTTAAGATCCCAGAAGGCTAAACCTTTTGTCGGACACTGATTACAGTGCAACCTTTATCACAGCCAGCTATCTATGAGAGGCAGATAGATTGACTGCTATATGCAGGCGACTTTTATATACAGGGTTACTTCTGTAGAAAATACTATTTCAAGAATTACAAGAGTGACCACTATAGACAGGTGGCTGTTGTAAAGAGGTTACCGTACTTGTAGAGAGGATAACAGGTTTGATTGTACTGCTGTATTACAGATATTACTTTTGTGTGAAGCATACAAGAGAATTCTCATCGTTTTGGGTGAACTATTTTTACGTCTGAAATCCGTTTTTAAATGGCCCCTACTTACTTCCACGACTGTGCTTCTGTCAATTAAATTTCCCTAAACCCTGGTAGGGAGTGAATTAAGGGGAATGTATTTTTTTTACTGAGAATGTACCATTGAATTAAGTAACATCATTGAAATATAGATTCAGAGAATACCTAAATAAATGGCAATTTGTTGTACACAAGTCGATAACCCTTGTAATGTTTAATTTTGTAGCCTGAACGAATCAATCCTGGTGTTGATCAGAAAGGTTATGATATCCGCTCAGATATTTGGAGTCTGGGTATCACAATGGTAATTACGATATATAGTCTTCATGTTGTGACCTGTTATAAATGAATAAACATGAATATGTAATTGTAAAACGCATTGACAACTGACGTTTTCTTAAAAAATTGAAACAAAAACCAGTAATACGTCAAATGCTGGTGATCTTGCTTATTCGATATATTGAACTTTTTGCTGCCTCTTGACATAAATTATAATGATGATTGCTTGGTTCAGAAATAATGTCTATCCAACAGCTAGTATCCCAGAAGGCTTCATTCTTTGCTACACACTAGCTATTATGTAAGAGTATACTGGTAATCTCATTTATCATAATCAAATTGCATTGACAAGCAGGGCCGATCTGCCATGAAATCTGTTGAAATTGATCTACAGTGTGTCGCGGCTGAGATCAATGAAGAGAATTAGAAATCATTGCTCTCTTGCGGCGTTGGTGTAGTGGCTAGGGCGTTGTCTCGGGTTCAATCCGTGTCCGGAGCATTATAGGTTGGCGTCAGGAAAGGCATCCGGCTATTAGATGCACACAAGCTTCAAAATACTAACAAATTAACCAACCACCCCTGTGAAAAAAAGCTGCAAGCTTACCCGGCTTGTGGATAAACGATAAATCCAAAAAAAAGGGGGCACTTGTCTAGTAACGGAGTAATGATACAGACGCCATTTCAGACAATTTCCATTATTGCGAACTCCAATCAATAGCTTTTTTCCATAGTGAATTCCCTAACAAATAATGTAGATATCCTTAAAGTGCACATGACACCAAAACTGTTTTTCCAGAACCTTTTTGACAGAAAAACTCCATCGAAGTCGAATAAAACCTTTCTCAACTCTACAATGGAAATATTAAAACATGTAGAGTGTGCAGTATAGCACATATAAATCAATAGAATACAGTATAGCAAGACGTGCTGTATAGCACCTAGACAAATCAGTTCTTAGAATTCAGTGCAGTATAGCACACAGATGAATTAAGCAAGTCAACCTCTAGTGCTTGTACAATATAAACCTGACCAGTCAAGAGAGTCATGTTAAATGTGCACTCAATGAGGAATAAGCAATAAGTAGGAATCCGTAAAAACAAGATAAAATCAAGATAGTAATTTGGTAAAAATCAAATTTTGATAGACAATAACTCAAATGCAACTAGCAAGCTAGATCACAACGGCAAGAGTGATTACCCCACCCTAGCATCTCGGACACGCGCAAATAAGAGATTACACTTACCAGATATAATTGCACCCTCGTGATGATGCATGCTCTCCACTAAGGCGCTTGAACCACTGACCTGATCCGGCTATCATGATTGTATGCTGTTATCATTGTCAGATAATTAATGTGTTCTCTATTTACTAACATCGTCTTGACATACATTATTTTAACCTCACTTAAATGTTCATTTAAGAACAACTTTTTTGAATTCTGATGTGTGTAACTAGTTGCCTAATTATTTTGTATTTGCCATCAATGATTTCAGGTTGAATTGGCTCTAGGTCATTTCCCATACGGTGGATGGAAGAATGCATTTGAGCAATTGAGAGCTGTAGTTGAAAAAGAATCACCAACTTTACCAGATGATCGAGGATTCTCTATAAATTTTCATGATTTTATATCAAAGTGGTATGTTTAAACACACACAGTGTTCGACAATAGGTTCTGCCTTCTGGAATCCTGGAGGCATTTCAAAATTTTCTTCTCAATTTTTTTGTTGATGTTTGACCAATAAGTCATAAAAATATCAATTTTCTTCTGATTTTGCTCAAACCTTCCCGAATCTAGGATTCAAAGATTCCTACTTTTGTCGGACACTGAACACAGAGCATGTAATATTAATCATAATAACAATTTAGTTAAAAAAAATCAATAAAATCTCCACATTATCACATAAGTAAAGCTGTATCACAGATCTCTTTAGCTATAAGCAATTTAGCCTGGTGATGGGAGTGATACCATTTATGGTTTGGCAACAAGAGTCTCTATCCCATGTTCTTCTTCATGAAACTGAGTTACGGCACACAGGCTAGAGAAACTTATAGAAGTTATCCCGTATTTCTCAAATCGTGAGGTGCAACCTATTGTTGTTGTTGAGACAGAGTTTGCCTAATTTATGAAAACTGAATGTAACAGCCAACCAACTATAAGATCTAAAGATAACTCGGCTATTAAGTACAGGTGGCCTTTATATTCAGGGTTGCTTCAATAGAATAATGATGTTTGCATATCACTGAAGTGAAATGACCGCTGTAGACAGGTGGCCTTTATATTCAGGGTTGCTTCAATAGAATAATATTTATACATTACTGATGTGACAGGTGACCACAACAAAAAGGAAATCATTATAGCAGGTTTGACTATCATGCAATCTTTTTATGGCAAAAGTCACTTATTCACTTATTTTTATGGCAGAAGTCACATTTCTATACCTGAGATACCCAATACCTGAACATTTTCTTTGCAGCCCTGTTGGATCGTGTAAAAGTAAAATTGTTTAACAAAAAATTATATTCTAGAATCTGAATCATCGCAATTCTGTAAAAAGTTTTTAAAAATCTAAGAATTGAGGAAGGTAAAAACTTTTATCAGGCGCAGAAGGATTCTGACAAAAAGCTTGAATGGTTGTTTTCTGTATGTTCAGGTTACAGTTACAGTATACAGTTACAGTATTTGTTCTACTGCTTTCGGCTGCATATAGCTATGACCATGGTTGTTTGTGTTAGTTTTTGATATCATTTATTTTATTCTTCTTACAGTCTGAAGAAACAATTCCGTGAACGGCCATTTTACGTTAACTTATTGGTAAGCATGGTTCGATTGTAGAAACAAGAAATAATACCATAAGACTTGCAAGAGCTTCTGCCTTGATTGTCTCTCTATCAGATATGAGAATTTTCAAAAACTCTTAGCGGACCTCAGACTATTGCCGCTTTTAAGCTATTGCCTTTCCCCATTCAAGTCAATTACAAGTAATCTAGATCATTGTTTTCAGACTTTTTTGAAATTTAAATTCTCATCATGGCTGCTCTATTATATTCAGGTTCCACAATCTATGTCTGATTAGTAGTAGTATAGACAATCACATTGTAAGAATGTACCGTCCCTTTTACGCCTAACATATTTGCTACACAAAGAATGCCACAAATCACTGTCAGGCACAGCTGACAAAGAAATTTGCAAATAAGACAATTCACGATACAAAACATTATGAAAAGATAAAGAACAGATTAAATCAACAGATACTTCCTAGCCGATAGAGTCTATTTGAAAGCAGTTGAAAGTTAACATTCAAGTGTCTTCATTTAGTCACCACATTTCGAGAAGAGAAAATACGACAATAAATATTTGTGAATAAAAGGTGTTGTGCATATTTTTTTACAAATAGTACTCTCTTGTATAATTTTATAATTTTGAGAGCTGACAATATTTCGAGATATGGATGTTTTTTTAAGAGTATATTTCTGCCGCGCGCTCATTTTCTTTGACGTAAATATTCAAACTTTTCAATATTCAATATTTTTGTAAATTAGTTCGAAACAAAATTCAATCTTCACATCACAAAAAGATGCGACCCAAAATTTGGAAATGTACTATACTGTAGCTACTGTAACAGACAATACAGTAATTACGGAAGTTATTGTAGCTAAGAAGTAGTAAGTGTAGATGGTGTCGCCCTACCGAAGGCACCCGTACCATTCCTCTATTCCTAGAGGAGTGGCTTTTTTTCACTGAGAGCAATGGTTTTAAACGCTCTTTGTTAATCTCAGCCGCGACACTGCAGATCAATTTCAACAGATTTCATGGCAGATAGGTTTCGATTGTCAATGCGCAACGATGCGCCGCAGCTACTAATAATACTCACAATGCAATTCCCCCTGGACCGTTCCATCCGCCATCCTCAGATGGTACTCATTTGATGTTTTAGATAAAGTCAAGGCTGAGTTGACCTTAGGGGGGGATTTGAACCACAGTCGATCAGATTTGCCGATCTGAAGTTCGGTTGCTCTGACATATGGGCTAATCCTCCCTTGGAGCTTTCAGCACAATAATCAAATCAATTTGATTATACAGTATTCATTATGAGCATTATTCAATAGGGATTTGATTGTTTTGATTAAATTGACAACTTTTCCAAAGACCTCCGTAACGACCTTAATGTATTTTTCAGTGAAGTAGGCCTAAAGCAGTTACATGAAACGAAACCCTAAAATCTATTTGAAAATTGCTGAAATTGTCTTGAAAAATGTGCATTTTGATCATCATATTTAAATATCATTTATATAGTTATACAGTCTTTTAATTTGAATTATTCTATTTATATTTTATAGAGTCATGGTTTTATTACAACGTTTAGCTCTCAGCATGTTAATGTCTCTGAATTCGTATCTCCTTATTTGAAAATCTTGGAAGAAAGTAAAGCAAAATAAATAGTCAAGAAAAAATGAAATTAAGAGCTTTTAAAAATATGTTTTGTGCTAAATGTTATTTGAAGATATTATGTATTTTTTAATACTAAACAGTTTAATAATGTACCTTATAGGTCATAACAGAAATAAAATGTGTGTCCTTCCTAAAACTTAGTAACGTTTAATTTAGTTAGTTAATGTAAATTTAGGTATAAATCGAAGAATATTTTGTGAAAATACCTTTAAACTTTCCTTTCGAAAGGGAATAATTTTGACAATGACATGGAATATTAATTGTTTTTATTAATAGGAATGATTTATAAGAAAATAATCAATTAATCGAAAATTCTCATTATTTTCTATCAATCTTTTTCTGTGAGATTATATTTGTAATTAATTCCGTAAATGTGTCCAGATCATAGTTTTCTGATAGACCTGTGAATGCGACCTGTAAGTTGCTATACAGTAATTATAGCTTGGTCACAAGGGAAATGTCTTTCTCCAATAGCAGACATGACAATATGTTGAGATATAAGATTTTGTGTGATAATCTGTAGGACATGACACTGTTATCAAACGGAATGGGATTTTCTATGCAATTGAATGGGAGAAGGAAGATATTTTAAAACCAGCAATTGCAATTTAATTTGAACTTCTGTAATTTCTACTTGCTAGTATTTTGATTTTCCAACATGCTTCACATGCGATCTGGGGTAGTATGGATAAACCTTTTATCAAACCCTGTTTTTGATTACTGTGAGACATTTTTACAGTTGAATTTTAGTGACTTTTGTTCAAGATTGGAAAGATTGCATTACAGTCAAACCTGCTATAATTACACCTTTTTGTTGTTGTGGTGGTCACCTGTCTACAGTGGTCATTTCAAAAGTATATGGAAATCGTTCTATTGAATCAACCCGTATATAAAGGTCACCTGTCTACAGTGGTCATTCAAAAGTATATGGAAATCGTTCTATTGAATCAACCCGTATATAAAGGTCACCTGTCTACAGTGGTCATTTCAAAAGTATATGGAAATCGTTCTATTGAATCAACCCGTATATAAAGGTCACCTGTCTACAGTGGTCATTTCAAAAGTATATGGAAATCGTTCTATTGAATCAACCCGTATATAAAGGTCACCTGTCTACAGTGGTCATTTCAAAAGTATTTGGAAATCATAACAAATGTTAAAAATTGACTTAACCAACGATAAGAATAATTTCTGATTGGAATTTAATCCGAAAAATACAAATTTTAGAACATACAAGGTAGAAAAATACTGAAATCCTCTGAACAATACTGAACAATTTCATGTCTGCATTAGGATGTTTTTCTTATGCAGCGAACTACATCCATCTGACAGCGACTGCTGCTATACTATATTATTTTCATATCTAAGAATAATTAAGTTAAAATGTTCGCCTTTCTAATATCGCGATTTTTAGCAACTACGACTTCCCTTCCATTACAGCCTAGGCGCAGACTTATTTGTTTAGGAAGAGCAGATTCCTTAATTGATGATATTTTTACTCTCAGCTACTTTTCCACAATGAAACGAGTATGCTAGCAGGCTGCTGCCTCTGATAAACAACAGCAAATCCCCATGTTTTAATTTCATCCCGTTTCATTAATCTTCAGTTAACAGATAATGGTTGATAAAATGGGATTTGAAATCTGGCATTGTAGCGCACAGATCCTAAGATTCGGTATTTAAATCTGAGAACTTTTTGATCAATCTGAAGAACCCACATAGTAAACTTTTTGCTACTGTATCTACTATCTACATTGTATTTGAAGTTAGCTTGTTATCGTTTTCTTTTTAATTTGTAAAACGGTTATATGTTAGTGGAATTACTGTTGTGGTGATGCGCTGTATTTGCCTGTCATATTCCGTTTATGACAAATAAATCATACGATATCATAGACCCGGGGGGGGGTAACTTCCATACTTTGGGTATAAGGGGACGTTCAAATATTAAAGGGTACCTTTTTCAAAATCCTTAAAAATATTTTGGGGTATGCTTAGTGATAATTTTGTTTTGAGGTATCCTTTTGACGCCTTTGCAAGTTTTTTATGGTGCAAAACAAAGTTTGCCTATGAAAATTTTTTTTTTATTTGTTTTGGCTGAATCTGCCATTCATAAAAATATATTTGGGGTATCTTTTTCATCATGTGAAAATTTTTATGGTCATTCTGCCAAAGTTCCATTTAAACGACCCCGTCGAAGCGCAATGGAAGTTACCCCCCCCCGGATCATACATATTTGGCTTTCGATCGCCTAAAAGTTCACATTGTATTTATGTTACAATTGTTGCGGTATTCGCAATCCCCGTTGCGGTATTCGCAATCCCCGTTGCGGTAATCGCAATCCCCGTTGCGGTAATCGCAATCCCCGTTGCGGTATTTGCAATCCCCGTTGCGGTATTCGCAATCCCGCTGAAGAACAAAACCACATAGATAATTAAATTGATGCTACCAGAGTTTTTCTTTTTTAAACATTAGTAAATAGAATAATAATTATAATGATAATACTAATTTTGAATCGAATATCTGCGCTTTATACAATTTAAATTCACTATTCGATTCATAATGAATGAATAAAATCCAAACTCATGTCAATTAAATATATATATAATACTAATTTCAGATAAATTTCTATATATATATATATATTAGGAGATAAAATGAAATGAGAGAGTAGCGAAAATAATATATTATTACATTATTGTGCTGAGAGATTGTTTGTAAAAGTCTGTAAAAATGTATTAAAAAAAACAAAAAATGTTAGAAACAAAAATCATTGATGATGTAAATAAGTAATTAAAAGACTAATATTTAAATTTAATTAAAGCGATTGAGATTATTCAAACATTGAATCGAGTTGTGTACTGAAATCATTAATGATATCATCTAGATCAGCCATTAGAATTTCAGTGTCACTAAAAACAAGAAAATATGTATTAAAATCACAATGATCACTACAGTATTGTAATACCAGTTTACAACTGGAGTAGCAGGGATTGCAGTGGTTTCGTACTAGTTGAAATCAACATATATACAGTATGCTTCGCACCAGTTGAAATCAAATATGTACAGTATGTACTAGAAATAGAGTCAAAGATTAGACATTTTCTCTGTTACTCACTACCAACACTAAAACCATCAAAATGCCATGCAAGTGTTGTGAAAACACCATGAAAATGTAAAAAAGTGAATACCACAAATTTTGTTGGCCATATAAAAGTTAGAAAACCATGAAAACATCACAAAATTAAAATGTGAATATCCCATGAAAATGTCATGAAAGCGCCATGAATGAAATGTCACGCTTTGTTGATGGTATGGTTTTGGGTGTCAGTATATATATATCTATAGTATGTTTATTAATATGAATAAAAACCGCCTGGACAACGTCTAATCTTTGACTTAATCTGTATACTGCTCTGCATATCTGCATGAAATTATTATTATTATTTTTTTTCAATATATCTGCATCGAGCATTCAATTAATGTTTTGCCACCAATAAAGTTCTACAGTATGTATATATTTCGCAAATATGAAATATGGAGAAGTCGAGAATCTAGAATAGAGAATTGATTTGATTTGGGGATTGATTTGGCATCATGTCTCAAAATCAGATTCATTTCAAAATGTGATGATTGATATCATTACACAATGTTGAGATTTAGTATTATGAACTTGAGCCAATCATCAAATACATTCGATATTTAGTTCTATACCGTATGTAATTCACATATACTGCAGTCTATTCAACGAAAAATAAGAACCTAGACAGAAAGATCGGGTTTTGAAATAAGGATAACAATATTTGACTCACTCTTTTGGGGATGGCTCCGATGGCTTCTCTTCTGGTGCATTATCTGACGTCGAAATAGGATCATTACCATTTAGAACTGCAAAAAGAGGCAATAACGTTGTAATATTGTATCGAACTTGGTACATTGTGAGAACATGGATGCAAAAACAATTATACATAAATCTGATAAAGAGTCTTGAATTTTTCTTGGGCTTTTAATTCATTTTTGCAAGGCTCTAGTACCGGGAGGGAGGGGAAACTCCTATATGACGGCTATATGGGGATATGCCACTATTTTGGGGTCCATATTCAAACTGAGAAAAACTCTTGTTGGATAAGAAATTTCAGGTTCAACTTTTCAGGTCCCCTTTCTGACTTTCTAGAAAACTTTGAAATGTGAAGAAATTTAAAAAAATAAGAATTAGAAAATTTTAAGAACTTTTCGGGTGATATTTACAGAATTTTTTGGAACTTTTCGGGTACTTCACTTTCTTCCAAAGTGGAATCTCCCGTCCATGCAGAGCCAGTGTTACTTTAAGGTCTCCAAGATTCTTCTCCTTTTTCATGTGTAATTGATACACAATGCAACCCGACCAAGCTCACCTTGTTCAAGTAAGTCCATTCCACCGGCTGGTTCAGGCGAAGGAGCATTTACAATCTCATTTGAATTTGACACTAAAACCAAAAATTAAAAGTAATTCATTACGTATTCAATTAAAGACATAAAATCTAGTAATAATGTAAACAAGAAGTATTTCTCATGTTGAAAAACGATGTTAAATGAAATTGCACACAAGCTTTCTAGTATCTACGAATAAAATCAACTGGGATGGAATTGAAATGTTTATCTTTTCTTAAACATTATGTTTATTTCATGGTCCGTCGACTACAGACGAAACATTAGTTAAAATATTAACCAATTAGATTATATTGTGGCCGATAATGACCCTTTGCAGTTTTCCGACAACGGAACATTACTCATGATAATTTCATGGAAATTATTCCAGATTATTTAGTACGACGTTTTTGAAATTTTGGTTGTTCTGGAATTGCCTATGCGAATTATGAGGAAGACATTCAAACATATGTTATGTTATGTTATGTTATGTTATGTTATGTTAAGCAATAATATGCTTCTTCTTACAGCACTGATACACAATATACATACATGGTATAAAATTATATGGAATAGAGGAAAGACAAAAAGATGGAAAAATAAAAAAATACAAAAAAAAATAGGAAAATCGGAAATGAAAAAAATGAAAGAAAAGTGGAAAGAAGAAGTAGCTTGAATAAATTAGTAAAACCCAAACAAAACTTACCTTGTTCGAGTAAGTCCATTGCACCGACTGGATCAGGCGAAGGGGCAACTAAAATCTCCGTTGAACTTGAAACTAAAAATAAAATATTCAAAATGAGAAATCACATACAGTATTCATTACCATTGTGACGTCAAATTTACTTTAAAGTTTCCACGTTCCAATTTTCGAATTCACGCCAAGAGCATGGAATCGAATGAGGAATATGACGTCATAATTTAATTCTATTTAGAAATCTTTCAAACTGTTAGTTATAGATTACGATTCGATCAAAATGTTTAAAAGGAAAATAATTATGGGAACTATCGAATCAAAGCGGAGAAACGGAGAAAATCAAATCGGTGAGTACATAAACTTTAGAAAATCATACATTTGTATATATATATAGAATATTTATTCTGGAGATAGTTTCCCTTAGATATGTAATTGCGCTTTGCATCTATACTGTAAAATACGTTTAATCCAAGCATAATTTGATCGTGGAAATTTGGAATGAAGAATTCTATCGAACGATGAGATTTTGCAATACGTTTAATCCAAGCATAATTCGATTGTGGAAATTTGGAAAGAAGAATTCTATCGAACGATGAGATTTTTTTTCAATACAATAATTAAGAATAGGATAAGCGACAAAGAACTGTAATTTGACGTAAGTTATGTTCATCCCATATTCTACAACCAAGGAGAGGGTACCGTTGGACAATAGACATAAATAGAATATTGTATTATCTAAACAGGAGCATCTGTAACATTGTCCTTGAATTCACGCTAACTTATACTGTACTGTGAATTGTGCCAATACTGATAGGTAGAGTCTAAGTCTCCTATTTGACCTCCATAGAAAGGTCATTTGTGTATGAAGTCAATATTTTTCATGAAACTGGTCGTTATACACAGGTTAAACAAGAAACAACATCCAGAAATCGTTGTCTTTGGTTGTTGAGTCGCACTAGGTGTAAAATTCCAAGCTCGCACGTGTTTTGAATTTGAAACGTGTTTATGGCATGAAATATCACGTTTGAAGTGCGGAAATATCTCTTAATGAAATTCAAATTATAAGCAACAGAAAATAAGCTAAGTTTTCATTGTGCGGTTTTCTACAAGGTCCTACATGCAGATGTGGTTTCAAGTCTCATCAGACTGAAACTAACAGAACAATAAAGAAATATGCACATGCTTTGGAGCAACCAGAAATTCTTCATCACATACTCAGTTATATACCAACGCAAGAATTAATAATATTTTCATCAATCAATCAATTATGGTATTATGAATGTTACCATGGACACCATTTACTACATTTAGACATGCGCCGTTTACGCAAAGTGAATAATTATCATATGAAATCTTTAATGAAACATTTAAGTCAAAGTGCTTGTATGAAAATTCAAAGTTTACACATAGAAAGTACAAATATATCAGCCAAATGGTTAACAATATTGTTAAAGAAATTAAAATGTTTAAAAGCAATATCATTCAATGGAAAGCAATTACAAAAAGAAGCGTTAACTCATTTAGCAAGTTTAAAACTGGAATCATTAGGAATAATAACATTTCAACAAAAGTATATTCCTTGCATATGGATGTCAATGTGTTTTATGAAAAATATAACTGAACTGAAATTAAAACGGACGCATCAAGTTAGTGACGATTCTTTATATCATATTGCAAATAGGACAAATAATTTAAAACGTGTCAGCCTCGCTTTTTGTTATAACATAACAGATCATGGCCTCGCTTACATGTTATCTTCTCATGATAATATTGAAGAACTTGATGTATCACACACGAATACTATGACGTATACAACATGCTATTTAATATTCAAACGATTATGGTTATTAAAATCATTGAAGGCTGTCAACACAAGATTAGCAGAACCTGGTCATCAATTATTACAACTATTGTTTGACGTAAATAGAATGTACGATTTCCTTCTGAAGACCGATTATACTCATCTGCTATAACAGAGTTCAAGATCAATGAATCGGATAACAGGATATCGAATCTTTAATAATGATTGAGCAAAAGGTCTCGATTAAAGGCTCAAGATATAGGGTGGTATAAAGCACAATGAATCTATGTAAATTGCAGTTATGTTTTTTTTTTAATAAAACTTCAAAGAAACAGAACAAGTGTCAATAATGATTAATTCCTGCTCTTTAATTATCGTGTGTAAGCCTAGCTAGAACGTATTTTTGAATTTATTGCTCAATGTTTGCACTATAGCCCAGAAAGTGACAATAATATTTGCGTGAAACTCGCTAAGAGCTTAGCACATCCAGAGCCATCTATTTACAAGAGTTGGGACACGCTTTCATGTGCCGCTATCGTCTCCAATTGGACAGATGTCAGTCACGTGACTTTTGGATGCCATCTTTGTTCTTTTGAAAACAGGTTCTCAATCATTTCAAGTGAAACGCGCGAAAAAATACAATACAATATGGCTGAAAAAACACACAACATTCTCCTGCACATGCGCACTGTTAAAAACGTGCTAGGGTCCAGGCAAAAAGATACAAAAATGGCAGAAGTGTCCCAACTCTTGTAAATAGATGGCTCTGAGCACATACCCTAACAGCACAGCCAATAAGAATCTGTTCTCTACTATTTTCAGATTGTAAAATATAATTGCTGTACGCATCATGAGATATGCAAATGTTTATAGACATTGGTTAATTGCTTTGAGGTGCCATAAAGTGCGTATTGGCGAGATATTGATAGGAATTGAAAGCGAAACTATATATTGGGTTTATAATGAACTTCTTTCTGCGTTGATGTCAAAAACCTTAGTGACTTCCCTACAGTTTCAGTTAATGGGATGCTTTTCAGTCAAGTCGCTTATCTTAATCCATAAACGTTATAACTTTAAGATAATTTGTAAACAAAACAAAAAATCTAAATTTTGTTTTCAGTACAACAACGCGGGAATTTTAAACCATGCTTCCATATCAGCATTTCAAAACAATGGAACTGACCAATCAAATTGAAGAATTATGAAATGATATTTTATAATGATATTTATTTACTCACCATCGTCTGTGTCTTTGATTTGACTAGCTTCTGATGAACAGCTACTGTCTGGCGTTGGTGTTCTTACTTGGTCAGGTGAAACAGTTCGATTTGGTTTTTTAGAAGCAACCGGAGGAGGTTTTGCTTTTGTTGATTTTTCGATTGGATTTGAAAATGTTCTTTCTAAACTATTCTGTGGTTTCGGTAATTTAGCTGGTAATACTTTCACATCATCATTGTGAGTTGCCGGTCTAACAGCAACTGATTGTGATCTTTGAATGTTATGTGAATCATTACCAAATAATGCATTCTGGTTAAGTTCGTTTGCTGAATAAAAGAAATTGGAAAGTCAAATTGAGAAAACAAGATAAAATAGTTTCATCTGTAACAACTACAAAAGATAAAACGGCTCACAAAACCAGTTTTGAAATCGCAGATTATTTTATTATCAATAACATGAGGGTATCGGGATTTCCTCGACAGGGGGACTAACTCACGGGGGCTAACTTATAGAAAATATTCTAATAATATTTTAAAAAGTATGAACATTTTTCCTGACAACCAAATGATCTTCCTGGACGAGGGATGTGGATATCCCATTTCCCCTTTTACCTTAGGGTGTCATCTCTGGTCAATAAATGTTTTGTTTAACAAGGACGATGGTGGAGTCCGAGTAAGCTAGTGGTGACATCTGATTTCTTCAATATTCTGTAAGCACAAGAGCTAAGAACATGCACGTGCACGTGTACGGCATTCAGTACGTACAATATTAAGAGAAGATTACTTACGTGGTTGATTAGTTACTTCTGCCCCTGTGCGAACGTGTCCAATGTTAAGCTGAGCCTTTGGCTTAGGCTTTGTTTTAGGTACAGGTGCAGATGTTGTTCGTGATCGGAATTCTTCGTTAACTAATCGATTAATAGGCGACCTTGGCGATGACTGCGGTGAATTACTTCGTTGCGGTATTTCAATTTTAGGTTTTCCAGAACCTTTGAACGATCTCCTTTCAGTTTGTATAGCTGGTTGCGTTGAAGCTTGACTAGGAGGTGCCTGGGTTCGAGGTGGTTTTGGAAGAGGTGACTTTGATCTACCAGGGGGCGGGGATGATGCGAGATTAGTTGTTTTGTCATCTTCCGTTTGACTTGGTCTTCGTACTTTCTTAGGAAGAACAGGAGGTGCATCGCAAGGGGAATCCCCTCCTCTTAAAGAGGGTGGGATGGGAGACGTAGAGGAGGGTAATAGAAATGCTTGTAATGTTGGATCCGCTACTGGGGGCAGTGGAAGTGGTGAAGACGTTGGGAAAGCACTTGATGTATTGTTGTATATGGGTGGATTGGGCGAAAGTGGAGAAGGGATAGGGCTGGGGAATGCGTTCTCTGAAATTATATAATAAAAAGTATAAATTACAAACTAGTTAACAATTGCATAACCCATCACAGTAAAAATGAAGGGTGATTTAATATTTATTGACCATTTGTCTTACAATATTCAAATACTTTTAAACAGCAGTTTTGGTCTCATCAACAGTGACAAGTAACTGGACAGTACAAAATCTTTATTCATACTTTACCTATACTGCCCAATGAGGTTAACTTTCAAACTGCATTGACCTAAATGCTTTATTCACTGGAGCAATCAAATTCTCTATTTCCCAGGCAACATACGGGGATTAGCTGGATTTAGTAGACTCCGTATGAGTCCAATATAATTGAAATATGATGCAACAGATTTTATAGAATAGAGTAGAATTCATAGATGAAAAAAAGAAATCCACAATAATCAACCCCTTACCTCCGTTGAAGACGTTATCAAGTGACGCCGTGAGCTCCAAGTCAGATAAATTTCTAACAGCCAATAATAGCTTCTTTTGATGCCCTCTTTTCTTAATTTCAATTGTTTCTAAATCATGACGATCAAGATCTTTAAGAAAATCAATATCATCAAATCCACCTTCGATGAAATTGTTTTCATATCCACCCAAACCAAGGCTTTCAAGCCACAAACCAACGTCATCCTAGTAATATAATATACATATTACATACAAATGAAAATAATAGTGTAAGTCAATCCGATCAAAAGTTTAAGAGCTCGTCAGAGTGCTTTCCTTTACTTGCAAACATTAAAATGATAAAATAATCTATTTTGAGTACATTATCCAAATTGCATACATTTACAGTCCCGTGAAACAAGCTCGAAGCTTAACGAGCACTGAATGCAGACTGAATACATGATGATGATGATCATGTTGACTGTCTGATTATTGATTATTTATTTTCATACCGGTTTCTTTGTAGGTAGAAATTTGCAAGCTGGTAGTTTTGCAATTTGAGATAATAGCTTTTTGCGATGTCCAACTTTGGTAATATCAATATCAGTTAAATCCTAGAAACGAGAAAATAAATTTACATCAAAATCAAATATTTTTATACCCAGAAAGACAGTTCATTAACATTGAAACTTAGTTAGAAACGTAGCATATCTGTAATTAATTAGCCTCGTTTTAGTTATGCCTCACATTCATGTAAGTCTAATATTTAATATTTTAATGGAAAGATAGGAAAGGAAAACGGCTTTTGTAGAGATATCAGACCTAGCCTCTCAACGATGCGCCTCTCTTCTAGCTAGGGATAGGTTCCAACCTGAAGGGAATAAACGATTCGTTGTACGTTGCTACATGCAACCAGTATATTACATAATCAGAGTTATACAAAGTGTATTGATTTGTCTAGTAAGTCCATGTGCGTGACGTTCATCGATACACATAGTAACAACTTAGCCTAGCTCCACAAGGCCCACTATTTCGCTGCGCTCATTTCATCACCTATACGAAGCAAAGTGAAGTACAGGGGCATGTGGCACAGGTCTAGTAACAACTCATCACAGCTTTGTGTGGGGATAACAAGTAAGGTGGGGCATCAAGCAATGTTATGTTTGAAAGAAAAAAGCACAATTAGTAGCATTAGGCGTAAATACCTCTGGAGAAATTCCTCTTAAGCTAGTCATATCATATCCTTCAGTGTGGAAATTTTCAAAATAATATCCCAATTTAATGTCACGAAGCCACTGAAGCATTTCTTTTTCTCTCTACGAAATAAATTGATGCATTTATTAATTCATAATGACAAGAAGATACATTCAAATGAATTTAAAAAAATTAAACGTTAAGAAGGAAAGAGTTCTCACATGTAAAGTAAAATCCGGCAATAACGGTATTCTGTCAATAACATTAAGCCAAAAAAGTTCGGGAATGAGTAATTTACGGTCAAACTTTGCTAAATATTTACCGCTAACAACGGATTCTGCCAAAACCGGTAAAATAGTTTGTTTGACTAGCGTACTCCGTACTGTTATTGCCGTATTCAACGGTACATCGTACTTATGGGTATGGGCCATACCATTATTATCAAATTCAGCTGGTTACTATGCTATGTTAATATATGTATCCCTGATTGGAAACATACAGTACAATCAAAAATCATGTTGGGCCTGCGGTAATTTCCAGATAAAAGGATTAGTTAGTTTAAAATTTCAGTTTGTCATCTGGGAGGATCAAATCGGAATAAATCGGAGAGGGTGAGAGTCAAACTGAGTCATTTGTCGTGGAATGGCCCCGTGGATATTCGGGCAGAAGATTTTAAATATGTCTTTGAATCTAATACGTCTAATAATGATAGACCTGAGCCAGTTGCAGAATTCTGTGACAAAGCAAAATTAAAGTTATTTTGTAGCAGAATATGTTTTATGAATATGGAAGAAATATCTCTTCTAAAATTGTTCGTCCCACAAACGAGGCAAACAGTATTGAAATTAACCCTCCTTGGAAATAAAGTTTCAAAACTGTTTGCTTCACTAAGAGAAATGTTACAGTAAGGTTTACACGAGAGAGAAACAACCTTACAGCATATCAATTATCCTATATGATTTCAAAATAATGAAGTATTTAGTCCGGTCACCTAGTGCTTCGTGATTATAGGGCTCTCGTTTTAATGATTATATTTCTTGTAGACATTTTGGTACCGACCCACCGACTTAACATCATTGTGCAATGTACTGTACTTCAATCACTGACATTTTCACAGCCATACTAACGCGCCAAAACATTGCAAGTGCGAACAAGCATTCCCACTTAGCAAAGGAAAACTGTTTAGATTGTGAATGGAGGACAGTTTGTTATATATGATAAAGGAAAAAATCTCGAAGAACGCAATTTATTAGCGTTGTCTTATTTATAGCAAAAAGGATGGACAATTTTATAGATGATTCAGTTTTTGTAATGGAAATAATGCTTTATATGGATGTGGAATAAACGAAGAAAAGGTAAATATTTTTAGTTGGAGATGAAAGTGTAGTTTTAGTAAAGAAAACCGCATGGCTGCAATTGAGAAAAGTGGTAAGAATTCAACCTCCAACAAAAACTATACAAAATCACAAACAATGTTTTACTACACTTGGAATTGTTATACTATGATATTTTCTATTATTTTACCTCAGAGAATTTGGAAGATGAAAGCTTTGAACGGACGACTACAGACGAAATCACGAAAGCCTAACAACAATCCGTCAAAAGGGCGTTTTTGGCGCAAAAATGTCTCGCAGACTGTCAAAAAGGCCGATTCACAGATGCCGTTACGAATCCACAGTATTATATATTAACACAGGCGCTTACATGATCTTGTGAATGTATTGCAAGTAATCGATAGCGGACGATGAAGGTGAACATAGCTGGAAGTTTGCACGAATTTTTGCCAGTCACGTGACCATTATATTACGATTTGATTGGTCAAACGGTTCCACTAAATTACGATTTTATGGAATCGCTTTTCGAAAGTTATGATGATTTTGCTGCTAGCTGATTTACAGGGCAGAATTTACAAAAACAAACGAACATGGACAAAGTAATGAAATTGTAGAATAAGTTATATTTTGTAAAACATTGTAATGCGTGTCAATGTAATGTAGCAGTACAGTCATTATAATGAAAAATAGTTCCAAACCACCACTAATTGCAACAGAAACTTTTTTGGCAGGATCTAGTGTCAAATTTTATGCTTAACAACATATCAAAACTCTAGAAAAATCTAAGGCGGCGAAATAGGCTTTTTCGACAAAAGTAGTGTCAGCAAACATGAAAACCCGATGAAAAGATATGCAATGTAGTATGTCTGTGTAGTAAATGTGAAACCCCTTTCGCTGTGTTTGAAATATTGAACAACCCTTAAAGGGGACTCAGTTATAGCAATAACTCCCCACAATGTATCAATGATATGCCAGGATTCTTAATTGAAACATGTCGAATACATCTAACATTGTAGACATTTTACAGACATGTCTATCTTAAAATTACCTCATTCATGTTGTCAGCCATTAACTTGAGATAGGCTTGTTCAAATTCTGTTCATAAGTATGAAAAATGTATCAATAAATAATTGAATTCTAAGTAGAAATGTACGTGTTCCGGACTTACTTAATTATACGAGTCATTCGACAATCGTGACGGACATACGCTATCAAATAGAAAATTCTGAATGATAAATGTCAAATCAAAAAGTTTTTTTAGCAGGTACCTATAAAAATCAAGCGCTGGGGTCGGGTGGTACTATCGTTTTAGAGTCACGGAGCTTCGAATAACCAACCAATTAGGTCGAAATGTGTTTAAACAATACATTTTCGGTCAAACCATTTTCGATCTAGTAAACAGCCTCTCAAACGTGAGAATTGATTGGAAATGCATAATCTAGAATGAGTCACACATAAATTAATCAACAAGTTAAGATGCAATGAAAATATGTCTAAAACAAACACAAAAAGATTCCAGCTAGATTAAAAAAAATTTCTCAAAGTATAATTTTTATACAATGTTATCATGAATAAAACGATCCTATTCTCATAGGTTGCACTATAATGTATCCCATTCTGATAGGTTGCGATCTAATATTGTTCACCTGGATTAGAACCAACACTTGACGTCGGTGAACTGCATGCTGGTGATAATGGGCTAGGTGCCTTGTATCGAATAGAACCGTGTTCGTTAACTACAACAGAACGTATGATAAAGATTATTTCAATTGTGATTGGTTGAGTGACGCAACTAATTGATAGAACTCAGAATAAACGTATGCGGTAGTTATCAGTTTCAAGAAGCGGGATCAGAAATTAATATTATCGATAGGTGATCAAGGTACCAAGAAAAAGTCAAAGAGGTTAAACTTTCAACAAGCAACAGAATAAATAAAATACCAGATCCACGCAAGGAATGAAAGCCTTGTTGGGCGAACAGCATGAAATTATATGCATTCAACTACTCCTTCCTCTCGACGGATCGACGAAGGAAGATGTAAACATTGTGTCTTCAAGCAGGCAGGGTTTGATAAAATGGGGGATTCTGGGACTGAGAGTCCCGAAAGGCTAGCACAAATACAGAAGGAAGGGGAATAAATAGTTGTATTTTTTTTAATCAGAAGAAAAATAAATTGCTTTCCTTTCGTGGACAGAGAAGTAAAACTGTTTTTTTTTAATCATATTTTATGACAATAACCGTAAAATAAAAGATGTGAAAATGTTTACATGATGAAATAACATGAAAACATTTGCATGATGAAATGGCCTGAATAAGAGGAAAATTGGAATCTCGGTGGGAAAAATGCATAAATTATACTCCAAACTCATGGGAACTTTCTGGGCTAAAAGTCACGCGTTAGTTCACAGACCCTATGGTTTCAGGTAAAACCTCGGGGCTGGTACGCAGGCTACAAGCAGGCTAGAGGCATAATGGTTAACAGTGATTGGCTGTGACTTACTTCTTGCTTGTAATTGATTGTTTGCTGTCGGTACTGAATATTCACAATGTTCATCATTATCTGGTTGTGGTGCTCCAGGGGTGACATTCACATTACGATATTCATGTGTTTCAACACATTTCGTAGACAAATCTGGTTTAACAACTGGTGTAGAATAGGACACTGGTGCAGGCTTTTGATAAGTAGCCGAGTTGTTACCATAGCTACCTTCGAATGGTGTTGGTGGCTGTACAGGTTGCGCTGCTCGAGGTGGCACATTTTCGTAACTCTCTTGCCTCCTAGTAAATGCTTTACTATTAATAATTTTTGGTGGTGTAATCGGAGCTGTAACATCTTTAAGTGGGACCTTTTGGGGCGTTGTCGGTTTGATGGGAGTCTTTTGTGGAATAACTGGTGCATTGCTTTCTTCTGGACCTTTAGTCATATCTTCGTAACCAGAGCGCATGATTGTTTTCTGTCGTTTCTTAACATCCGGTGGATTTTTGGGTGTTTTGATTGGTTTGTCGTCTGTAGCTTTATCGAAATGCATTGTTTGGTATTCATCTTCTTTGAATTTGAATGAAGAACGTAATGAGTTATCGCTATGGTTGTTATATGGTTCGTTAGATGTTGGATTGCCTACTACAACACTGGTGTAATTCGTTGGTGTATGTTTTGGCGGAACGACAGGTGCTTGCTTATGAGTACCGTGTTGATGAAGCTTATTACCGATCGCCTGAAAATTCCGAAGGGAAAATGGAATATAAATATAAGGATTTGAAATAACGGCAGATTCACGGCCAATTCAATACAACAGTGAATGAAAATACTTTTCGTCATTTATTACGATAATATGGTAATGGCAGTACTAATAACCCTCTTAACATATTGAAAAGTACACAAATAATCATCATTATCTTTTAAAGAGGGTAAACCAGAGCCATCTATTTGTAAGAGTTGGGACACGCAACTTTTGAGGCTCAAAAATTGCCATTTTCGTTCTATTGAAATAACGAGGCTTTGCTTTTGAACAAAATGTTTTTCGAATTCATGGTATTATTTTCGTTTGTATTGTTCAAATTTCGCAAGCCTGGGTATGACGGAACGAAAATGATGTCCACTCCACAACATCATGTGATAGGCATCTGTCCAATGGGAGCCAAGAGCGCCACATGAAAAAGTGTCCCAACTCTTGTAAATTGATGGCTCTTGGGGTAGACCTGTTAAGTCCAAAGGACTTCTCTTCTCAGGGCCGTCATAAGAAATTGAATATTGAATACGAATGCGTACTAATAGCTAGATTATAAGATAGATGTATTTAGTACCTAGATGAAATGCAGTAGGCAAGGCGGTCTTCAAATGAGTACAATATTCCTAGATCGTAGGTTTCAAGTGTCTCGTAATAGAGCTAAGGCATAGGGTCAATCATTGGTCTCACCTGTTTCGCAGCATGTGCTAGATCATGTTGAGTAACAGAACCTGATGTAGACCTCGTTCTTTGTCTGATTGGTTCGATTGGATCCGTTTTGGAATCTCGGCTAGATTTTGAATGTTGTGAATGTCTTACGTCACCATTTCCATTACGCATGTCTGCAGCACTTGTGTTTCGTCGTGGGTGAATTCCATTTGTAACGACTTCTTGATTCTGAGGTTGTTCACGTACTAGGTTCGAAGGTTGCGTTTCTCTTCGTGCAGTTGGCGGAGAAGATTTCTTTTTGAAGCTACTCATGCGAGGAATGGGAGGTTGCTTTTTACTTGGTGCAGGAGGTTGAGCTGCGAAAAAAGATGACGTGACATTAGAACATTGAAATATTTTAAATGGAAACACAACAGCCCGTTCGCGTACGCACAACCTAGTCAAGAATATTATAGCCAATCTTTATGCGCGTATCAGCGACTTCCCCGGAGAGGTTACCCCGAGAACCCCGGGGATTTTCAAAATTGGATAAAATACGGTACAGCGTGGGTTGTGGCTTGTGTCAGCGGAGGCGGCGGGTGAGGTTAAAGGCATAAAGCTGACCGGCGGCCTTTGCGCTCAGCCTTCAAATATGCACTGATTTACTTCAGTACTCGTGACTTGAAAAATGGCATTCATTTTTAAAATTTAAGCCCGCAAGGCGCGATGGTCAATTTTCTGTCTTCAAGGGCGGGATTGTGACCGTGTCTCTCGAAAATCAAAGCAAAAATAGGTCGAGGAAAGTATGCTTTGTATATATGCTTAATCACAATTAGATTGGCATTAACAAGGCAATGTAGAAACAATTTATTTTCAAACATTTACCTGTTGATAAGGCAACCACTTCATAAGTACCGATTGGTACCATGCCAACAGGTTTGGGTTGTACTAAAAAAAAGAAAATAAATTAGAATACTTTTCTAATTAAGTACTATACGATGTATAGAATATCACATATAAGATTAATGAAATGTAAGCATGGTAGTATCATAATAAATAAACACCATCATCACAAAGATACCTCTGAATGAACAGTTTTATTTACGGGATTTTAACTTTAATGTTTAGAAATAAAATCATGAAAGCATGGAATTTAGGGGAATTTACTGAAATATGAAATGTTTGGCTTTGCCATTTACTTTAAAACAAATGTCCGAAGGCAAAATACATAGATAGTATGCATGAGTGTCCTGATATTAGAAAAACCACGAGGTACTTGCGAGATATTTCAATATATCATTGAGGCAAATCTAATTTCTACAATCGGACATGAAGATCATAGAGACGGATGATTATTGCGTTGTATACAGTGAGATTAAATCTACCTTTTGGCGATCCTTTTTGACGGTTATTTCTAAATGCCGCCTGCTGATCTCGAACTGAAAATGAGAAAAAAATTAAACACAATCAGGGTCTGACAAAAGGTTCAGTCTTCTGGAATCCTAGAGGCATTTCAACATTTTCTTCTGAATTTCTTTGTTGATGTTTGACCAATAAATCATTAAAAACATCAATTTTCTCCTGAACTTTGTCTAGCTTTCCGGGATCTAGGATCTCAGGATCCCCATTTTTGTCGGACCCTGAACACAATTCTAATATCACCAAGAAAACAAAATACACCTATATGTCAATTTTATCTAGCCTAATCCTAGCATTAAACACACTACCCGTTTGAGCGCGTACTCCTTCTTTTTTTAAGTCTACTCTGTCTAAACAAAAATGAGTCTGAGCGTAGATTAAACGTTCCATGGGAAATCCTGGGAACACTCTATCCCATTCTATAACATCATTAATTGCCGTTGATAAATAAACTATGAAGGCATATAAGGGTCAGATAATATCATATACAACGTATCTCCAAAATACGATATCGGATATCTAGATTACCTGAAGATCCAGATAATGATGAATCAACGGATGACATGGATGAACTTGCACCAGAACTAATCATTGATGAATCGTCTACCGTTTGAACAGATGACGATGGGAACGTACCAACCTTTGCATCCTATACACAACATAATAATATATTTTCGTCAAAAAAAAATATTTTAACGGGATTTTAATTGTGTTGCTTTCAGTAGGGTCTAATAATAGTTGTTATTCTACTATTCTACAATTAAGGGTTTTTCACATCGGACAAACATATTAAGAGGATTAGCTCAGAGGGCAGAGCAACCGAACTTCAGATCAAATCATATCTGATCGACTGTGGTTCGAATCCCCCGAAGTTCAACTCAGCCTTGACTTTATCTGAAACATCAAATGAGTACCATCTGAGGATGGCGGATGGAATGGTCCAGAGGGAATTGCATTGTGTAAGTAGCTGCAGCGCATCGTTGCGCATTGACAATTGAGACCTATCTGCCATGAAATCTGTTGAAATTGATCTGCAGTGTCGCAGCTGAGATCAACAAAGAGCGTTTAAAAGTCATTGCTCTCAGCGAAAAAAGCCATTCATCTAGAAATAGAGGAGTGATACGGGTGCCTTCGGTAGGGCGACACATTCTACATTACATTATCACCCAGCAAAGATCTCATGATCACGGTATTTTCAAAATACGCTCCAAGGGTTGGTATCAATCTTTCCTTTAAGTAATTCCCAAGGAACCTGTGAAAAGCTCTACATAGGCTATGAAGGCTATTACAGTGTAACCCGCTCAAGTGCAAGTCAAAATTGCCAACGGTTTTCATTGCATTTATCCAAATTTGCAGTTATCCGAAATTGTTCACCAAGGACTTGACCAGGAAATTGTTTAACGGGTTTCAAAGCCAGGTTGCAGATACGCGGGAATTTCATTTATCCGAATTGCACATAAGCGGGTTACACTGTATAACCGGCTAATGCAAATTCAGAAGATGAGTAATATTATTCTCGTCTATACGAAAAACCTTGGCAAAACATCTAGGAAGAAAAATGTGAAAATGTTGTAAAATTCCGGAAGGCCAAATTTGTTATCAGACAATGTCTGTCAATATAGGCATTTTCTTATAATTAACATTAAATGAGCTACATTCTATAATTTATTATTCTCCTTTTCTTGAAATAGTAAATTTACGATATAACAGAAAAAACATTAATTATTACTGCACAAATATCACGAAAAAAAATCTCATCGTGATATTTGATTGTAAATTACAACTGAATAAAATAAACTGCATTACTGCACATTATAGTACACTAGTTAGCATATTACATTACCTCACGCGTTGATTCACAACGATTTTCATGATGCAAAGGCATTTTTATAAGATAAACCGTTTAGACCAATTAAATAATTTTACATGAACAAACGACACATTTGTCAACAAAAATAATCATAAATAATAACTATTAACAACAACATATGATTACGTAAATCAAAAGTTGAAATATTTGACCGCGTAGTAACATAATTTACTCAGCCCAGCATGGCAACAGCGGGGGCAACAGAGAAAGCGGGAAAACCAAGACGTTGGAAAAACAGCAGGTATAAACCCCCGTCACACCACGATGAGTTCCCGTATGCAGCAGCTTCAGTAAGACAAAAGTGAGAATCCTAGAATTCAGCAAGAAGGCCAGAGCAATTCAAATGGATTTTTATGATTTCTAACAAGTCATCAACTTCTAACTCGTATTTTCTAACAAGTCAACAAACTTCAACATGAAAATTCAAAATAAAATTTTAAAAAATTTTAGGGTTCTAGAAAGCTAAACCTTCTTCAGACTCTTCAATCTGCTTTTTTCCCGCTTTCTTCGTGAAGACCGAGCTGACGATTTATTTGAGATTGCTAGAAATATAATTATGCTATTATATAGCGCACATCATTTAAACAGTGTTTAGATTTTGGATTCAAATCAGCGATTTTGAGGGTTGAACAGTCATATACTGTAATTAGTAAATATTAATATATTTCATGTTGTTGCTGTTTTTAATAAAAATGATTCAGCCATATCAAGCAAGTGTGATAAATCATAATTATGCAAAAAAAGTTAAACTAACATTTAATCTAGAATGATCTCTGAATGAAGTAAAATTGTGAGGGCTAAAGTTCGGATATATGCTGAATTCAAACGGTGACATATAAACAACATTCGCCTGTAACTTCTGTAAGTCCTGCAACGTATTTTAATATCAATTCCAATGACTCATTCACAATTAAAAGCAAAGCATGATGACTCAGTCTGATATTGAATCGAGAGTTGGGATTAGCCTGTACGCAGACTATTTTTACGACAGATTCTACTGACCATGACCAACTATAATTTGTTAGGAATTCAAATACAGATTAGAACTAAAGCAATAGCGTGCAAGATTTATAAACTGTAGGTATCATCTATAGTATTGATAGGCAAGTGTGGCTCGGGGAAGGGATATTTATTCAGGCAATGCCACGAAGTTGCAGCCCTTTTTTCAGTCTCACAATATCGATATTTGCATTTTATATAAGACCTTGTCTTTTGAAAATCTTCAATATTTCATAAAATTTATCGCGGTCCAAATTCTAATTCCGAAAATCCAAAAGGGCTTAGAAGTGGGTTATTTTTTGCATAACACATAAATCGGCGAACTAATGGGTTGCATTAGCAACCGTTGTAATCATTATTATTGTTTTATATAAAAAGTTGTTAAAAATAAAATCAAAGATACAATTATGCTACAAAAAGCCAAGAAAAGTTTGAGTCGATGAGCAAGTACCCTGTGTGGGCTACAGTGTAGCCTAGTGTTTGCAATACCTCGTTCTCGTTGATTGTCACCCTGAACAGAATGTTATTGTAAATTGGCCCTGTTAGACCGAGCGCCACAGAACTTAGCCTGCTCGCAGACTCACTGTCAAAATGTAAATTTTGTAAACAGTCTACTGTTTACCAAGTTTACATTTTGACAATGAGTCTGCGAGCAGGCTACACAGAACTAAAACGGCAGATTTCTCCGGGCAACTTGAAATTCACATAAAATGTTCATAAAAATACCATAAATACTTTCACGTTTCTTGTTTTAGTCAAATTTTATTGTGGAGCTCACCAGAGATGAATTTGTAAATCCTTTCACATACATTTTGTGTTTTCGTCATGCTTGTATAGAATCTTCGAAAAATCAAAGACCATGAAGCTTACATGCAGCATTTTCTCAAAATGATAAGAAGGCTTTGACCGTGAATCATTAAATATCAATTGGATTTTTGAAGGGTTTACAATAGAATTTAACTAAAACAAGAAATAAGCATTTGTTTAGCATATTTTTATGAACACCGTTGTGCGACTTTCAAGTTGCCCAGAGAAACCTGCCGTTTTAGTTTTGTGGCGCTCGGTCTGTGTTTGTACAATATCAAAATTATACACTTTAATACATACTGATTAATTATTAATTATCAAATACTCATAAAAACTCATCTTACTTTATCATTTTGTAAGCTGCCTTTCCACATACCATCATCACATTGTTCGATGACCTATATAAAAATACATCGTTTATAGTCATTTAATTTTAAACAATTTTATCGTCATCGTATTTATGAAAAACGGCTTATATCTAACACTTCAGTAAACTTTATTAACTTTATAAGAACTATGTATATAATGATATAGACTATATCACATTACAGTATCAGGATCCCAAAATCAGGATTTTTAAGATTATCGATCGATAAAAATAGAAATGGCATATTATCGTTTATCACCATCATCTTTATTTATAGAAAAGAACGAAAAATGAAGAAATACATTTCATTTCGGTATGAAGAGTACAACCCGGGGGGGGGGGTAACTTCCATACCTTTGGTATGCGGGGACGTTCAAATATTAAAGGGTACCTTTTACAAAAAACTTTTTAGGGTATGCTTAGTCATGAAAATTTTTTGGGGCATGCTTTTGACGCTTTTGCAATTTTTTCATTTTGCAAAACAAATTTTGCCTATGAATTTTTATTTTTATCTGTTTTGATTGAATCAGTCATTCATAAAAAATATTTGAGGTATCTTTTTCGTCATGTGCAAGATTTTTATGGTCATTCTGCCAAAGTTCCATTTGAACGACTCCATCGAAGCGCAATGGAAGTTACCCCCCGGGAGCAGGGGAGTACAACACGAAAATAGAACAGCAAGCTCAATAAAAACATAAATTAAAACACGGTGATTCTAATGATATTAATTTCATACATTTTGATGGAGACATCGGATAGTTATTCGGAGAATTATGGTTGGTTGGTCATTATGATTTGATGTTCATTAATTATTACAGGGCTAACATAAACTACTAATATTAAATGAATTATACCTTATTCTATAAATTATGCTCTGAATTTTTTTTAGCACTACAAAAACGAGTACAAAAACTA
Organism: Haliclystus octoradiatus; assembly: GCA_916610825.1. Taxonomy (NCBI): domain Eukaryota; kingdom Metazoa; phylum Cnidaria; class Staurozoa; order Stauromedusae; family Haliclystidae; genus Haliclystus; species Haliclystus octoradiatus. Next base: position 23,568,763 of record OU744449.1, on the reverse strand, counting down.
AATTATGCACATATCAATCCCCTAATTATTATTTTATTTTTCAAAATATGATTAAAGAAGATTTTGTCTTTCTGTTTAAAGCAAATAGCTATTCTATTTTTATTCTTAGATCATTCTGAGATTAAATTTACTTTATCTTACCATAATGATATCTCCAGTTTGAAATGTTAGACTTGAAGAATCGAGTGGATTTTTATAATTCATCAAAGCTTTAGCAAATAGGATTGAATCGCCTGAAGCCTCTATAGATAACAAATAACCAGTAATTAGATATAACGTATTTTGTAGAAGAGTATAGAAGTTTTGAGTAAACAAAAGTCAATCAAAAATGTATAAAATGCAACGAATGAAGATCGGGACAAAGGAATGTTGGGATTTCAATTCGTTGTTCGGAGAGGCAACGCAACCAGAGCCATCTATTTACAAGAGTTGGGACACTTCTGCCATTTTTGTATCTTTTTGCCTGGACCCGAGCACGTTTTTAACAGTGCGCATGTGCAGGAGAATGTTGTGTGTTTTTTCAACCATATTGTATTGCATTTTTTCGCGCGTTTCACTTGAAATGATTGAGAACCTGTTTCCAAAAGAACAAAGATGGCATCCAAAAATCACGTGACTGGCATATGTCCAATTGGAGACGATAGCGGCACATGAAAGCGTGTCCCAACTCTTGTAAATAGATGGCTCTGAACGCAACTAGTATCATACACTACCGACACAAAAACCATGATAGAAATGGTGAAATTTAATTCCGTTTTTCTGGGGCATTTTCATGGCATTTTCATATTTTAATATCGTGAATATTGGCAATGGATGATTTTATGGTTTACAAACTTTATCATGACTTGAAAATTTTTGGTTTTCACTTTTTTACATTTTCATGGTGTTTTCACAACACTTTTATGGCATTTTCATGGTTTTGGTGTTGGTAGTGATAGGCACAACCAGTAATGAAAAGCTCGAGGGTGTTAATAATTAAATGTAATGCTGTAACATAGGAAAGATGCATAGGATAGAAATTTCATTCTGATAAATATGCTGTACCATTATTTATTCGTTAATTGATTCATTTTAGTTTTCAATTGAAGAAAGAAAAATTTAAAACAAAATTTTATATGATTTATAATGAATGTTGATATTGGAAACAAAATGGTTTTCTGGATTTTATTAGTGAGGAAACGGCAATTAAAGGGTCATAGTCATTAGTCCCATTAGGGGAAATTGGTCAATATACATACCTGACTCTCAATTAGTGCATTTTCGAGAACAACTTAACTTTTAAATTATAAAAATAGTGACAGAAAGGTGCTGGGGATGGTGTTCCCTAGAAAAAGTAGTGGGGAATGCTTTCGATTATCCCGCTTTACCGTCAAACCCTACTGCTTTCGTTATCATCATTACATAACGAACAAATTTTATTGGGAATAAAATCATTATGAACAACAAAAATTAAGATTGTGAGTCAATCAAAAATTAGTTTTGAAATAGCTGGCATTCCAGTACTAAACAATCCAGATTTGGAGTTATTCTCTTGAAATTCTGGTGTATCAAGGGTGAAACATCAATATATACACTCAATCTCATTACAACAAGACCTACTAATTGTGGCACATAGTCATGTAATCATCATCATCAATACTTGTCCTATGTGACTGGCACAAGGTTATCAGTTAATTATAGCCTCCTACTGATATGCCTTACCTCGAAGTAACTGTTTAATCTCAACAGCGGCTCTGGTACTTGTGAATTTCTTAACGATATCTAACGGTGTCATACCACTCTTATTGACCGAACCAACATCTGCACCAGCCTAAGAAAAACATAGACAGCATTCTAGAAACTGTGTACATACAGCCGTAAATCATAGGGGTACACTCACTAACACCAAACTTGCTTATAAAATACGTTATTACCCACTCTCTCAATGTCCTTCCTAAGTTCAGGGTCTGACAAAAGGCTTAACGATCTGGGATCCTAGAGGCATTTCAACATTTTCTTCTAAATTTTTTGTTGATGTTTGACCAATAAATCATAGAAATATCAATTTTCTTCTGCATTTGATCTAGCCTTCCGGAATCTAGGGTTGCAGGATTCCTACATTTGTCTGACCCTGCCTAAGTGCTTTATATCCCATATTGAACTGGCTTCTTTCTCATACAAACTCCCATATTTTGTCTCACTTAAGGTCCAACTATTCATCTGCACCACTGGAAGGTTATTAAGCAAGTCTGTGTGTCTCAATGAGCAAGGCAGGTTTACTACACAGATCTAATATTTCCCTGTCATTCATTACGCGCACAGCACAGACAAATACACGATGAATGGAATACTCTATAGATAGACTATTGTGCTCTACTGCAGTGCGTTTATATAGTTGCCAGGTCGTCGCTTGTTCTGTGCAAGCGCATTAAATAGATAACATTGAATTTAACTCATTATTTGCAATAAATCAAATAACATTAAGATTAAACTCAGCTGTAGCGTATTATTTGTTCCTTTTGTTGGAAAACTTGGAAATGAAATTGATAATAGGTTGAAAAAGCAAGACCAGCCCGGTAACTTTTGTTGTGCTGAAAGTGGGATGAAATTTCCATATAAACAGGCGGCATGAACATCCCTTTTGACCATCAACTGGCCTATCCCGACTCATATATACACCCCCCCCCCCTGCGTCATCTGTGAGGTGCTAACAAGCAACCTAGACTTCCTACTCGCTAAAACTAATATTCAGCAAACAGAGTAATCCTAATTAACTACATTTTTATTTCAGGAATTGCTTACACTGGAGCATATCACACAGTTGTGTTTGATATGGTATAAAGTGAGAATGAAATTGCGTCCTGTGTGTAGCCTACCTCTAGTAACATCTTCACAACATCAGATTTACCGAAAAGTGCAGCCTCGTGTAAAGCTGTACCCTCAGTAGTCTCTTCGTTAACATCAGCACCACATTCAAGTAGCATCCTGTCAACAAAATTAACATAAACATATAATATAAACAATAACAGATACAATGTAATAGTAGTACATTGATGATATCTCACTAGCTAGACAATCAACACACATAACAAATCAATGAAAAATTAAACCATCCCTCTTTTTAAAATGAGTTTGATATTTGTTCAAGATGGATCCATTTTCCAAACTCGTTGCATACAAAAGACTATTAAATAATGGGTAGTTCCTTCATATTTCTCGGTTTAAACTAAATTTTATTAATATTGTATGCTGGTTAAACTTTTCTCAATGAGTGAAAATATTACTTTGCAAATACATCTATTGTAACATTGCGCACTGTCAAAAGGTCTAAATAAGAATATAAAATTATATTGATATTGAGTCAATCATAATTAATCCTCCTACCCCGCTAGGAATCTAGGATGCAGACAGATGACAAATGGGGCGTATGTGCAGTGTCCGACAAAAGTGGGAAGCCTATAATCCGAGCACTATTAATCAATAAAATTGTGAACAAAATCTTTACCATAGTGTAGAGAATAGTGGCCTGTAGGCTAGACAACTTAAGAAGAAACTAGATTTTTTTAAGAGACTTTGAAAGAAAATGTTGTACAGTGAAACCTGTATAAAACAGCCAGCTACAAGAGGTAGATAAATTGACCATTATAGACAGGTGGCCTTTATATACAGGCTTGATTCAATAGAAAATACAATTTGATACATTTCAAGAATGACCACTATAGACAGGTGGCCGTTGTATAGAGGTGACCGTTATAACAGGTTTGACTGTAGTGCTTTAGGATCCCAGAAGGATAAATGATTTGCCAGCAGACCTGACATATATGAGACATATATATGATATCATGTAAGTAGTAGTACAGAGCTTACATTAGGATAAAAGCAAAGTGGAACATGGAGCAAGGAGATATTACGCCAGCTTTACACAAATTGACCTTGTTTCACTCACCGTACAATATCAGCATGACCACTTCTTGCTGCCACATGTATTGGTGACTTATAACGAGGATCTTGTTGTCTGCATTGCAGCATTAATAGAACACCATCATGTCGCAAAAGGATTCTAGCAACCTATGAGGTAGAATGAGAATAAGTAACTACAGTGAAACCTATATATAACAGCCAGCTACGAGAGGTAGATAAATTGACCACTATAAACAGGTGGTCTTTACACACAGGTTTTAATTCAATAGAAAATACTATTTTAGACATTGCTAGAGTGACCATTTTAGACAGATGACCTTTATATACAGGGTTTATTCAATAAAAAAAAACTATTTTAGACATTGCTAGGTTGATCATTATAGACAGGTGGCCTTTATATACAGGTTTGGTTCAATAGAAAATACTATTTTAGACAGTGCAAGAGAGAGTGACCAAAGTCTATAGACAGGTGGCCACTATATAAAGGTGATCATTATAACAGGTTTGACTGTACCTACCATTAACAGCAAATAATTCAAAATGATAAAGAAGAGAAAAACATGGCAGACACTTACCAAGCTATGCCCATACTGACATGCCAGATCCAAAGCAGTTTCAAAATTATTGTTTCGCAGCGTAGGATCAGCTTTGCTCTTTAAAAGAACATCAACCTTTAACCAAAGTAAAATAATTGTTTTTATCATCCATACAAATGATCTCATGCTACACATAACTACTGTTGCTAATTACAAAAATACAATACAAATATAATTACATCTGACTGATAGCCTGCATGAAGATTAAAGCCAAGGTTAAACCTGTTGACTTCTGTTAAGACATCCTATGGTATAGTATAGTATGTCATTCTGAAGGAATGTTTCAAAACTACATTACAAGCCATCGAGCCAATGGACAGTTGAGAAATGGAATGGGTTTAACGGGGAAAATCGCACCAGCATGCATAAAACGTTGTTGAAAATAATCAAAAAGAAATGTAAGTATTCGATTCATTCAAATTCATAAAAGAGATGAGACAAAGGCTTTTAGCCTTGCATGCAAACAGAATTGATTTCTGATATCATAAATTAGTTTTAAATGAACAAAGGATGATGGATTGCTTCTGCTTTTTTCCGGTTTTAAAGTTTTACATTTGAGAGTGTTACGATGTAGTTATTGATGAAGAAGCTGTATAATGATTTTGCAAAACATTTGAGCTTGGATGTATCTATGCACAGGGTCCGACAAAGTAGAAATGCTGGAATCCTAGATTCAGGAAGGTTAAAGGAAATTCAGAAAAAATTTATAATTTTTTCAATTTATTAGTCAAACCTCAACAAATAATATTTAGAAGAAAATGTTGAAATGTCTCCAAGATTCCAGAAGGCTGAACATTTTGTCGGACACTGTCTATGTAGCAACAAACTTTGACAAGAGTCACAGTGTAAGAAACCATAGTGTGTGTCACACAATTGAAATGTTCCTCACAAATGAAAATTGCTACACATACCTATCCTACAATATTAACATATTCCTATAATACAATATACAAAGTGTTTATTTGGGCAGCTGATCTACAAAATATTTTGTCAAGGAAACAAATTCTAGGAGAGGGCAGTGTCTGCTACTTACCACTGATCCATATCCATGTTGGGCACCTAAGTGCAAAGCAGTTTCACCATTGAATGATGGTAAATTTACTAATGCTTTGCTATCAACCAATGTTTTAACAATAGTATCTTTACCAGCCCAGGAAGCCATGTGTAATGGGCACATTCCTAAATAGTAAAAGACAATGATGTTATTGAATTTTTGATTATTTACACATACACGACAGATGATCTATGTCATATATCAATACCGATTTTGAAAATCTGAAAACAACTGAAAACATACGGAAAACATACTGAATATGCTACAGAATTGCAGAGCCATCTATTTACAAGAGTTGGGACACACTTTCATGTGCCGCTATCCAGGGCCGGATCTATTATTTTGGGACTAAAGCAGAAATCATAAATAGGGCCTAAAAAAAAAAAGATGTCTGCAGATTTGAGAAAAATTTTCACACCTAAATGATACAATTGAGTTAGACCCTGCGTTAAGTGTTAACTGTTAAATACTGTAGCCTAATTAGCGTTATCCATTTGTACATGGAAAAACTATTAAAAATTATTAGTTTGCAATTGGTTGTGATGGAATGAAACACTACGAAAGATTGGCAAAAATTTCCTTAAAATCATTGGTTAATTGAGAAAAAAAGTGACCTTAAATTTGAAAAAGGCCTATTTTCGGAAACGCCTAAAGCATTTGCTTATTCTGCTGACGCCTAAATCCGGCTCTGCCGCTATTGTCTCCTATTGGACAGATGCTAATCACATGATTTTTTAGACGCTATTCGTGTTCTTTCGGCATCACGGTTCTTGTTCTTTCAGAACCAGGTTTTCTGTTTTAAGCAAAGCGCGAAAAAATACAACTTTTATCAGTGAAAACAAACATAGGCTATTAAATTATTAATTGTTGTGTTAATGGGAGCAATAGTAATCGAAATAAAAGTATTGTTTACTATTCCAACTGGGGACAAGAACTAGAATAAAGGAGCCTTTGACTGCAAAGAATAACCATAAGAGCGTAATAGATGTAGTCCACCTTCAACAAACTCCTTGTCCATTTAGCAATTCCAATAGCATTGATCTGATCTACTCTCCAGCAACATGCTGATGAGATCGATAACTAGTATACATTGAAGTAGATTTTTATGCTAATTTTGAGAGTCCAGAAAATAAATATGGAGAAAGACAACTAATAAAGGGTTATATTACTCTTGTTAAACGATCGCAAACCATTTCACACAGTTCCAAAATGGCTGAAAAATCACACAAAACATTCTCCTGCACATGCGCCCTGTTAAAAACGTGCTCGGTCCAGGCCAAAAAAACAAAAATGGCATGAGTGTCCCAACTCTTGTAAATAGATGGCTCTGACTGAATTGGGCTCTTTACAGTAGCTTTTCAGTAGAGTGAGAAGAATCTAAATTCTAGTATCTGGTGAATTTCAGTACTCAATCCCATTCCAGTATGTTTTCAGTAGCGATTCCGTATACAGTCAAACCTGTTAGAGCGGTCACCTCTATACAGCGGCCACCTGTCTATAGTGGTCATTCTTGCAATAATCTATTAATCAATAATAACTATTTGATCAAGGTCCGACAAAAGTAGTCATTTGGATGTGGCAAAAAGTTGCTACATATATGATTATGATTTTTACAACAAACATTAAAGCTATCAAAATGCCATAATCTGATCAGATGAGTACATTACCAACACTAAAATCATGAAAATCCCATAAAAATGTTGTGAAAACACCATCAAAATGTAAAAAAGTGATAACCACAAATTGGTTAACCCATGAAAAAGTTTGAAAACCATGAAAACATTCATATTCACAAGATATTAAAATATGAATATGAATTTGATGCCAGTAGTGGTAATTCGTATTAGTTAGCCAGTTAGGTATCTATAATTTAACTTACCTTTTTTGTCTCGAGCATTTATATCTGCATCCATTTCTATCAACGCAGATACAACTTCGACATTTCCCGACAATGCACCATGATGTAATATTGAGAACCTAAAGAAAATATCTAGAAAATTCAGCTAAATATGAAAAATATAAAATGGAATAAAAATTAGAACAGATAGATATTTAATGAAACATATATAATAATAATAATGAAAGATAATACGATGTATACAAATTATATCATTTAATAGAGATATATTTTATTCTAGCAAGGAACACTCTTGCGTCCTGTCTATTCAAAGGGATCTACAATCTTCATATCAAAAGACTGGTAAACAGGAATGCAAGGTCCGAGAACAGGTTTCATCTTCCAGAATGGTATGTTTTTATGCCCCACAATCAGACCTTCCAACTTGAGATTTAAAAAAATTGTGCGATTTTCAAAACTCCGTATTTTGGGGATAAAATATAGGGGCCGCCCTAAGGGATGGCCCAATTCTAGGGGGTTTGGAGGCATGCATTTCATCATGGATTCAGAATGGCTTGAAACGAAAATTTACGACACAACTTTGAATAATGTTGACACTTGAAAACATAAAAGGAGTTCAGATACAACAACTAGAATAATCCAACAGAGTATAAATTAAAATGTTGAACATTAATTAGATTATCAAAGAGTTTATACACAGAAAGTAGGGACATTTTCTCATGATTGGGTTTTGCCGTGAGAAAGTGAGAGAAACCGTGAGACCGTGAGAATCAATGTAAAAGCGTGAGACGCACGGCAAAGCCGTGAGACTTGGAAGGTCTACCACAATGCACAAAAAGAAGTGATAAATATCTTCATTAAAACAATATCCAATTTCAGTTGAGTCCTGAATACATTAACTGCTCAGACAGGATTGAAGTCTTGAAATTGAGAATGCCAAAGACAGTTACATCCAATCCACATCACGAAACAAAATTTGGAATCTAGTGTCGGAAAATTCTTTTCAAACTCATAACTATGTATATAGAAAGCTTACAAAATTTGATTTACAAAATTTACAAAGTTCTGATTTTTGGTCAATTTGGTTCAGACTTCCAGAATCCTAGATCCCAGGATCCTGACAATTCTCGTACACTGCAGAAATGTCTCAATTTACACGATTGGCAGCCTTGACTAAATTGCCAGGCTGGCTCAGATGGATATATTGATCTAGAGACTAACTGATAATAAAAAGTGTGCTAAAGTGGTCAATAAAGCCACAAACTATTGCGTTCTTTGAAACCTAATTATAATGATACGCACTTTTCAGGTTTCTTGATTATATGTGGTCACAAATAGCAGAACCTATCATATCTCTATCATCTTTGTTGTATTGTTTTAACTCAAAATTGGACATATTCTCTCCAGAAGGCAGTCTATGTTTATCTATTTTTACCCATTCTGGGCTGGTGGCACTATTCGTTTAAAAAAATGCAATAATATTTATCCTTAATGAAGTCAGCAGTATGTTCATTCATTGTGCAAAGTGCAAGCATTTTGGACAAAAAATGAATAGATTTAGCAAGTTTTACCCATCACTGTCCGGTTGTTTAATGTTCATTTGTTTCTTTTGGAGCTGTTTTTCTGAAAGTAGAAGATTGAAAACAATTATAGTTAGTATAGGAAATGTAGGTCTACTTGTAATGCCTTATCAAGGTATAACAAACCGATAGCCACAAGTACATTTTTACAAATTTATTTTCACAAGGCAAGGGGAAGATCTGAACTCTAATTTAAAAATGTGTCCAAACTAAACAAGGGTTCGATCTGGTATGAAACATGTTGAACTAAGCAGGCCTACAGGTTTGATTAATTCGCATTCATAGATTGCAAGCCCAAATTGCAACATCCCAAATTTAGCTAGTCCAGTGTAACCTGTTAATACAGTGTAACCCACTTTAAAGTGCAATTCCGATAAGTGAAATTCCCGCTTATCTTTAATTAATAGGCTATCATGACCCACTTAAAATTACAAAACTTTCAAAACCAATTTCAATCAAACGCAACTATTTTGCTCCTGTTAATATCACAATATTTGGCTGCACTAGAACAGTGATGTTAATATAGGGCCCCCACATTTATATTTGAAGCGTTGTCGGCCTATATTTTGTCAGTGAAAATTGTGAAAAACGTTATTGCGTGATCGATGATTTTTGCGTCATACAAAAACAAAAACATTGAAGAAGTTTCAAAGCCTATTTCAGTTAACATCATAAAGAAATTCGCTATCTGGGACGTCAGAATTCGAAAATTTATCTTGGGGCTGAACCTCCAGACTCCCATTTTATTACTTCAATCCTGATTACGTATTATTATCATCCAAAACTCTTAGTAATTGCAAACACGTCGTTTACCATTTAAACTTTGCCTGTAGGCCTATAACTAGATAGTACGATATAAAAGCAGATAAGTCTAAATTAAATCAATTTCAAGCGTGTTTGTTTGAATAAGTGAAATTTTAAATTTTCATTGCGTTATGTATGAAATTGTACAAATTGAGTGCTTGAAATACGTTATTGCCATGGCATATAGGGGGGCCCCATTAATGAGGTTACACTGTATCTACTCAAGTAAATGTCCTCAGGGGGTTGAACAAGAAATCCACCTCAAAGCCATATGGTCCTAATAAATCGCCATGTTAGTTGTTACACTCACAGTATCCTAACAGGAACATCTGTCTGTCTCATAAACCACATGATAGATGTCCTTCAAGCAGACTAAAAAGAAATACTGGCTTTTTCAATAAGAAACATTTGTAGAGCTGGACACCATTTTCTTTAAATTAATAAACCTTGAGCAGTGTTGAGATTATGTGTTGATTCAAAAATGCTATTTATATAATGATATACTAAAACATATTAGCATGACATGCCGATAAACACTTGTGTGATTATAGCTTTGAAGCAGTGTGTTACAAAATGTCCCCAGGTTGAAATGTTTACACGACGCTTTCCTTTAAAGCATTCAGTTTCAATTATTTTTCATCGAAACAGCGACAGTTATTGTCAGTTCTGAAAAGTATCCCGCCTACGGAATTGTATGAAGGCGACATGTTCATTTTGTGTAGGCTTATCAAGAGACAAGCTAAAACACAAAGACGTAATCCATGGCTTTTCATTAGGGCATAAAAATGTATTCCGTTATCTTTGGTAGGTTCAATTGTAGCATGATTGTAGGAAGTTTATGCATAGACATAACGAGAGCAGAGTCTGATATTAAATGGTTATTAAGTCCCCAGTTTCAAGCAGACAGGCACACAGCTAAATGAGTCGGAAGGAAACGTGGGTGATTGTAATGAAACGGGTAAAATATGAGAACCTGGAGTCGCGGACTCTATAATTTATAAGTGACTCGTAGTATGAAGTAGGCAGATCCCTAGACTACACAAGCTTACATCGCATCACAGCTTAACGAGAATATCTGTCAGGATATTTCTAGGCTGCTTTGTGAAATCCTCAGAGAAAACGACAACTTTTGAAGGAAGACACATCGATTTACGCGTCGTTAATATCAAGCACTACGGTAGTAATTAAGGGGTAGCTAACGTGCGATTGTAGGCTATAAGCTCTCGTTAATGATTGAATTATACAAACAACCACTGCTACTTTAAAAGAATGAGCTATTCCCTGGAAAAGCAGATGATATTGTAATATTGTAAAGGCAATTAAGTAATATTCCATGGCTGATCTGGGATGTGATTTGAAATGTGTTAAAGCGAGAAAGAAGGGAATGGCTAACGGTCCTTTTCAAATTTGAAATTAAAAACACAGGAAATTAATCAAAAACTTTTGACGGACCTTCTGAAATAAGAAGACACACATGCTTGGTAGTCGATTCAAGAATAAAAGACGTGTTAATCATTATCAAAACTTACTATTCTTATTCTGCTTATGTTTTTGTAAAGCTTTTCTAACCGCAGTAACATCTTCGTGCTTGACAGCCACCATCAAATCATTTTCTTTACCCATATCAATCAAAAATGATTTAAGATGTTAAATAACAATCTTTATATTTCTTTATCAAATATAAATCAAAAGTAATTTCATCTTATAGTGTGAAGTGGAAATCTCAATCAATACCCATCAATGTAAAATAAATCTCAGAACAACAAAAGCTTCAAGGTATAATATTGTTGTAGAGTAGACAACCCCTTTTTCCAGACTTTTTCGCGGTGGAATAAACCAGCTGGCAACGGTTAACAGACATACAACAAAGTTGCGAATATAATAACCAGTAAAGTAGTATACCAATAACTTGAAAAAATACAAATTGTAATGTAGCCCACAAATTATGTTGTAAAGTCCCCGAAAAACAACGTAACAATTCTTGACATATATACGAAGATTTCAAATCATTTCACACCATGCGTTTATGAAGGAAAAGGCGGCCCTTCTATCAAACTTATTCAGCTTTGTATCTTTATCAATAGAGTAGCAATGTTTAGAACATGTAAATTACGTTTGATAATAGTAGATAATTGACGCCAGATAGCAATCGAATTTAAAAGTCATGAGACAAGACAACGTGCTATGCGTGTAGAATCAGGGGCGGATCAGTTTTAAAATAGGGTGAGTCTCGAAACTGAAATCGGACAATAAAGGGGCGAAGCCCCGTCCATCTAGGGGGGTGCGGGGGCATGCCCCCCCGGAATTTTTTTTGTAATTTCAAGCTCTTAGGAGCTCTCTAAAAGCAGTTTGGTCTCAACTTTACTATATTGAAGCATTACTAAAACACTGGTCATTCAAGACAAAACACATTTCAATTTTTTGATTGATGATTTTCGATTTCGTATATTTTTCAAACATTTTTTTACAAGGTCAAGATTAAGATTATACAAGGCCTTGATTTAATACAGTCTTCAGAGTATATTGATAATGTAGCTAAGCTATTACAGTCTAAATTTTTTACATGTATAATTGGTATACCTGAAATTACAAAAAGAAAACTATATTGACGTGAACCATGTGTGAGAATGAGACTGAGAGACTCAACATTGACATCATGTGAGCTTAGATATATGTATCGAATATTAACCTCCGTTATTCAGCATAATCAAGTCCTTTCTCGAAATCTCGGACCTTTAACATATAGAAGAATATGTGTATTAAAAAAAGACAAACAGCACGATATTTCAAATCGCAAGGCTTTGACGGTCTGCCTTCCCCTATTTGCACATTATCATGTACATGTTAATTAAACATATAAACCACCATGCTCAGTCTAAGGCTGTATGAATAAACAAACACAAACTTTACATAGCCATTCTAATCCGTGTCAGAACCTTTAACAATAAATTAACAACATAACCAAACAAAATAATACGTACCTTAAAGCAGTGCCTAGCTCCTTCTTGGATTCTTAGTAATTAGCAGAAATGTAAACAGTAAATGTAAATGTAAATATCTTTCAGCATGTAGATTTCCGAATTTACGATAAAAACATTATAAAATAAGATTTTAGCAAAGAAAATAGCGAAAAAGAAGACAACTTCGCCATAAGACGTTGCTGACTGTTGTTGATATTGTCCAAATTACCAGCCTTTCATATGTGCAGGGTATATCCAGCCAAATTTAACTTCGTAGCAAAATGTGTGTGCCACAAGCAACATGAAGATTTGTAGTTAAAGCTCCAGACTTTCTCAGACTTGTCCAACAAGAAATCGATAAGGCGCAGAAGTCTCTGACTAAATCGAGGCATGGTGGGTAAGTCTCAAAAATCACGGTCAAAACTCTGCTAACTATTGCTCTGCCTACGTCAGACAACGGTCTGCGAGGCCATTTCACAAGTCTCGGGGTAAGTCCTTTTGAAGCTCCTCTACGAGCCGCTCCAATCACACGCAAGAAAAATTTCGGCAGACCAATGAAAACATCAGAAAAATATTCAAAATTTGCAAAAATGTAATCGAGGCTTCAGGGTAAGTCCTTTTGTGTATATGAAACCTCAATACCAAACAAACCAATGAACAACAAGTAAAATGTGGTGTCTGGACTGCGTGCAGCTAGAAAAGTCGAATAAAGTCACGAAACATTTCAATCCAAAATTTAGTAAATAAAATGAATTTGCTAGAGAAAAAGGGTAAGTCTTGGGACTTTTTAGACTTACCCTCTATCCGCGCCTGTGTAGAATCATAGAATGTTTTGATCGTAAAAATGAAAGCAATCATCCACAGGGTGGCACAAATGAAACACATTTTCATAACAATTTATGTTAGCTTTGAACTGTGTATAGGACAGGTGCTTTATATTGATCGATTGTGACACAAATAAATGTATGGTGTCATCATTTACCTCTATAGGATAAATTAGGAAAATATTACTTGGAATGCTACTGCCTACTGGTTGCTGTATTATAGTTAAAGAGGTTAAATCTGAACGGTATCTATTTTTAAAATGCTTTATGGATGTGTGTGTGTTATTCTACTTTCATTCATGTTTTCTTGAAAACATAATTTCGAGCAATGAGCTACAATTCCATGGTTGTAAGCGTTGAATCATATTTTGGCATATGTAAAACGCCGTACAATTTATTCAAAAAGTACACAAACAAAGCATTTTCCCCGCCCCAATTTAAGGTCCCCATTCTTTCCCCCTATAGTTGGCCTCATATTGATTTGTATTCTCTTTCCCATTCTCTTCAGCAATACGCCAATATGGTGGGTAACGTAGAAATTTCATTATCAAATCTTTTACTAACTCAATTCTTAAAAATCTTCAACATCCTAATGTTTTTCAACATTAAAAAGTACCTATGAGTATCATTATATGTACAATTTGTTTTTACGTAGGGTATTGATATTGACCATCGTCGCGATAAGAAAACACATCGCAGAGAGCCTGTCTCTCAAGATGTATACATCAGGCTTCTCGTCAAGGTAACGCAACGATATTTTGTATTGATTTCAATCATCAGTAGAGCATTGTTCATTATGTTGTCACCTCTTTTAAAGCTACAATCCGTTGTTGTTCTGTTTTATTAGCTTTACCGTTTCCTTGCCCGGCGTACAAATTCCAGGTTCAACCAAGTTATCTTGAAACGTCTCTTCATGAGCCGCACTAACCGTCCTCCGGTTTCTCTATCACGCGTGGTAAGTTGAGTATGAAGTTTGAAATGGATATATTTACAGCTATCAAACAGTTTTCTGGTGTATACTAGGCTTGTCATCTATAGGTCATTGATGTGACTATTTTGGACTTGGTAATCCTTTGTATTATGGTTCAAGTTAGCTGTGTTGTTGTGCATCTATCCATTTCCACTTGTTTATTGATTGGCCAATGCTTTATTATAGAAAGATCAATGTTGAATGATGAAACATAGTCACGACGGTCTTCATAAACACAGTAAATTACTGATTTGATGACATGTGATTTGCTGACCATTATTGATTCTTTCGACTTGCAAAATTGTTATATTAGAGTCATTTAAGATTAATGCTGAATCACTTATATTCTTATAATGTGCTTAATCATATTACAAAAGTTTCTTTTGTAGAAGATTAGTGAAGCAAGATAGATAGAGGTCGGTCCCCAGGCACTTTATTAGTTTTGTAAAGGTCCGGCTGTTCATATGCGCATGTGCTGACTACATTTCAAAGTCAAGGACCGAGAAAACCTTGAATATCTTTATAAATCAATATTTAATTTTAGTGGATTGGAGGAATGAGACTTCAACTGGGACAGAAACTTAGCTTTGGCTAGATAAACCATTATTAAAATAGATTTAAATACAGATACTGGAATCATATGACAAAATATTGGAATCTAGCTTCGGAATCGGAAGAGTTGTCTGGAACCAGAATGTGTCTATTGAAATCCTACGAAATTTGTTTCACAAGAATTATAAACTTCTAATTTTTGGTAAGGTTTAGCTCAGACGTCCTGGATCAATCAATTATCTTCTGAATCTGCTCCAGCCTTACGGAATCTACAATTCCAGGATTCTTACTTTCGTTGGACCCTATCTGTGACCAGACCTCTAACAACAGGGTTATGAAATACTCTACCAATTTAGATGGGTATCATTTTTATTTGTATGTCTTTTGTTTTACTTAGTCACGCCGTATGAAAAGATCAGGAACTGAAGGCAAAGTCTGCGTTGTTGTTGGTACCATCACTGATGATGTTCGTATGTTGACTCTACCCAAGCTCAAGGTATACTACGAAATGTATATGAATTTGAATGTTTATTTAATCTAGCCTTTACATTTTCCCTGAATGATAACAACTATACACATTTATAATTATAAGAAAGTTTAGAATTTGGCAGTGTTGAAACTTTCAATATTATAATTTCAGTATCCAAACTTTTTATTATTCAAATATCAAATACCGGTCGACATCGAAATTATTTGTTTACTAATTGTTGCCCGTTTAAAGTGTACATGTCGCCTTTGGGGATAAAATGGATTTGGATAGAACTTTTTTTCCTATCCATGCATGTGTTTGTCACAGCTGAATATTCGTTTTCCATGTAGCAATTAAAAGTAGGATTTTAACAAAAAATCGCGGTTAAACTCTCTTGTAGTAAATCATATTGTTCCTTTTTTGGTTATGAAAAGTCAAGTGGGACACAAGAATATCCAAAATACCATGTCCGTGGTCAATTTTGATAAGGAAGGAGACCTGTTATGCAAAAACGCAACATGGAGATCACTGACATATACGGATAGAAGAAGAAGTTTGTCCAAATCTGTTGTGTCCCTAAGAGCTATGTACGGGTATACACTTCAATGCATTTGAAACTTCTAGTGAGATTCAGAAGAAAGCAACACACAAGTTCAGAAAAAGAATAGGATCATTTTAGTTGAATTGGAATCAAAGTCCTATAATATTTAAGTACTGATTGATCAATACTGAAAGAAGGATAATCTTGTATGATGAAACATAATCACGACGGTCTTCATATATGCAGTAAATTGCTGATTTGATGACATGTGATTTGCTGACCAAGATTGTCTATATTATAAATATATATTTTTTCGCTGCTGAGGCATCATTCGTTACAGTTTACACTGCCTTTTTGATAAATCCAACTCGTGTCTTTATCGGTGCTTTGTTTATTTTAGATTTGTGCCTTGAGATTTACAGAGGGAGCCCGTGCTCGCATTTTGAAAGCTGGTGGCGAAGTGCTGACTTTTGATCAGCTTGCTTTGAAAGCCCCAACTGGAAAGAACACCGTTCTTATCCAAGGTATGTATAGTCAGAGCCATCTATTAACAAGAGTTAGGGCACCCTTTCATGTGCTGCTCTCGGTTCTCATTGGACAGACAGATGATTTTATGGATGTCATTTTCGTTCCGTCAAACCCAGGCTCGCGAAATTTGAACAAAGCGTGGGAAAATAATGTCAGGAATTCACAAAAACTTTTGCTCAAAAGCTAATCCTCATTTTCAATGGAACAAAAATCAAAAATAGCAATTTCTGAGCCCCCAAAGTTGCATGTTCCGACTGTTATTAATATATGGCTATGTGTATAGTTGAGTCTCTGATTATTTAATTTGACTTTATGATAATACAGAAAAAGTCAACTGAAATTACATAGTAACTATGTACTTGATTGCTGTATGTTCATACAGATAGAAAGCAAAAGTAGAATAACTGAAATGACATGGTCTGAAAAAGCCTGGCAACTATGTACTTAAAGGAGCAAAATTGACCGGCAGGCGCTACGCACTTAGGATCAAGTGCATGCTTATTGTTTACAACACAATGTTCATTGTTGAGATGAATTTTATTACAAATTAGGCCTGCGTATAACAATAGTTTCAAAGCGAGTTCAACTTCAGCTCGCAGCGGTCGCCGGTCAATTTTGCCTCTTTAATTACTGTATCGTAATGCTTTGACAAGGATCAACTTTGAATGATGAAACATAATCACGACGGTCTTCTTAAATGCAATAAATTATTGATTTGATGACATGTGATTTGCTGACTAAGATTGTCCTTCCCAACTTGAGCATTACGTAGTCTGACAAGCAGCTCAATTTAAGTGAAATGCTACAATATACTGTGACTATGAGTATTTTGTTGCATAGATTTCAATTGCACCAAATATTCAATTGCTGCTGCTGTTGAGTCATTTTGGTGATATTTTATATCGGTAAATATGTATATCATTTGTTTATAGGCCAAAGAAATGCCAGAATATCTTGCAGGCATTTTGGACTAGCCAGTGGTGTGCCTCACAGCCACACTAGGTAAGCAAATTACAAATTCCTTTAGTTGTATATTTATTTTGCAGCATAAGAATTTAATTGATTTTTCTGTACAGTGTTATGCTTAAATTGGTTAATGTGCAATTCGTTTCCGTACCCTTTGTTTTAACCGAACAACCCGTTGATGATAACTTTTTGGGCGTGCCAAAGTTACCAGTAATCATTACTTTTTGAGTAACAGGAAGTAGTTGCATTTGAAGTGAAATAACTTATAATGGTGACTTATGGCATATTTAGATAGTAACTAGTCATTTCTGAACTGTTCATGAACCCTTTGTGACTGTTCATGAACCAACAAAAAATGTTCATGAACTGTGCATGAACTGTTGATAAATTTCATGAACTGTTCATGAACTCATGGATTTTTTTAGCAGGAGTGGCTGCCTTTCTTAAAAAGTAATTTTTTGTGATAGCCACACCTTTTCTAGGTGAATTTCAGAAATTTGCATGTCAATTTCAGACAGGTGACTACTTTACAGGCAACTCTGATTGGGAGCACAGTGAAATTAACAGGAGAGATTAATGAAACTTCTCCTATATTAGGCATTCAGGTTTTATAATAATGCCTTATCAGTCTGCCATCAGCTAATTTCACTGTGCTTCCTCTATTCGCATCAAGCTAAACACTCCAAAATAAACACAGGATCAATTTTAAATGATGAAACATGATCACGACGGTCTTCTTAAATGCAATAAATTATTGATTTGATGACATGTGATTTGCTGACCAAGATTATCCTTCCCATCTTTGGCATTACAAAATCTGATTAGTAGCTTCGTAGCAATAAATGGGTTATAATTAATTTTTAATTTTTTTCTCTGTAGGCCCCTTGTCCGCACCAAAGGACGTAAATTTGAAAAGGCTCGTGGCCGAAGAAAGAGTCGTGGTTTCAAGGCATAAATGTAATGAATTTATGTGGTGCTTAAGAAGAGATAATGAATCATACCTCTTTAAAAACTTTATTTTGTCATCTCTGTCTCTTAAGCAACTAATTAGTGTTTCCTGGAATACAGCAAAAGTCTAGCCTGAGTGAGGACTAAGACTTTCCTTAAAGATGGGTTCTAGTCTGCACGGACGCTACAGAAGTCCAACGAACTCAGAAGCCCCATCTTCAAGAGGGTACTGTTACAAACGTAGTATTTCTGTGTATTTCACCATATGGAATTTACACATTTATGCTGCATGATATCTGTTTGTTTTTCCTCAACGTTTTGTGTGACTATTATGTTGCTTTCGACATTTTTGGTAATGTCGGGATAGCAGCCAGTTCGACACTGAATCTTCTAGAGAATTATTATTTTTCCTGAAGCCTGTCACCTTGAAATGTGACATTTTCTGTGGCATTTGTCTTATATTCCTAAGGGAAAACCGGGGGAGCGTAATATCTGCAGGTTAAAAAATGAAATACTTTGTTGTTGATTTATTAAACGCAGTGCATGTGTTACTTGAATTCTATTTGCATGGTTCACTGAAGAATAAATAATTGGATGAATACAATTTTTGTGACATGGGTACCGAAATTGGAAGTTATGACGGGCTGCCAGATTATTGTTCACGAATCTTCTATTCCTCAGTTCGGCGTTGTTGTTGTTGTTCCATACAATATGTTTGCATTGTTCCACCGATGCTTTTGCTAAAAGCCACAAGAACCGTAATAAATATAAAAAATGCTGTTACCATAACAGAAATAGCAAACGAAAACACCATTCCAAGTGATAATAACATCGTCGCTATAGATAAACCAATAATCTCCAAAAGGCAAAAACCAGTTAATGTACAGCAAGTTAAACCAACCGCAAAAGCTATAAATAGCAGTAAAGGACCAAAACTGAAGACAGCAAATAAAAGCAACAAATCTCCAAAAACAGGGTATGAGCTCAAAAATGCAAGACTGCTTTTCACTATGTCTTGTTTGCCAATACAAGGCAGATAAAATTCTAATTTAGTGCCCAATAAAGGGAGTATGCTATCCGAGATACCCATTAATAACGGCAGGTTGTAGTATGCGATGCGATAACTTCGACACCTCGACCTTAGAGCTTGAACCGCTTGTAAAAAGAGCGGGAAACTAGTCCTTTATCGTAGTAAAAGGATGTTATTGCTGTTATAAATAAGGCGTGTCTTATGAATCGGGCAGACGAGGTGGCCGAGTGGTTAAGGCGATGGACTGCTAATCCATTGGGCTATGCCCGCGTGGGTTCGAATCCCATCCTCGTCGTTGTTTTTAACATAATTTTCTTAAAATTTACACTGTATTATCGTTTCTAGAATATACAAAAGGCTCATTACTTGCATTTCTTACGCTAATTTGTGTTTAAAGTTTCCGAAATAAGCAACCTGACGATATAAACGAGCTTGAATCATAGCATAATCATGCCGAATTGTATTTTGCCAAGTTACATGACAGCATAGGGGTCCGACAATAGACGATGAGAAATGTTTCTAAATTTGACTATGGCTGGGTTACAGTATTTGTATCTAATACTGAACTGCATAGTGATTAATTATGACTGGAAAGTTGCACTATTGCCAGCTGTTTCAGCTTCCATGACAATTTAATTTATTTACCGTCTTTAATAATAATGTGCCGTCACTATGACGGCTATTATTGAATTGAAATAAAATTGTGGATGGCTCTGAATATAGTTGAATATAGTGCTGGTCAATGAATTGTGTTTACATGCGAAGTTGTGAATGATTATAATAAAAGTTTTTTATCGTATAATATATGCTTTATATGGCATATGCGACACGAATATATTTTAACGCCGTTTTGGCAAGTTATCAGCGAATAGAGGAATTCCTATTACTGATCTGATCTATGCCATATACCATGCAATGCGCTAAACTAATTAATCTTCTAATTTTTCTCTTCCTACTTGTTGGCTATTTATTTATTGGTGCTGCTATATTTATGAAATTAGAAAATGATAATATGAAAAGAGTAGAGAATGAAAATACAAATACTACAGCCATAATTACAAATGTTCAGCGTAGCATAGAACTTGAGTTGAATATGTCAATTTCAAATAATACTTTTAAAAAAATTCTTGAACATTTGGAAAATTACGGATGTGTTCAGAATCAATCAAAAGAGAAGAAATGGGATCTATTGATCGGATTTGAGTTTACATGGAGCGTTGTAACCACAATTGGTAGGTTCAAATCAATCATTCTTGAAATTGTGATATTATTTTGAATTTTTGATTTCTTCAAAATACTTCATTTCAATTTTCAACGCAATAAAACTTTAATCCTGTAGATCTTCCAATTCATTCCACTTTGCAAACATTGCTTTTCTTTAGTAGCACCGATGGAAATTTCTGTTGGGAATAAGCATTTATTTCAATTCAGTATATATAGCTGGCGAAAGCCGACAGAGTCATTCTGTGCCGCTTGTAAAAAAATGTAGGTTATACGTACATTTGTATCAAACAGAGGTAGAAAAATTATTAAATAACATTTTAATTAAGTGCATATTGAAACATGGACAATAAATGTGCATAACATTAAGAAAATAATTTCATTAATTTACAGTTCAGATCAATGTAGGTTATACGTACATTTGTATCAATAATCAGAGGTAGACCGGGGAGATAGAAAAATTATCAAATAACATTTTAATTAAGTGCATATTGAAACATGGACAATGTGCATAACATTTAAGAAAATAATTTCATAATTATAGCTCAGATCAGGTGTCTGTTTATTTAGTAAAATCTTAGATTTTGTTTAGCAGGCTTATAATAAATATTTATACCTAAGGCTTACAATAAGCAAATTATGAATAACTGAACTTATGTAGGCAATTAATTAATTTAACAATTTTACTTTTGTCGGACTCCGTGTTTATATATTCTAGGTTATGGCAGATGGGTCCCGCGTTCCGATAATGGAAAGATTGTTTTTATATTTTATGCTACATTTGGAATACCCCTTTGTCTGTATGCGATATCACTAGCAGGTGACTTATTCAAATCAAGCGTCGCTGATATAATTGATTCAATACAGCTGTGTTCAATTGGTAAAAAGACGGGTAAAAAGATGACTGAAAAACAAAAAAGAAGAATAGTTTCCATAGTGTTATTATTCATTGTCATAATGATTACATGTAGTGCTGCTTATGTAGTTACAACCCGCCATTCAATAAGTTATTTGGATGCTACCTATTTCGCTGTGGCAAGTTTTTTGACAATAGGTTTTGGTGATATTTCACCTACGTTTTCGGAATCAAATTCATCGATTTTGCAAGTGATTACGATATTTCTATCTGTTTTTGTTGGATTGACATTAGTTGCAGCTGTAATTCAATCATTGATAGATTGTATGCGTGAAAGATCGTTGACTGATGTCTTATTGAAAATTCAAAAAACGGACCAAAAGCATAATGACGAAAACACACCAGTTGATGATAAATACGTGAAAATGACGAGAACTGAAAAGAAAGCGCCGCTACATAACACTATTAATTCTGAATATTTATCTATCTAAAAATGTTTTTTGAAGCAAAATTTCAAATTACAATAGCCAGTAAAAGTGAAATATCGCCCATTCCATCAGCGGTCTTGTATCCCATCGATATATGCTTGTCTATGATGTTGGTAATAAGAACCCGGGAATGAGGATTGTTATGGAATGAGGCTATAGTTCTCGATTGGGATATGACACTCTGCAAAATTTTGATACATCTAGCTAGGAGCCATAATTATTTCTAATTATTGAGCATCGATACTGCATAGATACAGCAAGTGTAAGTAGAATTACATAAATTAAAAACCATTATAGAAACACTTTGATATGATCAATGTATAGGTGAAAAATGCATATAGTGTATATAAAATATAGTGTAAACATATCGAAATCGTTGTAATTTTATACCATATATTATAGCCATTATAACATGCAAGAAGAGATTTCGTTTCTGTGCGGAATTACATCGAACAATCTACGGAGTGCCTGTGACATTGGAAAAACTGTCGATAGTTATTAGTTTAACATAGTTGTAAGATATGAATGATCTCAATACAATAAATAACCCGAATAGATATATCCTGTTATGATATGATATGATATATTTTGTCGTTTTGACTGGCAAATAAAGGACACTTTACGCTATAGAAGGTGTCACTTACATACAGCCTTAATATTAATTAAGAACTAGATTAAATAAAGGTTATTAATTAAAACATAAATATGACCCTATTGTGCATAAATACATATGACATACAGTATCATGTTAATAACTGTTAATGTAAAGATATGTATCTATATATTAGCTATATATAAAACTATAAGACTGATTTTTTTTATCCCATATAAACACTTTACAAAATGCTGACAAATTAAATGATCGTAGCTTCTCCTTGAATTGAGCAATAGTTTTTGATGCCACAATATCATCCGTCAGATTGTTCCACCGATATTGTAAGTATGACCACGCATGGAGTACTTGTTAATATCATATTTGAAGCTTAAGTTATCTATTGATAAATCTATAAGGTTATGCGTGATTTAAATACAGTGCAGAGATCAAAAAATACGCTCCTGCACTCTAAACTGTCTAGATTTAGTAAACAACTCAAACGATTCTTGTATTCTGTATATGGACGATTGAGTAATCGGAATAATCTTGTAAAATATCGTTGGGCAGATTCTAACTTTTTAATATCCTTCACGAGGCATGGATTCCATACTGGCGACGAAGATTCGAATAAAGAACGGACATAAACTGTGTAAGCTCTAACCAATAATTCTACGTTGGATGAAGAGAAGCACTGTTAGAAATAAGGTGTGTTCTCCCGTATGCCTTTGTAGCTAAAATAGAGCAATGATTGGATGGTTTCATATCAGATGTGATGATAATACCAAGATCACGACCATTATTTACATTGACGAGGGTATGACCAGATATAGAATAATCAGACTCAGGAAAATTTAAATTGCCAGTTGATAAAACAGAACACTTGCCATATGCAATACGCAATTGCCATGTGTCTGCCCACTCTGAAAGATTACATAATGTTTGAGATAGATCATTCGCATGATCTTCATTAGATTTGCGATTACAAGAAAACTTTGCATCGTCAGCAAAGAGCTTAACAGTAGTGTTTTCTTCAAGACAAGTCATAATATCATAATATATAGAATGAATAATAGTGGTCCTAAGACTGAACCTTGTGGTACTCCACTAATTACAGGTTCAGATAGGGAATAAAAATTATGAATGATTTCCACACAATTTTGACGATATATAGTGTGCATTATAATTTATTGTTCGCATGTAAATACTTTAGCTGGCTTTTAAAGTTTTGAAGATTTAAACTAAAAGATGAAATGAAACAAATATTGGCAGGGTGCAGAAGAAGTTTCCAGTCCCCGGGGATAATTTAAAATGAAAATGTACCGGGAGGACTTGCGAGCCCTATAAATTGGTCGAGCCTTGGAGTAATTTCCGAGCTGTTGATACAAGCTTGGATAGATTTAGTGTTGCAGTTCTCTAAATTAGGTCAGATGTATTACTTGCACAGCAGATGCGCAAGTTTTTCAGTCATAAATAATCGATATTTTCTCAGTTGGTGAAAAGCCGGGTTTGCGTTACAGAAGCACATATACGCAAATGGCCAGACGCAGTCGAGGTGTAGATATAATGCATATAAAATGGACATAGAAATGAATGAGAAGATTAGAAGTACGCTACATGATGTCTAAATTTTTGATATGTTATTATGATTAAATTATCGAAAACGAAAATAATTTTTAGTCTGCCATCCGAGCGTAGTGATCTCTGTACCGGTTATAGACATTAGAAACGTAACATACCAAATAGTATAACCTTGTATGTCAGGGCTGTTCTAGCCGCAAATTATTACTCGGCTACGGACGTGGGGTAAAATGTGACTTCTATACTTAAAAGCTATTACTCTATATATAAGCTTAAGGCTTCCTTCTGTGAATAGTGTTCTGGACGGATCCAAGTTATTAAATTTTCACTTTCCGGATTGCACCGCTCATCGGACGGTTTATTCAAATTTGCAAGGCCATAAGATGGGTAATCAGGGAAATTACTCCAAGGCTCGACCAATTTATAAGGCCCGCAAGTCCTCCCGGTACATTTTCATTTTAAATTATCCACGGGGATGGAAACTTCTTCTGCACCCTGCCAATATTTGTTTCATTTCATCTTTTAGTATAAATCTTCAAAACTTTAAAAGCCAGCTACAGTATTTACATGCGAACAATATATTATAATGCATACTATATATCGTCAAAATTGTGTGGAAATCATTCATAATTTAAACTTCTACCGATGAAAGCATGTTCATATTTTACAGCCACGACTTATTTAATTCCAGAACTCTTTTATTTAATGAAATTCAGTTTTGTCTGATTAAAAAATTGCAATTATATTGCATCTATGAAATAACACAGACATCAGACGCTTTGTTCAAATTTTTCATTTTCTAACTCAACATCCGTCAATTTTTTCGTTTAAAACCTGATTGTTTTATATTAAAAGCAGACGGTTAAAAACTGGTGCTTTATTATTCATATTAAAAGTAGTAGCATCAGGGAGTGACTAATGCTAATCAAAACAAAATTTTTTTAAATGAAGAACATTTTTTTCGCTTTCGTGTTTCATGACAACAGACACCTTCAGAATAAGTAAAAAGTCAAAAATGTTGCGTCAAGGTATTCGACAGCTTGGACATTTTCTACAAAGCTATATTGCATTAATAGCATATATATTATGTTGTGCTGCATTATTATTATATATTGAGAATAATAATATGAATGAAAAACAAACAAATTATATGAACAAAATGGAATTATCAAGACAACAAATTGATGTGTTAAGACGTGATGCAGAAAGTCGTTTAAAGGTCTTTATTAATGTTTCTATATTTGATCAATTTATAAACGATGCAAGAAATATATTTATACCAAGTGAACCAAATTTTTGGTCCTTTAAAGATAGTGTGTTCTTTGTGTGGTCCTTGGTGACAACAGTTGGTAAGTAAATAATAATTGCAACCTTTATATCATATACAGTACTTAATTCGGTATCACGCACAAGCTAAAATTTGTTTTATTTTAACATGTTTTAATCAAGATAATATGGCTTATATGCCTTGTATGCTAATATAGTAGGATAGATGTCTTGGTTGTATTTATCAACTTTATCAAATTCAAAACTCATTTCCAAATACAGAACATAACTATACTTGCAAGCGTATTATATACGAACAGATGAAGATTGTTTTGTAATCCACGGCCAAAATTTTTCTCTCAATTAATCGCGAAATCCGATATGAATAATCAATGTGGGTTGGTACAACACTGTGAAGTATAAATTTTTTAAATAACACGATGAAAGAGTAATAGGAAATCATAGAGTGCTCGATGCGGATATGCAGAGTAGTACAGAAATAAAGTCAAAGACTATAGACGCTGCCTCCGTTACTCAGAGTTTCGCGCGATAGCGCTCATCAGACAAATAAAATGATAAATGATATGAATAAAACCGTCTGAAAAGCGCTATCGCGCGAAACTCTGAGTAGCGGAGACAACGTCTAGTCTTTATTTCTATATACATATAATATATACTGTTGTAACCAGCATAAAAACATGGTTTACTTGGGCAAAAATACATGGTTTACATGGATACTCCTGTATAGTTAGAAAAATGCCACACCCTATCATACAAACATCGTTGCTCTATTCAGTGCCCGGGGAGGTAACTTCCATTGCGCTTCGACGGGGTCGCTCAAATGGAACTTTGGCAGAATGACCATAAAAATTTTTCCACTTCATGAAAAAGATACCCCAAATTTTTTTTATGAATGGCAGATTTAGCTAAAACAAATGAAAAAAAAAAATTTCATAGGCAACATTTGTTTTCATGCACCATGAAAAAATTGCAAAAGCGTCAAAAGGATACCTCATGACTAAGCATACCCTAGAATTTTTTTCTAGATTTTGTAAAAGGTACCCTTTAATATTTGAAGGTCCCGTATACCAAAAGTATGGAAGTTACCTCCCCCCGGGCCTATCATACAAACATCGTTGCTCTATTCAGTGCCTTTTCTTCATCATCATCAACGAACAATGATATTACAATTTATCTTACAAAATCGAATATTTATCCTAAAATATATTTTCGGATTCAATCTCTTTTTTTAGGACGAGATCATCCTGACCCACCATCGACATTCCATGGCAAATTAATCATTTTGTTCACATCAATAACGGGTATACCTCTATTTGGAATTGCGGTTTATAAATTATCAAATCTATTAATATTTATGGCATTGGATATGCTAACGGTAATCGAAAGAGGATGCCTAAGACGAAAATTGATATTACGTGGCAAAATCAAATTAATTACAATTATTACTTTATCTATGTTAATGATAACAATTATAACTGTGTATAAATTAGCATTAACACCATCAATGAGTCTTTTTGATGCAATATTTGAAGTATTTTTACATTGGACTACTATTGGTGTAATTGGAAAATCCGCATCTATCGAAGAACATTTAATCAAAGATCATAGTCTTGTTGATCAATTAATTCTGGGTTTAACTATTTATATAGTTATATCACACGTGGTTTGTATTCCAAGAATTTGTATGCTTGCTTCAGATAATAAAAAGAAAAAGGTTTTAGCATCATCTGCTGCAGATGGAGGGATGAATGGTAAACATTGTAAAAAGCGCTCAAAACATGTTTATAATGTTGCTGCTACGGCTGAGACAAGGAATCCTAATATTACATGTAGACCTGTTAACGATAACAATGGAACTACAATTCACTAAATTATATCACATGAGATGTCATGTAGAGATCTTATAGAGTATTTTAGATGCGCAAGTGTTTGAAGTACAAAGTTAATCAGCGTGTAGTATTTGCATGTTTTTAATGCTCGTAAACTCGTACAATTCTGGTACCGACGGATGGGTCATAATTACAATTATAGAACGCACTTGTAGTGAACGATATCGGTTATTGAGAACCGATATCTCGAATACAAAGTTAGACAACATGCGATATTTGTATGTTTTGAACGCTCTAAACTCGTATGAAGATAGAACCGACGATTCGTACAAAGATGGAGTCGACGGATCATATATAGAAAGCATTTTGTAGTGAACGATATCGGCTATCATGAACCGATATTTCTTATTTGCAACACTTGATATACAGAACAATTTTTTATAATTTAGATGCTGACATCATCCCAAAAGCAATGTTTGCTTGCTTTTCGGAAGACGCAGGCTATATATACTTTCGCAATATTGTAATTTTCATGTAGATCTTGGCATAGCTTCGCATCATAAACAAATATAATGGACTAGACCGAGCGAAAGTTAAACATACATGTATAATATTTGTTATTATTATCGGCCTTTGGAAAATGTTTTCAGATTAAAATTTTTAGAATAGACTTTTCAATATTTTATTGATCGAAGCATATAGATATAGAATAATTACAATACTGAATTCAATAAAGATTGCCATGTATTGTGTTGTCCCTTGTGTGTTGAGGGTGTCAGGGGTTTGATCAAGGGGAATATAACTCCCTGGAAGGAGCCGAAAATTACGTTATTTACACTACAGTGTAACGCGCTTATGTGCAATTCGGATAAGTGAAATTCCCGCTTATCTGCAACCTGGCTTTGAAACCCGTTAAACAATTTCCTGGTCAACTCCTTGGTAAACAATTTCGGATAACTGAAAATTCGGATAAATGCAATGAAAACCGTTGGCAATTTTGACTTGCACATAAGCGGGTAACACTGTATCGTACAGGATTTAGTAGTGCTTATAAAGCAAATCAATGATACATCACGTATTCCAAAATCATTCCCTCAAGTTATATCTTTTTAAATAAGAATACATTCGAAGTACAGAAATCTACATTGAAATTGTACAATGAAAGTTTTACAACATAGGATTTAATTAAACACCTTCTCAAAAATTGGCAAATTTTTTGATCTATTCGATCCATCATATATAGCCACAATTATTCGTTTAAAACATTTATTGTAAGGTTCTGTGTTCAGACAATCATTTATTAAATTAGCAATATCGTTTGTGTCATTTCCAAAAGCACCACACCCCCATGCGCCTAACACAATCACTGAATGATTTTTTAGTCGAAATAATTCTAATAATTTAAACATTCTTCGTTTCATTATTATTTCAATTTCTTTCTTGATTATTTCTTTTGATTTTTCACCTGTTCTTTTCCTATAGACGCTTGCATTAACAGCAGGGATAGTTATAAAAGAAGCAAAAACAGGACTATGCATTAATTCACCATTTTCTGAACGAAAGACAGGGACTTTGGGTGAATAAATTATACCATCTGTATAAACACCTAAATTTGGTTTTATTCTTCGATTGTCTTCGTAATACTTTATACCATTGTCAATAAGGCATGAATATAAACCGCTAGCACGGCATAAAGACTCTTCTTGTGCTTTTGAACCGCCTAAAAATCCACCGCCGGGGTTTTTACCAGAGGCAAAATTTAAAACAGCAATATTTTCTTCACCTTCTGATATAAGTTGTCTTACAGCATCTAGAGATGTCAGGTTAATAACTTCACATGATGGATTTTCATAAATTGTGTTTTTATTTCTTTCTGATAGTAATGTTTCTAATGATTCTGTCTGGGGAATATATAATGTTTCTTTCTGTGAGTACGCCAATTCTGATGAAATATCAATAAGATCACCATTCAAGTTTTGATAAGACTTATCTTCAATTATTTTCAATGTTTCTTCTGCTAATCCACGACAGTAATTTCTTGTTAAAAGGGCCATATTCTTCAAATGTTGAAAAATAATATTTCAATAACTTCTAATCCTCTGCAGCAAAATTTTTTATAGATCGCAAAAATGAGAAGATTTACAGCTCGGTGGTGCAATCTTTGTTTTGTTATTGCAGAGCCGCTCCGCAATCACAATGATGTAATTCTGGCCGCAGAAGAAATCATTACGTCATCATCATGACTGCTTTCATTGGAGCATGCAATTGCAATGTTTTATTTTTAAAAATCCCTGAGAAAAGAAACAATAGATACAAGTGTTACCGGAGGGTAGCCTTGGATCCGCAAGGTTTCCTGTTACATTTTGATTGTGAATTTGAAGTTGGTTTGTTCAACTTTGGTTCGTTTTCAGAGCCGTATTTGCAAAAATTTACAGGACACTACATTCCAAATTTCTTTCTTTGGTTCTGATAAAAAAAGGTGAAAATAAACTGATTGGAGAAATTTTCTTATGGGATTTACTCTCTTTTCTGAAGTTCTACATGTCGGCCCTATGCGGTTCTTTAAAGGGGTTGATCTATGATGCATGCTAGCCATCAATAAATGTTTAATTATCCAAAACTATTCTGTATAGTCGCATATAATAAACTATAAATAATCGTACTTGAAACAGTATTTATTTACCTGATTCAAAATTTCATCGTTTATTACAGCAGAATTTTAATTTATAATGGGAATCGTATAGTTTAACATCACTTTCTATTTGTTTGAATTAATTTTGAGAATTAAAATAGTTGATCAACATAAGGGGCATTTGCTATATCTCCACTGACCGACATTGATGCTTTTACAGCCAACATACGCTTGGCAATCTGGAACGAAACATATATACATTAAACAATTATTCAACATGATGGTTTATTCAAACTCTGATTTTCTGTTATCAATTATGGGGGGACTCAAGAAACAATTTTATGGATAACTGGGGACATCTCAAAGCAAGCCCAAGTCCTTTGCGTTGATTCCTTACTGTGTTCGTATAATGTGACAAAACATCAATTAAAATGATCAATGATACTGCCAAGCAAATAAAAATAGATACAAATTATAATAGCACATCCAAAATATTTTATCTATCAAACGCCGTTCATGTGCCGTTCTCAGCTTCCGTTGGACAGATGCCAGTTACCTTATTTTGTTCCGTCAAACCCAGGGTCGCGAAATTTGAACAAAGCGCGGGAAAATAATATCATTAATTCGAAAACAAATTTTTTCGAAACCAAAACCTTGTTTTCAATGGAACGAAAATAGCGATTTTCGAGCCTCAAAACTTGTGTGTCCTAACTCTTATAAATAGATGGCTCTTGTTATGGTGACAAGAGGATGTTATTGTTATGTGACATCAGAATTGATAGCTTACATTAGTTACTTCTTCTTTTGTGACTTTGTCTACGTCAGACACAGCATTCAATGGTTTGACATAACTTCCATTCTTGAAGATAACCTGAGAACAAAAGTAAAACAATAATGAAACGATCGATTATTTTCAGGCTGATCTAAAACTAAGTTTTATTCCAATGACATGACTGTATAACATTACAGTGAAACCTGTATATAACGGCCAGCTGAGAGAGGTAGATAAATTGACCACTATAGACGGGTGGCCTTTATATACAGGTTTGATTCAATAGAAAATTCTATTTTAGAAATTGAAAAAGTGACCACTATAGACAGGTGGCCGCTATATAGAGGTGACCGTTATAACAGGTTTGACTGTATTTATTAATTTGAACCTGACTCGAGCAGGCAAATCTGTGTTGTTGTTGTTGTAGATTTTATTTTTATTCGCATATCATTATGAGCTATGCTTCTCGTTTCTACATTGTACGAATTATATTACTTAAATTTAATGAACTTAAATTAGAAAATAGGAATTACAATTAAAATAAATAAGATCAAACTAATAATAACAATGATAACTCAATGAAATATATATAATAAATAGATTAGTAATATCAAGGTACTTGTGTTGTCTTTTCTGTTTCAATAGTGCTCGATGCCATAAATGCAGAGCTGTTTAATAATTAATAAATAGATTATAAATAGTAGCTATATATTAACAGTAATGATATAACAGTATAGCCTAACTAATGTCAACAAACTAAAAACTAAATACAGCATGGTATTTGTCCTGCGATAACGGTCAATCTATAAAACAGCAAAATAGTACTTCGCAATGCCTTTTATTTCTGAAAATGTTGCAGTGCATCATTTCTTAGAAATTAAAAAAACCGCAAAACACAGTTGCAACCGCAAAACACCCTTTTGGTGCCACCCGAAGCAAATTACTGATTTATTTCAAGCAATCACCGGTAGTTATGTTGCATGTTACTCAAAAAGAAATAGTGTATTAGTAAAAAACGTATCAGTGTAGTGGTAAGGGCATCGGGCCTTGGCGGCCTGCAGGGTCTTGGGCCCAATCCCAGGCAGAAGCACTGATGGTTGGCATCGGGAAGAACATCTGGCTATCAAAACTCACACACACTCCAAAAACCACTAACCAACCACTCTGGTGAAAAAAGCTTTTAGCATACTTGATTGGCTCAAGTCCTGCTTACTTTTTCTGCCTTATTTTCATGATTTGAAAGCGGCAGTTTGATTTCACTTCCTAATCCATCTAGATCGGCATAACAAGGAAGTGAGACTTGAGCAAGTCTACTAGCTTAACCGGTTTGTGGTAAAATGATAAATAAACAAGAAAGTTATAAATTCTCAACACATGTTACAGAAACGGAACTGATCAAAAGAGATCAGGATGATTGATCGGTAGTAACTTTACCTGTTTGGCAATATCTTCGATTAAATCTTGCCTTGATTCGCTTGCCATCAAAATACTAGATTTAAATTGGTTCCTGAAAACACGTTGATAATTATAAATTAGTTAATAATTCAACAGAAGAGAACTTGACATTTCATGTATAGTGTTTTATCTAATAATAATAATAATAATAATAATATAATAATATTAATAGTGGGATTGTTCCACACCAGTTCTTGGTATAATGCTCAATGAAATTAATCAGAGCATTTATCTAGAATGAGAGTCAAAAATGAAACATGATAGTTGAAATAAATCGCCTGATGATCACCAGTTCTGGTGTAAAACTTAAAGTAGCAGAAATCTAAAATGTTTCTTTTTTGATTCTCATTCTGTAGGGTTTTATCTATCAGGCAACATGGCTTACATTTATATTACTGCCAACTAACACATATTGGCCAGGCAACTAATTGGTGAAAACAGCTGATCATAGTTTATCATGTATCCATAAGGCAAAACAAACAAACAAAACAGATTTCTATATACAGTGAAACCAGTATATAACAACCAGCTATGAAAGGTAGATAAATTGACTACTAGATGCAGGTGACCTTTATATACAGGGTTTATTCAATAGAAAATACGATTTTGGACATTGCAAGAGTGACCACTATAGACATGTGACCACTTTATAAAGGTGACAGTTATAATAGGTAATACTGTACGAGGTTTTTGCCATCATCATCATCAATCATAATCATTATTTATTTACGCAAACCTGGCGAGTTAGCACATTAATTAAATCTTTTATTGCTAAAATTGATTTTATCCTTCAAGCGTAAAGCCTGAGCTGTGATAAGTGGCTTGGTTTTAAGCTCACTTGTATAGTATTATAACAGCCTACAAAAGCAAACTTACTTAGCACGTTGAAATTCATCATCCTTCAAACCGGATTTGGCAATTTGACTAAATTGTCCAACGCAGCTTCTTAAAACCTGAAATTAAAAAAAAGATAAATAAACACTGAAATATGATGATGACTAAATAGTGTTCAATGATAAGGATAATAAATAGTAAAAAAAGACGAAACAGCCTTTCACAGTAAACATTGAACAACTCGAGCTTGAAAATTTTACATCAGGATTTGAATTAGTCAGGACGCTGCCAGGAATCCTGCTTACAAAATCGAGGGGAGTTATTTAAAACTGATACAAGTCTTCAAGCACTTACTAAGATTCGTTTTTGACTACTTGGACAGCGTAATTTTTCTTGTAGCCGATGTAGGGTCAATAAATATTTCACAAAAATTTCATGATTTTCAGCCATTTTCGAACACGGCGCGCTCCTTGTTCTTATCAATTTTGGGGGAGGATCACACCACAGCGAGGCTTAAGCAACAGGACAGACGCATTCTCTTGTTTTGTATCTTTCACTTCAATATCAATCTGACAACTCCAACTTTTGGTAAAAGTTTTTGATGAAATCCGTTGGTAAGGATACAGCGAATTATAATCACATGGCATAAAAACAGTACAAAGAATAATTGGAAGTAGAATTAGCTTGGAAACATCGCTTAATATTACCTATATTTTGTGTTATTTACTGAGATAATTTATCTTGATGATGATGATCTTGAATGAAGTCAGTACAAAGGTCAGAAGCCAGAACTGAAGGTGAGTCAAAATATTTAATGCCTATTCTCAAATATATACAAGTATTAATAATTTCTAATATCTTTGTAACCTACAAAACAAACATTATTAAACTGATCAGAAAGAAATATACCAATTACCATGACCATGTTCTTAGATTATTATTCAAGTATAATGAATATCAGATCAGGCTATTTATGTGTAGATTTATTCACTTTCATCATCTGAATCTGATCCATCTGATGAATCAACAAGAGGATCACCACAGTCTTCTGGCGGGGCATTTCCACAATTTTTACATTGACACAAATCAGTGCATTTCAAACCATATGAAAAACAAGGACAGTGATGTGTCTGACATTCCCTTTTTGTGCACGAGCAATAAACAAGCTCAAGGAGGGACTCTGGAGCTGGCTTTGCATCCATCCAATGAATTTTCAGACAATCACTTTCATCTAAACTCCATCCATGCCCATTTGGTTGAGGAATGTCTGGCTTTCTTTCTAGAGCATGTTTACTGATAGCTGCAGCGTATGTTGCTCGTTTGCAATGTTGGAGTAATTCATCACGTGTGGGGGGTAATTGTTGAGGGTCTGGTATTTTGGTTTTAGCTTGGCAAAATTTCTGGTACCTGGCTTCATTGATATTATCTAAATCACTAAATCCATATACCTCACACAGAAATTTCTCAATTTGGGGTAGATCAGTCTGGTCAAATATGAACTCTTTACCCATTTTTTGAAAGGTTTTCTGATGATCCTCATTTCCCATCATTATTTTGAACGGCTTTATTTTTCCCCTTTGGAAAAAGGCACTTGTATAATCACACCCAGTAAAGGAATGGAATCCCACTAAGGCTTCACATACTGCTTCTCCTAGCTTTTTTTGTATGCGGTTTATGTTTACCAATCTTGTCCGGGTTTTATTACTGATCTGAATAAAAAGTTCAATGTTGAGGTGTTTTTTGTAGTACAAAGCATTAATAACAATGTCTGTGTCAACAGTTACGATGCATGCAGTTTTAAAACCTAGTTCAATTGCATGTTGGCAATAAAAGAACAACTTTGTATCAGCTTCTTCTTGGCAGCACGATTTTTGTTCAACATTATATGCAACTTGACTGGTTTTGGCTGAGATATGATGGCACTCGTCTTCAACTGTAATAAATAATTCTCTGTCTTTGAAATATTGCATAAAACGAGTATTATCACTCCAGTCTTTGACTAAAAATCTAACAAGAGCAATTTTGTTCTCAGAGTCAGCTAAGAATTTATTAAATTGTTGAGGTCGCTTTTGTTCCCGGCGATCGATTTTCATTTTAATGCTGCCCTTAGATGCTCTCTTTGTCCTCTCAAATTCCTTTATTGAATTATCAAAGTATTGATCAGTAACAAAATAAATACAATTAGATTTGCATTTTGAAATTCTGCTGATCAATTGGTCAGAAATATCTCCAAATGTTTTCAAAAGGGGGGTATTAATCTGCTGCAAAAGGACCATACCGTCAAAGAGATAAGCACTGTCTTCTGTACTTCCATTGCCAAAACCTTCATCCTCAAGGACATGAAGAAGTTTTGATTTTGGTGTTTTCACTAATCCGCCATCGGGTAAAGCCAAAGACCAGGGTATAGGTCCCAAAGAAAACGAGAGTCATTGGTCATTAGAGTTCTCATGGAAATTGACGGCCTCTTTTGACCAATGATGATTAATTTGGCAAAAATATCTCGCTCAGCTGTAATCGTAACAGCCTTTCCTTTTAATTTACATAACGCTTTCACAGATGTATCTTTAAATGTCTTGAGATTGCATCGTTTAATTGCATTATAAAACGGGACAGTTGCGGTTTGAATTCGATCACGGATAAATTCAGTTGCTTTTTTCTCACCAATTGACTGTGCCTCCATTAAATCCTTTTTGATATCATCGTTTGCCACTATTCCGGATGCTATGTTGATTAAATCAGGGCTTTCATCAAAGAGGTTGCCCCATAGCTTTAAGATTCCATAGGCACGCTGAATGGCTTGGCTGTCAAACTCTATCCTTGATGGTCCTAGATCATTATGAGTTGGACCTGATTCTTTAGCATTAGCCATGTCATTTAACTTGTCGATACATTTTGAGGCACAACTGCTTGTTAGCACCCAGCGCTGTACCGTCCCAGCTGTTGTACTATAACCAATTATTCCACCTGAGCATTTTTGATCTTTGTTTATCGTTTGTTCAATGCATTGATCAGATGGTATACCATTAAATTTACCAATGCTTCGGTGAACAACAAATTCCCCAGCTCTGTAATTTGAAGAGAAATAATTATTTTATTATTGTTGATCACACCATTACTGTACATATAACAACACAACTTTACTATACACATAACAACATAAATTTCAAAAGTGAAATGGTTGGACTGTTAACTCACTTGAATGCTTGGTATGTTTCTGGATGTGATGCTGCAAGATCTTTCATTTCAGACCAATAATATGACAAGAAGCGGGAATAATTTTGTCTGTCATAACAAAACATCCAAGGCAGCATTCTCTCTGTTGTTTTTAAATGAAGCTCCCAATTGCCTTCTCGGAGTGAATGTACAAATGATAATAAAATTTCCATCATGGATAAGAATGATCCCCACAGAGCTGCTGTTGGCCCTGTTTCAGTCACAGACGATACAATACGATTGTGCTTGTTGATCAGATCAAAAACCTCCTCCTTATCTGCAACAGTGTTGAGGTAATTGAAATTATCATAATCTGGTTGTTTTAACATATCTTGAAATTCTTTCGACTCCTTAAACTTTTCCCACGATGAATTACCTTTTTGTTTGATCCAATCTTCAAAGGCATCAAGTTTTAAACGAGAGAGAGCATTATAAATATATTTGTAAATTCTCATTGCATGATTATAATGCTTCCCCTTTAAAATCTGCTCTACTGATCCTTGCCCTGCAAAAAATGCAAATGCCATGTCTCTAAATAGAATAGTCCAAGTTTAGATTGAATTTGATAAATAAAGGTTTTATATTATAATATTTACCTGCCAAATCGGCCTCTATGATGATATCACGTAAGCCAGCATCAGCAAACCGTTTTCCAATCACAGCCAGAAAGATGCATGCGGTGTGAAATCCGCCAAGACGTAAGGTAATAAATGATTTAAGATGTGCATACTTTGAATTGTTTAATATCTCAACTGCTTTGCTGTAGATTGCCATGTCAAGAACTACATCAGCTTCAGAAAGACCTAGTCGTTCAGCTTTTTGCTTGGATTGTTGGAGAAGTTCCAAAACTGTGTCCATCTTTGTTGGTGATTGGTCAATTGGGGGTAAATATGCAACTTCATTGACACTGCACAAATCCTTAGCGATTAATTTGTTAAACCCAGTCCAATTTGGGATAGTTTGCTTGGTATGCCATATTGCAGAATAATAATGTAGTAAGACCCACAGGAAATTACTCTTGTAGCGCAGTGTTTCTTCACTGGTCAAGGCGGTTGATGCGAAAGTAGCACTACCTATTTGTGTTGGTGCCTTTCGCTTTTTACCAATATATGTTGCCAAAGTTATTGGTAGTGCCTTGAATGATCGGCGCTTTCTGTTACCAAGCTGGCATAATGAAGTTGATGGGAGCATATCAGCATTATCTCTTGGGGTTAATGTTTTCTTTTGAACAACTATCCCGTTTGTGCAGTGGAGAGCTACCCCAGATAATGATTCAGGGTTAATGTCATTGTTATCCCATATAAAAGTTACAAATTTACCAGGTTGTAAAATGCTTGGAATAAAATCTTTCTGCGTTTGAGAATTTATTTGCTGCTCAGCAAGACTGGTTTCTAAAGCAGTGATTTCATCGTAGCTTACAGCATGCCCAAACCTGTTTAGCCAATAAACCATGTCCTTAGACCCTGTTTTCCTCTTAGCTCCTAACGTCAGTAGCACATGCTTCGAAGTGCGTACTTTCCCATTTCCTACACAGTAGATTATATCCTGAGCAATTGAAGAAATAATTCTTTTTTTCTTTGTAGATTCTCTACATCTAGTGCTCACAAGGTTTAGCAGGAAAAGCTGAAGCAGGCGTGGAGTGGCCGTTTCCTTGTTAACCAATTCAGCTTCTGTAGGTGGCCACACTGGGTAGGTAGGTTCGGCGTCATCTATCTCACTCCTCAGGATAGATGCAGCCTTTTTGAGGATGGTTTCGCTTGGCTCCTCTGATAGGCTGTTGTGCTTTTTTGCAGCTCTAAGGGTAACCTCTATCACTTGGCCAGTAGGAATCTCTTTACTGAAAATAAAGCAGCTACCTGTCCTAGGGCACCAAAATTCGATTTTTTCTTTGAACAATTCCGCAAGTTTACTTTTCAGGGTACGTACATCTACTTGCGTCTTAATCCGCTCAGGAGGGATGCTTAGCTCATACAACTTATAGATTTCAGTCATGTTGATCACTTTACCCTGGTTGATTACTTGTTCTTGAATATAATTTGTAAGGGATGAAATATCCAAGGAGGCCGGGATTGTTGTTTCTTCTGTGCATAACTTTACTTCTTGTCGCGTGTAATTGCGATGGCATGTTTTATGGTACCAAAATTCATGAACAAGAATTCCGTCAGTATCTCTTTGAATTACATCAGCTACCAGTTGAGGAATGTCATTTTTATTTAACGCTGCAGCTTTTAAAGTATCTGCAGCATGATTTACCTCACACTTTTGGAGAGGTTCATACCCACTACCGCTAACATTTGTCTTTTTTCTTCGACAAATACAGCATTCATAAGCTGCAAGAATTTCACCTGTCAAGTTGAATAAGATAAATTATAGTCAAGTCATTAAAGTTAAGCTGTCATATTGGTGATATGTTCGGGTATGCCTATAGGCTCTTGCATACCTGCGTTACTGAATAATTGTGAAATATTATATAACTTACCCGTTTTGTTTTTATCCCTGTAGGAAGTTCTAAGATCAGTTTCTTTACTATCATCAATTGGAGTAGTAATTGCTGATTGCCTCTTCTGGAGGATACCGAGAGATTTTGAATGCGTATAATTTGAATAACACTTGGTATGGAACCCGATGTCTGAAGTTGGGAGACAACCATTATCCAATGTCAATGCAAGTTCCAAAACTCTGTTATCGTGTCTTACATTCCTATGCATAAAATTTGTATTTATTTTAATAAAAGTTATGATATTTGATGTTTTTTATTGTGTTGTGTGGTTGATTACTACTGCTCATCAGATCAATAGACAATAGATATAGTTAGTTAACCTACCCTGCTTGATGAACTTTGTTCCAAGAAATCAAAGTAAACGGCTTGATGCCTGAATTGTCTTTAAAGTGTCGGATTTCTTACGTTTCTTCTTCGTTGGAGTCAAAGTTAACTTTAAATGAGACATCTGTTCAGATATTTGAAATATGTTCTACATTTCTAAAAGACGTTCTTTCAAGTTAACATACTTGGCTTGATCAAATACCAGTAAGTATATGTTTGCAATACAAAAATAGAACTTTCTTGCGAAACATGAGCTGCCATTTTATCTATTGTATCTAACGTAACCATGGTGACTACAGGGTGTGAGTGTAGTGATCAATAAAGCGGGTAAAACCGAATATGTTTTTTCGGATGTAGTTATAAGTTATGCATAGGTATTTTAGATGTCTGCACTATATCTTTCTAGAGTATTTTAAATTTAATAAGTATGATTAGAGAGGTAAAATGTTGCTTCAAAGTTACTTTTGCTATCCACTACTCCCCCTGACCACACAACTCATGAAAACACGTCCTCGTTTGCAAGATCGCTTCCTCCGATGATAATGGCATTTTCGAAAGTTTTGGGAAGGATTTTATTACAGCGAAAATCAACGAAATTACAACATTCACAAGAAAATTAGAGATGTCCAAGTCATTGAAATATCTTTATTGATATGAATACTACTTATATTCGATAAATTTAAAAGTCCCGGAAGTTTTGTAAGGAGACATGCAAAATCTGCCTGGCAGCGTCCTGACTAAATACTGAGATTTGAAGAAACAAAGTACGTAAAGCACTATCTGAGTCCGAGTTGATGTATTCTAGTTGGTTGACCATTGACCAACCATAAATATGTCCTATTCATCAGATTGAGTATGATGAGATTTGACTAGCATTGATTG
Organism: Haliclystus octoradiatus; assembly: GCA_916610825.1. Lineage (NCBI taxonomy): Eukaryota > Metazoa > Cnidaria > Staurozoa > Stauromedusae > Haliclystidae > Haliclystus > Haliclystus octoradiatus. Next base: position 23,528,717 of record OU744449.1, on the reverse strand, counting down.
ATTAATGCTGCAGCCTACCACTGTAATCAGTTTTGTTTGTACACTGTACTCAATAGACTGCTGATTCCATTGCCAAACTTCATGGAAAACACATTGCGACCATGGGGATCCATAACGGCTGACACAAAGTACCAAAATAGAGGCCTGAAAACCGCGAAATTTCAAGCCATTTTTTGAGCAATTTTTGTTTCTAAATGAAACAGGATTTTTTTTTATAAAAGAGTTATTTATGACTACCAATTTCAAGTTGCAACATACATGAGTTGAAATTTCTATTTTTTTTTAAATTTTTATATTTCCTTGTCTCTCGGTGTGATTTTAAATTATTCATAAATGTTTGAAAATAATTGTGATCCTATGAACAAATCTCGTTTCGCTGGCAGGAAAATCCTATTTTAACTATCTTTCTATGACAGTGAGAACATATTGTTTAGAGTTTAGATTACAAAAGAGTTTATAGGAGAGACCAAATAATTTTGAAAATGTTATTGAGGAGAGCGCTAAACTAAGCCCTTTGCGTCAGCCATCTTTGTTCCCCATGTTGCACATTTTCGTTAACAGTCTATGCAAGTCTATGACTGTACTATAGTATTACGTCAGTTTTAGTAATAATAATAATAATAATAATAATAATAATAATAATAATAATAATAATAATAGTAATAATAATAATAATAATAATAATAATAATAATAATAATAATAATAATAATAATAATAATAATAATAATAATAATAATAATAATAATAATAATAATAATAATAATAATAATAATAATAATAATAATAATAAAAATAGCTCCGCTACGCTCAGACTCATGGTGAATAATATAATAATCAATTAAGCCAATCAATCAATCAAATAATCAATCAGATAATCAATCAAATTCAATAGAATTTCAAATCAATCAAATCATTATGCAAAGAAAAATAAAATAAAATCAAATTCAAAATAGTAAATCAATCCAATCGAATGATATAAAAATCAACTTCAATCAAATAAAATAAATTATAACAATATCCAAATAATATAATAATATAAAGAAAAATATATCCAAATAATAAATCAAAGAAAAAAGAAAAAAAGAAAAAAAAGTTAAGGCAGACCGATGGCATTGAACCCCTGACCCCACGCCACATGCAAACGCTTAACCACTAAACCACACCACGATGTAATAAATGAAGTGATTTTCACTACTTATAATACAGGTGTGAGTTGTAAATGACGTGCGAAATTGTCTCTTCTTAAGCTGATGTCGCAGCAGAATTAAAACATTTTAATAAACCAAATAAAACCATGACGACTGGCTTAGCAGTTTGATGTAAAAAATAACTTCAGAAAACAATACAAACACTAAATATATAATACTGTCTTGTCTAAGCCCCCAAACAAATGATGAATTGTCGGTTTAAAAGTTCTCATGGTCAAAACACAACAACAATTATCTTCGAAGTTTCACTTCAAATAGTGATGTTACAGAATGATTAAAACCTTTCATTAACCCTTTCAAATGACGAGAAGAAGAAACAATCATGTGTTCTACCAATGAAGAGATAATCACGATGTAAACTAATCCAGGAGTATTAGAAAACATTTCATTTAATAATGCAATTGTAATCTCGCTAAGCTGCGAGTCGGCCATCATGGCGGGCAATGGAAAAAAATTTCTGTCAAAAAAATTTGGCTAAAAATTTTGAATAATCACACAGCATGCCCATTGTATTTTTAACAATAAAATGGTGTTTCTTGCGCAATCGTTTTTTGTTCGACCTTTTAGCACGCAAAGCAGTGTGTTGAACGTTATTTCAAAAGAACAATAGATTTAGTCAAAAATAAAATGAAATGAAAATGTTTCCACCATGATAGGATAGACTCAAGGTCACTTACGTAACCATGAGTCAATAATAATAATAATAATAATAATAATAATAATAATAATAATAATAATAATAATAATAATAATAATAATAATAATAATAATAATAATAATAATAATAATAATAATAATAATAATAATAATAATAATAATAATAATAATAATAATAATAATAATAATAATAATAATAATAATAATAATAATAATAATAATAATAATAATAATAATAATAATAATAATAATAATAATAATAATAATAATAATAATAATACTGATAATAATAATAATAACAATAGTAAAACAAATATAAAATAACAGTACTATTTATGGTCGTATGGTCATATTGTCAGATGATTCAGATTTATCAATGCATAAGGCTTACTAGTAGTCATGCTGTTTATTAATTCTAATAGAACTTAAGCATACAGTTCCAACAATAGCATTAAACATTTCAAACTAATTCTACATTTACCTCTGTGGTGTATTTCGATTGACAGACAGCATAGAATCCGAAGAGACCGTTATCAGAATAGCTCAAATTCAAACTGCTGACCTAAATGATATTGAAAAATGAAAACAAATACTTAAAAAAGCACAGAAGAAATTGTATGTTTGTGATTTACCATCCAAGAGCCGACAATTTAACTGGGCATCCTGCAGTCTTAGATTCCCTAGGGTTAGAGCAAATTCAGAAGGAAATTGATATTTTTATGATTTATAGGCCAAATTCCAACAATAAAAAATTCAGAAGAAAATGTTTAAATGTCCAAGGATTCCAGAAGGCTAAATCTTTATGAAAGATTTTGTCTATAAGTAGTCCACATACAAAAATGAATTGAAAATAATTTTACACTTACCATCAAAGGTCCAGGGCATACACCATGTGCAGAGCGGTTCAGTCTAATAACGAAAGACACACCAATTACCGGTAAATCATATAACTTCAAGTAAGAGAAATACCAACGGCGTGCCCTACACTGTGCCAATTTTTCACTGAAGGAATGGCTGTTTTCAATAAGATAACAAGTCTTATCATTGATCATAGCCAAGACACTGCACATCAACCTGAACATACTTCATGACAAACAGACCTTGACTTTCAAAGTTAGGGCTACCAAGAGTGTGTGTGTGTGTGTGTGTGTGTGTGTATGTGTGTGTGTGTGTGGGGGTAAGCGGATAATATCATAAGCTTTTCCTGATGAATTCTGAGTGTTAATTAGAGCCTTGCTTGCATGGAAATTTCAGGAGGGTTATATTGTCAAACATAAGCATGGCCTGAGATTTCTCTCGGCAGCCCTGGTCAAGATGTAGGTAGAAGCCTCAGCATTGTATAATTCAATTATATTCCAGAGAGTTCTAGTTGCCATCACAAAGATGAAATCAAGGTCAAAGTCAAGGTTATGGTCACAGTCAATGTTATGTTTATGTTTTAATTGCAGACTATCAAATGATGTAGAGCCAATAGTGTTCTAGCTTATGAGTTAACCTTCCAATAATGTTAAGACGAGGGTGCGACAAAAGTAAAAATCCTGCAATCCTAGATTCTGGAAGGCTACAGAAAATATAGAAGAACATTGATATTTGTATGGTTTATTGGTCAAACTTCAACAACAAAATTAAGAAGCAATATTGGAATGCCTCTAGGATTCCAGAAGACTGAACCTTCTGTTGGACCATGTTGCTGAACCTTTTGTTGGACTCTGTTGCTGAAACTTTGGTTCGACCCTGTTTATGACTATGCCCTAATACACAGTTTGGCTCAAACAGTTAGTCTTGCATTTTTTATAATCCTACCTTGATGAAACAGTGTTTGAGCCATATTTCAAGTAGGGTGCACCACCAAGAGCTTTCTGAAATTAAAAACAAATCAATGTTTGATTTAGCATACCCTGTCTCTGATACCATGTTTTTATATTAAATATGTCTGACTCTACAGATATATTTAAATAAAACAGCATTACATACTGACCTGTAAAACTCCAAGTGCAAGAGCTTCTTTGCTGCCAAGGCTGGAAAAGAAAAATCTTGCCTGTTAAAAAATTTCTTCTACAGTTGAACTCTTTATTATGATTATGTTGCGATGAAAAATTACAGCATTTTAAATGTTTAGAATTGTCCGGAATGATCTTCAAGCAAGTAAAAGAGAGACTAAACAGGCATAGATTGTAGACTTAGACGATAAATTAATTAAACAATAGAAGACCAATCCAATAAAATGCCATTACCTTGCACCTTGAGCTACAACAGCAGCATGAACAAATGATCCTCCAGTTCGTTCACGAATTTCACCTTCAAAAAATTTATCATAGTTAATTAATCATTTCAGCCCAAGCAAATAGTCCAGGGTCCGACAAAAGGTTCAGCCTTCTGCAATCCTAGAGGCATTTCAACATTTTCTTCTTAACTTTTTTGTTGAGATTTGACCAAAAAAATTACCAATTTTCTTCTAAATTTGCTTTAGCCATTGGGAATTTAGGATTGGGGGATTCCTACTTTTGTCGGACACTGAAGTAGCCAAATTTACATCATAGATCATAGAATAGGTATTAATGGGAAATAGCAATAAGAGTGGAAAGGTCTGGAACAGGTGAACGTTTGAAAACTCTTGTATTTGATTGATACATCACATAAGAATATCAATTGAACAATCAGTAATATATGATATGGGAGTAGGTATAATGCTCAAAAATCCAGCTAGCTCTGTCAAACTATGAAGGTGATACCATTAGAATAACATATTACAAAATTACAGGTGCTTACCACTATGGTAAGTTTGTTTTGGCTTTACAGCTACTGTCCCCTTTGGCATTGCTCCAAAGAATGATGATGCTTGATCAACCAATTCATGGTGATTAACACCTGTGGAAATCATAAGACATTGAACAATATTAGATAAAGACATCCGAAATGGAAGTTTATTATACCAATGCAATAATACTGTTTTCCTCGTTCTTAGATTCAAATACGAAATGCTGATCAATGGCATAATTCACATAAAATTTTATTTTCTGCTTCTGGCAACATGGAAATTAGAAGGCTGTCAATCAGAATCCAATCCAATCAGATCATTGTCAGATTCGGATTGGATTTTCATCGTCGCATCGGATTTTTTTTTCTTGTAATCAGTTTCATATCTGACTTCAGATTTCCTTGAGAACGTTAATAATTTATTTGACAATTATTCATTTTTAGTTAATTGATTGAATAAAAATATTGTCTGCCTTAATTTACAACAATTTGATCATTTACTATGCATACTATATATTTAGAAGTTACAGTTTTCAGATTCAAAGAGTGCGTTAATTATTCCTGGAAAATCTTTGCCAATTTGAATAATAGGGATTCGGACTAAGTCGGATCCGATTCCAAAATTTTTGATTTTTTTCCGGATTATTCTCATTCTGATCGGATTCAGATCACAACGTTTTAAAAACATTTGGATTAGCATTTCTTCCGATCCGATGCAGACCTCTCTAATGGAACCGCTATTTTTCCAAGAAAGCAAACTATTGTGAAATTCTCAAGACAAATTTTCAGATTCATTTAAAGTCATTATCATTGTTATCAATACTGTGCTTTATAAAGAGAGTTCAGTGTTCTGTATAATTGACTGTGGTGTTGATTTCACGGGTGGTCCATTCATTTTCTGATGCAAAATGATCGCTTAGAGGCCCTTCAGAATAAGCAGTACATCTTTATTTGAAACTTCAACTATCATTATTATAGAGTACTACTATTTAGAAAACCAATATTAAACTATTCTTACACAATGAAGAATTATATATTGTACACAGGGTCTGGTAAATTCAGCCTTCTGGAATCCTAGAGGCATTTCAACATTTTCTTGCAAATTATTATTTGTTGACGTTTGACTACTAAATCATAAGGATATTGAGTTTCTTCCGGAATCCAAGATTGCAGGATTCCTACTTTTGTTGGACCCTGTCTATGCGGGAGGCCGGCACTCGATTCCTATTATTATTATTATTATTATTATAATTATAATTATTATTATTATTATTATATTTATTATTATTATTATTATTACCAAGGTCTGAGAAAAGGTCCAGCCTTCTGGAATCCTCGAGGCATTTCAACATTTTCCTTGTAAATTATTATTTGTTGAGGTTTGACTAATAAATCATAAAAATATCAATCTTTCTCCAGAATCTAGGATTGAAGGATTCCTATATTTGTTGCCCCCTAATTGTACAGTAAACTCACCTAATCCAACCAAAGTGATGTTGGAGCCAACAAAATAGTTAGCAGCAAATTGTTGTAACTGGAAACAGAAAATTGCAAATAACATATCACATAGACAATCAAAAGATACATATTATGGAACAAAATTTGAAATTCTGACTAACAAAAACAATGTTTCGATTGCTTCAAGCAATCATTCTCAAGTTAAGTTTTAAAGCTTTTTCAGGGCTATTTATATGAGTCAATTTAACACAATATACAAAGGATAATAATATAATAATGCAAAAGAAAAGTAGAAATAAAATCGACAAGACTACATCTACTATATAAACGTCGATGTATGTCTGTTTGTATCTACTGTATTCGAGATTCACGCTTCTCATAGTAAACATATCAAATCCGTACTTTCCATGGGGTATCTTATAATTTATTGCAGCAACATGTTTTTATGTTCATATCTTTATATTCCTTCAATTGACGGCCTGAAGCGTATTTTTTCGTAGGATTTTTCTTGCGGCCCCATAGAAAGAACGAATTACATTCTCATGTTCGTCACGCAATATCTTTCGCACCCGACTGAAGGTTTTCAGTTCCATTGTTATTTATCATTTGGGCTAACTTCTAGCAATTAAATTTTCTATATTTTTATTTTCAAATTTCACCCAACAGAGCGGGTTCACTTCACTAGTAATTAAGACTACATTTTATTGGCAGTGGCAAAAAATTGTTCAGTAGATCCTTTTGAAATCAATAGCATATTCAGTATACAATGTAACCTGGTTAATATCATTGTTCTAGTGAAGCAGAAATTCTGTTAATAGGTAAGTGGTTCATGATATCAACCGGAGTGGTGAAATAGTTGAATTTCATAGAAACAGGTTCTCAGGAATTAGTGATACTGACAATTGAACAGGTTGTGACATTAACATGGCCACATTGTAGGCATATAGAGGTTTTCCATTCAAATGATTAAATCATACTAATACTGATATTCAACATTTTGACCAAGCTTCATGGTTTACTTCGTTTTCTACTTCAAATTAGATGATGTGCAATGTGCAAGCAAGTTGAAGGTTGTAAACTGTGGCTGGCAAGGAAGTAAATAAAATTGAGCACATACAACTACATTGATTTCTTGATTCATAACTATTTTGGAAATTTAAAATTTGTAATGGTATGACGTTGCCAGTTGAAAAGCGATGTAGAGAAAGGATGCCGCCTAAGGAGCCATCCCTCTTACCTTTTGATTTGTTAAAAATAGGTTATGATGTGAATTATTGGCTTGCACTCTATTTATAGTAAAATATTCTACTATGCATATAATACATCCAAATCATCTAGAATTTAGAAGATCAATAAAATTTCACGGTCAGTATACTGAGGGAAAGAAAGTTACAAATACTCAAATCTGTTTGAAATCTAGCAAAACATTTTCTCAGTGCCAAGGGAGCATTTACAATTAAAGTCAATCGGCCCTGGGGATTGAGTGGAATTGAAAGCCTGTGTTACTTAAACTTCCAGAACTCTAATTAGGAAAATTGACAACAATGAGACAAAAATTGACAGAAAATTGGTTGCCATCAATTGTGAATGGTCCTAATCACAGCCATGTGATAGGTAGGTCATTTCAATTTCTCAGGCATGATGCAGCGTCAGTAATTACATACCTGTTCAGAAGATAATTTGCCAATTTTGTCTTCGGGACAATACAATGAGTTACCAAGGCCATTTCTACAATTAGAAATAAAATAAAAGAAGTTGATACAAACTAGATCATGCTAATTTAGAATATATTACTCATCAAACTTAATTACAAGTAAAATAATAGAGCATGATCAAATCTCATAAACAAATAAAGCTTGATCTTGAAATATCAAACATGCATCAGTCAGACGTTTGTATTGGATCGGGCATTAGCCATAATTTAGTAATTTGCAAACATTTTCAATCCGAAATGAGCCAATGCAAATAAGTTTAATCAGAAACTAATTCTGCGTTGAGAATCCGATCGGAATAATCCGACCATAATCCAAACAACTTATAATCCTATATTTGATTAACGATCACAATGATATCAAAACAATAAAAATAATTATAAAATTCCAATTAAAAATAGCCAAATGATTTAGCATTGATTATTCAATCTGATCCCAGTACATTGTCTGTAAGTAATGCACAGTCCCTGACATCGTTTTACAAATTTAAATTCCATTCATTCATTGTTAATCATGGGAATTTCATGCTATTATTGTTATACCATCTTACCTGAATGCAGCGGCATGGACGTTATCAAGTACAACTAGAAATAAACAAAAAATTAATTTAATTACATAATGTTCTTACTTCAATTTGAGTATTCTAGTTGAATGCATAATCACACATCAGCAATAAACATCAATTTCTATTGTCAATGTTTGGGAAATTTTATTACAAAAAACGTAACATTAAGAAATTTATCACTCTTATTCACTTTTAAAGGTTAAATTAATTCCAAGTTTCATATTATCAATGATTTTAGCTTGATATTTAGCCATTTCCTTTTAGGTATAAGAGTTTTCTTACATGCTTGTTGTGTGACGCCGAGTTGTGCCTTGTCCAATTCCGTCATTGCATATGCCTCTTCGAGCTGTAAAATAAAACAAACCTATATTATTGACTGAAGCTTTATGAAAAATGACAAAATCTAATTACAAGATCAGTCTTTGATAATGAAGTCAGACATTCAGTATACAATGAAATCGGGTTGAAGTACTAGACTGGACATTCAAAGATTGTGGGTTCGATTCCCACACTCGAACATGCTTTTCTGCTTCACAACAATTTACTAGATTTTAACAGGATCTGATATCACAATTTATATTATGCTTTGAAATCGACGTAGTGGAACATAAAAACATGAGAAGATATGGAAGTAACTTACTTCCCATGGATGGAAGAGTGGTTCTTCCAAATGACTGGCGATGTTTCCCAATGCTGTTGAACTGTAACAAAAATAGATGAAGACAAGATAGTCAGTAAAAGATGTATAATATGCCAGCAAAACTGATAAAACAAAATTGTTTTAGAAAGACAACATCGTAATACATCAATTCAGAGTTTAATAATTATAACTAATAACACGTAGATGCAGTGCCGGATTAATATTATCAGTGGCCTTAGGCGATTGATTAATATGGGGCCTAAAAAAATTTTTCCGGAAATTTTGTGAAAATAACATAATTATACTGTTTGTTGGTCTCCCTCTTTATTCTGCTTTTATATGAGCAATGACAATCACTCTCTTAGGAATATAACTTTTTTAGTATAAATACAGTATTACTGTAATAGAATGTATGGAATGAATGTCCTTCCCATTCTAAAGTCAACTTACTTGTTGTATCAGTTTTATTTGAGCCCCTGCGATCGGTCGTTGCCATGGCAACACGATCTTTTTGAGATCATTTTTTCACAACAGGAAGTTACAAGTCATCATGTGTGGTTAATAACAATGAGTTATTATTGTCAATGATTGTTTTCCTTGAATAGCAAGTGTAATTTGATCTCAAAATAGCAATTGCTGTCACCAAAATTATGAGACAGGAAGGAAATTCAAAATCGTCATGACAATTAAATCTTGACCTTTGTAAACATTTTGATCAATTTCTGTATGAATGTATGTGACCAATGGCTTGTAGATAAAACTGAATTACACTTGTATTTACTGTAGTTTAAAATATGAGAATTTCATAAGAGACCACAAAAATACTGTTTTTTCAATTTTTTTGATGTTTTCATTTTTTTTTTTTTCATAATTTCCGGAGGCCTATTATGATCTGTGGCCTAAGGCGGCTGCCTAAACCACCTATGGGTTAATCCGGCACTGCGTAGATGCCCAGCCTCGTTTAGGTCAAATTTCGTTTGAAGGCCGATTACTAGGCCTATGGAGTTAATACTGATCATCATTCAACTTAACCTTGTTTAAAAAATATTACCACTGTTAAAGAAAATTATCATTGTATATTTTCATTGACTAGCAACAATTTATTCAACATTGTAAAGTAACGCAAGAACACATCAAGAACCAGGTTGTATATTTACAATCATTTTTCTATTATATGTCAAGTATTCAATATCGTTAATTTGTAGATATTGTTAAACTGTAAAATTAATTGAAACGCAAAATTATAATTATTGATTATTCATTGAATTTATTTTTCTAATCCAACTTTGAGAATAAACAATTCTCATTCAACTAATCAGTTTAAATCGTTTCAAATTCAAATAATAAATAATATGGGTTATGTAACTTATTGACTTTCTCTTCAATCCCAAACAATAATGTCTTGCTTGAACAATAATAAATGTCGTAGACATTGAATAAATTGATCCACAAAACGAAATATTATTTGTAAAAATAATTGTAACCAGAATAAAGAAGTGTCGCAGGCCAGCCATTGATATGTCACTAATTAGTCAACACATCGAAATTTTTAAACTGTATTTAGTACTATTTTATTCTAATATGTACTGTACTTACAGTTTTCCTCGTAAACAGCTAGCTGAGTAGATAAAATGCTCCCGTGAAGATGTAGCACTAGAAAAATGTTAGGTAGAAACATATTATAGAAATGAGATATGTATGTATTTGTGCTAGTACTTAGCACTAATAATAATAATAAAATAACAAATAACAATATATAAGCAAAAATAGCAAACAGACAAACAAACCTCAAAGAGCTTCCATCCTGTTGGATTTCCCTAGTTGTTCTGAATCCTGTACGGCTTTTGCTGGTCTACAAAACATAGTAGAAATATTTTTGAAAAGCGTCATATATATTGTTTGCATTGAAAAACTTTAGCGATATATTTCATTAGTATAAGCTGACTGTGATTCTGTACCGAGATGTACAAGATGAACAGGAATTATAGTCCAGTCTAAAGAATAATTGCTAAGTCCCAATAAGACTGGAGAAAATTGGTCTTAATTCATCAAAATAAAGATTATCTTGTTTCTGCATTGTTCTTAATATAATCAGTGCAAAAAGTGTTTTCTTGGAAATTGTCTTACATTACATGTAAGAATTCAAGATACTTGTAAATAGTAGAGCCAGGTCAATGTACTATTTGACGTTCTGCCTTCTGATTGATTTGCCTATAGTCATGACATCAAGGTGCATTGATATTGATTAATAATCCATACGCTAGTTTTGTTTAAGAAGCGAATGTATTTGTTTTTTAATTAGCGAGTTCTACAAAAACAACTGGACAACCTCGTTGTTTAAAGTTGTGAATGTAGTCAATCCAGAAAACAGGGTCTGACAGAAGTACCAATCATGGAATCCTAGATTCCGAAGGTTAGATCAATTTCAGAAGAACATTGATGCTTTTATGATTTATTGGTCAAACTTTAACAAATCAAGATATAATGTTGGAATGCCTGAGGATTCCAGGACGCTGTACCTGAAGCCAGGGTCCGACAAAAAGCTGAGGCTTCTGGAATCCTAGAGGCATTTCTACATTTTCTTCTGAATTTTAACCAATAAATCATAAAAATATCACTTTTCTTCTAAATTTGCTCTGGCCTTTTGAACACTTAAATTTGCTCTGCCTGAAGCATCTGTCGGACCCTGCCAGTAGTCGTGTTGAATATTTCATGGCAGATAGCTTGGTCTCGGTGTCTAATTGTTAAATAGTCTTATCCTAGATAACAAAAATACATTATTGTTGTGTTACACATTTAATTTGTACTAACCACAAAGACATCAAATGATTAGAATATTGAAATATATTATTGAATATAAACTTCATCATGACTACAACCTACCATGAAAGCAGCATTTCTCAAGACGTGTGTAATACCATTATCAGCAGGTGACTCATATCTAGCACCAGCATTTACAAAAACAGATACATTCGATATAGCAGACTCGTTCTCTAATGATGCAACACGGATACCATTGGCAAGTTCAGTAACCTGTAAAAAGCAATACAAATAACAACAATGGTTGTGTTAACAAACATATCTTCAAGTATAGATCTCAGTCCCTAATCATGTACACATACCACAAGAGCCATCTATTTACAAGAGTTGGGATATTCTTTCATGTGCCACTCTCGGCTCCTGTTGAACGATACCAATCACATGATATTTTTGGACGCCATTTTCGTTTCCTCAAACTTAGACTCGCCAAATTTGAAAAAGCGCGCAAAAACAACATCTGAACTGAATTGGTAGAACTTTTTTGTCAAAAGCAAAACCTCATTTTCAATGGAATGAAATTTATGAAAATGGCGATTTTTGAGCCTCAGTTGTTGTGTGTCCAAACTCTTGTAAACAGATGGCTCTGCATAATAACTATCCTAAAAGAAATCTGATATATATAATTGGTGTATCCTGGACGATTACATATGGCATGATGATAGGTTTGGTATGAATCTTGAAGAAATAGAAAAATGGGTGCATTGTTTAAAATGTAATAGTAATGCGTAATACCTGTACTTCATGTTGTTCTCTCGAAGCAGCAGCTCGGTTGGATGTAGCCGTTTCAAGGGGCTCACTCAATGGGACAGCTGCAGCACTTCTTGCGTAAGTCCTCTGGAAGAAACAAAACAAAACAATATTCATCATTCTAAAGCAGGTTCGATTTCTAATGGTCACTTTCTGTTGTTGTCTTTGAGTTTGATTGAAAGCTTGCTGCAAAAAAACAATATCATAGTTTTGTATCGAGCCAAATTTTTTGAAGAATCTTATTCAAAAAGTCAGCCATTACAGTCATGGCTTTTACTTACTACTTTTGCAGCAATAAGCAGTAATGTAACATTATCAGAATAGTATTAATTTAATAAACTGTATATTCGTGATAAATCAGTCTCTTTTCGATCGTTGAACAAACATAAAACACACAGTGTTTCATTATAAATAGATGTATTTCGCAGACGAATGTTGTTTGAATGAAATGCGCGTCTTGGTTTTCTGTAGTGTGAAATTAATGAGGGTTTAGATAACGTTTTTTTGACCCGCTCGCGGTCGCGGCATAGGACTTATAAAATGCGCGGGGAAGATCTTCCCCGATTAGTTTAAAGAATGCAGACTGAATTATAGTTAGGCTTAGGCTATCAAGTACTCTGTTATTTAACGCTGTATTTTAATGTCTGTTTTCCTGTTAACTATAAATGCAGCATGCATCAGTCTTTTGAAAAAAAAACTGCAACTTAAAGATTTTCTTTGCAACTTTAAAGATGATGATGATGAATTGATGAGAAGCAGTGATAAAGCATAGGCCATAGGGTACTGTAACTATAGGCTGCATCCTGCGCATAGGCATAGGCTCATAGCAATAAAATGTTTTACTGTTTGAGGCTTGAGCAATGAGCAGAATGTGTTGTGCTATGTGTTAGCTCAGATTGTTGTACTTACGCATCCTTGCACTACTCTAAGACACGTTTTTGACCAAATATCGCCTCGTAAAGGTAGCATATTTACAGACAAATTGCCAAATGTAGCCTTCTGTGGCCAAGAGGGAGAAAGAAGAGTTGACAAAATTAAAGATGGCGTCTCCAGCCTCTTATACGATGAAGGACCGCGCTTTGGCGTTGAACCCAATCTCCTTTCTTTTCGACACATGTGTTGCACCATAAAAATGGAGAAAATTTTATAAACCAAAAGCTGTTGTTTTCTTTATTTCTTGGAACAATTTTTCTCTCACATTGATATTTATTCATATAATTTTGAACTGGTTGAATCATGGCTGATTCAAAAACACCAGATAGTTGGGATTCATCAGACCCAGATGTAAAGAAGCTTAGCATAAATGCAGCTCCATTTGTACCAAACATCAATGCTGCTGCTTTTGTACCTTCATTTTTGAAAACATCTTCTGTTGGAGGTAGGAAACTGGTTTGGCTACATTGAATACAACTTTAATAGAAGCTTAAACAAATAAACGAATTGACAGAGTATTATTTCAATCATTGGTGGTATGATTAATGGAATATAGCCTAAATATACAAATCAAATCTACAGGAAAAAGATATTTAGGCTTAAAATAGATTGGAAATGTTAGGATTTAACAAAAATAATGTGGTAGTGATTATTTATTCAGAAAAAATTGTTGCTTTTGATATTTTAACAACGTTCAATCAACAACCTAAAATTATATTAACAATCAGCAGTCATTATTCTAATCGTTATAAAAGTTATAATGTTTTGTCAGTTATATGCCAAACTCGAGTCTGCAAAGAATGGCAATCTCGATGAGATGATCTCGGAGGCGGCAGCGCCGAAAAAAGTTAGGGTCGGGGGCGGCAACTGATCAACTTTGATTTCAGGGGCGGCAAAATCCATCATTTCAGCGAAAATTGGGAAGAAAACGACAAAAATATAATGTTTAACTGCCAAATTTCGATAAAAACTGCAGCTTCAGGGGCGGCAATTACAAGAAATTGATTTGCAAACCGGGCCAAACTAGTGTAAGACTCTTCTGACAAAATCAAAGTCAACTATATAGCTGCTAAACGCACTGATCCAATTGTGCCAAGGGTGTGACAAAAATAAAAATCCTGCAATCTTAGATTCCGGAAGGCTAGAGAAAATTCATAAGAAAAGTTGAAATGCCTCTGGGAGTCTAGAAAGCTGAACCGTGGACCCTGATTGTGCGTCAGACCTTTGATAGGTGAAACCCATATTCCAGGTAGTGCCACTTATGAAGTGTACAGTGGCAAAACCTTTCACCTTGTGATAGACATTAATGCAAACCTCAGGCTACGTTTACTCAGAGTAGAAAGCTGGGTTTTCAAAAGTCTCTTGGGAACTTTCAAAAGGGAAAGATTCTTGAATAAGTGCAATGGAAATTGTTGGCAATTTTGACACGCTTAAAAAGGAAACCAGTACTTTGATAATAATTTTTGAAAGTTTTAAGGTTCAGCATAGATGATAATTTGTATGCCAAACGGTTATCTACATTCTACAGGTTACACAAATGTTTACTGTACATATTGAATACCATCAATGAACTAAGTGTACAACTATTTGAGTATTAAATTTGAATCTTTTTTTCAACAGAAACTACTGCCCAAACAAGCACTGTGGAGAAAGCAGCAGAAGGTAACAAGTTACTTATAATTCTGATGTTTTAAATACAATCAACTGTTATTTAAGAAATAGATTTCTATACACTACGGATTTCAAAACTCTAATACATACTGAAAACACACTGAAAACGTACTGAATAGGCTACGTACTTTTGATCAGTAGCTTTCAAATTTTAAGGTGCATTAAATAGTAGAATTTGAAGAATCTAGATTTAGGTGTTTATATCTTAATTTAAGTATGGTTTCAGTACCCAATTCCATTCCAGTATGTTTTCATTAGGTTTTCAGTAGATATTCAGTATATCCAAGATTTATAATGATAGGTAGACAATAGACATACTTGAGACATTTCAAACAACATGGTGCTCGTACCATAGTTCCTGAACTACTTGAGACATTTCAAACAACACGGTGCTCGTACCATAGTTCCTGAACTACTTGAGACATTTCAAACAACATGGTGCTCGTACCATAGTTCCTGAACTACTTGAGACATTTCAAACAACACGGTGCTCGTACCATAGTTCCTGAACTACTTGAGACATTTCAAACAACACGGTGCTCGTACCATAGTTCCTGAACTACTTGAGACATTTCAAACAACATGGTGCTCGTACCATAGTTCCTGAACTACTTGAGACATTTCAAACAACATGGTGCTCGTACCATAGTTCCTGAACTACTTGAGACATTTCAAACAACATGGTGCTCGTACCATAGTTCCTGAACTACTTGAGACATTTCAAACAACATGGTGCTCGTACCATAGTTCCTGAACTACTTGAGACATTTCAAACAACATGGTGCTCGTACCATAGTTCCTGAACTACTTGAGACATTTCAAACAACACGGTGCTCGTACCATAGTTCCTGAACTACTTGAGACATTTCAAACAACATGGTGCTCGTACCATAGTTCCTGAACTACTTGAGACATTTCAAACAACATGGTGCTCGTACCATAGTTCCTGAACTACTTGAGACATTTCAAACAACACGGTGCTCGTACCATAGTTCCTGAACTACTTGAGACATTTCAAACAACATGGTGCTCGTACCATAGTTCCTGAACTACTTGAGACATTTCAAACAACATGGTGCTCGTACCATAGTTCCTGAACTACTTGAGACATTTCAAACAACATGGTGCTCGTACCATAGTTCCTGAACTACTTGAGACATTTCAAACAACATGGTGCTCGTACCATAGTTCCTGAACTACTTGAGACATTTCAAACAACATGGTGCTCGTACCATAGTTCCTGAACTACTTGAGACATTTCAAACAACACGGTGCTCGTACCATAGTTCCTGAACTACTTGAGACATTTCAAACAACATGGTGCTCGTACCATAGTTCCTGAACTACTTGAGACATTTCAAACAACACGGTGCTCGTACCATAGTTCCTGAACTACTTGAGACATTTCAAACAACATGGTGCTCGTACCATAGTTCCTGAACTACTTGAGACATTTCAAACAACATGGTGCTCGTACCATAGTTCCTGAACTACTTGAGACATTTCAAACAACATGGTGCTCGTACCATAGTTCCTGAACTACTTGAGACATTTCAAACAACATGGTGCTCGTACCATAGTTCCTGAACTACTTGAGACATTTCAAACAACACGGTGCTCGTACCATAGTTCCTGAACTACTTGAGACATTTCAAACAACATGGTGCTCGTACCATAGTTCCTGAACTACTTGAGACATTTCAAACAACACGGTGCTCGTACCATAGTTCCTGAACTACTTGAGACATTTCAAACAACACGGTGCTCGTACCATAGTTCCTGAACTACTTGAGACATTTCAAACAACATGGTGCTCGTACCATAGTTCCTGAACTACTTGAGACATTTCAAACAACATGGTGCTCGTACCATAGTTCCTGAACTACTTGAGACATTTCAAACAACATGGTGCTCGTACCATAGTTCCTGAACTACTTGAGACATTTCAAACAACATGGTGCTCGTACCATAGTTCCTGAACTACTTGAGACATTTCAAACAACATGGTGCTCGTACCATAGTTCCTGAACTACTTGAGACATTTCAAACAACATGGTGCTCGTACCATAGTTCCTGAACTACTTGAGACATTTCAAACAACATGGTGCTCGTACCATAGTTCCTGAACTACTTGAGACATTTCAAACAACATGGTGCTCGTACCATAGTTCCTGAACTACTTGAGACATTTCAAACAACACGGTGCTCGTACCATAGTTCCTGAACTACTTGAGACATTTCAAACAACATGGTGCTCGTACCATAGTTCCTGAACTACTTGAGACATTTCAAACAACACGGTGCTCGTACCATAGTTCCTGAACTACTTGAGACATTTCAAACAACATGGTGCTCGTACCATAGTTCCTGAACTACTTGAGACATTTCAAACAACATGGTGCTCGTACCATAGTTCCTGAACTACTTGAGACATTTCAAACAACATGGTGCTCGTACCATAGTTCCTGAACTACTTGAGACATTTCAAACAACATGGTGCTCGTACCATAGTTCCTGAACTACTTGAGACATTTCAAACAACACGGTGCTCGTACCATAGTTCCTGAACTACTTGAGACATTTCAAACAACATGGTGCTCGTACCATAGTTCCTGAACTACTTGAGACATTTCAAACAACACGGTGCTCGTACCATAGTTCCTGAACTACTTGAGACATTTCAAACAACATGGTGCTCGTACCATAGTTCCTGAACTATTGCTTTTATGTATGACAACATTGGTTTGGTTCTAATTACAAGAATTTGATTTGAACTGGATATAGAAGAGGGTTTTTCGTAATTAGATAGCAAACTATTTTTCAGATATAAACAGTAAATGTGGTTTTGTAACATTTAGTGAAATCACAAAATAATTAATATCAACTTCAGCCGTTTGTTAACAAAACAGCGTGCATTGAGTAGCACAAGCATAATTCAATTCAATGAACGTGTAAATATATGGAAGTTTTGGCATTAAACTAATTTGTGAAATTGATATTAGAGACGCCAGCGAATTGGGAAGACGAGGCTGAAGATACTCAAGAAACAGTGACACCTCCTACAGATAATCAAAAAAGCGAAGAAAAAGAAACAGTCGATCAATCAACAAGCAATCAAGGTAATCAATGATACTTTTATATTTGAGATATGATTTAGTATTGACCGTAACATTAGCATTATGATCGTATACAACAAGCATTATATTTCTGATTGACCACTATATACAGGTGACCTTTATATACAGGTTTGATTCAATAGAAAATATTATTTCAGACATTGCTAGAGTGACTACTATAGACAGGTGGCTGCTCAGAGTGATTGTTATACGCATCTTTGACTGTATTTGAGAAGTGATGATGCTTCAAACTGAATTAAAAGAACCAAGGCCCCAAATATGCCATTAACTTATACCAAGAAAAGAGTGAGCTATACGTGCTGGAATACGGTATTGTTGACTCATGGTTACGAAGTATCCTTTGAGTCTAGCTATGATGGTGGTAGGTAGCGTTGATTTTGTTTTTTTCATCATCATCTTCTTGTCGCGTAAATGGTTTGATCAAGATGATTTACATTGAAGTGTGAGCTCAAACAGCGGCGATTTATTTTGCATGTGCTACTTGATTCCAGAAAAACGTTTTTTGATGTCAATCATGACATGTGCACTTTAAAGTTGATTAGGACATGTTTTGGGATGAGTCAGCTATGCTGCTTGAAAAGAAGATTGTTCAACTATTTTTCATATGTCTGATTTAAAATATTCATTATTATTTTGCTGTTCAATATTTTTGAATTATTCTGATTTCATTTGATATCTAATATGCTTCTAAACCTTTGAAAACGGGTTCACGCCACAATTGAGGTCACAGGTGATTTAATAACTGATTTAAGGCCCCTTCGTTAACTGATTATTTCCTAGCTTTCTATGCTTTCTATCAAAGCTTTTTTCAAATTTTTAGCGTAGTTTTTTCTATCTAGCATTCAACTATCAGTCCGAGCGTAGCGGAGCTATTTTTTCTCTAATACTAGAATTTTGCTTCAAAAATGGGGGGTCAACTTATACATGGTATCGATCTTATTTTATTTTATTTTATTTTATTTTATTTTATTTTATTTTATTTTATTTTATTTTATTTTATTTTATTTTATTTTATTTTATTTTATTTTATTTTATTTTTTATTTTATTTTATTTTATTTTATTTTATTTTGTTTTATTTTATTTTATTTTATTTTATTTTATTTTATTTTATTTTATTTTATTTTATTTTATTTTATTTTATTTTATTTTATTTTATTTTATTTTATTTTATTTTTATTTTACTTTACTTTACTTTACTTTACTTTACTTTACTTTACTTTACTTTACTTTACTTTATTTTATTTTATTTTATTTTATTTTATTTTATTTTATTTTATTTTATTTTATTTTATTTTATTTTATTTTATTTTATTTTATTTTTATTTTACTTTACTTTACTTTACTTTACTTTACTTTACTTTACTTTACTTTATTTTATTTTATTTTATTTTATTTTATTTTGTTTTATTTTATTTTATTTTATTTTATTTTATTTTATTTTATTTTATTTTATTTTATTTTATTTTATTTTATTTTATTTTATTTTATTTTATTTTATTTTATTTTATTTTATTTTATTTTATTTTATTTTATTTTATTTTATTTTACTTTACTTTACTTTACTTTACTTTACTTTACTTTACTTTACTTTATTTTATTTTATTTTATTTTATTTTATTTTATTTTATTTTATTTTATTTTATTTTATTTTATTTTATTTTATTTTATTTTATTTTATTTTATTTTTATTTTACTTTACTTTACTTTACTTTACTTTACTTTACTTTACTTTACTTTACTTTATTTTATTTTATTTTATTTTATTTTATTTTATTTTATTTTATTTTAGTTTATTTTATTTTATTTTATTTTATTTTATTTTATTTTATTTTATTTTATTTTATTTCATTTCATTTTTCATTTAAAGTATTATATTCTCTCAACAGTTTATTTGATTAACAACTTTTTGTATCCGTTATTTGTTTGTTAGAATCAAACTCGATGGAAGATGAAGTAGAAGAATCAAGACCTGCTGACGCACCACCACCGGCAAGCGATAAAACCAAAAACCCACCTGCTCAAGAACCAGAGCAAGTGGTAGATCTTCGAGAACACATCAATATTGTTTTTATCGGACATGTGGGTAAGTAAAGATATGGCTTTCTATTTCAAAAATTTATCTTTCATTAGAAAATAAAGCAATCCATTTTAATGTTCATGGCAACACCAAGGGTTCAATAAAAAGGTGGATTTTCGGACTGAGAGTCAACCCCGCAAACCTAGCACAGATTCAAAGGATGGAAAGTACAGTAAATAATTCTATTGAAATGTTTATATTCAGAAGAAAAATCGTCTCGATTGCTTTCGTTTCTTGGGAAAAGAAGTGAAAAGTGTTAGACATAGATGCACTCTAAAATTTGTCCTTTTCAGTTTATTTTCAGTACGTACTCTTAGTTTTGGTCTACTTGAATCATTCTATTTTGAACATTTCTTATTTCATGTCTGAGCTTTTATACATCTTACAACAATAACCTCCTCAATAAAAAGTAAAAAGCTGCGCAAATGTTTACATAATGTAGGCCTAGTCACTAGGAATTTTGAAGTAAATATTAGAAATGAAAATTCTGAAATGAAAATTATTTTATCAGCCCTAGATGTATGTGCTCTTGATTATTTCAAGGAGCCAGTTTAATAGCTGCTTGAAACTACTTTTAGCAAGGCATTGTCTTAATTAATAGAGAAAATAACTCAGTCACATTAAATATATTTTGTATTGTATGTCTAGATGCGGGAAAATCAACGATTGGAGGACATTTATTGTAAGTTGTTTTGTTTATTGAATTAATCTGTTTACTGGATACTGTTTATTTTCCCCAGTCAGCAGTCAGTTAACCAGGGCTTCGGCAAGGCTGAACAAATTACTAAAGATATAGATTCTTAGTTTTCTGCAAATTTGAAAAATTAGCAAACATTTAAGGACTTTTGTGTAAAAAATTATAATAGTGTAAAACAGAACCTCAGTTTTCTGAAAGGTTAAAACTCGTCTGACCGCGGACCCATTTTGTCATCTCCTTTGTGAAAATTAGTGACTATGTGTGGCATGCAATAGGTATTACTAAGACATTAATTTTTTCAGTCTTCTGGTGGCTTCAATCAGCCTTGTATCTTCAATTTTTGTCATTTTCTCATTGAATTTCAGCCATGTAGTATCTATATCTCCTTACTTTCAGCTTTCTTTTGAGTATTTTTGCTTTAATGTCTGATTTCTGCTATGAGGTTGGTGCATTTTAAATCTCTAGATATTTAACTGGACAAGTAGATAAAAGAACATTGGAAAAATATGAACGAGAAGCAAAAGAGAAAAATCGTGAAACATGGTAGGTTATTGTTATCTTCGTCTAGAGCAAATTATCTCATTCCTCAAATCTAATCTAATCTATTCATCTAGAGCAAGTTTTTTTGTTCTCATCATCATTCATATTTCAAATATCAATATTATTTAATCCAATGTTCATAAAATCAATTGCGATTGTGTTTTAGACGATAATTTTTGAGTGACAAGGTTGACTTATACTATCACAATCTGTTTTTAGGTATTTTTCATGGGCGCTTGATACAAATCTGGAAGAAAGAGATAAGGTAATGTTTCACTGCATTATACGAGCTTTGAATTAGGACCTTGAATACATTCTCTAGACAATATAGCCTACAAATCATTCAGCAGGATGGATAGGCAAGTCAGACGTTTCCTCCATTCAGCTTATCTTCATCACCTCCTGACTTAGCACATCAACATCGAGATTAATTTTCACAA
The DNA here is from genome assembly GCA_916610825.1 of Haliclystus octoradiatus. Lineage (NCBI taxonomy): Eukaryota > Metazoa > Cnidaria > Staurozoa > Stauromedusae > Haliclystidae > Haliclystus > Haliclystus octoradiatus. Next base: position 23,506,655 of record OU744449.1, on the reverse strand, counting down.
AATTTATTGCTATGGTCTCAGTGTACTTTGATATTAACATAGACTCAAGAAACGAATTGGCAAAGCAATTGTCGGACAGCTTGTGATTTTTTTATACATTCTCGTTTTCTCTTTACTTACTCTCTTGTAAACCATGGTGCTATGGCCTATAGAAACTGTTCACCAATCCCTCAGTAGCATAAATATCACATCAGACTTGTTAATACCACAACCCACTTATATTTTTATCAAGTTTACACAACTTTACACTGTACGAGTTTATTCTCAATGGTAGACACATTTAAATGCCTCCAAACCAGCAGTTGTTGATAGATTCTGTTTATTTTCTTGCATAGGGTAAAACTGTTGAATGTGGCCGAGCATCATTTGATACACCTAATAAACATTTCACATTACTTGATGCACCTGGTCATAAAGGATTTGTGCCTAACATGATTGGTGGCGCTGCTCAAGCTGACTTGGGGGTCTTAGTAAGTATAACACATAACACATTAACAAAATCAGCAAAAAATTTTAAACCAAATCCTATCCGAATGTGTTTTAATCCAAAAAAAAATCAGAAAAATTTGGATTCTGCATTGTGAATCCGATCCATCAGATTCCGGATCCGAGTGATGTATCATAATGAAATCAAAAACAATGTAGTAGTTATAAAATTTTCGTAAATAACCCAAATAACTCATAGCATAGGTTAATATCAAGGATGTTAAAAATCTAATCCGAATAGATCCTGGAAAGTCGGGTCCCATCCAAAAATAGAAATTCAAGCCGAATCGGAAAATCTAATTGTATCGGATTTGGATCTTATTTGTAGACCTTTAGTAGGCAGTATCCACTGTCTGCCGCAACAGATGGGATGTTGGCACTCAGAAGGTTTTCATTCATCCAAAATGTTTACCAAACATTTACCAATTTGAGTGTTCACCATATATTTTGATATCAACATTTTAACATCATTTTAAAAACAGGCTGTTGCAATTTGTGGGACACAGGAAATTTTACGCCTAGAAGGATGCCTTGTGATGATTCAATATATATAGTTTTGAGCTATGATTGAGAATATTTAATGGCATTTCTTTAGTATTCCAAAATATTTTGTACATCAACTTTTGAACATTTTTCTATCTAACAGTCATATTCTTATAACTTAAACAATCAGGGTCCAACAAAAGTGGAGATCATGGGACGGGATCTTGGGATGGATTCTTTCCTGATTTAAAGTCCAAACCCCAACAAAAAATAAAAAAGGTCTCCAACATGATATGATCCCCTGTTGCTAGACAGTAAAATCAAACAAGAAGACTATTCATGACTGAAAGTCACCCCTTAAGCACAAGTGCCTGTTTATTGGGGGACATTAACACATTTACGTACAAGTTATTCTACAAACAATTTAACATGTGTGTAGGGGGAGAGCGGGGTGAAATGGAACGGGGGTGAATCGGAATACACAACTTCTAAAGACTCAAAAATTACAAAATTGCAGCAGAACATTGTTCTTATATAGTCTAAACATTGTGTAAAGTTTCATTTCGATACATAAAGTAAATAAAATATTATAAGCCTTTGAAAATTTGTACGCGCAATGCAAGTCATTCGCTTTTCACATCGCGTTTGATTTTATTTTCATTTCTTCACGCATCAGGTGTTATTGCATACCATTGTGTAGAGAATTTCCGTGTTATGATGTAGGCAGTTGTTATTTTCGTCTTTTCCAGCAAACTTTCTAGTAAATAGTGTTTATGTTGCAAGATTCACGATGGGGTTGAATGGAACACGGCGGGAAACATTTCAATCATAGTCTGGCTTCACACTGCTTTGCTTTGTTGTTGCTCCGCCTTTGATTTCACACCAAGAAGAAATCATTCAAATTAATCCATTAAATTGGTTCAATTGCCTCTTTTCATTAGTAAATAGCCTTGTATTATTTCTATGAACCATTGGTCTTTTTGTTGTTTTATTTTCAACTTAAAATTAATGAGTTTGTGTTGTCTTGTTTTGACTTATTATTTCCCTCCTGAATCAGTGTGAATTATAATGTAAACAAAACATTTGCATGAGCGGTTTCTTTGAATTTGACACCTTCGGAAGGAAAGCGACTTTTTCGAAGGACTGCATGAAATTAAATGTTGTTTTATTCATATTATATTGATTAAATCTAATTAAAACCCATTTGAATGATTAACCTTACTCATATTCTCTCAATTATAACTGAAATTTGAAAAATTATACTGGTACAGGAAAATGTTATCGTGTTTTATGGAGACGCATTTTTTCGAATGGAAAGTAATAATCTTATAAATTTATATTTGGAAGTAAGTTTCTTTATCTATCTAATTTATTATTGTTGATATCAATTTTTAAAGGCTCAATAGCTATGCTACTCAATTTATTTGAACAAATTCGATGAAATAATGGTAAATTTGTGATCATTCCGTTTCACCCCACATTTTCGCAAAATCGCGATTTTGAAAAAATGTCATTCTTCCTTTAAACATTGTTTCAACTTTGATTTGATAATATTCAGGTATTTTGCATTATAAACTTCAGACAATTGCCTACAAATCGATACCAAAATTGTGAGTTTTGCGTGAGCCGTTTTGGAGCAATAATTTTTTTAAGAAAATTTGTTCCAATTCACCCCGCTCTCTCCTACTGACGAGGAATTGAACCGCGGCCTCCCGCACAGAGTGCGGACACTCTGCCACTGAGCTACCGTGTATATAATATTATGCCAGGGTTCATAAAATCTGTCATAGCCATGTTGTGACGTCCATCTTGGAATGTATTATCCAAATACTTTTTCACATCTGTGAGAAATGTTGATTGTGATTGTTTTTATTGTTAGGTAATTTCTGCTCGACGAGGAGAGTTTGAAACTGGTTTTGAGCGAGGTGGACAAACTAGGTTGGTTGAAAAATGTTGTATTTCAAATAACTATCACTGCAAAGATTCAATGAAGATGGACACAACATTGATAAGTCTCTTCATCTTGTATTTTCAAGGTCGGATCTACTTTGAGCCTCCCACAACTCTGCAAGGCTGTTAAACCTTTCAGTTTGTCCCTTGCTTTTATCTAGTCTACGTGCAGACCGACTTTTCGTTCTTATAGTCCGTCTGCGTATTTGCGACTGAGGCTAGGGTTATATAGACGCACCGAACTCAATTGATTGATTCATTCGAATTAAATCTCATGATAGCGCGCTTCGTATAACATCATTCGGTTCATCAACATTCCTCAAAAAACATTAAGTGCGTCAAGCTAGCTCCGCACGTCAAGCCTTGACGTGCGGAGCTCTTCTCCATGAATTAAATTCATCGCCGCGTTATACGAGCGAGCTATCATCGCACCGAACTAAATACATTCCACTCACGGTGCCGTGACTGAGCTCCTATATTTACGTTATATGGCAATAAACCGGGGGATGTACGAATCATAAATCATTTTAAAGAATGTTTCCATGGCAATGCGATGGAAAGAACATCGCTTTTGGGAAGTTGTATGGTGACTTGTTTATATGATTGAAAGATGGCTGACAGGGAAGCTGATGTTTTCCAAAATCATGATTTATAATATTTAAAAACGCTTTCTTCTAGTCAATCACAATGCATCAGCACTAGAATCAGCGCTTTTATCATAATACGTTATCCATATGGAAATTCGCATTCAATTTGCTCTGAGTACTATGCCTTGCTAGAACAAAAACTGTCTCCCGTAAAAATGCTTGCAAACCTTCGAGATTACTACTTCATACAAGTTTCAAACTATAGATAGGCAAAATAGAACGGAAAAATCGCTGAGAATGAAAAATAATGCAAACAAAACACTCTGGTTTCAAACCATGCGGCATAATTCCAAGAAAACTACTTCCTATCACGTGACATTTTGGCCAGTTTTTAAAGATCGTCGACATTTGGTTCGTCTGTATAACCCCAAATGCGAATTTAATGCTATTCGGTGTCGCACCTAATTCGAATTGAGTTCGGTGCGTCCATATAACCCTAGCCTGAGTATCGCGAACAAATGTTTGTACTGAATTCACGTTAAATAAACTGTGATGTCTCAATATAATATGACCATTGATCATGGTTACGCTAGATACAAGGTGTTAGTTAACACATATATAACATCTCCCCCTTTTGGGAGTTTTGATTAAGAAACTAAAGATTTTTATCGATATGGGAATTTTAAGAATTCATTAAAATTGTACTGGTAATAAACGAACAAAAGCATGAATGAAAAATAAAGTAGAATTAACATAAAGAAGGTATATTGAATTTGAATGTCAACTACTAATAATGTTTTAGTATGGCAATATCATACTATCGTGGTATCAAAGCTGTAAACAGAACTATAGATACACACAACAACAAAAAAGTCATTAAACGTCAATAACAAATCATAATTATTGTTAAGAAGTTAACTGTACCGATTTGGTACAACAGGAGTACGATGACTTCGTCTTGGTATTTGGATGTCTGATGAAATTGTTGCAGTTGGAGGAATATCTAATGTTGAATCAATACGTAAAAACTTTCGATTTCTGACCCACATTCGACCACTTGGCATTTGAATACGATATTTACGATGTGGCAAAGTTTCAATAATTGTTCCCACATGTGTCCATAGTTTAGAAGATGGGTCCTGTATTCGGACCTTGTTGCCAATAGCCAGTGTTGGTAGATCCTTTGCATGTTTATTATATTTAGATATTACAATGTCCATTTGCTTATTGTGGGCGTCAACTAATGCTGCAAGGGCTTGCCATTTAGGAGCGAATGCAGACTTATGAGCAGGAATAAGTGAACGTAATGGGAAACCATACAAGATTTCAGCAGGAGAATAACCATCAAATTTGGGAGTGTTACGCCACTCTAACAGGCCGGCATAATAATGATCTTCATTAAATTTGGCATTCTCAAAGGATTTTATTATTAAACTCTTCATAGCTTTTACCCCTGCCTCCGCGTGACCATTACTTTGAGGATAATGAGGTGAAGACGGATCGTAGGTAACATTCCAGTCTTTCAAAAATTTAGTAAATTCATGCGAACTATACTGAGGTCCATTGTCTGACCGCAAACGCACAGGTATACCAGTGTCAGAAAAGATCTTTTTAAAGTCTTTGATAATAAGATTAGAGGTTGGATCGGTTTTACCGTAACGGCAAACTACAGGCCAACCAGACAATCGATCAACGTAAACCATAAAATGATGACCTGAATGACTAAATAAATCAGAACTTACATCTTCAAAAGGACGATAAGGCATATAGCTAGGAATCAATGTTTCTTTTTGTTGACTCGGTAAATGAGATTGGCAAATTGCACATGATTCAACTAAATTTGTAATATCAGATGACATACCTGGCCAATAAACAGCATTGCGAGCACGTCGTTTGGTACGAACAACACCTTGATGAGAATCATGCAGGCGATGTAAAACTTCTTTTCGCATAGTTTTAGGAATTAAAAGCTGATGACCTCGTAGAATAAGTTGATCATTGATTGACAGCTCTTCACGTAGTTTCCAATAGTGACGAATAATTTGATGAAGTTTGTCACGCTGATTTGGAAAACCTTTTAAAATAATTTCTTTTAACATAATATATTCATCATCAATAGAGGCAGCATTCTGTAATTTTAAAAGCATAGCATCTTGAGGTTGATGACATTCTGACGTAATAGAAGCTGCATTGATACAAACAATAGAATTAATATGTTGCGTAATATCTTCTGCCAGTTGATCCTCATCTGTAGGATTTTTAACAGGTGCACGAGACAAAGCATCAGGTATTAAATGATCCTTACCTCGTTTCCATGTAGCAATGAGAGAGTAAGGAGCCAATTGTTCTTTTAGCCGTTGCAGGCGGGAATTTTCAACAGCTGCCAAAGTAAAGTCGTTAATAACTGGAACTAAAGGTTTATGATCCGTAATGACAATAAATTTATGTAATCCAAGTAAATATAACTTGCATTTAATAACAGCCCATGTAACGGCTAATAATTCCAGCTCAATAGTGGCATAGCGTGACTCAGCATCAGATAAATACCTTGATCCACAATCAACTAAGTGCCATTGATTATCATCATGCAATTGTAATAAACTCCAACCTAAACCGTAGGTACGGGAGGCATCAGTATGCAGTTCTGTTGGTAAATTAATATCAAACTGCTTGAGGACTGGAGGTGAAACTAGTGTCTTCTTGACACTGTCAAATGCATTTTGGTGAAGTTCAGTCCATATAAATTCGTTACGAATAGATAATAAATGCCGTAATGGCTCTGAACAATGAGCAACTTCTTTAGAGAAGTGTCCTAATTGATTAACCATTCCCATAAACGAACGTAGCTCAGAAATATTGGTAGGAGCTGGAAAGTCAGTAATCGCTTCAACTCGTCTGGGTGTAGCACTAATACCATCTTTGCTTAGAATAAATCCCACATAATCGACACTTTCTTGTCCAAATATAAATTTATTAGGATTTAAAGTAATACATTGTTGTCGGCACCGCTCTAAAACATTACGTACATTTGTAAGATGTGCTTCAAAAGAGTCATTATAAATTAAAATATCATCAACAACTTTTTCTAAATTAGGTAAGTTGGCCAATGCTTCGTCACCACGACGACAATACTCGTCGCCGGCACATACAAGACCCATAACGGCACGTTTATATTGGTATCGTCCCCAGGGTGTTAAAAAAGTAGTTAATGGACAGCTAACGTCATCTAAGGGTACCTGCCAATAACCAGAAGCTGCGTCTAACGTAGTAAATATCTTAGCTGTATGAGGTACGTTTGATACAGCATCCCATGGACTTTTGAAAGGGTGAACAGGACGACGGACATGTTGGTTGAGTTTAGTAAAATCAACACACAGACGTAATTTACCATTTGGTTTCTGTACTACAACTAGTGGGCTAACAAAGTCTGTTGGATGATCATCGGCAAGTTGTATAATACCCTTAGCTACCATACTGTCAAGTGTGCTTTTGACCTCAGCTTGCCAAGCAAAGGGAATTTTTCTAGGTGTAGAAAGTGCATATGGTGTAACATCATCTTTTAAATAAATGTGCATCGGTGGACCAGCCATTGGCTTAAGTTGATCAGTATCATTAAATACATCAGAAAATTCATCTAGTAGTTGAGAACGTATATTTTCAGATAAATTGTGAGGCTTGTGAGAAGAAACATGAGGAGTTTCTTGTACAACGGTGCGTAATATAGATGCCATAGGGGCGGGGAAAGTAGCAGGTATTATGCCAAGCTCAATTAGATTTTGAGTCGGAATAAGAAAGTCTGAGACCCCTTTACAAATATATATTTTCATCTTAGTGCTATATGTAGCTAGAATACCACGGCAATGTAAAACGCCAAGAACTTCTAAAGGTGAACCATTAGTAGCAGATAATTTGTCTGAGGTGTGGTTTAAACGAGACAAAGGAATATTATTGTCCGTCAATAGAGTGTCACTTGCAACACAAACTTCAGCGCCAGTATCAGGAATACCGCTAACAGTTATTTGCTTGCGATGTGTCAATGATAATGCTAGAGAGATGTGTTGACATTTTGATGTAACGTTAGGTGTGGTATGTGAAACAGCATTTAGCTTCACACTTTCAATTATGTGTGAAACATCATTTGTAACGTTGTTAATGTCCACTTTATCTGAACGACACACAGGTCTTATATGACCTTTCTTGTTACAATTATGACAAGTTTTATCCTTAGCCCAGCAAGATTGTGGATCATGATCATGATTGGATTTACCACAATGTTTGCAGGGGACAGTGTTAGATTTCGTATCTGAAGCTTTTTTACGAAGCTTATTATGAACATTAGTTACACGAGCAACCTGAGCCGTTCTAGAGACCTCTTCGTTTCGTGCATTTTCTTCGGATTCACATAATTTTTTGATAATATGAATAGATACGCCCTCATCGAGAGCACGACATTTTCGTCTGATTTCAGAGTCATAAAGTCCTTCTATAATGAAGTCCCCCAATGAGCGATCGTGACAATGGGGACAGGGGTCCGTAAGATGAAATAATTTCAGTTTTTCACGATAGAATGCACAAAACGGTTCATTCTCACCTTGTGAATAATGCATAAATGCTGCACGACGTATCGACGACGTATCGACGCACGACTAATAATGTTTTCAATATTACTCACTGGCACACTTTCAACAACAAGAGAATCGTCGTCGCTCGCATTAGGCAAAACAGATGCCACGGTTTCAGTAGTCGTATTAAGGCCAGTAAGTTGTTCCATAAATGCAGATAACGATCTCTCCATACGTTTTTCGAACGAATCCATACGGGCAGCGAGATTGACATTATCGTCAAAAACGGGCGGCTCAACATCAGCATTGCCCTTCTTTCGTGCCTTCGATTTTGGAGTTTTATTAGGCATAACGTTTAATGTAAACGATATACGATAAACAGAATGATAATAAATAACATATCAAACTAAACAAGATAAACAATGGTAAGTTCAAAAATATCAACTGCGCCATGTGATGTCTCAATATAATATGACCATTGATCATGGTTACGCTAGATACAAGGTGTTAGTTAACACATATATAACATAAACTATATAAATATTTTCGTAGTGTGGTTTCCTGTCATTGCTCAATTTTTATTCTTTTAAAATACATGCCAATTATTCAAATGTTTTATTAGCCAGTAGCAACATTCAACCGAAAAACTGATAGTAGAATGAACAGTCAGTACGCTAAAATTGGTACTAATGTGTAGACAGACTATATAAAATTTAGATTTAATTTATTATATTTATTATGATTACTGTTGTGTCTGTGTTAACTGTATGAGGGGGATTAACAAGCTGAAGAACAATAATTTTAGACACCAACTTTCCCTTCCTAAATCCAATGTTTATGTAAAGTATTCACATGATTTTATCTATCATTTGAACTCCATAGGGAACACGCTATGCTTGTGAAGACAGCTGGTGTTAAACATTTAATTGTATTAGTTAATAAAATGGACGATTCAACAGTTAACTGGAATGTTGAAAGGTATGTTGCTGCTGCCTATGTGAAGTTTATGAAATATATTTCCTTTCCAGTTGGTACATTCTTATCAATGCTCATTGCTCAGCTAAGAGGATTTCAGACCATAGTCTTAGGATTTTCTTCTCCTGTTACCTGTTATCTTACCTTTGATTAACAACAAGGAAGATGTAGAGGGAACTGGTTAGACTGTTTACTGACCGATGTTTGCGTCAATTGGGTCACCCAAACAAACAAACAAACAGTTTTGCTTACTAGTTTACCCTGACCATAATTTATAACTTACTTGTAATATATATCTGTATGCTTTTTGTGACCAAATATATATCACCACATGTCAGAGGTGTACGGAGTCCAAATATTTTGAATATGAACCCCAAGAAGTCATTATAGAAGCGTTTGACTCTGAGCCAGGCTCTGAAAATGTAAGAAAAGTAGACTCCAAATCTCTAGCTCAAAAATATTTCAAATAAACTCCTGTACAAAGTCCAAAAATGAATTGATTAATCAACCCAAAATTAAGCAAACAGAGGAAGGTATTTGATGAGTAGCTTCTTCTTATAGCATTTGATAACAAGAATCAAAGACAACAGTAATTTTGAATGTGTTTTATTGGTAAACTCGTATATGAAATGCTATTCATCAGGGACTTACAACCAAACCTGAATGGTTAATCAGATTCAATACGATGTAAAATTATTTTCAAGTCAATTTCTTATTCTATTTTATCAAACAAAAATTTTGTTATTTGTTTTACAATTTGATATCTTAGTAAGTTTAAGTCAAAAATTAGAAATAAATAAATAATTTATAGTATAAAAATTAACTTAATAAAATCAGACATGAGATTTTCAGACTTTTAACGGATTTCAGACTATTTCCACACTTCCGTACTCTAGATAATATTGCCTTTTTCCCATTGAAATCGATTATAAATATATAGAGATCCTTGATTTCAGACTAATTTTGAAATTTGGATTCTTAGGTCTGATAAAATAAAATTTCTTTCACTCTTGATAATGGTCACAGACGATGACCGAAACGTAGAGTTTTACTAATAAAACACATTCAAAATTACTGTTATCTTTGATTTTGTTGTCAAATAGGAAGGTATGAAATAAATTAACATAATCTGAAATAAGTTTCCCATCCTTGAATGCAACCTCTATGTAGAAATATGAAGACAATTTTCAACTTTGCAATGATTATTAAGAAATTATCAGACTTGTATTCTAGGTCCCAACTCCTGTTCCTGACTGGCAGGAAATTTACTCCAATCCCTCTTCTGTTGAAATGTGGATACTCCGGCTCATAAACACCTCTGCCTCACGTCACAATGTTGATAAATTGGCGCAGTTTGCCGCAGGCTTCTGTGGTTCAATACATTCACTTAACACAAATATTCCCTAACTGTTTCACAAAATCTTTATTTGACTAGTATTGCACCCTACACCTCAATTATTTACGTCCATGCTCATTATCAGTAACAAATTGTTTTTCAGATATAAAGAAATTGAATCAAAACTTACACCTTTCCTGAAGAAAACTGGATTCAGATCAAGCGGTAAGATTTATCCTTTTATCTAATAGTGTCTGTTTGATAATAAGTAAATAGTTATATTGAGAACAACCCTTTCTCTACATACAAGGACGTCAAAATCAACTCCAGGGGCATTGATGTGTTTACGAGTTAATCCAAAGTCTGCGCCCTAATCTACTATTTGCCAAATGGTCCATTCATCAATTATATTTTTTATGAATTGAATTCTGGCATGATAGAGTTCCTCCGATCAGTTAATTTCCTCATTTTCTTCCAGCTTCAAAGCAAAGAAAACACAGATCTAGCTATTGTTGTAATAGGCTTTTGAGGGTTATCCTCTCGCTTTCCTTTGCTCTCGTGCATGATCGATTCATGAAATGGAGATTTATAATTTGAGCTATGGCACTTTCAACAGTTATTAAGATTTTTATTTGTTAATGGAGGAACTATTCATGAGAACTATTTGAATAACAAATGAAACTACAATTGAATACATCAGTCGCAAAACAAAGTAATTGTTACATTCCCTACTAAGTATTTGCATGTCACGTGAGGGGTAATTGTGGTTTGCCCACTGACTGAATGCATACATATAGCAATCGCATAATTGCATTAAATAGAACCTTATTCTTTGGATTGTGATTAGAAATAAGTGTATAATGACAAGGCAATTGTAATAATTCTTGTCGTTCAGTCTAAGGGTGCAATTTTCAGTTATGCTGAATATTTGGCATGAATGTGACTTACGGCAGCTCGTCACATTTAGTGGTATGAAGTTTTTGAAGAGACAATTATTTTATACTGATTTTATTTTTATTATCCAGAGGTGTTCTTCATGCCTAGTTCTGGATTCACCGGTGCCAATCTTAAAAATCCAGTTGACCCTAGTGCATGTCCATGGTACACGTAAGTTATTCATATGCCTACGATGACCAGAAGTCGCAATATTAGTTTTGTGTCCCATTTCACTATAATGTACCTCCCTCCTCATTGCGCAGAGAAATACAATGTCAGAGCTCCTTATCGGCTTATTTTTCCTGATTGTTTATGCTTGTCCCCAAAGAAAAAGGTCTCATTAACACAATTATCTGATCTCAATCAATGTTATCAAGTTTTTGTTCAATGAAATATATCATGAAACTTTCTAGGCGTTTTTCTGTTTTAACAGCCATTTACCCTCTCAGGTCATGCGCTGTCAGGTCAATGCTTGCCTTTCTCACTTCGCTAGGTCATGACAGGCGATTGACCTATTCTTATGTGACATTTTTGTACTTCCTGTCTTTCCTGCTAGGTTTTCTAACTTTGAGACTGTTTTTGTTATCTGCTTGCTTCTGATTTTCAGAGGCCCCACATTTTTGGGTTATTTGGATGCGCTACCCGCCTTTACACGACCCACAGATGGCCCATTGAAGCTCTTGGTATCAGATCGGTACAAAGTAAGTTTGGTATATATTACTAGTGTGATATTAGATCACATTGAAGCTGCTTTGATGTGCCTCATAAATGTTAACAGCTGTCTCTACAGTCAAACCTCTAAACATAGAAGATATGTCTATGGTGGTCACTCTTGGTATGTTGAGATGTTCTATTGCAATAACCCTGTATATAAACACCACCTGCATATAGTGGTCAATGTTTCTACCCTCTCTTAACTGGCCATGATATACAGGTTTCACAGTATTATAGCTACTGTATGTCATTAATTAGTCTTTACTTTCTTCGTACTATTATATAAACCCATGATCTGTCTAGGTATGAGAGTATTATAAATTTTACAAGTTTCAGACTGGCTGCCATTAGCAGGTGGCTTTATAAACAGGGCTGATTTACTTAATGGAAGAATGCCGTTTTGGACCATTAAATGAAATTAATCAATTTATTTATAAACTCGTATTCTACTACCGTAAAAGTAAATTAAAACTCCCCTGCAAAAACAGTTCAGGAGTTCGTGAACAGTTCATGAACTTTTCATAATGTTTTGTATCGTGAGTTGTGTTATTTACAAGTTTCTTTCTCAGCTATGTCTGACCGTGATTTGTGGCATTCTTTGTGTAGCAAATATGTAAGACGTAAGAAGGACAGCACATTCCTATAATGTCACTGTCTATACTACTATGAGAGTATTACTCAAAGGCTGGCCTCAATTAATAGAATTCTGCTTATTGAATGAGTCATTTGCAATATACAATTGAATCTTAAGCCATAAATGCTCTACTAACGTCTCTGTGTGTTTGTGATCCAGTGTTCACCATTTTTCCCAATAATTGTTCAAGCAAAATGGTTTAGTTACATGTCATTAGTAATAAGTCATTAGAATTACACTGAAACAAGAATTCTGTTGAATTTTCCCTTTTAATTTTTTTTCTTCTTAATATTTAGCATTTAATTAACAGATAGACAACATTTATATGCATTTATCCTATTAATTTGTTTGTATATTGTTTGTACTTGTATTCTAGGATATGGGTACGGTTGTGATTGGTAAACTGGAATCAGGAACGGTTGTAAAAGGAGAATCATATTCACTGATGCCAAACAAGGTAGCATTCTGACATTCAGTATTTTCAAGAATAAACCTTGCCTGGAATTCATCATTCTTTGCTGTCACTAAGGCCTCTTGGTTCGATTGCAATATTCAACTGGAAATCGCTGACTGTGCATTGTTCTTGTGTTCAAAATTAGACACATTCTGTGCAATTTGAGTTTATATAAGACTTTCAAAATGTCAAAAACATCATACAACCTTGCCTAATTATTCTTTAGCATTTTTAATGCCTCCTCCCACTAACAAACTATTTTATATATTTTTATCATTTCGCAGACATAAGAATCTTCAGACTTTTAGCGGATTTCAGACTATTTCCACACTTCTGGATTCTAGATATTGCCTTTTCCCCATTGAAATCTGTTATAAATATCTACATTTCATAGTTGTCAGACTATTTTTGAAATTTGAATTCTCATGTTTGACTTTAGACACCTGTGAAAATCTTATCAATAACTGGAGCCGATGAAAATGAGAAATCATCATGTAAAGCTGGTGAAAATGTCAAATTAAAAATCACTGGTGTTGAAGAAGAGGTGAAATGATTATTAATATAACTGTACGACACTAATTCTTTTTGATATCACAATCTTTTAGGTCTACGAATACGGCTATAACATGCTTACCGGACTCAAATTGGTTCTAGTATTCCTATTTGTGAATGGTGTGTCATGCTTACCGGACTCAAATTGGTTCTGGTCTTCCTATTTGGGAATGGCTGTCATGCTTACCCGACTCAAATTGGTTCTGGTCTTCCGATTTGTGAATGGTGTGTCATGCTTATCAGACTCAAATTGGTTCTGGTCTTCCTATTTGGGAATGGTGTATCATACTTACCTGACTCAAATTGGTTCTGGTCTTCCTATTTGTGAATGGTGTGTCATGCTTATCAGACTCAAATTGGTTCTGGTCTTCCTATTTGGGAATAGTGTGCATTTCCACAGGGCTGATGCTCAAAATGTCTCAACTCCTTGTAAACTTTCAGATGGAATATATGGAGAAAATATCTGTGTCTTATGCTAGCACGATGATTGTAATAACTATGTTGATCTTCTTGCTTTTCTTTAGGAAGTCCTTCCTGGATTTATCCTTTGTTCGCCAGACATATTATGCAACACTGGACGTGTCTTTGATGCCCAGGTAAGCGGTTCACGCATGATATGATTTGAAATTAAAATTTCAATTTTCAAGGAAGGAGGACTTGGTGCCTATCTGTCAAAATACTCGTGATTTTCTCGTTTTCCAACTATGCCATTCTCTCTGCAATTATCAGGCTGTAAGTCATAGCTTTAAATTCATTACTTTATAAATATTATTGGAAAAGTGTTGGTGCATGCCCTTAGTTCCTAAGCTCTAAATGCAGCAAAACCGAGCAAACGTGCAGAATGAAATATATGAATCTGATCATATTGTCGTTTCTGCCTAGGTTGTAATTTTAGAACATAAATCAATTATCTGCGCTGGTTATGGTGCTGTATTACATATTCACAATGCAGTTGAAGAAGTCAAACTTATTGTAAGTATGGTCACTGATTTAATTAGATTCGATTTATAACTACTTTGCAACGACTACGAATGCTTAATTGTGGTTTTAATGATCTAATAGGCTCTAATTGCAACAATCGATAGAAAATCTGGTGAAAAAAGTAAGCAGAGACCAAGGTGAGAATTATATAGGTTTTCGGGGAATTTTAAAGCATCTACAACTTTGACAATCTACAGTGCAAGATTTGTGTAAAATTATACATACTGTTTTTATTCTTACTCTCATTATAATAATCGCAAAGCTTCTGCGGTACACATTGAACAGTAAAAAACAAACAATTGGTAACAGCATTAGTCTTTATTTTCACAACGTTTTGATTTCAACTTGTAATCAATAGCAATTTAAATTTAAAATTGACTAATTTAAAATTATAAAAACTGTATTTATATGAAGCTAATTAGTTTGTATATTTCTAATACAGTGAAACCTGTATATAACAGCCAGCTAAGAGAGGTAGACAAATTGACCACTATAGACATGTGGCCTTTATATACAGATACAGGTTTGATTAAATAGAAAATACTATTTTAGATTTTTAGACATTGAAAGAGTGACCACTATAGACAGGTAGCAGCTTTAGAGGTGACTGTTATAACAGGTTTGACTGTAACGTCTTGAAAATAAAGATTAATGTTGTGTTGTTACCAATTGTTGTTTGTTTTACTGATCTTATTATCATGTACAGTATTACGATTGTGCTTTGCTCAAATGATATTGCCCTGCATATCCTATTATGATGTCATCATTAGCTCGTAATATGCTAATTTTAATTACATCAATTGTTTGTTTGATATTTAGATTTGTCAAACAAGACACAATTTGTATAGCAAGATTTAAAACAAATAATGTTATCTGTATGGAAACATTTGCTGATTTTACACCTATGGGACGGTTCACTCTGCGTGATGAAGGTATTTGAATAATTGATAATTTAATTACAAGCCCCGGCTATAGTTTGAATTGTTTGAAACAACCTACTACAGTACGTTTCTTATTGTAAATCGTGGCTTAAGCCTCAAAAATATTCTTCAGCCCAACAATTTAGCCAAAATCGGTTAATACCGCCTTTTTAATGTCCCACCTTGCTTGATATCCTTACATAAAAGTTATTTCAATTTTCCATTCTCCATACATACCCTTGCATTCATACGTCATCTTGTGATGGGTCGATTTGGAAGTTTTTGGAATTGATTAATTGGGGACAAGATTCGATTCAGAATAGATTAATCGTTCAAAGACATTTAGACCTATTGTTTTACGAGCTCTCTGGGTCACCAGCAGTAAAGGTCATTTGGCCATTGGCCACTCTCACTTTTTAGGATTGTTGGCCAATGTTGAATTTCATTTTTATGTATTTTGAAGATGTTCTGAATTCTATTGTTCTCAAAGAAATCCTACCAATGAAAATAAATTAATTTGGCCGTGCCTTAACTGGTCTAGAACTGATTTTCATAAATTAATCTATTATTTATTGAGAAAATAGTAACACATTTGGGAGACATCTTACACGGAATAACATAATTAAGTTAATCAAATCTTTCTTCAAATGTCTATCCTGTAAAGTATATTGTTGTAAAATTGTATTGTTATTATATGTATATCTATATATTTATAAATCAGTCTTGTGAAAAAAAGCTTTTAGCTTATTCAAGTTCTGAATAAATGATGATGATGATGATAATGATGATGGGAGACATCTCTTTTTGAATTAACATTTCACGTCTCTGCTATCTATACTACATTCCTCTTCTTTTGAATGTGTATTTTTGTTTGGAATAATTTATTGTTGGATTTTGCTTACAGGTAAAACAATTGCCATGGGAAAAGTATTGAAAATTCATCATAAATCTGAACAAAAATAATTTAAACTGTTCAATCATATGGACAAACATAATGATAAAATCGGCAAGCTCTTCTATGATAAAAAGAGTAAAATATATATTATTTGCTATCTCCCTTGGCCAAAAGAAAAGTTTTGATCATCAATAAAGAGCTGGAGATACTGGAATCTATACAAATGCAATGTGGATAATGAAACAAAATCTAAACCCCTGATATTTGTTATGTTGGTTTTGATTAGATACTGCCCGGTGTATTTGCCTTTATGTCTGTCAATTGTGTACTCTTTCCTTGCATGTTAGATCAATTTAGATAATTTTTATTCTAAAAATATTTCACTTACACCACTGATTATGTAATTGTGTTGTTTATTACTGGTTTGTAGACATCATTTAGTTTGCGTCTGTCAACTTTTTATGAAAGATGCTTGCTAATTGGTCCATTTGTCATTATGCGTACCTGAAAATCTTCTATACTGGTGCCTTATGGGATAGATACCCCAATGCCAACCTGGGATAAGATGGAGGTGGCTTGAATATTACACTTATATTGTAATGTATGCCCAGAACCAGATCTAACTTAGCCTGCGTACCAACCCCAAGGTTTTATCTGAAACAATAGTTTATGAAAAAACCTTGGGGCAGGTACGCAGGCTAGATCTAACTTGGATCTACAGTAGTTCAAAAAATTCATTTTGATCTGGCTGGTAAATCTCCATGTTATAGAATCTGTTAGAATCTGTCCAATGATCTCTTAATTGTTAATGACGTATTACTCCAATTGTTGCCAATCCTAATCAGAATTCATTGTACATATCAGATTGGATTAGTCCAAAAATATCATAACTTTGGACAATTATCACATTTCATGTAAAATGTGCGTGCAAAGCCAGATCTAATTTGGATCATAATGATGAGACAGTAGAGGGAATCTAGTCTGCATATATTTTACGATAATATACACATGTGCATTGTTTAGATGACGTAATTATCAAATGAAGGACGACAACCGCTGAAATATTTTTTAAAGGCATCGTGTCGTGATCTAGTTTTACGCATGCGTAAACAGTCGTGTTGTTGTTTTATCTTGAAATTTTCCATATTGTTTCTTGTCTTGTCCACAAACGACACAATAATATTCCACTTATATCGTTATAGAATTGCAATGTAGTGCTCAGTAACATTGTAAATTCGATAAATGCTGAGTTAAAGCTATTTACTGTAGATTGGCTGTATTAATCAAGGGGTTTACATTTGCTTTTCCTAATGAATTTGGCAGCAAATGGAGGTGATCCTCAGGGTGATTTGCTTTTTGTCAACTGCAACCAGGATTGCACGTGAGTTATTATCATGTTTACTAACAATTGTGAAACGAACAACAATTACTTTTATTATGAATCTAATTTAGTACTATTTCATGTTCACATTGTCTGTATATAGATATATTTTTGGCAAATAAACTAGGCCTACTGTTCATTGTGCTCTTGAACAATGAACAACGTTTCATCATGGAACTCAATTACCCTAACATTCATGTTGGCTAGGCTATTCATTACTTATGTATCTTGACCGTTTTTACCTAACAAACTCAGAGTCGTATTAATATACAAATTCCAAACTATGTAGCCTAATTAAGCTCCATCATTCAACAATTCAAAAATGCACGTTTTAAGACTCATCTGGGCTAAGTTAATGAGGTCAAAACCGATTACAAGATCTATTATATTGTAAGCTGATGCATGCCTAAAGACGTGATCAGTAGGATATTTCTGGGTTATTTGATTTCTTCCAATCAGAGTTCGACAAAAGCAGGAATCCTGGATTCCTAGATGCTCGAAGGCTAGAGCAAATTCAGAACAGAGTTGACATTTTTAATGATTTATTAATCAAACATCAACAAAAAACTTAAGAAGAAATTGTTTTAATAGGCAGGTCCACTAAAAATTTCAAAGTTGATTTTATTCGTGTTTCGGATATATCATACCCGCAGAATTCCATAAAACTGATAAAAATTCCAAAAAAATTTCCAAAAACCCTTCATTTCTGAGTTTTAAATCCAAAAATTTCGTAGAACGTCAAAACGATTTGTGATTGGCTTGCTATATTATGACGTCATTTCCCGGACAGAACAAAATCACACTCCGCTAAACAATGGAGACTTTAGCATTTTTTGTAATTATTGGTATCGTTAAACGTCAAATTTAAATGTAATCATTTCCATTAGCACTGCTGTTCCTGTTCAAAATATTGAAGGCTGACTTCAAAAAACTTATTACGGTGACCTGAAATATTCATCAATGGAAATCGCTCTGAAATATTTATATCAATTTATGTTGTTTTTGTCTACGTTCGAGCATGGTTCGATTGTCGAAGCGAGAAGGAACAAGGATGGTAGACTAGCTTAACAAATTATTTGAATTTCAAATAACACACATAAAGTTTCAAACAAGTTGGAAAATAAGTGAAAGGAGTTGTATGATCTACCATTTATTAGCAAATTATCCACGTTATTTTCTCGCGAATCATATGGCCTATTATAGGATCAAATTTATTGTAGCTATGATTCTACCACGATTCTACAAAAACTACATTCACTGTCTTAGCTGATCAATGGGATAAAATATATAGCTAAATATAGCTACTACATCAATATCGACCATTGCCTTCACACAAACTGCATGATTAATCATTGGTCCAAGTAAATATTTGTTAATCAATGCAAAATGAATCATAAATTGCTTTTCGGTTTTCAGAAAATTATACGCCTTGACGTAAACTGTCATAGCATGCGTGATCGATGTGTAAAATATTTCATTTAAACGGCAACTTTATTGAATTTGAGTTCTGATTTACTAGAATAAATCCAAATCTATAATTGGTAAAGCGTTAATAGGTCCATTTAAAGTGTTTGTTAATTCAAATAAATGCACACTGAATGCGATTTCACCGTCTTATATCTGGTGATAATAACACAAGCAACAGTTGATGATGCATGACAGACGAAATAAAAGAACGAAGATTTGATAAATAAAAATAACACTACTTTGATGCTCGAGTGATGATCTAAGCCGTTTATGTATGAGTGAGGTTTCTTCTCTAAATGTCTAATATATATATATATATTTCCAAGTGAATGCTGCCTACTTTTCGGTGAGACTTTGGTAAAGACGAGTGAACCTTTTCGTTTTGATGTGAACGAACACTTTGAAGGTCTTTGACAAAAACAGTGTGCACGTGCAGATCGGCCTGGCTGAGAACTTTTGTTCGTTTGCGGTCGGGAACCGCGAGAGAAAGATATGGAAAAGATTTGTTTTGTTTCGCTACAAAAAGGACAAACCGAAGAAAGAAACAAAACTTTACCCTTAGTCTCGTTTAAAAATCAGCGGTTCTGATTATACTATTCACAAAAAATTTGGATAAAAAATGACGAATTGATGGATGAACGGTTTTGGATATCAAGTCACGATAATACTAGATTTCTCACTTTGTCCGGATTATGACGTCACATTCCTTCATCCACCAAAACTTGCCGTTTCGTAACCATGGTTACGCAATGTCATTTGAAGTCAGATATCTCGATGGTTTGTCAATATTTTTGAGAAAAAAAAATCGGGCATATTAAACTTATCCTTTGATCTTCGTATGGATATGTTTAAAGTACATACTTAAATTTTAGTGGACCTGCCTATTCCTCTGGAATTCCAGAAGACTGAACCTTTTGTCAGACCCTGCTTCCAATGGGTACATCTAGTGCTGATAAACATACTGGCGTAATCCTAGGTTTGTAGAAACAATCCAAGCCATTCCGCATAACCGCAAGTAGATATACACATCTGTGTTTAATCAAGTTATTTCTGTTTTATAAGCTCCAGTAGGCTGGTGAAAAAATTCCGATTGCTAACCAGAAATTTCTAAATATTAATAATTTTTTGGTTAATGGATGAACGAAATCCTACGAACGAATGTTTGATACTTGCAGTGATCTTATCGCTCTCATTCATCGTGATAGTAATTTTTACGGTATGACGTCACTTAACTTTCATTCTCCGTTTTCCAAGATTTGAAATTTTCCTTTTTTCAAATGCGCATTTCTCAATAAATACTTATCCGTTATCTGAAAACTTGGCAAGTCACTTGTACAACAACTTAGATAACAATTTGATTTTCGGTTTTTTATGATTTGACCCAGGGGTGGCACCAGAGGGGGACAGGGGGCTACAGCCCTCCCGTCAGGGATGCTCAGCCCCCCCGTCGGGGAAGACTTTTTAACTTATTTCGTAAAAAACAATAGGAATTAGCTCCATTCCAATATTAGAGACTATTGCCAAATTGTTTCTATGTAACATTGAAATTTGGCATAGCCCCCCTATCGGGGATGCCAGCCCCATTGTCGGGAAATCCTGGTGCCACCCCTGATTTGACCCTATTATAGACAAATGTTTTAAATTGTACTGACAAGTAAATTGCAACGGCTCTATGCACCGATTATCGTACGATAAAATATGTTTTGGGATCCCAAGTTTCTTTTTTTTGCTCATTTCATGATGTAAACATTTTCACAGATTTCGATTTTATGGGTTGTTGTTATAAAAATGTTGTAAAAACTGCACCGTTTCATTCTCTATAAAAACCTAACACCAACCAATAGTGCTCTAATTGCATACATTATCCCATTATAATTGATCAATCAACAGTGAGAGCTATAATTCCTTCATTTTGAATCTAACAGTTGATCATTTTGTAATTTGTATACATAGGTCCCTTGCTGTTGGCAGTAGGCTAGGCTACCGTCTTCTTTCATTGAACTCTGTTGAAAAGCTAGATGAAATACATAATTATGGTAAGTTTTCTAGTTAACACTGAAGTGCAAATCATATCAACAAATGCTTTATTGAAATCAGTGAATCATGGCAAATAAATGATAATAAATTTACTTTGAGTCTCTTACAAAGAAATATCTAATAATTAATGTTGCTTACAATTGTAATTTTAAACTGAGCTTAACTCAGATACTGTAAGCCCTTCCTCTGGGGGAAGTTATTAATTTGTTGGAGGAAGTTAGCAATATATGCCTACATTCTTTATAATGTCTCACAGAGTCACAGTGTTTAGGTTTAGTTCATGTTTATCACCTGTGTAATTTAATTTATCTATCAGCCATTTGCTTGCTCATGGTCAAAGAGGATCGTTGTGATCTCCTTTCCATTTTTGCTATTGCTTTGTCAGCTACTATTTGAGTCAAGACCGTTGATAAATGTACAGCATTGACGGCTTGTACAACTTGTTCACTGTGTTGCTATCCGATATCACACAATCGGTTTGTCTACCCTCGTTTACATTCATTGTTGATTCTGTAGTAGGCATATGTAATATCGTATGATGCCCGACATTCACGATTGACACATATTTCACTTCAACACATATTAGGTGTATGTGAGATTCCCAAGTGGTTAAAGCAGAGTGTTACTGATTGGCACACCTAGTTTTTGTTAGTCATTCTTTTAAAAGACAGCACTGTTGATTGCATGGAAAGTTTTAATAACTGTTTCTGCATCAATGCTAAATAGTGATTAGTGAACCATACCGTATTTTACTTTCAAAAGGATTCAAATTCCGAATTTATATTGTATTGGAATTTTTGATTTGCGATTTCATTTGATCAAGCAAACATGATGCCATCATTTTTAAATCCATCAATGCTAATTTTAAAATAAAACAATATTAACGATCGAATGAAAGAATGAATGAATGATTTGTTTATTTCTGCATAGGCCTAACAGCGTATAAATGTGAACTACATACATATTTAATAACTCAACAAATCCTGTTAACAATATTTAACAAGTGATTAAATATATGAATGAATGAATGACTAAATATTTCAATCAAATAATTACATGATTGTAGATCATAGGTTACATAATTTGCAAGGCGCAGTCACGCGACCGATATCAACACACAGCTGGAAGTCTTGGTGAAGCACCAAACACTTCTAGTACAAACCTTTGCTAAATATAGCACATTCTAATCTCATTTGAGACTAAGCTAAATGTGTGATTCCTATTTTGGGAATGGAATCGTGATGTATAAAAATTCAGACATCATATAACAATTTTTTAATCTTTTTCCCGTTTCTATGACCTTTTTATATGCATTTGAGCTAATAAGGGTTTGACCGTAAAGTTACTGTCCTTGTCCATACTGTCCTGCTGTGATTCTATTGTTTGATCGGTTCAAGTATATTTTGTCTTTATAAAACATTAAGTGCCTGAGGTGTGTCTAGTACTAGTTATATACACTATAAGTTACATACGATGATAGGCCTAAATCTTAAAATAGCTCAATTGGAAAGTAATAATTGGAAATCGTATGAGTTTGTGATAATTGCCTTATGGAAATCAGGATTCTCCTCTTTGTGACTAGTCAAAACTTATACTATTGTAAATGTCGTTTTTCTAGACAAAGGAGATGTCTGCATCGTTGAAAGATTATTCTCCAGTAGCCTTGTTGCTATTGTTAGCTTGTCTGCTCCTAGAAAACTCAAAGTCTGCCATTTCAAGGTAATACATCTAATAGGACATTGTCAATATCTAATAAATGTAATTATGATTTAATTTTCACTTTCACGATGATATGCAACAATTAATTTTGGACCAAAAATTAATTACTTGATACTTCTTGATTGCTGTTATTGTCAAATCAAAATCAATTTGCCGTTTACCATTGATTATCAAGATTATATATCACTCAGTAGTAGTAGTATAGGAATGTGCCGTCCCTCTTACACCTTACATGTTTGCTACACAAAGAATGCCACAAATCACAGTCAGACATAGCTCTAGTATATAGCTAAAATAGCACTATTCACGATTCAAAACATTATGAAAAGATACCGCTCTCGCATAGCCCCGCCGTAGCATCTACTTAGGTTGCCAGTGAAGTATGTCATGCAGCGGTTGAGGGGCATACGTCTTTGATCTTTCAATGTGACCTAAAAAAGACAACTGGCGTTGGTGAGCAATAGCAGAGGCAGAAGGGGAAAGTTTAGTAGTAGACAGTAAGCTGGGCCAATGTATTCCTAAAGCATGCTGAAGCATGGCATTGTAATATATTACTTACAATGAGAATGAGTCACGAACTAATGCAACCGTCAAAACTTGAGAGAAACACATATTTAGCATTTATATGTAGGCCCAGGCTACTGATAAGAAGTATTATTTGATTGGTCACCATGGCTATGTCCCTCGTTAAGTGCTTTAGTAAAACATTTGCATGTACTGCAAAATTTTTCTATTGCAGTGTGTTTTTGATTTCGTTCTGACATATTTAATTATCTGTAATTAATGTATTTGACTTTGTTTTACCGTAGTACAGTAGCCTACATGATTATAATTGTGTGATCATGATTTTTCATTTTCTACAGAAAGGAACAGAAATATGCAACTACAGCTACCCAAATACAATCCTAGCTGTTCGACTAAATAGAGTGGTAAGTAAACATTATTCATATATATTTATATGTAGCAATAAGCAAAAGCCTACCATAATAAAGCTACAGAAGTTAACCATAATCAAGCAAAATTGTTGAGGAAATAGAATATACATAGGCCCAACCTGGAAATATTCAAATTTAAATGTTCTACATAGAAATACAGATAATCTAAGTAGGCCTAAATGCATGAATGTACATACAACAATCAACAGACGTCAACAACCAAATTATTCTTAATTTAAATTAATTTCGAACTATTTTGACTTTTAAACCTAGCAATGATATACCAAAACTCCTAAGGAATCAAGCATTATTTTTGTCAAGTCTCAAAATTTCCAAATGTGCTTAACCTTGTAAATATTGTAATGAATATTCTCTAGGTTATTTTTGGAGTGTTATTCGGGAAATATTGTAATATACGGTTTATGGTTTTTTGAAACTCTATCTGAAACTATTCTGCTATCAAGTCCTCTTGAGCTATTTTAAATTAGATTTATCCAATGAAAAGTTTCGCCAAATTATTTTGTTGGCACCATTATAATTTACATTTGTTATTTATTTTTTACCTTGCAGCGACTTCTGGTTGTGCTAGAAGAAAGTCTATACATACATAATATTAGAGATATGAAAGTAGGTATTTTGTTTTTAAAGTTCAACAAGATCTTTCTTGATTGCGCTTTTCTTTATAAATTAACTTCATTAAAACACAAAAGCCCTGATCTATCTTGATATGTAAATATATGTTAATGTGGTTTGCCCTTTACAATTATTTTGACATTTATTTGTTTCATAAATGTTTACTGTTAACATTTCATTTCAGACCTAGAAATTTTGCGCTGCCCTAGGCGAAACATAGTTCACAAATTCTCAAAGCATTCAACAACCCCTTTCTGTATGAGCAGTCTGTGCTCCAGTCTGCAAATAATTGCAATCTCGACGAGATCTCGAGGGCGGCAGTGCCGAAAAAAGTTAGGGGCGGGGGCGGCAACTGATCAAATTTGATCAAATTTGACTTCAGTGCCGGCAAAATCCATCATTTCAGCAAAAAAATATGAAGAAAATTATAAAAAAATCATTTTTAAATGCCGATTTTCGTTAAAAACTGCAGCTCCAGGGGCGGCAATCACGAGAAAAATTTTTATCTTGGGGGCGCAGCTGCCATGCTTTGCAGACCGGTCTGTGCTTAACCATGGATTTACATAGGAATGTTAATGTAAAAGGAAAGGACCTTTCAAGGCTCATGAACTGCAGCTGATGAAGTTAATTCACTGTTTATAAAATGAATGTATATTATAAGGAATGAAATCTCACAAGCACACCTCCGCCCACGCCTAAACACTTTTAACACGTGCAATTGATTGCACGCCAAAAGTATTTTTAAAATGATTTTTGAATTTTCACAAAATATTTTTTTTTTGCAATTTAATTTAGTGATAGTTCTTATGACAGATTTCAATTCCATCAGTAGAAATATCGTTTCATTTCTTCAACCTGTTTTTTATTTTTATTTCATTTATTCAATGAATGTCAATTTACTAGTGTATTATAATGATTCTATTTCAACATGCTGGACAATTATTTGATCGGAGAGACATGCTCCCATTGAGCTAGGATTTACAAGGAAATTGACGTTAAAATGAGTATGTTGCATGGCTAGTGTGTTGCCATGACAACTGATAATCCACGACACGTTGTCATGACAACAATTATCTGATGTTGTGCGATAGCAGTGTGCGATAGCACCTGTGTCATGCAAACCATGTTGAAGCTTTTTTATGAGGTTCATGAATTTTCATGATTTTATCAGAGTATGCAGTGTTAGCCATCAGAGAACAATAAAATTTATCAAACTTGATCTGACATTTTATTGCTGATATTTTCTGTGGAGAATCCGAACAGGGTGAAAAAACATTTGTATAGAATTTCTCTTGTAACAATATAAGTTAGAGAAGCAGTACAAGGTTATTATGTTATATGATACATTTTTGAAGAGAAATATTATTATTGCCAAGAAATATTATCAAGTATTTAGAAAGAAAAAAAAATAATTGAAAAAAAAAATTATTTAAAATAAAAACAACTGCCAGTAGAAAAACGCAATTGATCGGCCATTTGCTGATGGCCGACTGCTATATTGTTCTCTGTTAGCCACTTACCACTGCTGACTTTTGTGCAATTAATTATATTTACAGGTTCTTCACACGTTAAGGGAAACACCACCAAACCCAACAGGTTAGGCTAAATTTGATGATGAAGAAAATGCGTTTTATTTTATTCAGTATTCTGACATGAAATTGTTCAATCTTTCAGCTGATTTCAATCTAATATACCTTGATAAATTATAAAAGTTGTCATCTATTCATTGAAATCTTATACAAAATGATCTTTGTCATTAATTTTGGTCTATTTTCAACATTTTTGCATTCACTGATATTCTCTACACAGTGTTTGATATATTTTTGATAAACTGATGTGTTTGCTGTGCCCTGCCTTGACAATCAAGGCCTGTAAATTTGATCTACAATGTCGCAATGATATCCAGATGTGCACTTGTAGTTCAGTGGCAGTGTCAAGGTCAACACTTTGTGCAGAAGGCCAGTGTTAGATTCCTCGTGGTTGTTCACATGTTGATTGTATATGCCTGTAAATGTGTTTATGTCCCTCAATAAACAGACTGCCAGGTGCAGCTTTGATTTTTGATTTTTATTCATCATTTTACCATAAACGGGGTATGCTAGTAGCTTTTTTCACCAGGATTTATGGTTAATTGGTTGGTAATTTTGAAGCGTGCGCGAGATTAATGGCATGATGTCGTTCCAGACGCCAACCAATAGTACTCCTGTCAGAGATTGAACCTAAGACCATGCGGACCATGGTCCAACCCCCTAACCACCTCACTAAAAATCCATCTCATATTTTTAATTGTGGCAGTTTCTTGTTTATTATTATACCGGCACGCAAATGTGTAGGTATATTGTGGAATACAAATCATGATTTTGAAACCAGACTATATACTAACATTATTTTAATATTTATGATTTTCAGGGCTTTGTGCTTTATCGTCCAATTCAGATAGCTGTTACTTAGCTTACCCTGGGAGCAGCCAGGTATGTAATTATTATAACAGGATAGGCTAAGATCATTTTATGTTTGTAAAAAGTTAAACTAAAAGGACAGCGTTGTGTCTTTTGACTTAATGCCCTTAATCCATTGAATATTGATTTGATTTGATATAATTGTAAAATATTAAAATTTTAAAAATTACAGTGAAACCTGTATATAACAGAGGCAGATAAATTGACCATTATAGACAGGTGGCCTTTATAAACAGGTTTGATTCCATAGAAAATACTATTTTGGACATTGCAAGAGTGACCACTATAGACAGGTGGCCACTGTATAGAGTTGACCGCTATAACAGGTTTGACTCTACAGGCAAGCACAGGAAAATTTGTTGGAAAATAGATGTTCACTTACTTGAAGCCTAATGCTTTAATTTACATGGTAGATCTATACTATTTTAAATTGATTTAAACAAAGCTAATGATGGTGACGAAACTACGAGCACTGGAAGAGCATTCCACGACTTGTTACACGATAAAAGAACGGATTTGATACAATGACATATGTGATGATATTTGATCGAGTTTAGATTATTGAGATTTGATTAATGAGTTATTGAATAAAGTACAATCTGATATTCTAAATACTTATATTTTCAATATTCTGACCAGTGATCAACTTTACCAATAAGTCTGATATCAAACTGTACTTTTAATATATTCTACATTATCTCATATGTGTTATAGATTGGTGAAGTACAAATATTTGACGCTGTAAATCTTGTAAGTTTTCAAAGTATCAGAAGCCTCCAATTGAACCTGAAACCTCCAATTTTTACTATCTTGATAATCTGAAATCTCTAACAGCTGCAAACAACTAATAATTGATCTTTAAACTAAAATTGAAATAGAGTACATATTTGGTAGGATATACGTTACTTAAAAGCCAGCTGTGGAATCTAGAGAAATTGACCGTTATGGGCAGATAGACGACCTTTGTATACAGGGTAAATTCAATAGAATTTTGTGATTTTACGAAATTCATGAAGTTTAGACCACAGGTGATGTCAGCACTTTCCCGACAAGATACTAAATTCCCTAACAAAAGGTGACTCTGGTTAACATTTTTATTCTCTTAGTTATTGGCTAGTGTAGGACACAAGGAGTAGATATTAACACAAGTATAGTCAACAGAAGGTATACAAAGTATAAAAACTAAATACATAGGTAGTCCCAAACTACTCAATTTGTCCAACAAGATTTTCTTCCCCACCCAGAGTCTCACAAAAGGCTCATCCTTCTGAAATCCTAGAGGCATTTCAACATTTTCTTCTGAATTTTTTTGTTAAATGTTGACCAGTGAATCATACAAATGTCAACTTTCTTCTGAATTGGCTCTAACCTTCCACAATCTAAGATTCCAGGATTCCTACCTTTGTCGGACCTTGCCCCACCAACTAACTGATGCATAAAATCATTGATTGAACCCCTGACTATGTTGTGAAGGTTACCGTTTTCATTCTATTTAGAAACCAGTCACTATGATCCCAGCTCATGACTCACCAATTGCAGCTTTAGCTTTCAATCCTCCTGCTACTCTGCTCGCCACAGCATCAGTAAAGGTAAGCAATATGGGGAAACTAAGGAGATTCTACTGAAAAATTATAAAAAATTGTCAAAGTAATGGTTGATTCTGATGTATATTAACGCTGTACAGTGAAACCTGTATACAACGGCCAGCTACGAGAGGTAGATAAATTGACCAATATAGACAGGTGGCCTTTATATACAGGTTTGTTTCAATAGAAAATACTATTTTAAACATTGCAAGAGTGATCACTATAGACAGGTGGCCACTGTATATAGGTGACCGTTATAACAGGTTTGAATGTATATAAATATACTGGTGAACTTAATTATCATGCTTCTCCTTGCCAGTATACGTCCAAATTATGAAAACTTCATGAACATTAAATGGTCTGTAATCATAATTTTATTCATTCTACTGTGTTTCACTTGATGGCATAAACTTAGGTAGGCTAATCTATATTCAAATTGGAAAACTAATATCAGAAGCAGAAACAATTATATAATCATTCATGTTATGATTTTTTTCTTGACTCATACAGTTAGGGAAACACAATCTTTAAAATATATCTTAAATTACTAACTCTCACTTTCTTCACATGTTTGCCATCTCTACCAAGAAAATTGTTACCGCTATTGCTTAGAACAATGCTGTAGAAACACATTTCTTTTAATAATTACACACAGTAATACAACATATAGACAGCGTTTTTGAGTTTACTTTGATACTGCTTTGCAGGGCACCGTCATCCGTGTCTTTTCAATTCCTGGTGTTAAATTATTTGAATTTCGTCGTGGTGTTAAACGGTAAGTTGTAAAACAAAGAAACAGTTGGCTACGATTAAAAAGACAACAGTTTTCAATAAATACGTATCAAATAAATAACCTGCTACACTGCGATGGCTGATTGAATGATTGGAATTAATGGTGTCATAAAGAGATGTGTTTTACAGCTACAGCTTAGATAAATAAAGCGTAGATCTGCTAGGAAGACTGTAGAGGTTGATCTGATGTCTCACCTGAGATTGTTAATGAGTTACTCTTAGCAAAAAGCAGGGATGACACTAGCAGGGGCAAGGGCTAAACCCCTTCTTGGTGATACCATGTCATCTTATCGGTAAGAAAATTTTAGCTGTTGGTCTGGAAAATTCTTAGTATGTACTTTTCCAATCAAGTTTAATGATATTGTCTATAAATAGCCCTTTCATTGGGGAAGCGAGGCTAGTGCCAACCCCTTCAAAACGAACGATATCCCTAGAAAAGAAAGTTGTATAGTTTCGTTTGGGTAACGCCTGTCTGTCTGCATTGCTTTTATTTTGAATATAGTCAGGATGAAGTAAATAAGCATCAATTATTAGCCTTTGTATCAAATACTCTTCAATGAATAAGAATCAGCAAAGTTCTTAGAATTACCTAAAAATTCTCAACCAAATAAATTAATTAAGAATGCTGTAACATGCAAATTACAATTTATTTTGCAATTTCTACTTTATGGATAGGTGTGCACATATTTATTCGTTGGCGTTCAGTCCAGATTCTTTATTCTTATGCTCATCAAGTAACACCGAAACAATTCACGTCTTCAAATTAGTTGTGGATCGAAGCAAGTAAGTATGATTGCATAAATGCATACCGTAGTCAAACTTTCCTAATATCCCCACATGAAATTGATTCAATTTTCCATCCCCCATCCAAAATATCATGTGCCTGCCTTGCTAAATATCCAACTTTTCATTTGCACCAGAGAGGGTAAGCACTAACCAGTACCGATACAGGTTTGTGAATTCAATTCAGTCGGATTTTTTATTTTCTGAGTTGATCGGTTATCCTGTAATCAATTTCAGTTCGGATTGAATATAAATATTTTTCTGCCTTAATTTATCATTATTTTACCATTTTCTATGCATACTGGTACATATATTATGGAAATAAAAGTTTTTTGATTTAAAATTTTGTGTATTTATTCCTTGAAGATTTTCTTTTATAAAAAACTTTGTTCTTTATAATGCTTGTTTACTTTTTGGGCTTGCAAGTTTACCCCTGCAAAAAATAGTTCAGGAGTTCATGAATAGTTTGTGAACGTGAAATTGCTCCAATTTTCCTGAAATGTTCATGAACCCTCACAGACAGTTCATGAACAGTTCATGAAAATTTGGGGCCATTTAGATTTGGATTTGGTAGGATCGGATTAGCAAATCTGAATCCGAAATTTCAATTGGATACATATAGGATACTTATGGATACATATGGATTACAGTATTACATGACCATGATAATGACCACGGTCCGTTAAGAGTCAATGATTGACAGGTCAATTTGATATACAGTCAAACCCGTTTATGACGGTCGCCTCTATACATTGGCCACCTGTTTATAGTGGTCACTCTTGCAATGTCTAATATAGTATTCTTTACTGAATCAAACCTGTATATAAAGGCCACTTGTCTATAGTGGTCAATTTATCTACCTCGTAGCTGGCCGTTATATTCAGGTTTCACTGTATTCAGATAATAAAATATTATCATAACATGAATATTATTGTATTTTAAGAAAATCAACAAAGTAAATATCAGTTGTGTCTTTTTACAATAATGGTTAGAAAACACAGAGAAGTCAATACAGCTTTATGATTGAGCATACTACCAATCACATTAATTTAATTTGATTTCTGTATTGGCCTGTTAGTAGATGACAAAATAGGTAAGAACTGTATTCTATTTAATACATGTTCTTTTGTTATTTAGATCTCCAGAAGAACCTCAGGGTTGGATGGGATATATAGGAAAGGCTTTGATGACCCCAACATCTTATCTACCTTCAAATGTCACAGAAGTGTTCACTCAAGGCAGAGGATTTGCAACTGCCAAGCTACCTCATCCAGGTCAGTTCTGGTTCACGTTAACCTCAGTTATCACTGGCGATTGATTAGTATTAACATCTACTTCTTTGATATTGCAAATATTTTTTAAATCAAACCGGTGCTGTTTTCTATGCTTCCATATTTGCTAAAGGTGCTAGCCTACACTGGTAGAGACCAGAGCCATCTATTTACAAGAGTTGGGACACTTCTGCCATTTTTGTATCTTTTTGCCTGGACCCGAGCACGTTTTTAACAGTGCGCATGTGCAGGAGAATGTTGTGTGTTTTTTCAGCCATATTGTATTGTATTTTTTCGCGCGTTTAACTTGAAATGATTGAGAACCTGTTTTCAAAAGAACAAAGATGGCATCCAAAAATCATGTGACTGGCATCTGTCCAATTGGAGACGATAGCGGCACATGAAAGCGTGTCCCAACTCTTGTAAATAGATGGCTCTGGTAGAGACTACTAACTTAGTTTTTATATCCAGCAACTTTCTAAAGTATAATTTTGAGGTTCGATAAATATAATGAATATATCCCTCCTAGCTAATGACTTTAACTGTAACTATAGAATCATCATGCCGCTCTGTCTTCAGACTTGTTCCGTTATAGATGACAGTAGTAAATTTAATAAATGACAAGAAATGGAATAATTTTGCTGCCATTAATAAGTGACGATTTTACTAACTTGCAAGCTAGCTTAATTAAGTACAGTACTGATTGAGCTTTACTCAAAATTTTCACTTTACCTTATCATCACATGGATAACCTTGTGATGAAACCTGGATTCTGTTCTAGTTCATTTGTTAAGTGACACTTCCTGGCAATACAGTAGAAACCGTTTATAACGGCACCCCTGAGGAATCTGAAAAAAGTATGTTATAGGCGATGTGCCGTTATAGCCGATATTATGTCATAACAATAGAACAATAGAAAATAAAGGTAGATTCCTGTTAATGAGACGTTATAAACGATTTTATCACTTCACAGGAATAGAAAAGTGTGACGCTATGAGAGATAATCCGTTATAAACAGTGATACTATAGCCGATAATTATTAAGAGAAAACCTACTAAAATTTGCCGGGAACAAAGAATTAGTATGTTATAAACAATAATCCGTTACAAAAGGTGACACTATAAACAGTTGAATACACTAATCTAGAGCATGGACTCAAGCCACCCCATGTTTTTATTTGGCCCATTTTTCCAAAGGAGAAGCGATACACTGAACTTTTCAGAAC
The DNA here is from genome assembly GCA_916610825.1 of Haliclystus octoradiatus. Taxonomy (NCBI): domain Eukaryota; kingdom Metazoa; phylum Cnidaria; class Staurozoa; order Stauromedusae; family Haliclystidae; genus Haliclystus; species Haliclystus octoradiatus. Next base: position 23,473,902 of record OU744449.1, on the reverse strand, counting down.
ATAATATCAAGTTTCTGAACAGCAAATCATTTACATAGCTCTTGTTTGACCTTGTCTGCTAATTATGTAATATATCTCATTTCAATGGATTCTCTTCTTTCAGGTTTACCAAACATATGTGCATTGGCAATGTAAGTTATATATTTTCATTTGATCTTGATGTTTAATTGCTGTATGATCAATAATTAAATATAGTAGTAGTATATACAGTAGTAAACAACAGTTTATGACTGAACTCGACATTCATCCATAATTCTTTAAGATTTCCTCATGACCAAACATAATTTGTACAGTCAAACCTGTTATAACAGCCACCTATACAACAACCACCTGTCTATAAGGGTCACTCTTGCAATGTCTAAAATAGTACATTATATTGAATCAGATCTATATATAAAGTCCACCTGTCTATAATAGTCAATTCATTTGTAAAACGTTGTCTTACTGATTGAACATAGGGCTCAATGCAAAATATAGCAGAGCTTAGCTAATAAAAGTCAGAGAATCAGACAGTCATGTTTGCTACTTGAAATTACTTCACCGACATTGATGCACGTAATAATAGATTGCCTGATGATCGCCTTGGCGTGAAACTTCAAGTAGCAAACATGACTGTCTGATTCTCTGACTTTTATTAATAGTCAATTTATCTACCTCTAGTAGCTGGCTGTTATATACAGGTTTCACTGTGTAGGTTTCATTCAGAGGTATAACACTACAATCCAACTACACTACAAGGTTTTCATAGAGTGTGATATCCTGTGAGTTTCATTTACCTGAGTCTATCACAATTTCAGATGATTTTCAAAAGGTTTTCAATCATTAAGATTACTTAAAAATTTAATTATTTTCTAATTCAAACCTGTTTTTTTTTTTTAATTTATGACATCAAACTTCAAAATATGATATAATAAATTTAAGAACTTTCATAATATTTCTTTGGAATTCTGAAGCTTCTAAAAACCATTTGCAAGATGCTTTTCTGACCGCTAGGTTCTGTCGTCTGTGTCTGTGAAAATGTAAAATACTGAATATGACAAGAAATTGAATTGCTATAATGGAAATATGAGACATGGCTGCGCTATAACAGTTTGACACCCAAAGATGGGATGGAATCTTTGAAAATTGAACTACAGAGTTGTTTCCCTAGAGTATCGGGGATAATACAAATATACAATAATATACCAGATGCTCGATGCCCAAAGTTGAACTTTGACTGCAGGAATCCAATGTGTGTCGTAAGTGTAGTGGTTAGGGTTTTGAAAGTTTGCCCGCGAGGTCTCGGGTTCAATCCCTGGTAGGAACACTATTTGCTGGGCGTCGTGTTAAGGCATCCAGTCATAAAACACACACACTTAAAAATACTAATCAATTAACCACCACCCCAATGAAAAAGGTTTCCAAAATTTTGGATAAATCTGAAATAAAAATAATAAAAATGATGATGATAATTGATGATGTCTAAATTGTTTTGTTATTTTCTTACTGTAGCATCAATAAACTCCCTCGTATTTTAGTTGCTTGCTCAGATGGATATCTTTATATATTTAACCTGGACCCAGAGGAAGGCAATGATTGTACACTTCTAAGGCAGCATCGGTAAGTAAATGTTATGGATATCACTATATTATAGTCATAATCAGTGCTCGACAAAACTTCTGGAATGTTTGACCAATAAGTCATTAAAAATATCAATTTTCTTCTGAATTTGCAATAACCTTCCCTAACAATAGGATTCCTACTTTTGTCGGACCCTGATCATAATTATCAAGGTTCAGCTAGTTGTCATGTAGAATTGTAGGTAAACATACAGCATTTAATTGTGTTGGATTGTGCACTAGACGGAAACTTTGAAGTAGCCTATTTACACACTGAAACCTGATCAAGAGTGGTCACTATATAGACGTGGTCGCTGTATAGAGGTGACCATTGTAACAGGTTTACTGTATTTGCAATATTTATGCAGGCCTGCCCTTCAGAAATTCATTAAATTTTTTGAATAGCGTCATTTTATCGATAGTTCATTTACAATTTATCCCCATTTCAAAATTTTTATTACAATTTCATGAATAAGTTCATTTTTCATGAATTTGTTTTTGTAGCTGTGGCAACTCATCAGTTAATGTAACTTAAGGTTTTTATCACTGGGGATCGCTGACCTTATTCTGATCATAAACAACTTAAAACATAAAATGTGCATAATTTGTGTCATCCTTTATTTCGCAGGGGTCAATTTGTTATTTTCCCAATCTGCAGGTAGTATTTCATGGTTTTTGTAACAACCCCTGCGAAAAGTTCATGACTTCATCAACGTGAAATTGTCCAAAAGTTCATGAACTGTTCATGAGCCCAGAAAAATAATGTTCATGAACTAATGGATTTTTTCACAGGGAGATACATTTCCTCTTGTTAAGACTATTTTCATTATTATTTTTTTTTTTTTTTATTCAAGACTCCTTGATGATGGCACAGATTTAAACATGGAAAAGGTAGGGTCTTGTTTGTTGTTGAGTTATATTGCATCTTCTGCAATATGAATTTGTAAAATTTGAGATCCAACTATTTAAAGATTAACAATTTATGTGTATGGTTTCTCAGAAAACCTGCCAGTGTTTGGAGCACTGATCTATATAAACGACTGGATTGAGTGTTGCAGTAGACACAAGCAAAGCTTCCATGGCAGCCGTTTCAGTACGCACAAAATGCTCGTTTAGGTCAAAATTTTTGATCAGGTCGAAATTTTCGATTTGCTGTTCATAGTGGCCGTTTTCAGTACACACAAATGCTTGATTAGGTCGAAATGCTCGATGTGTTGTTTACGTTCGTAATTGGTCAGCCGCCATTTTGTTTGAGTGCCATTTTCAAGGCTTCAAAGTTTTGTGTTATTCTTAATGGAACTCTCTATCCAATCTTTTATATAGATCAGTCTTTTAAATATATGTTGTATGTTTTCAACTGGTATTCTTGCATTCTCGTTATATCAGTGTAAATTGTCAGTATAATGGGCAGAACTGATATTGTTCAGTCTCTTGGTTTGATGTCAGCCAATCACGTTGTCGGTAGGCCCTATAAGTCATGTAATAAACAAACATGAGGCCACATTTTGGAAGATTTTCGGATTTGGAAGGCAATCTCATTTGATGAAAATATGCAACGTATTTGTGAGTGAGTTAAATTTATTTCAACATCCAGTAATCTTAAAATTAGCTAGACTGTTAAATTTATAGTTCAGTGAAGAAACTAAAATGCCAAATGTGTCTTTCTAGAGTACATAGTTTATGGATGACCCCAAATTTGATTATTTCATTGTAACTTTTCATTTGATTATATTTATAGTGCACCATCAAAGATCAATCTACCGGTTTAGCAGTATCACCTCGACCACCCTCCCCATCATCATCTATTGGATCAGCTAATTCTCCTTCATCTGCGCATAGTCCCCCACCAATGACATCAAAGATACCAAACGATGATTCAGAATTCCCACCATTAACTGTTCATAATGAGTAGAGTAAGATGAACATATTATCTCATCTTGCTTTTATAGAAAAGGTTCAAATAGAATCAGATCTATGAGTAGAGTAAGATGAACATATTATCTCATCTTGCTTTTTTAGAAAAGGTTCAAAAAGAATCAGATCCATTTTATTTTACTTACAAAGGATCAGTTATGTGTATATGAATGTATACAATATCTTAAATAACATTATGCAGAGAATAATTATTTTGAATAATACTGTACTCAATTAAGGATAATTATATTATATACCACTATAAGTAATATAACTTATATATGTGTATAAATAAAATATTCTTGTTCAATAACAGAGAAGAAGAATAAGGAATAATCAAATGTTGAATTTTATGTAATACATATATTTATGACTGATTTTCTTTTAATATGATGTTCATATCAAATCTTTTTTTTGTTACTTAGATATTTAGAAGCTAGATTGTGCAATGTTTCTTTTTGCGACACGCATCATATCAATTATTCTTTTGTCAAATATTATTTGATACAATTATTCTATTGTGCCGATAACACATGCTATATATTCAACACATTTCAATTAATGATTATATTATTGTATGTCAATATTCAATATTGAATCAAAATCTTCCTATTCCGCCTCATTATATTTATGGGGATGTGAACTGATGCCCCAATTAGCTAATTTCATGTTTTCAAGTACACTGGAAAATGTTGCCAACTTTGAGAATATATTGAAATGGTACCATTTAGTTATAGTTACAAAGTTATCCCATTTCAAGAACCTAGAATGAGTAATCACTCAACACCCGTCTGGTGCCCCCGACCCTGCTAACACATTGAACAGTTCCAGGAGTGGCAATAGGATTTCGGGGAAGGGGGATAACTTCCCTGATGAGGGGGCTATTTATAGAAAAACTGAGTCTTCCACGACGAGGGGGCTGGGTATCCCCAACAGGGGGGTGGTAGTCCTCCTAGCCACCCCTGAACATTTCTACCTAGCAAAAACAGATAATCATTCAATGGCGCAATGGGATCGAGCTTAATTGTTGTTCTTTTGTCACTAATTAACAGCAAAGAGATAAGCTCTAGGTAAACTAAAATATCGCAATATCGGAAGATTCGATATCGGTCTTAGAAATCTAACTTTATATAGTCTTGTCTTGTTATGGCTTAATTATTATATAGTAAATGGAGATAATAATATGAAATACTAAATGATGAAGATTGTGTCAATTTTTCGCGACGGTTTGTGGATACTGGTATCCATCTAAATAATTACTGTAATCAATTAGTTCCGGAAAAACCGGTTTCGACGATAAAAGAACAGCATAGCAAATAATTCGGAACCAAGTGAACTGGGTCTGAGAGTGCCTTTGAACTAAAAATAAGTGAGAAATTTTGTTTGCGTTTCTGTGTAAATTGAGCAGTTTGGCACACAAAGAAATGTAACATTTATGTAGCCATGTCTATCATTACTACATAGTATTGAATATGTAAATGTTCTTTATGTGATACCCATGGGATCTGTACCTTATGCCTGAATCTTTTTTAAGACAAAGGAAAGATTGAAGTCTTCAAAATGGTGAGTTTCTTTTTTGAGGTCGTACTTCTGCTTGCTTGTTTAGAACTTTGACCTTATGTAATTCTCCGTTTACACTATTTTGTTTTCATTATAACTGCTATTGGATATATAGTTTAATCTATTTAGTTGTGCAATCTTTATATTAGAGTAATTCTCATCCAAATGGCTGTATACCCTCCCTTTGTTTGCGTAGAGATAATTCTAAGATTATTTAAAGCAGCAGGCGAAGAAAATGTAACATATAGCAGGCATGGTCTGTAAAAACTAACCAATGATTCTGATGATTAAATAAGTATTTTCTATGTTCCTTATAACTGATAACAGTTTGGAATATGGCAAAAAAATTTAATGCTGCTATTTCCTGTTTCCTTGTTAGTTTGAGTATTCAAAACCTTGATCTCTCCGCGTGTAATTTTGACCTACACAAACACAATTCATTTTGAAAACAATCAACACCATTTTAACATATCCTTGAATGACAACATTGCAGATTTACACCTACAAACATTATAAACAACGTATCAAAAATCCTGTTTACCAAGTTTTGAATGCAGCCAGTGAGAGAGTGACTAGCCACTCCATTTTTACAATCTGTTTTTCAATAGACCTAGTTAAAATTCACAATAGACATTGAATACTTTGCAGGTTATTTCAAATAGCAATTGATGGTCATGTAATTTTAATCTTTAAATTTTGATGCTCCATTAGCTTACTTACAATTTGTTTAATCTCGTTTAAATTTGTGTCCAATAAGCTAAAAATTATGAGTCAAATCTGAATTCCCCTTCAAAAACTGTCCTTCAAATAATTATTGACAGGAGTCAGATGCCATGATAATTTGATCGAATCTTGAAAACAGAAAACAGACAAAGTTTGTGACACTCATAGAGGGGAAAATTTAGTAGAAATTGTGTTGTTTGTAAAGTATATTGTCTCACCGAAGAAGGAATTGGTCATTTGTGTCTCGAATCTCAATGTTATAAAATACCAATGTTATAATTCCTATATTTGAAAATTGTTTGGTTACTTTCTAAAGGGACTTTCCTACTTGCTCACCAAATATTCGAAGTGCTCCGTACGTTCGAAAAGGATTGATACAATTTGGTGTGGAAATAAAACATGAGTTGTCAATTGCTTCTTTGAATATTTCTTCACTGAACTATAAATTTAACAGTCTAGCTAATTTTAAGATTACTGGATGGTGAAATAAATTTAACTCACTCACAAATACGTTGCATATTTTCATCAAATGAGATTGCCTTCCAAATCCGAAAAATCTTCCAAAATGTGGCCTCATGTTTGTTTATTACATGACTTATAGGGCCTACCGACAACGTGATTGGCTGACATCAAATCAAAACCATGCTAGCAAAGCTAACCAATAGGATTGGATCACTGCTTAATTGCAAGTCTAGTGCAGTGTCAGCAAAACGGCTTTGTTTGGTCGGCTACCGGACTTTACACTTTCCTTAAGAAACGTTTTAGTCTGGACGCAGTTTAACAATCAATAGGACCTAATCTGTATCTGCCCCCAAACAAACACCAATCACACTGCTAAGCCAGTGGATGCTCTTATGATACAGTACTTACCTCCTTGGCTATCCTATCATTTTTGTATGGGAGAGCGGACAAATGACTACAGTGCTGTGGCTTGAACTAGGACCTAGCCACATACAGTATCAACAAATACCGAATATTTGTAGTAACTTCGTTGCCTGAAAAATAATGTTGAAGGACCAACATTGACCGGCGGTGACTACGAGCTCAATTTGAATCAAGCTTGCCATAAAATCAACAATCAATATCAATCATGTCTTCAGCATGGCTTCAAAATTCAAGTTTCAGCATGGTTTTAGGCACAGATTCAATACAAACAACAAACACGCATGTGACTCTAAGCCTGTAAAGCCCACCGGTCATTTTTACCCCTTTAAGAACATTAATACAATAAATATGAGCTTCTTCCTATTTGCTATTTCACTCTCTCTATACCCTTACACCCTAGCCTCATTCCATAGCGACCCTCATTTCCGCGCAGCGCTCCAGTGAGGGCCTAATAAAATTTAAGGTTAAAAAGTGTACCAGAAACCAAAAATTTGGTGTGCCCAATCACAGCACACCTTGGTGTCATGTGAGTTACAGCCAAGTGTTGGTTGGTCGGCCCATCGAAGAACAATACAACGAGGTGTGAACAGAAATTGAAATTTGCTGAATTCAGCTATTTTGAGTTTCAACATTTTGTAAACAAACTGACGAAGAAAACTAAAAACGTCAAGTTTACGGTATTATTTTGGATCAAATTGGAGCAACAGAATTATAAATAATTGATTACATTATCTCGAAGGACTGTATGAATATTATGAAGGCCTTTTGTGGGCTGTTATAAGTTCATTCAATGATAAAGAACAGTAGTAAAACTGAAGATATAAAAGATAACAATAACAATACAATCTAGTTGCTGTAGTGTTTTATCAACCTGACATAATCAATCGCCAAGCACATGCTTGATGCCTGTTGCACAGGGGGCACAACTGTTACTGTATAAGATACACAGGGTTTAACATAACCAACATTTATAACATAAGATAATATAACATGGGGGAAGATACAAAATAAAAGGAGAAAACATCATATTTCGACGGAGCGATCGCCATCGTTGGAAAATTGTAAGCACTTCCGTCGTTTTGAATCATGATTTAAATAATCAAAATCAAAGAGATATTCAAAATTAAAGATCAATTCTCCAACATACAGCATTACTCTGATTCAAAATTCCATTTCTCCGTAAATGTATAATTAAAAATTGACAATATGACAGAATAAGCTATCGAAATATAAACTTTGAAAATGATTCAAGCAAGTTTGTTTACATTTTTAATATTTTCTTCACCAACCAGCGCTCGATTAAACTTCACATCATGCAAAGGTGTGCTGTGATTGGGCACACCATATTTTTGGTTTCTGGCACACACTGTTTAACCTTAAATTTTATTAGGCCCTCACTGGAGCGCCGCGCGGAATTGAGGGCTGTGATGGAATGAGGCTACTTACACCCTAGGCCCATCAAACAATCATAAGGTGTGAACCAGTCCATATTGTGGTTGCGTTTACTACCGGTCTATATGTCGTTACTACTCATTTGACACAAAATCTATTTGCAGAAAATCCTAAAGCCAAATCTCAGTTAAATATACAGTTGAACATTATAATTATATTGCTTGAATCTAGGCTACTATGCTGCAAAATTTATGCTAACTGTAACTACAACCCGCTGTGAATGTCAGCATGATTTATAAATAATATCATGAATGTTGCCTAGACAACGTACTGGTACTATTGTCATGTTCTTCATCAGGGGCAATCCTTAAAGTGCATACTCAGTTAAACTTTGAATTTCTGACCCCTTCCCCTTGTTCTCTTTCACTTACAAAGTATTCCTTTGTGTGTTACTGTGTGCTATTTCAAATAATAATGACTATAATTTACTTTTAAAAATATCTAAAGATTCTCTGTTCCTTAGCTCATTACTAATCAAACAAGGCAATCAATCCTAAATTTTGTTTATTTCGTTACTTATAAGAGAATATTCTGGCTCTATAGAACTTCATATCAAAACATGGGGGGTATAATAAGCTGTTTACCTGAGATGAGAAAGCTTGAGAAAATCTGTTTCAGCATTAAAATAAAGCAAGCAAGGGCTTAAAAATGATCAAAGGAATTCCAAATTCATGCAGTATACTTTTTTAAATTTTTAAATTCATATATTCTTATCTTTATTTAATATGTTTTGATTTATCACAGAGCTCGGAAGACAGCACGCTTGAGGCACTTGATAAACTCTTAAATGAATTTTTTAGTTCTCAAACATCAAATGATAGAAAGAAAGCTATCGGTATGTAAATTTTAAATTGTATTCTGAATTTTCAATTCTATTCTGAATTTGCTCTAGCCTTCCGGGATCTAAAGATCCCAGGACCCCTACTTTTGTCGGACATTACTTGGCTGACATGAACCATTGTATTGTTTAATGTTTAATTGGCTAAATATGATCATCGAATTTATTTTTATATTTTTGCAGAAGAACTATTGAATAATTTCAGTCTTCAATCATCAGCATGGAAGCAATGTGTTTATTTCATGAATCATTCAGAGAACATTTATGTTCACATGTATTGTCTGACAGTATTTGAGGTTTGTTATTGATTAATTATCTGATAAGTGCTGTGGAAAAGTATAGTAGCGATGTTATTGTCCAATGTAAATCATCATTGGTATTGGTTAAATATAGAAACTGCTTGGTTATCAAAGGGTGTTGCAGTAGAAAGTTGCTATAGATTTGAATTTGTCTCACAGTCGACTTGTCGTTGTGCTTTGGTAGACATAGATCTGCAATGATTTTAATTTACATTTTGTTAGTAGCAATCAATTGTTATCAATTCTCTGTTGCCTTTCGTCAGATTCAAGAATATTACTGAATTTTATTTCTTCTTCTCTCCCCCCTACAATATATGATCAATGATCATATACTGTAATTAAATTATTTTAATCAAAAACGTAATCTCAACACATTTTAACTTCTTCAATAAATGCTGCTTTCTAATGTTTTGTTTTTTGAGAAGTTGTGTCATAATACAGTAAAACATGTATATTGCAGCCAGCTACGAGAGGTAGATAAATTGACCATTATAGACAAGTGGCCTTTATATACAGGTTTGATTCAATAGAAAATACTATTTTGGACATTGCTAGAATGACTACTATAGACAGGTGGCCGCTGTATAGAGGTGACCGTTATAACAGGTTTGACTGTAATTAATAATATCATACTGGTGACACACATTGGCAATAATAATAATTCTGTTGCGCTCTTAAACTATTTACGAACTGTTCATGAACTTTCATGAAGTATTTGTATTCACCTTATAAACAGCTCATGAACATTAAATGGTCCAAATTTCTAAATTGGGCCGTTTAACATTCCCGAACTGATTTGACAGGAGTATGCTTATCCCAAAAAAGGTTTCTAACTTTCTTAAGCCCTGGCCAAATGACTTTTTTTATTTCGCCAACATTCATCGGATTTTGTTGAGTTCATTTTCGTCAACATCTTGAGGGTGGCCAATTGACTTTTTATTTTCGCCAACATTCATCGGATTTTGTTGAGCTCATTTTCGTCAACAGCGGATGGTATTTTGAGGCTGGGAAGCTAGTCACTGAGCACACCAATCCTGAGACAGGCTACGTCATTGTTGACCAATCAGAGGAAGGTTCATATTTTCAACAAAACTCAAAAATGTCGAGGAAATAAAAAGTCATTTGGCCACTTCGCCAACATCGGTAGAGAACAATGGAACTCAACAAAATCCGATGAATGTTGAGGAAATTTTTGAATGTATTCAAAATCGAAATTCAACATCAGCCAACAAAATCCGAAAAGATGAGGGTGGCCAAATGACTTTTTATTTTCTCAACATTCATCGGATTTTGTTGAATTCATGAATGTTGGCGAAATAAAAAGTTATTTGGCCGGGGCTTTATACAGTCAAAGTAGATACCCCTTTTTCATTACCCCCACCTTCCATATACCATTTTCAACTCAAGCTCTCTTATATAATACATACATTCTCTACAATTCAATTGTTCTGTATTTTTTTAAAGTTTCCTCACATTTTTAAAATGAAACATATGTGTATATAGCAGCCAGCTTTGAGAGGTAGATAAATTGAGCATTATAGACAGGTGACCCTTACATGCAGGTTTGATTCAAAAGGATATGCCAATTTAGACATTGCAACAAGTGACCACTATAGACAGGTGGCCACTGTATATAGGTAACTGTCATAACAGGTTTGACTGTAGGCCTATCATATTCTAAATTTGAATAAATGATGATGATGATTATTTATGTTTTTCAGAATGTTGTAAATCAAAAATGGTTTGGTTTACCTGTTGAGGACAAAACGAACATCAAGAAATTCCTTAGTTCTTATCTATTACAACATCATCGTACTGCACCTGCATTTGTGACCAATAAAATTATCAAAGCAATTGTTGATATTGGAAGAATCAATTGGCCACATTTTTATAGTGATTTTATGAGTAATATATTTGAGGTGAGTGTAGCCTACACTGTAACATAGTATTTGACAAAATATTTGAATAGTCTTCCTGAATGCTATGTTTTTCCTAAAAGTTTCTTCTGAATTTTGCCCCACAATGTTACAAAAGAAGCAATACATGTCGGCATTGAAACAATATCCAATTCAGTGGAGTCCATGTGATATCAACTACAGTAACTTTGACTTTTGCTTCACAAACTATCGTTGAAATATATATTAATATGGAATTACCATTGCATTTGTTTATTTCCAATCCTAAATTCTTGATATTGAGAACCGTAAATCCTAAATTTCGTTGTACTACAATTGAACTCGGTTGATATGCCCTCTTTTAATGTCCCACCTTGCTTAATATCCCCACATAAAAATGATTTCGATTTTCCATTCTCCATACAAACTCTCATAATCCTACATCGCTTAATATCCCACCTTGCTAATGTCCCGCTTTTCATCCGTACCAGAGGGGGAATATTGAGCAAGTTCGACTGTAAATTGCAAGCTTCTGGTTTTTGGTGAATTTAGCTCAGACTTCCGGGATCCTGACTTTTCTCATACACTGCATGGTATGATCATACCAGATGATAAACATTGTAAATAACATTGATAATTGAAACATAAAGCTGCTTCTTGTGCTGAAATGGCAACTCAACGGCATTCCCTTAGCAGGTACAAGAAGCAAATTACATTAAATGACTATTTTCATTTTAAAGTTTGTTGTACTGTATATGTTGTTATCTTTGCAGAAAATAGTTTTTCATATTTTGTTAATTAATATTACTGTACAGTATTTACTATAGTTGTTCATATTTAGCATCAATATTTAGTTACTTAACCAGCTTTGGATATTTTTAATAAAATTAAACCCAATGTAAATATTGTTTTAAGGTTTATCTTGTTGAAGAAAATTTATCCAAGAAAAGTTGCTTTATATTTGGAAACAAGCATATTTAGATTCAATTTAAATAATCAAATATTCATTTTACTATTTAAATACCGGTAATCGATATTTCATTGATATTCGATTATTAATCGATTAATTGATATTCGATTCGCATCCCTAATTAGTTACTTAACCAATTTTGGATAGTTTTAATAAAATTAAACCCAATGTAAATATTGTGAAAGGTTTATCGACTAATTTGTTTTTTCAGTCTATTGTTTAACAATCCTTTGTTGTCTGAAATCTATTGTTTTGTTGTAATAACGTCAACCTCTGTAGGACGGACACCTCTCTTAGCTGTACAAAATAGTGAAGTCATTTGAGTGTCCGTTTTAGACAGGTTTGACTGTATAAACATTTTCTCAAAATCCAATTTAATCCGACATACTTACGATCCAATCCGAAAGCTAAATATTAATAAATCCAAAAACTGGGCAGATCTGATTCAGATTCATATTCGCCCACCTTTACTCCATAGTGTAGAGTTTAACCAATCTCTGAGCTGTGTGTTTAACGTTATTTTATCATGTATTAAGCCTGTATATAACAGCCAGATATGAGAGGCAGATATTAGATAAATTAACCACTATATGTAGTTGGCCTTTATATACAGTGTTAGTTCAATAGAAAATATAATTTTAGACATACCAATAGTGACCACTATAGACAGGCAGTCACTGTATAGAGGTGACCACTGTAACAGGTTTGACTGTAACTTTGAGTCAACAAGACAGCGACAAGACCTCATTATATCCCCTCTTTTAATGTCCCACCTTGATTAATATCCCCACATAAAACTGATTTCTAATTTCCATTCTCCATACAAACTCTATAGCTATTTCCAAACTTATAATCAATATGTATTATGTAATCTTTGTTTTGTCATTTTCTAGCTGATAAAGAGTCCTTCGACGGTTTTAGTTGGTGTTACGATGTTACGTGTTACTTCGGAAGAATTTATTTCACCGCGAGAAGATTTAAATGTAGCAAGAAAACGTGAATTACAAAGATTATTATTAAATGAAATACCTACAGCATTGAATTTATTATCAACTCTTTTAGAAAGCATTTTACAAAATTTACGTAAAACAATGGCAACTTTAACTCCCCCACCTTCGCCTAGCTTCAACCACACCCCTCTAGCATCACCTTTTCATTCTCCACAAACATCGCCGCCTAATTCACCTCAAAGAAACTCAACACCTCTTATAAAAAATAACGATCTTAAAGTACCTTTCAACACACCATCACCGTCTCGTAATAATCATTCAAATTCAGTTTTACATATGGATCGTCAATCTGAAGAATTATGTTTAGCTGTTTTACAATGTTTATCACAGTTGTTTTCATGGATACCTTTATCTAATCTTTTAACATCATCATTACTTGCTAAAGTGTTCTTCTGTGCTGAAATTACATGTAGTACTGCTCTTATTGGAGAAGCAAGTTCTTCTGATGTTGGTAAGTTCAAAGTCTTATTGATTATATATCTTAGGTTGGGTGTTGTTATTGATCTTGATTATTATTTGAATCTATTTATGACAATTATTTTTCAATCATTAATGAAGTAAGTTGTGTTGGTCAAGTTTAACCTGATTTCGTTGAATCTGTATGTTATATAATAGATATGTACGGTAAACATCAGTTAGTAATCAAAATTGATAGCTGTGTGAATCCTCCTAGTTGTTCAAAACTAATTCAGTCCACCTTCAGCCAATTAAATTTAAGTCACAGCCCAATGTTTTCTGGTAAAAGTTGTATGTGGCATTAATGATGTAGATCTGTTTTGAAGTTTTTAAGAAGTCACCATGTCTTCAAGCACAGTGAGTAAATAATTGAGACAGTATTGTCCTACCAAAAGCATATGTACCATATCTTTTTTATAGATAAGTGATTCTTTTCGCCGAGAACAATGATCTTGAATGTCAGTTTCAACAGATTTCAAGTCAGATAGATCTCGATTGTCAATGCATAACGATGCGCCGCATCTACTCACAATACAATTCCATCTAACCATTCCATCCATCATCCTGTAGATGGTACTCATTTGATGTTTTTTTAGATAAAGTCAAGGCTTGGTTGATCTTTGCCGGCTGTTTGAAATACAGGTGATCAGATAGGATCAAATCTAAAGTTCGGCTGCTCTGCCATCTAAAATAGTCTTGCCATCGGAACTACTGAATGATCATATAAGTTATGTATCGGACGTGTTTTGTCTAACTTGGAGTACCGTAATTAATGTTTTGTTTAAGCCGACTTTTTGTGTCTTTAAAATTATTTATTTGAATCAATTAATGTCTCTTTTGCAGGTGTCCAGGCAATGTCATGTATAAATGAAATCATGTCAAAAACATTTGTACCAGCAGAATTTGAAACATTCTTACTTAAGATGGCGCAACAAAGTTTTAATCTCTTACAATTGATTACGAAAGGATGCAGTGGCAATCCTGGTGATGCATTATTATCACGTTTAGACGAAAGGTATTAACATAAATAATTAATAATCATAATTTCTTACTTTTTATCTAATTATGATATGAACAATTATTTTATGCTGTAGTAAATGTGATTTTTCATCATTGCTTTGCATGAATCTTAATTAATAAACAACATAATCAAATTTTCAATTTCTATTTTAATGAAAACTTGATGCGATATTTGCTAATTGTAAGTACATTTCAACAATTATCACAGTATAAATTATCAGTAACAAAATTATATGTTACTGTTAATGAAATTATATGTTTATATGACTGTATTTAAGTTTGTTTTGTTTCCCATCTTTGGTATCAATTATCTGGTCAGTATGTTGAGAACATCAATCATTTAATTCTTCAATTCATAGATTAATTTAATTCTTTTGCATAGTATTGACTTGTTCAAATATCTTTTTGTATTGTCATGCTTCAGTTGTACGAGAAGTTATTATTTATGCTATTTTTCTGCTAAGGTAATCCAAACATTTCCAGACTGTATCATTGTAGGTGTAATGCGGATAGACTTATTGACCAAATGCAACAAATCTTAAACGTCTGGTATCTCCGGGTAACTTGAAATTCACACTAAAGTCTTCATGAAAATACCATGAATACTTTCCTGTTTCTTGTTTTATTCAAATTTTATTTTGAGCTAACCAGCAATCAGTTTACAAATCATTTTACGGTCAAGGCCCTCTTAATGCATATGTTTGATGTTTTCATGGATTCGCAAATTTATGGGAAAAAAAAGAATCAAATACAACGAAGCTCACACATGTTAAGAAGGCGTTATCATGAATCAAATAATGTAAATTGGATTTTTAAAAGGTTTACAATAAACTGTAACAAAATCAAGAAACAAAAAAGTATTTTTATATTTTTATTTACACTTTTTTATTGGAATTCAAGCTGCCTGAGGAAACCTGTCGTTTTGGATATGTGGCATCTGCTCTAATATTTGAACAAGTTGATTTAATATCACTGCCGGATTGTGAATATGTTGTATTTTCTTTACCAGTCACACTTAGCAGCTCACTGAGAACGTCATTGTTTCTCTCCCTGGCTGATTACTATACAGGTACTACAGTCACTGTGGTAAGTGAGAGAGATAATAACATTAAAACATATCAAATTAGTTTAATTAAAGCTGCATCAATCCCTTTTTAAGTATGGGGGGGTGAATATCTATGTAGGATGGGTTATAAGTGATGTCAGCAATCAAGTCAAGTTAAGTTTTGACATGATGTATTCAATACTTTTACTCTCAAATTTATTTTTAATCAATTTCTTCTATTTATTTATTTTATAGTTACGTGGAGAAATTTACAGAGTTCATGATGTTATTTGTTTCAAAACATTTAAAGCGATTTGAACCAAATACACGGTTTCCAATGAATGAATTTCTACAGTTGCTATTAAAATATTCATTTCATCAAGTAAGTAGTCGGCATCCAAATTAATAAAATTCATGTTACTATCTCCGATTTAACCAAAGCTAGACTCACATGCAGCATTGGTTAAAGACTTAATACAGTGAAACCTGTATATAACAGCCGGCTACTAGAGGTAGATAAATTGACCATTATAGACAGGTTACCTTCATATACAGGTTTGATTCAATAGAAAATACTATTTCAGACAGTGCATGATTGACCACTATAGACAAGTGGCCTCTGTATAGATGGGACTGTTATAACAGGTTTTGCTGTACACAATACTCTATGACCATTTATTTTAAAGAAGTTCTATGCTCTTGTTTAAATATGGTGAGGTTTAGATTTAAAACAGATACGGCTTTGCTCTCAAACTTTGGAAAATGTAAGCTTTATTTCAAGAGTGTCCGCACGTCCTGCATGATGCGTGGTAGGCCGAGGTTTGATTCCAATACTTTGCCAACGGAGTGACTATCAATCACAATTATATATGATTGAAGAATGTAATTTTATTTTTATTATATCAAAGTGCACATGACACCAAGAAATTTTAAAAATCAAAATGAATTTTGGACAAATGTCAATATCATAAAATCGCTCCTCCATGTAGAGTGCTGTTTTATTATGGCAGCCAAGAACATAAACATGTTTCAAAGATTATCGCCATGAATCCAAAGTCTCTATGCATCTTGTTTTGAAAGTACCAGTACAGGTAGATCCTCAAAGCAGTACCTCCTTGTCCTGTACTAATTCCAAACCTTCATAATGGTTCTACTCAGACCCATGGTTGACTGATAGAAAAGGGAATAAATTATCTTGATTGATACAATACATTTATCTGTTGAATATTTGGAGAAGATTAGCTCAGATGGCAGAGCAACCGAGCTTCAGATCTGATCATATCTGCTTAAATGTGATTGAAATCCCCTAAAGGTCAACTCAACCTTGACTTTATCTAAACATGAAATGAGTAATTGATCTGCAGTGACGTGGCTGAGATAAAAAAAGCATTCACAATTATTGCACTCATCGAAAAGAGCTGATCATCTAGAAATAAAAAATATTGCGAGCGTTTTTGGTAGGGCAATATCGACTTGATGGTCATGATTTAAAAGATGGTCAGAAATCTTTTCTCTGATCCTTACCTACGTCCCCAGTTCCACAATGGTTTGAAACAATCAATTGTGTCAATCTATTCTCAATTTTCTTTCTCTGGTTTGTTTATTATTTCAGCAAGATGTCGATGGCCTTTTTAGTTGTTTGGACATTTGGAATTCATTTCTTGATTATCTAATCAACCGATTAGAAACGGCAACACACAACAAACAAGATAGAAATGTTATATTAAGCAGGTGATACCCTATTTCATTGTCAATGTTGTATTGACCTATCTTTTTATACCTACCAACATCAATGAAAAATTTTGTGTAAGTTTCTCAAGATCATGAAATGTGTTGTGTCCTTAAGCTTTGCTCCTCTAATATGTATTCATCGGCATGTTTAATTTTTAACTCTTATTCTGTAAATTATAATTTGATTATTTTCATTGAGCGCTATACCAAGAACTAGTGTGCAACAATCCCACTATTATTAATATTATATTATTATTATTGTTTTTATTGTATACTGTACATCTATATTTTGTTGAAGGTATGAGGAATCATTAAAATGTTTATTAGAAAAGATTTTCAACAAAATATCTGTCAAGACAAATGGAAATATCTTAGAAAGTCTAGATGATGATGCTGACGACAATGAGGTAAAATTACAATTGATGCCTGCTTTTAAAAAATTCATGCTTTTATTAATTGGTTCATCTTTTAACAGCATGAATTGCATATTACTACTGTACTATATAGTAATTGACAGTGTCAACTTCTTTGTTTAATTTTGTGTGTTTTTCCAGAAGGCTGAACCTTTGTCGGACCCTGAACACTGTGGCGTTCCATTTAGTGTTTCAGAGAAAGGGTTCAAAATTTTTGAACACCTTGGAATTGATACCTAAAAAATCCTAAAAACCATATCTCAACATTTTATTTTTAAAATTTTTTACAGATAATAATCAAAAATTTAAGAAAACCAACATTTTTTATAATCCTAAAAAGGGATACCCGCTCAAAGTGACACGTCCCCGTACAGCAATCGTATGAGAGTTACCTACCATATCTTAGGGATTGCTCACTAAGAACTTCTTTTACTTTTTCTACGCCACTCTATAGGCTGAACAATAGTAGTTTGGCCCAATGCTATAAGTGCAAAATTTTATTTAACCATCTTAATAATTTTCAGACTGAAACTGACCGTGGATTATATTTCAACACCCTACTAGAAACAGCTGATAAAATTGCAGAACTTTTACCAAGACACAGCATTACAAAAGTGGTAGGTGCATATGTTAATAATTTAATTTATTCGAAAAATATTGTCTACATTTAAATCTCCTGGAGATGAAATATATCCTTCCAAAGTAAACGTAACATAGAAACACCAAATGTACCGTTGAAGGACTCTTTAGCAGCTATGAAAGGGCAAAACCAAGATTACACAGTGATTTATAAATTTGTAAATAGCTATGGCAAGGTAATGGTAGCAACATTTTGCTTACTTGAAGTGCCTTGTTTGTTTGTTAAAACACAATTACAGTCAAACCTGAAATAGTGGTCACCTCTATACAGTGACCACCTGTATATAGTGGTCACTATTGGTGTGTCTAAAATAGTGTGTTCTATTGAATCACTCTATTGAAACTTTTTTATTGATAACTTAATATGATTCCTGGTTGTCTTTATTATATCTGCAGTGGCATTCTTTACAAGAGAATATCTCAATTCTGTTCAATTTACAAAATCATATTGTTGATAAACATGATGGTAAATAATCTTCAATTTATGTTTGAATTTCAATTGATGCTTTTATTATCACGGCCCTTTTGCTTTGACTAGTCTTTTATTATGTATTTCAGGTCAAATATCAGATTTGATAATTCCAGCATATCAATATTTAAAACTAGCTTCATATCTTAATTACAACAATGTGTGTTTTTGTATTGATCAGGACATTCCTGATATGGGCTTGCAGTAGCAGGGGTAGAAAATGATGGTACCACTGGGACTGGTGGTTGCAGGCACAATTGTTGAACAATAAAATTCCTAGAATTCCTTAAAATTCTAAGAAATTTATCATTGAAACCAAATAAGAGAAACTAATCATTCTAGATATATAAGGTCCGTTTAAATTGCTTGGACAGGAAAATTTTCTTAAAAAAATATTTTGAGGCACTTTTTAGGCAAAATTATGTGGTTGCAGGCACTGAAAAATGTATTTGACCCCTGTAAGCAGTAGATTGACTATCAAACTTACACTTGAGTGATTGCAATACTGTAGAACATGCTTAATATCCCTCCTTTAGTACGTCAAGGTTTGAGCTCGAAGTTTTGAAGATTTATGTCAAATTTCCAATGGAAACGTTCAGTGGAAATACACAGAAACAGAAGATGTTGTATTTCCACAGCTTGGATTGTGTTTAGTAAATTAAACCATACGATGTGTTATTTGAACAGCTTTATAACTGGGTTGACCTAAGTCTTATTCAGAGCAAAATAATTAATTCTTATATTTCCATTACAGTCTGTCAATGTCATAACAGTCTATTTCCCATTCAATGTTTGTTATTATAAAATAGAACGAGCGAAGCATTATTAGAATAGAACTACTAATGACGCTGTCAATAAAAAGCTGTACAAACACTTTTCAATTTGTGATTCAAAACTAATTCGAATGTCATGATTCGGCAAATGTCAAATGACAAATGATCACCAGGGTAAACAAAAACATTGCTTTGAATGATGCTTGTACGGCAATATTGAAATATAGGTGGGATCATACAGTCCAGGAAAGATTTTTTGAAAACATTTCAAGATATTTCTATTTTATAAATCAAATATTTAATACTTACTTGTGCAACATGGGTTATTTTAACACTTGAGTTGCTACGAGGCACTAAAAAAGCTTCAGAAAATCACTTGTCGTGGCGGCTCTTGAATTTCTTACACCTTCCTTGTGCCTCACGACGCAACACTTGTGTTTATTTGTAATTATTCATGTATTTTCTCTGTAGCAACCTGTCATATGAAACTGTAATGTCTGTAATTAGTGTAATCAAATTTATAGTATTTCGTAAACTTGTAAAGCGCCTAGAACACAGTGCTATAGGCGCTATATAAATCGACATTATTCTTATTATTATTATTATTATTATTATTATTATTATTATTATTATTATTATTATTATTATTATTATTATTATTATTATTATTATTATTATTATTATTATTATTATTATTATTATTATTATTATTATTATTATTATTATTATTATTATTATTATTATTATTATTATTATTATTATTATTATTATTATTATTATTATTATTATTATTATTATTATTATTATTATTATTATTATTATTATTATTATTATTATTATTATTATTATTATTATTATTATTATTATTATTATTATTATTATTATTATTATTATTATTATTATTATTATTATTATTATTATTATTATTATTATTATTATTATTATTATTATTATTATTATTATTATTTATTATTATTATTATTATTATTATTATTATTATTATTATTATTATTATTATTATTATTATTATTATTATTATTATTATTATTATTATTATTATTATTATTATTATTATTATTATTATTATTATTATTATTATTATTATTATTATTATTATTATTATTATTATTATTATTATTATTATTATTATTATTATTATTATTATTATTATTATTATTATTATTATTATTATTATTATTATTATTATTATTATTATTATTATTACTATTATTATTATTATTATTATTATTATTATTATTATTATTTATACAATCCATATTGCACAGAAAGTGTTTACGGTAACATTTATATATTATTTCATCCTCTGAGTATGTCACAACACATAATTTCAATATTCCATTGTGCTTATTAGGTCCACATTTGACAATAACATCAAATGATGAATTACAACAGCTTCACTTACACTTTCAAGACCTATCAACATTTCTCAAGATGATGGGGCGTTTTTCACATCTATTGATTGGCGAAACAAACTTTTCTATTTATTTTGAAGAGACGTACGATATGGTTGAAAGGTAAAACAAGATCTTTCTTCAATAATGAAATAGTGAAACTTTACGACAATCAGTTTGATTGCAAAATATATTGAATTATTTTTATCAGAAAAAAGGTCCTTCATTAAATCAGTAAAGATACTTCATTCCATCCTTATTATTAACATGAATCAAATGCTAAAGTTTGTTTGGCCCCAATAGACCAGTATAACTTGCTATTACATAATTATTATCCCCAAACCCCCCTACCCCAAAAAAAGTAGACCTTTCTTATTCTATTTCTAGATATTATTGTCATATAAATCTAGGTAATTTGTAAAATAATACAATTATAGCTTGAGACAACTTTCTCACTTTGCTTGTATAAGCAAAACGCGCAAAAACAATAGATTCAGGTACGGTAACTCGCCCTCCTTCTAAGCAGGACCTAAAATGGGGCTAGAATGTGCAATACACTCAAACCTGTTATTGGTCACTCTTGCAATGTCTAAAATAGTATTTTCTATTGAATAAAACCTGTATATAAAGGCCACCTATCTATACTGGTCAATTTATCTACCTCTCGTAGCTGGATGTTATATACAGGGTTCACTGTATTATATTGAATTAACCCTGTATATAAAGGCCACCTGTCTATAGTGGTCAATTTATCTACCTCTCGTAGCTGGCCGTTATATACAGGTTTCACTGTATCATTTAGTGCTGGAATTGTTCAATTCTTCACACAGACTCACAGTTGTGTGTCGATATTGACCGTGTGACTGCGCCTTGCAAATTTAATTAGAGCTTACCATTGAGTTCAAGCATTTTCGACAATTTATGTGTTGATGCTGCTACTCTATAAAATTAATCTCATGTGTGTATTTTTTTTCAAACAGGCTTTGTCAAACTGCAATGTTCGGCGCATACTACAAAACTTACAGTCTTGTTACTACGGAAACATTAAAGAAAGATATCAATGAATTGTAAGTGATGGTGTAACCTATCTTGAGTATTATTCTTGATTAGATCAGAACGAAAGTAGAACATTTACAGACTATAGGCTAGACGCAGCAGCTTTTATTCCAAACATAACGATAAGGATACAGTAATACAGATTATTTAATTAATTTTGTAGTGAATCGATTGTTAATCTTTGATGCAAACATCAACACCTTCATCGCCTCCATGAGCTCAAGAAAAGAAATCTAAAGATAGTACTAAAAATCAAAAGTGATTCTAAAGTAGAACTCTGAATCTGTGATTCGAGAAAACATGAGATTCTAGGAGAAAATTGATCTAATCAGTAAAAGCTTGGATGTTCTAAGATTTACAAGTTGTTCTGTTATTTATGTTTACAGACATGCGCAATCTCTTGCATCACTTCAAGCGTTTTGTCATTGGCTTGCACAATTTCATTTTGC
Source organism: Haliclystus octoradiatus (assembly GCA_916610825.1). Lineage (NCBI taxonomy): Eukaryota > Metazoa > Cnidaria > Staurozoa > Stauromedusae > Haliclystidae > Haliclystus > Haliclystus octoradiatus. The sequence goes on along the minus strand of OU744449.1, from coordinate 23,451,295 downwards.
TAGCATTCGGCAGAAAGATTTTGCTGAGAAATTCAACTCTTTGGCTGTTGCAGCTATTGAAGCACCTACTTGTCTCTTTGGAAAACAGGTTTGGCATTCACTGCTTATATGTTTTTATTTCACAGTTTCTATTCCGCTTTATGGCGTTAGAATAATAGATTTACATTTTTCTAATCATATCAATTCTATGAATTTAAAACACTGAAATTAAAATACTGAAACCTACTGAGTTCAAAGCTACTCAAACGGACCGAATTCAGTACCTACTAAAAATGAACTGAAAACCTCCTGGAAATAATTGTTTATAATTGAAAGATTTCATACTTCAAATGTTTACAGTTAGTTTTCAATTTTCTGGTGCTTTTCGATAGGTTTTCAGCGAAATGATCAACACATCTGGGAAAGGTTTTCTGATGACTTTAAGTAACATTCTCAGTACCCAAGCCATTTTCAGTAGGTTTTCAGTAGGATTTCAGTACTTTTAAAATCCAAAGTATGACGAAATATAAACTCAAATTCAAATATGTTCCCTTTTTGTTAGTATGTGGTAAAATCGATACAAACTGTCTTAGAATACGTAGCGAATAACAATCTTTTAGTCACACATGTAGATTTTTGTTTTTATTCAAGAATTTAATTTAATTAATTAATTTATATATATAAATAGTAAATTCAGTACAGTAAATATTTCTTTCGAGCGTTTAATGATATTTAATATTGTAACGTGGAATTCTGTAAATTATGCCCTGAAAGGTAAATAAATAAACATGATGCTGATAATGATCTGTGACACTTTAATTCTAATTTCATCTTCTTGCTTTTTACATAGATACCTGACCGGGTTGCAATTTCCGCTGCTCAATTGTTCTTATCTACAACAGCATCTGTGCGCCCACCGTTTCTACTTACAATGGAAGGCATTCAAAATTTATTTGGTCAATTAAGCTCTGGTGTTTTAAATGGGTGTCACCCTAAAAAGGTAAACAGGAAGGCTTTTTCAGGAATTGTTTGAATAGATTTCAGCAGAATATAGTGGATCGTTGAAAAATACCTGATGTTGAATATTTTGTTGTTATTTCTGCCAGATTTTTTACTAGCTGTGCATGTGCAAATGTCAAATTAAAATAAAACTTTTCAAAATTACTAGAGTGTTTTAAACTTACAATTTGAAGCCTTTCTAAAATCGTAAAAACTGAGTTATAAAGATGACCAGATTTTCCGATTATAAAATTATTTATTAGCATTGGTTCATTTTCATTGTAGTTGTGCGGCATATATCGCGTTTTACACAATATTTCGTTTTGCACAATATTTCGTTTTGCATAGTATTCAAGAACTGTTTGTCTCTGAGTTAGCTGTGTCACAGATAGTGTCCGACAAAAGGTTTAGCCTTCTGGAAGCTAAAACAAATTTCATCATTTTCTTCTGAATATTTTGTTGAGATTTGACCTAAAAATCAGAAAATTATCAATTTATTCTGAATTTGCTCTGGCTCTCCGAGATCTAGGATCCCAGGATCCCCATTTTTGTCGGACCCTGGACTCACAGACCCAAGTCATTCACGATATAATAGAGTCTGTGTAATACATTCTTTTGTTCTGTCCCGTCGCGTGCCTAGGTGGTAAATATTTTACCGTAATCATGCATGGATTTCTCTGCTTCTGTGTGAAATGAGAGGGATGTATGAGTAAAATCTCACACCACCATTCAAAGAGACTACCATTGAAACAGAACATAACAAAGCGAGACAAATTTTACTTCCAATCAAGAGATTCCTAGATAGGAAATCATCCGACTTTCCAAAATGTGCATGCTAACCGGTGGTCACAGCGGTCCCCAATTTTCAAAGCCCTTACAGACCCAATAGTAAATGAGTTGAGTCCGTGACACAGGCCAGTCTCTGAAGGAATCAATCGTAACTTTTTGATTAAATTTCTTTATTAATTTTCTTTTCTCTTGATTAGGTTACTGTACTTCTATCCAGGGCATTATCCAATGCGCTTGTTCTTCCATGGCCTCTGCTTGCTGACAGTCAACAGGTTTATGAAATATTATACTTATAGCGAATTTCAGACTATTTCCACACTCGTGAATACAGTCAAACTTGGTTAATATCCTCTCTTTGGATGTCCCACCTCGCTTAATATCCCCACTTAAACTGATTTCTATGTTCAAATCTCCATACAAACTCTCAAATTTCTACCTCACTTAATATCCCAATTTGCTTAATGTCCCACTCTATATCCGTACCAGAGGGGTCACATTAAGTAAGTTTGACTGTATTGCCTTTTTCCCCATTGAAATCCATTACAAATATCTAGATATCCTTGATTTCAGACTATTTTTGAAATTTGAATTCTTGTGTCTTCTCTCATCATACAGTTAACTTTTGAAGTCTTTGTACGAAAATTAACCAAAAGGCACTCAGAAAAGGACCTGTTTTATGTATATACCTGATGTCATATAGAAAGTTGGTTCAATAAAATAGATAACAGGGTTTCAGTACATACAATCAAGCCTGTTATAACAGCCACCTCTATACAGCGACCATCTGTCTATAGTGGTCACTTTAGCAATGTCTAAAATACTGTAGTATTTTCTATTGAATCAACCCTGTACATAAAGACCACCTGCATATACTGGTCAATTTCTCTACATTTCATAGCTGACTATTACATACATTTTTCAGTGTATCACTTTGTAATTTATGCTCTATCATACCTTTATTCTTTCTTTTCTATAGGAATGGTCCATGAGAGAATCAAATCACTTAAATCTTATCTCAGCATTGACCAAAGATTTCCTTGCAATTCCACAAAATGTATCAGAACAACAAAGCCAAGCATGTAATGTGGGCTCATTTTTGTTTTTTGTTAAACCAAAATGGAATTATTCTATTATCCAACTGAAAGGTGTCAATACCAAAAGCATTGTGTTTGTCTGTCACCAGTTTAATACACACATTGATGGGATAGACTCATAGAATCTGCTCAATTTGGACTCCCGGTTGAGTGACAGTATCAGAAAAATAAGAATTGAAGCAAGAGAAAAAACTGGTTTCTATTTTCTAACCCTACGTTTTATGTTCAACATCAGTATTACTATCCCCAAGCCTGAAATCCACTGTTGAAGTGTTGGAGATTTACTGTAATGCAATTAGCACGCACTAATATAATTTGTATGTATTTTGATTACAGTCAAACCTGTTATAACGGTCACCTTTATACAGCGGCCACCTGTCTATAGTGGTCACTCCTGCAATGTCTAAAATAGTATTTTCTATTGAATCAAACCTGTCTATAAAGGCCACCTGTCTATAATGGTCAATTTATCTACCTTTCATAGATGGCTGTTATATACAGGTTTCACTTTATTCTATTCTTTTTGTGTTAAAGGTAAAGAGTGTATAAAGCAGACATGTAGTCTATTGTCGCACATTATTGAATCTGTTGCTTCTGAATCGAGAAAGTGTAAAATCATCATGAACCAATCAACAAATAGTTGTGTTGAACGAGCGCTTCTTCTTTTTCCCGTCTATTTACAACAATCAGGTAGGTGTTAGATGGCTCGTCTTTACAATTTATTCATGATGTTTATTCACATCATCATCACCATTTGATCAGATTAACCTGGTAAACATTCATGCACTAGTGTTACTATAATTATTAATATTATAGCTTTCGCAAAGTTCTTTTTTGAATATCCAAATTTCTTAACAATTTATTTCTGCTGATAAGATATTCCATTCATGCAAGCTTGAAATGTACATTTTTATGCATTCATCCAGTTGCTTGAAATGTATGATGATGATGTTCTTTAACATAGAGATTGTGATTTGAAATGGAGAAAGATTGAGTGTATATTTTAATCAACAAGAGAGTTAACGTCTACATTCATATTTATAATTTAAACGTCAACTTAAGCACACTTAAAAACACCAACATAATCTTTGACTCTGACTGTATATCATATAGTTTAGTTCTATAATCATTCCTGTGAAAGACGTTTTATGTGAACTTATCAGGTTCTGAATAAACAATGATGATAGTAATGAATATGGAAATCTAATTTGCATATTTATTTCATTCAATGTAAGCATTTTTTAAAAAATATTTTTATTAACAAGCTGTATCATAACATTATAAAAATATTATAACATTTTAATTTATTTTATCCAGATGTTGCTGATGCCATTGTTCATTTATTACTTGTATCTGTTCAAAGTTTGAAAGTTCAACTTGGCGCAGCATTTGTTGAGCATATCATACAGCAGCTCGTTGAACTCTTATCGAGGTTAGTATTTTGCACAGTACAGTCAAACCAGAGACTTATACATAGACTGCTAACAAAAATATGCAACATGGGGGAACAGAGATGGCTGATGCAAAGGACTTATTATAGCGCTCTTATCGCTGACATTTTTCTAATTATTTGATGTTTCTTACAAGCTTTTTTGTAATCTAAATTCTAAACAATATGTTCTCACGGTCATAGAATGGTAGTTTAAAGATTTTTCAGCCACCAAAGCGAGATTTATTTTTGAGGATCACAATTGTTTTCAAACATTTATGAATAATTGAAGTCACATTGAAAAGCAAGGAAATATAAAAATGTGAAAAATATTATTGATCTTCAAATTCGATTAAAAAAAAACAGACATTTCAACTCATGAATAATGCAACTTGAGATTGGAAGTCATAAATTACTCTTTTTCGAGAGAAAAATATTGCTTGAAAATGTGGTTGAAAATATGGTTGTTTTGGTCCTTTGCGTCAGCCATTATGGCTGTCCATGGTAGCGACGTGTTTCCATGCAGTCTGTCCATGGAATCAGCATTTTATGTAAGTCTATAAGTGAAACCTATGTATAGCGGTCAGTCATAAGATTTGATAATATTGGCCACTAGCAGGAGGTGACCTTCCGAAAGAGGCTAGAATAGAAATTAGCATTTGTAACATTTTAATGTGACCATTATAGACAGGTGGCTGTTCTTTAGGGTGACGTTTACGCACAGGTATCACTGTGTGTCGCACTCTACAGAATTTCACATCAAGTAGACCTATTTATTGGCTGTTTAAGACAGGGAGCTGCTTTACAGAGGGACCCCACAACAGTTTTGATTTCCACTGTGATACAACCAATCTCTTGGTAAGCTCTGTTTTATGTTATCGTTGCAGGGATCGTGTTGAACAAATCATTAATACTGAGAATGAAAACGGAAAAAAGATGATTGAAAGGTAGCTTTATACATACACTGCAGAATAGTATTTAGATTAGAATGTGATAATTATATATATATGTATATATATATATATATATATATATGTATATCCCTGAAATGGTAAGGAACGAAATTGTGAAAAGTTCAACGTAAAATCATACTGGCATGATCGGACAAAATGTTTTACTATCCGCAAACCTCAATTGTTGAGATAAATGACAATTATAAGGACATAATGACAATTATAATGACATAAAAACATAAAATCATAAAATTGAAATTTTGATATTCATGTTTTTCCAATGATTTTAGCTTTATATCCAGCGATTTGAAATTTCCTTCTGACTGGTCCTAACCTTCCACAAACCAGGTTCCGTATTTTGTTGGACCCTGCATGCAGGCAGAAACCAATGCAGAGACAATGAGCACAATTTGTCATACAATCTGTCCAGTGTCTGTCTGAGAAAAAGTTTTAACTTCTGTAATCCAAAGTTTTTCTTCAAATTTTGTTTAGAATTTTACCCCACAACGTAACACAAGAATCAATAAATATCTTCATTAAAACAAATTCAAATTTCAGTTGAGTCCATGGGACATCAACTGGGATAGAAAAGTTAATGTTTTGCTGCATGAACCATCCTCGAAATAAATTGGATTGCTTTAAAACATTACAATTGTGAGATTTTTGGTCAATATTAATGATTCTTTCGTTTCATTTGTGGGATAGGTTTGAAATGTTTGTCTCAATTGACTGCATAAATAAAGCTATATGAATGCATTGAGCATACCGTACACAGTAATTAATCCATTTAGTCATCGTTTCTTCTGAAAACTTCTCCTGACAGTCTTTTTCAACTATATGATCTTTTCTTTTTTAGGGTTTTGAAAATACTTGAATTTATAGTTCAAGAGCCAGAATCTTCATTCAAGAAATTGTTACCAAATATATTAGCATTCATTTTAGAGCAGGTTGTACCTGTCATTGAAAAGGTAATCACCTTATGCAACTAATGTCTTTGCTCGTGAGTCAACTGTTGAGACTGCATCGTTCAATATTTTTTGTCACGGCTATAAAACCTTGGGAAGATGCGACACAGAGTCATCTATTTACAAGAGTTGGAATACTTTTTCATATGCCGCTGTCTTCTCCCATTGGACAGATGCCAGTCACATGATTTTATGGACTCCATTTTGGTTCTGTCAAACTCATGCTCGTGGAATTTGAAAAGCCTGCAAAAATAATATCATGAATTCGAAGCAAAAGCAAAACCTTGTTTTGAATGGAACGAAAATGGAGATTTTCAAGCTTTAAAATTTGCGTCTTCCAACTCTTATAAATAGATGGCTCTGATGCGATACCCCTTGACATATATTGTGAGGAAAAATTTGTGCAATTTTGAAGGAACAAGTAGTGACGACGGTATTTCTTGTATCATATCATTTTACACTCCAAAAAATAATATACTGACCAACCACCTTTGGCTGGTGGATAAAGCTGCTAGCTTACCCTGTTTCTGATAATGACACATTCAATATTTGATAACAGCAAAAAAATGCAAAGGCAAATTTGTGTTTGTCTCCGAAATTACCTCCACATACAAACGTTAATATTATTAGTACTGTAATACTTTAAGATCATGATCTCCCTGGTGATAGTGAATATCATAAACCGCAGCTGTAGAGCTTTAATCAGGGTCAGACAAAAGTGGAGATCCTGGGATCCTAGATTTCGAAAGGTTAGATCAACTTTAGAAGAATATGGAGAATTTTCTGATTTATAGGTCAAAGAAGATGTTGAAAATTTATATGAGATTCCGGAAGACCAAAACTTCTCGGACACTGGTTGTAATGTGATGTCATTCCAAAATATGATTTTTGTTATTGATTGGGTCTCCCTTTTTGCTCGTATATGTAGTCTTTACATCTATTATAACTATTGATTGATTAAATTATTCATTATATTAACTTATAGACAGTTCATGCCACTCCTGATATTAATGTTGCTGTCCTTGATCTACTCAATGAATTCCTAATTAATAATTGGCGTTATTTCTTTAAATCATCTGTTGTTGATAAAATGGCTGGTAACGATGTCATTGAACATGAACATGTATTCGCTTCAATTTTAAAAGTAAATATACAACCATATTTCATCATGTAACAAAGCATTAAACAGTCAAACCTGCTATAGTAGTCACCTCTATACAGCGATCATCTGTCTATAGTTATTACCTCTGCAATATCTTAAATAATATTTTCTATTGAATCAACACTGTATATAGAGGCCACCTGCATACAACGATCAAATCTCAATATCTCATACCTGACTGTTATATACAGGTTCACTGTACACAATGACCTAGTTCATGCAAGAATAATTTCTTGATACAATAATTTGAAAGAAAAATTCCACTATCCAGATTTCAAACTTGATTTCATGAAATTACATATTAACGCTGTTTTTGGAGCCTCAGTTCTTCAACACTGATAACAAAAACAAATACCAGACATTCTTGAATTTCTTGTTTACGTCCAACTTAAGCTTTTTGACTTGCAAGCTTATGAAGATTTAGATTTAAATCAAAACACATGCATACAAGTACTAAAAGCGCACCATAACCAGGTGGTTGAGAAGCTGAGACTGGGCAATAGGTCTTTATAATGATAACTTGATCAAGGCATTTTTCGCAATCATTAACATATTTACTAGGTCTACATGTAATGATTCATTTTCTTGAAAAATCATCATTATAATTGCTTGATTGACATATGATCCATAATTGATTATGTATTATACATTAAAACCTGTTTTAACAGTCACCTCTATAAAGCGGCCACCTGTCTATAGTGGTCACTCTTGCAATGTTTAAAATAATATTTTCTATTGAATCAAACCTGTATATAAAGGGCACCTGTTTATAGTGGTCAATTTATCTACCTCTCTTAGCTGGCTGTTACATACAGGTTTCACTGTAGTTACAATTTGTTTAGAATTTTATTTGATGATTAATACATTTTTTTTAGACGTTTGGCATGTCATTTATGCATCATGATATTACATCATTCAGACGAAGTTTAGAAATTGTTGAAACTATGAACAAGAAATTCAAACTTTATAATTTGGTAAGATAATATTTAATTCATAGGTGTACGGAGTTAACATTTTCAGACTCCGAATCCGAATAAAGTCGTTATAGAAGCGTTTCACTCCGAGTCTGGCTCCGAAAATGTAAGAAAAATCAACTCCGACTTAAAAAAAGTAAAGAAAAACTCCTATAATAAGTCGGAAAATTGATTAATCTATCAACCCAAAATTAAGCAAGCAAAGAAATGTAGAAAATAAATTAGAATAAAATATGTAAACATCTAAACAGTTTTAAACTTCTTTAATTTTATTACAATTTTATAATTTTATAATTTTAAAATATGTAAACAGCTAAACAGTTTTAAACTTCTTTAATTTTATTACAATTTTATAATTTTATAATTTTACAATTTTATTACAATAATTTTATTACAAAATTACCAGGATTGCATTCTAGACCCCGGCTCCGATACCTCCTCCTCCTGACTGGTTAAAAATTCACTCCAGTCCGGCTTCTGTACACCTCTGCCTCACATTTTAATCACGTTAGAAAAAAATGTATCCTCTGCTAGGATGATCACATGAGCAAAACTCATTATGAAATACATGTGTATTATAGTTGAATTTTCTTTCTGATCGATTGGACTGAGGATTGGACAGCAAATGCCTAATCAGTACAATCAATATCACAACAAGAAAAACTACACTTTAGAGTTATCACTGCTTAAGTATACAAGCCAGAGAAGCAGACAGGCTTCCCTTTGTCAGGTACAGTCAAACCTGGTACAATGGTCACCTCTATCCAACGGCCACCTGTCTATAGTGGGAATTCTCAATGTGTCTAAAATAATACTTTCTATTACAATATTGTGTCTACATTTAAATCTTCTTGAGATGAATTAAATTCTTCTGAAGTAACACGTAACATCGTAACACTAACTAAAACCGTTGAAGAACTCCTTAGCAGCTATGAAAGGGCAAAAGAAAATGACCCATTGATTTATAAGTTTGAAACTAGCTATGGAGAGGTAATGGTAGCAACATTCTGCTTACTTGATGTACCTCGTCACTGTCTTGTTGAAACACAGTTACAATCAAACATGTTATAGTGATCACCTCTATTCAATGACCACCTGTCTATAATGGTCACTATTAGTATGTCTAAAATATATCTTCTATTGAATTAACCCTGTGTATAAAGATCACCTGCATATAGTCGTCAATTTATCTACCTCTCATAACTGGTTGTTATATACAGGTTTCACTGCTGAATACTTGTCTGCTGCTGTGATCTTTTTATTCCACATGAATTCTGATTAGTAGAGACTTGAATAATTATGTTTTAATGTTCGTTTATTATAGGAAATATTCCAGGCTTCAGCCATGTACAGTTATTTGGATGTGCTATTAAAAGTGGTATTACATAAATCGCATGCATTGCTACATGATGAAATCACTGTGGCTATTTACAATATGGCTATTGTTAATTTAGAACTGTTTTTTACACAATTTCTAACGCATTTTCTTATCGGCGTGGATACGTTAAATGATCAACAAAGATCAGAATTAATAGAAAATGTTAACGCTGAAAAAGTAAGTATGGTTTATGTAATGATAATTATGTTACATTTTTTTAATCTTATATAATTGTGATTTACTTGAAGGCATAAAATTGACCAATTTTTCAATTTTTCAAGCCACAAGTAATGTAGTGAATCAGTGAATATTCGAAGACGGATCGCAAGGGACTCCTTTAACAGTCACTAAGCAAAAGTGTTGGTTTGTTTAAGGGACATCAGTATATACAGACAGATACAAACACTAATAACGTGTGCACCTACGATGAATCGAACTACGGTCTCCCGGATATGTGAATTGCACATAATAAACCTGTAACTGCGACCACTCGTCAACGATGACCTGCATTGAGTGGTCATTTAATCTAATCATTTATTGATTGTACCTATTCTCTGTCTGCACACTTCTCACCAGATTTTGTATTTTCAGGATTTACCATCATTCACAGCATCAATCAATCAATTCATAGGCGATGTTCGTTATATGCGACTTATTAATAGTAGTCTTCCTGCAGGCAGTGTTAATTTTTGATTAATTGTTTAATGTTAATCAAATAGTAGTTTAGATGTATAAATAAATAGATGTTATCTTTTCTTACCATTCTTATAATATAGTCATTATATTATTATATTATAAAAAATTAAATTATTGTTCGTAAAACGGTTTAGAAAAGAGAAGAAAATATATTGATTAAAAAAATGATAGACGTTTATGAAAATATATTGTAATATTGAAGACTTTTGAGTATTTGAAATAGATTCATGTAAAAATTTATGCAGAGCTTTGTGTCATCAGTTCCGTGAATTACAAATTGTGTTGTCCGCGGGGTTGTCCGTCAAAAGTAAATCCAAGTAATAAAGTCAATGCTGAGCTAACCTCCCTGTGATTTGAAGTACGGGTGCACTGCTAGTACGCAAGATGTCGACTGAGAAATGCTTCTTTCTTGCTCTGACATGTGCAGATGTCTGATCAGCATAACATTTTATGTGGCACCATTCAAAGCCAACTATGTATGAATTAATGAATTTTTATATTTCTGTAAAACAACAATGACTGTGAATTACTTACAGAAAATTGATTATGTACAAATTAATTATATTTAAGATATTTTAATAGGTTCTCAGATTAAGTGTAGATTTAAACATATGTACAGTTTTTGCTGAGTGAGTAATTAGAGACAGTGAATTTATATCTTTAAATGATTTTTTGAAACATCAAAAACTATTGTTCAATTCAAGGAGAGATGTTCATTTCATCATCATCATCATCATCATTTATTGAGAAGCCTTTAAGCGGTTTGGCTTTTTCAAAGGGCTCATACATAATAAAATTAAAATAGTTACAAACATAATTACAGTATAGACAAAAACAGTGGATTAGTGAATAATTAATCTTTACATGCTAGATTTGATTTACAACATAATTTTTGGAAAAGCCTACTATCAGTGATATCCTTTATCGAGCTTGGCAGATCATTCCATTTGCGAGCACCAGCTGACTGAAAAGAGTGACTATGACTTGGTTGAATGTAAATATTATTGTTTGTGGATGATCGTGTTTTCTTGGTGTACGGAGAAGAGAAGAGAAGAGGGTGGATAGCAAAAGAGGAGCTTGATTAAATAAAATTTTTTCTTTTGATTTAAATTTAAATTTAAATTTGAGTTTTCAACATTCTGTCAAGACTATATATAGAAAAAATAATCAGTTATAGCATTATCATCATGGTATCATCATGTCTTAATCAGTGGTATATAACATGCGTTTAGTATATTTGCGTTTAATTGCCTCAATTACCGCATGTCGATGTCTTTGATGTGCGTTGGAGACCAATTTTGGGATCCATCCTCCAGACAGTATGGGACGCACAGATGTAACAAACATCAGCTTTTAAAAAGAGCAATGACGAGTGCAAAAACGCGACTGATCATCAGTGCCCGGATGTCAGCTCTTCTTAGAACAGATGGACAAAGTTTTTGGTTTCCCTCATCTTCCCGAATTTTGTCCTTATTTCTTCATTTTGTATATGACGTCAGAGTAGCATGACGTCACAATCATTTCAGCGGTATACTGACTCAAATCCTTTACCAGCCAGGATGCCATACTCATGGCGACATGTTTCATCGTATTTAGTTTATTCGTAGCCATCATTTGTGCAGTTTGTAACAAGGTTAGTGGTCTTTCTTATCTCGCTCTTGTTCGTGTAGATAGTGTTGACAAATTGAAGACTCTTATCGCTAGATTGTTGTCATTCGACTAGCAGCACAGTTAAATTAAATGATCAAATCTAATGGAATGAATTAACTTTGATCTCTATATTGATAGTACTGTCTATTTGTAAATAAACTATTTGTGGTCCTTCCGCGACTAATGTACGTCTCCGACTGTCTAATCAATTCACCAAATTTAAAGCAATCTATTCGAGCACTTTTTCACTTTTCTCTTTCAACTGAGGAAGAGGTGCAGCGATTGAAGTTATATATTTTCTAATAAGCTCCCCCGGAGGTTTTTTTTGGCATTGTCTTATATATCCCAAGGGAAAACGAATGATAAAATCTACATACGTTTTCCAGTAAAGTGAATGTTGTTTATCTCCCTGGAGAACAATAGATTTTAGAAACTCCGAGTGAGCTTATTCGTTTGAACAGTTGACATCACCGAGAATATAACTTCGGAATCCTATGCTGTATTTCAATAGTATCCGAATCCGTATAACATATAAACCATCCGTCTATACATTCCAATTTGAAATGTTCATTTTAATCCAGCTCTCTAATTTATCTCAGTTTGGAAACTGCTTTGGAATCGTATAATAAATTACCGTATTCTTCATTGTGTAGCAATTTGTGTGATACTGCAGTTATGCTGACCATCGGGCAATTAAGATATGTCATATATTTCGTTTTTAGGTTTCATGTACAAATCATACAACAGCTCGACACATAGTTGAGTTGTCATTCGAAGCTGAGAAATACAATCCTAGAATCGGTCGATTAAATGTCAAATACACACATCAAGAAAATGTAAGTCAATGTTTATGTGAGTGAAAATAGTGCTTGCAATAGACAATATAACCTCATGTGCATATAACGTGTTATCTGCTTTTTTCTTCTGTTTATAGGGTATGCGTGATGTAATGGTGCTCACAAATTGCCAATATTTGAGGATCATTTTTGATCCTGGAGAAAAGTTTACGGCTCCAAAGGTGCGATATACTTTGAAGATAATACGTTACATCTTACCCCCTCCATATCGCATTAAAAATAGAGCATTGCGGAAGCAATTTAATAAAGAGCCCCACCCAACTAGCCATTCAATCTTTGCAGTCATGCTGAACCTTGAATAAAGGTTTTGAATGTTGATCGTAGCTCGTAGCTAATGATTTGATGCCTTCTACCCCCCAAATGAAAATTATTGTAGGTTTTACTTAAGTGGAAGTTTACTCTTTCCGTTAATAACCTGTCAATCTATTAAAATTATTTTAAAACAAACGAGAACTAAGATACTGATCACCGATAGGATTATTAAATATCAAATATTACACAAATGTAAATACAGTACTTACATATGAAACAAATTTAGTTAATTTTACATCAAACAAAGACAAACTAAATACTAAATTGTAATTAACTACCAGTCGATTGCCTCGCAGTAGGCACAAATATACTACTTGACATGTATGTATGTATGTATGTATGTATGTATGTATGTATGTATGTATGTATGTATGTATGTATGTATGTATGTATGTATGTATGTATGTATGTATGTATGTATGTATGTATGTATGTATGTATGTATGTATGTATGTATGTATGTATGTATGTATGTATGTATGTATGTATGTATGTATGTATGTATGTATGTATGTATGTATGTATGTATGTATGTATGTATGTATGTATGTATGTATGTATGTATGTATGTATGTATGTATGTATGTATGTATGTATGTATGTATGTATGTATGTATGTATGTATGTATGTATGTATGTATGTATGTATGTATGTATGTATGTATGTATGTATGTATGTATGTATGTATATATGTATGCATGTATATTTGTCATAAAAAAATCTATTTTGATATTACGTTTTAAACAATATATTTAGATATAGATAACGTTACAGATATAGTTTTTAATCAATACGCATATTTACAATATATATCTTATCTTATCTTAAAATTACTAAATTGAACATAATTAAAAAATATATATATACATTAAAATTTGTCAATAAAAGTTATTTTGTTTTAAATTGCAGGGTCAAACACTATCCATCCATTATCTGTTGGCTCCGTCAGAATCTAACTTAATAAGTCACCCTGAAATTGGTCATTTCACTTGTCATTTGATGTTTTGGCATAACGGATATGAAAATAGTCTTGAACTGTATATGCAAGATATTAAAATCTATCCTGATGGAACATTTCTAAAGCCATGTAAACATAGTAAGTCCTTCTTAGAAATACACTAGGAAAGAAAGAGACATTTTCAATGGATTTATTTCTATACAGCTATGTACTGTACCGCACTATAGTAATTTTTCCTTTATCTTTCTATCAAAATGCAATTTTAGCAAAATACATCAGATAATATCTTATAAAGGATCTGACTTGAATTTATTTCCCTTTCGCTTTTATTCTACAGGTAATGACCGCTATCTAGAGGTAAACGCATTGATGAAGAAGAACAGTCTTGAGTTCAATTTTCATCATCTTGGACCAGTAAGTATATAATTATACAGAAAAAACATCGAGATACGTTAGAGTGTATTTGATAAGAGAATGTCGTGCTTGCTTTAATCCACATGATTTGTAAAATACTTGATATTACAGATAACAGCATATCTTAGCAATATATCCTGTGAACCACCTTTGAAAACATTCCATCATTCTGGCATATGGAACATTTTGAAAGATGACGAAACAACATCACAACGTTTCCCAAAAGCTTGGTACGTTATTTTCTGCTACTATTCTTTTAGAATCGGATGAGTTAGACTCTAGTCTTATCTGCTTGTCTCCCGAATGTGAAAAACAAACAAGCATTGCTTATGGGACTAATGAAATGGCATAACTCTATAACATGTAAATATAATTTTTCCAAATGTAGTTTAGAAAATTATATTATATTCTATATAGTATATTATAGCTATCAGCCGATACATTCTTGTTTCTGGTTATCACCTGTAATCAGTACTGATCAAAGAACATCTGTCGCCACAACAAATATATTATCAGAGTTGTTCTGTAATACCTATTGATTTATTTATCTGACAGCACCGGAGCGTTAGGAATTGATTACCATGGCAATTGTACCATCGATGTATATCACATGTGCCAAAATTCTTCACTTGTCAAAAGAGTTGAATTCGTCTATAGCGAAGGTATATATCTCATGCATTTACAAATATAAGACTGATCTGATTCATTATTATAATCAAATAGAGATTGAAGGTAAAACAGCCGAAAGAGCGTCAACTTGTGAAATTTCCAAGGTGGAGAATCAGACAAAACCTCTATTACCAGATATATTAAGGGTAATGGAGGCATGGGAAAAACAACTTATCATGCAAGCTGCCCGTAAACCTCTACGTCCATTACTTTGACCATTTGGAGCTTTTACCTTGTTCCGTCAGATTTAACTTGGCGAAGTAAATCAAGACAATTAGTATACAATAAGTTATGGAAAAAAAATTATTTATTTTTCATGAGTCGACCCTATTGAAAGTTCAATGCATAGACACCCAGAAGTAGGTTCACAACGAGGGCAAGGCACCCTAGTCTGTAATATGCGACCCAAAAAAGTTACAGATACTCTAAAAGCGTACCCTCGTTAATTGGTAGGTGCCCGTATACCAACTATATGAAGTTAGTACGAGATGTCAAATTACTGTTTTTTAGCAAAAAATCGACTATTACATAGAAACTGTATTGATAAACCAATCAGAAGGATTGCAGATTATCGAATGTTACAGTTATAGTTGCATGTTATATACAAAGATATTCTAATTATTGCATCCACCGTAAGCGTTATAGCTTGCTTACAGACTTTTCCAATTTACAAAACCTGTTTAATCAGAATAATACGAGACACATTAGTTATTTAAACATTTTTCTATTTTTGGAATTTCAATTACTGCAGGGGATGTTGATAAATGCGCCGATGATCAGTTAAAACAACTGACAACGAAAGAACACCAACATT
This sequence comes from Haliclystus octoradiatus, assembly GCA_916610825.1. Lineage (NCBI taxonomy): Eukaryota > Metazoa > Cnidaria > Staurozoa > Stauromedusae > Haliclystidae > Haliclystus > Haliclystus octoradiatus. The sequence continues at coordinate 23,435,202 of OU744449.1, read as the reverse complement.
CAATACTGTATAGCGATGGACTTATCTTTGGATTGAGTATAGTGTGTGGCATTTTTGTGAAAGCTATATTATCAGTTGTTACGTACAAGGTAAGTCAAACAAAAACTATAGCTTAAACCAATAGAACATATAACAATCCGGGGGTAACTTTCAAATAGTTAGTATACTGGGCTGGGACGTGCCAATTACTGAGGGTACCTCTTCATGGTCTTTGTAAAAACATTTATGGATATCTACTTCAAAAATGTCAACATATTCGAGGTATTGTTTTTTAATGAGCAAACAATTTTGATGTGAACCCACGAAATTGTAATCAATTTTCAAAAATGAGTCAATAAAAAAGTATCTGGGGTACACATTTTGGACTGAAGAAATTGTTTGAGGTATCAATTTCAAAGGGCAAATTTCTGAATTCAATTTGTTATCGCCTATCCCTGAAATTTCTTGAGTTACCACCCCCCACATAACAACACTTTTTTATATTGAGCTATAGCTTGGTAAAATATATATAATAATAATACAGTACTATATTTTATGTTGGAGAGGAGAGTATCATTTACCCTTGCATATACGCTTTACGATCGGTTCACTGTGTGCAAGAACCTTCTATATCCATGACTCTCCAGTGTGTGTAGATAAGAAACAGGAATTTTTAATAATTATCACTACCTACCAGGTCACACAATAAAGAATTGATCATTCGATTAACGATGACATTATTTGACTTTGTTTAGTGGATAAAGTTTTGCAAATCAGCTGGGTTATCGAATGGCACAAAACATCTTTTGACAAAATTATCAATTGCTTTTTTCTATCATGAACAAATTGAACAACAAAGCATACTTGATTATCATATCATCCCACCGAATTGGAAATAATTCATTATTAATCAGATAATTACAAAATAAATACAAAAAAGTATCTTTATTTTTACAATAGTATTTTGTATTATACCATTTAATTACTTACCAATCATAATTTGAATCAATATAATTACTTACATGTGCAGTTTTTTTGAGTGTATTTTAAAATAAAATTATCCAGCTATATTCCTATAATAATATTTCAACAACTCAGGCACTTACATATATAATGAAATAAAAATTAGAATAGACGCGTATTTAAGTTCTACATCTGAGTATAAAATGATTATTTGCAATATCTTCCAAGTACAATTGCATAATAACCTTGTTTTCAAAGTGCGATGGTATGACGTTCGTAGCCTGCGTGCAGACTAAAACCTATCTTAACGAAAGTGTTCGTTAAGATAAGTTTTAGTATGTACGCAGGCTACACGTTCGTTGACATAGCAACTTGATAATGCCGAAGAAGAAAACATGGCAACACCAGTTGGCAAGAATGTTTTTGACAATTCAAAGAATTTACAATTCAAGAGATATTTTCTTGCGTCGTGTTCTTCAGGTTTATCACAGCATATGTAAAAATACTCATGCCGATAAGAAATTTTTCAAGTAGGAACATTATTCAGTTATAAACTCTTTTGGAGTGTTTATCATTTTATGCATAAAATTCAAATTTCATTTATGTGTATACTTTGTAATGTTATTTCAAAGATTTCCAATAGCATGTCATTCTCTGTAATTAGACTTTTAATTTCCCATTGACTCTTAATAGTTTTAATATAAACGAAACAATCTTTTCATAGCATGTAAACATCAATGCTGCAGTTAATATCGTTTGAATTAATTTCGCTTCAAGACCTTTGAATAATCCTAAAAATCCATCTTTCCTAAAATACAGATCAAAGCACAAAATATAAATAAAAATAATAATTTTAATCATAATTAGAATTTTAAATACATACAATGTGACTGACGTTCACATCTTAATTAAGCACAAGTGTTTGTCTATTTATCGGGAATTAGAGGGTCAAGGAACTCGAACTCCGAGGCTTCCCGCACAGAGTGCAGACACTATACAGTGTAACCCGCTTATGTGCAATTCGGATAAGTGAAATTCCCGCTCATCTGCAACCTGGCTTTGAAACCCGTTTAAACTCATCCACTGATGAGCTCTGGCCTAGGTGCTTGGTTGGTGGGATATCTATTATATACTTTATGCTCTATATATTTTATGCTTTCAACATGCTTTTATGCTCTATTGCTCTGTATGCTTTCATGCTTTTGTAATGCTTTTATGCTCTATAAGCTTTTATGCTCTATATGCTTTTATGCTCTATTTGCTTTCTATATGCTTCTATGCTTTCTATATGCTTTTATGCTGCTATTGCTACTGGCGAACCTGTCACACTCCATATATGGATCCCTGTCCAACCAAGCACCTGTCACACTGATAACCAGTGGAATTAACTATCATTAATCAACTTACCAACACTTACCCATATGTGGACAAAAGAACTTACCAACCTGAAAACTTAAAACATTGCAAGGGAAAGGGAGGGTGGGGGAAATCGAGTTATGCGAATAATATATATAATAAAAAATTTAAGAATAATAATAACAGTAAAAATTGCTCTGCCAAAATACTTGCACACAAAAAGCTCAATCAAACTTTTGCTACCGCTAACAACGCTTTCCTCTAAAGGAGTGACTAACCCAAAACAAGGTGTGCCTAAAGTAGCACATTGTTTCATCCTTCTTACCCAGGCTCTTCCATCTGTGCTGCTTACCTTATTTGGTATAAAATAGCTTCCCACGCTGTTATCTAAACTTTATTACTTACGTCCGTAATCTAACGGATGTGAACTAACTCCCACCTACGAAATGAAAGCTAGCCCCACTAGAAAGGAGGGGGTTTCATGCAATGGCAAACAACAGTGTCTGAGTCTAATTCAGCCTAAAATTGTAATTAAATTAAAATTGTAACCACCATTAAACAATTTTCTGGTCAAGTAAACAATTTCGGATAACTGCAATGAAAACCGTTGGGAATTTTGACTTACACTTAAGCGGGTTACACTGTACCACAAAGCTATCATTGCAAACAATCACCTTGAACAAAGATCACCTGTCTATAACGGTCACATCATTCCTTTCTCAGAACGTCTCTTACAAGCTAACAACAACATTTACTTTGAATAAAAGAATAGTAATTTTCCACAATTGTTTACTTGAAATTAGGAATGTAGAGCTGTTAGCCAAATTTAAAAGTGAATATCCCTATCCAGCTATGGTATATATATATCTTTGTAAAGTGTAACGCAAAAATTGTCAGATTGCAAAGTAGAAGCAAATGTCGCGCCATGAAAAACATTCAAGAATAACATGTAAATAAAACATAAACTTCTATCAAAATCTGTTTTACGCGATTTGCTGAAGTATTTGTTTGTACTTTGTAAACCTATGCACCGGTCAACAGGCTGCTTTGCTTTGCTTTTCTGTTCACTGCTTCTGTAACCCTAACACAGTCCATACCTACTTGAAGGCACTATTTTCATGATTTGTTCATGAAAAAAACATTTAAGGTCAATGGAATTTTATGAACTGTTTCTGAATAGTTCATGAACTACCAATAAATATTAAACAGTTTATGAGGATTTCATGATAATCAATTTGGACAGGGATATAATATAATCGGTAGTCACCCGTAAGCACAAGTGCTTGTTTATTTGGGGAACATTCACAGACAAATACAAATATGTGTGCACAACGAGGAATCGAGCCCCGGCATCCCGCATAGAGTGCAAACTTCCACTGAAGTACCAGTGCACCAACCAACCAAGGCATATCAATTGAACTGGTCATATACTATAGCTAATTGTTACAGTATAGGAATGTAGAAAATGGGTACATCAACACGGCGGTCAAATTATTGCGTTATTATAAATTATAATAAGAATCTTACTTCAAGATAGCGAGTAAAACTTCAATGACACCTTTGTCCATTGCAACACCTTTTACACGGTTTGCCTGTAGAGCAATAGAATCACTTTGTTTATAAATAAATTAATAATTAGATATGCAGTCAAACATGTCATAACGGTCATCTGTATACAGCGCCCACATGTCAATAGTGGTAAGTCTCTAACAGTGTCTTGAATAATATTTTCTATTGCATCAACCATGTTTATAAAGGCCACTGGCAGATATCAGTCAATTTATCCACCTATCATAGCTGGCACTCATCAACAGGTTTCACTGTATATGATATTAGTGCTGATATTATTGTTATTTTCATGTAGGAAAACCATCAACCATCATCTTAAACTTTACGAACAACTCATGACAGCGTTCATGTAAGAGAGGCCACTTTACAAATCCTTATGAACTGTTAAAAATTTGATATGCTATTGATATTTTGTGCACGTTAGGTACGTAGGAAGAAAATGAGAAGGCATCAGAAATCACAAGCCGCACAGTGATTTTGCCTTCGAATTTTTGCTTGAAGTGACTCGAGTGCGTCAAATATCAATAGCTCACAGGAAACTGTGAGCGAATTACACTAAACCAATCAGGTCGATTGAACCAATTACGTTATAATACAATAAATATTAGCTAGATAATTTTACTCAAGTAGTACGCTAATGTAATACTGAAACATTGTATTAAGTATACTCAGGGTGGGACAAAAGTGGGGATCCTGGGATCCTAGATCCCGGAAGACTGGAAAAAATTCAGAAGAAAATTTATTTATAGGTCAAACCTCAACAAAAAATTCGGAAGAAAATCCAGAAAATGTATAATATTGTCAGAAACTGAGTATACTGTAACTAAGAATAAATTCTGAATAAATGATGATGATGAAGAAAATGATAACTTGAGAATAATTCACTCACTCTTAGCTGGCATTGAACAAGTTGAAGTGGATAAGTGAAAAGAGTTGCTACAGCTTTAGCAGTTCCACCCATAGCAAAATATTCAAATGAACGGATGCGCTGAAATAAAGATAATAACAAAATTAAAGTTAAAATTTCATATGATTAAATTGATGTAAACAAATTTATTATTAAATGCACTTATAGTAAATCCAAATTCATGCATGACGGAAAAACTTACAGGATTTTTTCCTCGCCCAACTAAGATTGTTTTTTCCATTACTTTTTTGATGAGTTCATAAACCATGAAATGAATAGCTGGATTGCCAGCCAAAACAAAAGATGCACGGATACCACTCCACAACGCGAGGATACCTTCTGCTTTGGCAATCTTCATCATACCATCTGGAAAACGAACACAATAGAGTCAAACCATCAAAACATGGACACAATAATCATAGTGTAATGGTAGTGTAGTGCTCTACATTAATTGTGATCCCTGTGTTTAACCGCGGAGGCAAGTTATACTATCTATAAATATGTGTGAGCACATTGTTATATCATTATTGTTACAATTATCACATTTGTCAGTTGATCCCACTACGTGTTTCCAAATTATGATTTTATTTGGCTTGCTGTTTTATTTTAAGTTAATTAATAAATTCTTGCTTATTAAATGTGTAACAAATGACAGCGACAATAAAAACAACACTCAACACGCAATTGGATTCTATAAAATCCCGGTAGTTTGTTTAATTTCCGTGTAATTGTATTTGATAATATCCTTTGTAAACTCAAACTCTATATATTTTTAATTTTTTTTTAATTTGTATTTATATACCTGATGATGCCATGAAGATATGATATATAGAGTAAGTAACGTTGTGAAATCCCGTGTTTTTTTATCGCTGTTTTATTTTAGTTTTGTAATCTTAACATCAAAGCACTTATCTTTTATGTTGTGGTCTTTTCGACATTATGTCATAACGGCTATTGTCATACACAACGAATCTCCCCATGGATTCCCCAATCCAACTCAGCCCACATCAAGCCCAGCAATGCAGGTAACTCGTGTGTGTGTGTGTATAATAGTGTACCATGTTTAAATGCAATTGGAATGCAGTAATTGTAAGTTCCGCACATCCACAACATGGCCTTGAAACCCAACACACCATTTTGCAGTCATGATCTATAATCTATAAATAATTTGTAACTTTTTATTCCTTTTTGAACTGACAATGATATTATGAATGGTATGGAAACAGTTTCTTGTTGTTAACCTTCATTTTAAAATTAATATTATTACTCACTTAGTTGACATTGTTAAGGTGAACCACTTGATACAGCCGGGTCGACAGTCGTGTTTAAATACTTTTTTATTTCGCTAGCTTAATGTCCTTGAGTTACCCCTGAGTTGGCCACAACCTTGTTCAAGTCTAGAGCTTACCAATGATTCCATTGAATTTTTCAGGCTTTGGTTTATTATCAGTTGACTTCCATTGAACCCCTTGCAGCTTCATTCTTGTATTAACAACCCACATCGGTGTTGTAACAAAAGCATTCACAATACCTATGCAATAAAATTAAATCGCTTAGTATTAACATAATCATAAATTATTCATTTATTCCTGTGATTAAAATTGTTGAGTACATGAACTGTTCATGTACTGTTCATGATTTATTTATGGACATGAGCCTCCTGATTTGTTCATGAACAGTCCATATACAGGTCCATATACAGTTCATGAACGTTACAAACTTTCATGAACTGCTCACAGACACCAGGTAAACAGCTCACGAACATTCATGAAAAGTTCATGAACAGCCCATAAACAGTTCATGAACTTTACAAGCTTCCATGAACTGTTCATGAACGCAAAGTAGACAGTTCATGAACATTCGTGAAAAGTTCATGAAAATTGGGTCATCTAGCGGTCAGGAACTGTTTTCACAGACGTCGGCTTTCAAAACCAAAGCCAACATAATCAAAAGATTGATACTGCTGTTGTGTTAACTATTCATACTGCGAAAGTCAAAAGACTGACTGAGAAACTGCAGAAAAGGGACTATCACACAAGCTTCAGAGAAAGGGTTGACTAAAAAATAATCGAAAATCTCTTTTTTCTTTCTAAAAATGTAATGTTATGTATAATTTAATGTGGTATATATTTTTTTTAATAAATTGCCTAATGTCGCTTAGGCGTGAAGCTTTAATTAGTAAAATGAATCTCCAATTTTTGACTATTTTCAGCTATAATTACAATCTTAAATATCTAATCTCGCATTGATTTTATATTTAAATACGCACATGTGCACTGCATATTGTTTAAAGGTTTAACTAAATTCTTACCCGAGACATATCCAATCAACAAATTACGTCCCATGTGAAGTTTGATTCCTTTCGATCTACACAATGATTTTAAACCATTGTATGTGTAGAAATAGACAAAATTTGAGCAGTAAAGACTTTTTAAAACAGGACCAAGACCTCTGTAGAGTGTACCACTGCAAGAAATGAATGAGATTACAAATCAGACATTAAGTTCATCAAATCAGTGAAGTATTACTATAAATTTGTAACCGGGATTGATTATTAATAAAACTGAAACGAAAAATAATAAAAGTTGAATCACGAGGAGTAAAATGACATTTATGTTACACCTGGATGTGAACTAAAAAGTTATACTGAGTAACTGGGGAGAGCCAAACACAACATATGTTACATACAGTCAAACCTGATATAATGGTCACCTCTATACAGCAGCCACCTGTCTATAGTGACCACTCTTGCAATGTCTAAAATACTATTTTCTATTGAATCAAACCTGTATATAAAGGCCACCTGTCTATAAAGGTCAATGTATCTACCTCTCGTAGCTGGCTGTTATATACAGGTTTCACTGTACTAAATCTATAGATGTATTAACAGCAACATCAGAATACCCCTAGATTAGTATTAGCAACACAGCGATTATGAATTTAGAAACGTATTGTGTATTTGCTGGTAGCCACAGCTGAAGGTAGTGGATATATAAACAATAATGACATATATTCACTTAGGCCTATAGTGAACTTGAATAATTGATATCACATTTCAGTACATATCTTGGATAAACTGAAATCTCCATTAAAATTCTCCTATTGAAAAGATACGGGAGTGGCAAGAGCTACTGAAACCATACTAGAATTCACCATTGCGCAATTAATCGCCTAAAAACCAAAAAGTACTAGTAAAAAAGGTAGTAATGTAGACGGTGTCGCACTACCGAAGGCACCCGTACCACTCCTCTGTTTCTAGATGAGTGGCTTTTTCGCTGAGAGCAATGATTTTGAACGCTCTTTATGGATCTCAGCCGCGACACTGCAGCTCAATTTCAACAGATTTCATGGCAAATAGATCTTGATTTTCAATGCGCAACGATGCACCGCAGCTACTCACAATGCAATTCCCTCTGGACCATTCCATCCGCCATGCTCAAATGGCATTCATTTGATGTTTCAGATAAAGTCAAGGCTGAGTTAACCTTCGGGGGATTTGAACCACAGTCGATCAGATATGATCCAATCTGAAGTTCGGTTGCTCTGCCATCTGAGCTAATTCTCCCTAATTAAAAAGTACTAGCGATTAAGGAGAACACCCTCTTTTAACACCGTCACTAGGGTTTACAAGTTTAGCTACTACATCACTTACAAAAATACTTGAATTACCTAACTCGCTAAAACAAACACAATCATTGTAAATATCATTTGAAATTCCTAAAACAAATATGTCTAATGATTCTATAAAATCGAATATATGGATACAGTCGAACTCGGTTAATATCCCATCTTGCTTAATATCCCCACATAAAACTGATTTCTATTTACCATCCTCCATACAAACTCTCATAATCCTACCTCGCTTAATGTCCTACTTTTCATCTTACCAGAGGGGGATATTAAGCAAGTTTGACCATATCAGTTGAAACATATTAATCTGATATACTTACATTCCTTCTTCCTGACAGAGTTCCATTAATGTTTTTAAGGATCCTTTCGATCTGCGTTTTTCATCAACTGAATATTGAGAGAGAGAAGAATCAAACTCAAGCTGTCATGATATACAGTCAAACCTGTTATAATGGTACTTCTATGCAGAGGCAAACTGTCTATCATAGTCACCCTAACAATGTCTAAAATAGTATTTTCTATTGAATCAAACTTGTATATAAAGGTTACCTGTCTATAATGGTCAATTTATCTACCTCTCGTAGCTGGCTGTTATATACAGGTTTCACTGTAGCTAGGTAGTTCAGTCATAAAAAACATGCCTAGACTAGACTGTAGTATAATGAACAATTAGACAACGAGCTTGAGTTGCATAGGTCATTAAATTGCATAGTGGCTTTATTACGTAGCTGTAGAAGATTATACAGCAGTCAGATCAGGATTCTTAACAAACAGTTTAAATATATTTGTTCATCAGATTCAACCTATTTGGAATCGGATTTGGATAGACATGTTATTGCCAACAGTTGGATTATTAATGCTCATGCGCAATCTTATCTGCTGCGACATACATTTAATGTGTACACTTTCAAACACACAAATGTTTTTTAAATGATGTTGGAGTGATAAATGAATTTTGTATATATTTTTTTATAATTGAGAATAGTAGCCTAGATCTTTATAAATCAAGTAAGCATCAAGTGATAAATGGGCATACCTTGGAGTCGGGTTCTTACAGTATCAAGAGGAAAAAAGGCTGACATAGCCACAACAGAGCCCTAAGAAAGAAACAAATTAACAGTGCATTTAATATCATTATCAGCAGCCACCATGGCATTTAATCCTGAAAATATAGAAGGGAAAACTGTTCAAATTATAAATAATGCTCTGAACAACACCATGCTATCACTTTATGAGTAGTTTAAAGAAAATGAACTTATAATGAACATCAAGAACTTCGTAAAGCTGAAAGCATGCTATTTGGAACTACTCAACGACTAAGAACACAAACTGAAAATTCATTACATCAACAACATCAACCATACCAACTCATTCAACAATCTCGGAGTGAAACTCTATCAATTATAGAACCTGAAAAATGATTTTGATAAAAAGTACAAAAAAGCCTCTGGCCGATTGTGACTGCTTGCAAAATTACGAACCTACTTGGAACCTACTAGATGGAAATTCTGCCAAAGCAGTTTATATCACAATAGTTCTGCCACTGCTTACCTATTGTTGTACGACTCATCTCTAATCTAAATATCACTCAACGAAATAAACTCAAATCCCTTCACTCTCGATCAATCACAAAGATACCAAAATACTGTCAGACCTTATTACATCTATCGAAAAAAAGGATTGCAAGCTAGTGGAAAATGTATTGGTAGGCAATATCTGCGAGGCATTTGCGGACCATTTTATCCCTGTTCTACACAACAAAAACACTCGTAATAATGGCTACAGTGTTTGATATGATATGATAGAGATTTATTTGAGACATATAAACGAGGGATACAATGTTACATTTGTTAAACTACACTATCTTTTAATTACATATGATAAAATAAAGCTCTCGATTCTTGATGCCTATTACTGACCATTTAGAGCCAATCATAACTATATTACTGTAGTTATGTTTATTTATTTATTTATACTTTGCTTAATAACTGTTTGTTTACGCTATTTTTGTGTTTTGATTTATCAGTATTTATGATTTACATGATTTACATGATTTATGATTTATTATTTATGATCAGTGTTGTTTTACCCAAAATAAAAAGTTTAGAAGAAATGGATTTTATTACTCAGGAGACAAACTTTTTGATTCACAGCAAATAGAAACCTGAAAATTAGCTCTTAAATCATTTTATAACAATTAGAATCACCCTCCATATATTTTTAAAACTATAAATCAATTACAGCCTGTATAGAAATATAAATTACACCATTAAATAATTTTAATTTTTACATATTTTACATATGTGATTTGTAATGATATAACAGCATGACGCTGTGAATAACATGTAAGTAGATTGTTTATGTTAAAGAAAGTCATTTGAAGTTGAGATCACGAGAGATCATAACATGGCGCAGTTGATATTTTAAACCGATATATTTAAATGAATTTTATATGTTTTATATGTCTAACTAGTGACAAATTGAAGAGCTTTTATGAATATATAGCAAAGTATATATAGGTGGTTTATCATGGCAAAACCAACGAAGGCGGACTTGGAAATAGAGAACCAGGAACTCTCTCGACAGATTGAAGAAATCCAGCTCGGCAGCAGCCCTGACGACGCTGAAGGAAAAGCTGTCTCCGTTGCTAATTTAATGAAATTGATGGTCCAACAGCAGTACCAGCAGCAACAACAATTCAATGTTCTTCTCAAACATTTAACACTGAAAACGGAAAATGTACAGCAGGAAGACAACAATGAAGTGCCACAAGGACAACGCCCTTCGCTTGGGGCAAGAATAACAGCAAAATAGCCACCAATGTTGGAGAATGATATAAATTACCAACAATTCATTCAATGGAAAAAAGCCTGAGATAATTATGTAACAGTGGGAGATATATCTCGCCAAAATCGTGGGCAACAGGTTGCAACATTTAAAAACTTCTGTTCTCCGTCTTTATTAGAAAAAATGGCGTATTCTATGGACATTATAGATAATGATAATACATTAGATTTAGCTACCATTATTCAAAAGATTGAAACATACCTGAAAAGCAAAATAAATTTGGCATTAGACCGATTAAACGTTATACAACGTCGTCAAGAAGATAATGAAGCATTTGACGATTTCTATACTGCTCTGTGCGTCAAAGCAACCGACGCTGCATTGAAAGATATGACCTTGGGTGACTGGATGGCAACCTTGATAACAGTGGGGATAAGAGACGATGATACTAGACAAAAACTGTTAGCCAAGACATCACATCCCACATTGACAGAGACCCTCAAAATATGTCGCAATGAAGAGAAAGGGAATATCGGTCGAAATTCGATGCAGTCATTGGAGTCCACGATATCGCGCATGAAAGTGCACAGTGAAAGACCAAAGACAGAAAAGCCAAATAAAGAGAGATGTTCTAATTGTGGATACCACCATTATGAAGGAATGGAATGTCCTGCAAAAGGAAAGACATGTACTAATTGCTACAAATTAAACCATTTTTCCAAGGTATGCCGCTCGAAGTCGACTAGTACTGACGACACAATGATAAAACAAAGTGGGATTACGATTTCTGCGAATACGAGCCAAGCTGATCCAAAAATAGATGTTGACATTTATTGTCACAGGTCTACTAAATATTTGGGTAAGTGCGAAGTTATTGCCGACACTGGCGCACAAGGCTCGGTAATGTCTGTACAACACATGAAAGCTTTGAACATACCATTTGACAAGTTAACTAAAACAAAGAATTTAATTTCTGGCATAGACAGCTCTGAAGTAAAAGTGTTAGGTTTTATCAAGCTAGACATAAAACTACAAGGGAAATTATGTAGTGACAATGTATTTGTTTGTGAAAATCTTGATCATTTTTATCTTTCGCTTATGTCTTGTAAAGAATTGAATATCGTTCACTCCACCTTTCCTCAACCATTGAGCGAAACTAATTTTAACATTGCTGGTTGTCATGGCAATGCTGAAAAATACCCTGAAAATCCAACGCAAAGTGAAATTTTACAAATCAAAAATAATTTAATGGAAACATATAAGGACGTACTTTCCTCAGAAACAGAATTAAAAGCAATGAACTGCGAGCCTATGTCTATCCAATTAAGAGATGATGCAAAACCATATGCAATTTATAATGCACGCCCGATACCATATGCACAACGGGAAAATGTTAAAAAATGATAGACGAACTAGTTCAAAGAAGATATAGGAACCTGGCGGCGATAGACCGATAGATTGGTGCCACCCTTTAGTTGTAGTACCTAAACCTGATGGAAAATTACATTTGTGTGTGGATTTAAAACATTTAAATGACAAGGTGAGAAGACCAGTACATCTAATGGCCACGCCAAAAGACGTTATTACTGCTGTATCACCTGGCTCAAAATATTTCAGTACGATGGATGCCAAACATGGGTATTGGCAATTACCACTTGATGAAAAGTCACAAGATTTAACTTGTTTTATGACCCCATGGGGTAGATATATACATTTACGTTCACCAACGGGATTTATAGCTTCAGGTGACGCCTACAATTTGAGGGGTGATATTGCCCTATCCGGACTTCAAAAAGTCCACAAAATTGTTGATGATATTCTCGCAGATGATAATAATTTTCAAGAACATGTGATAAGAATCATCAGTATATTAGAACGCTGTCGAACGCATGATATAACACTGAATCCAGAAAAATTTCATTTTGCTGAAGAAAAAGTTAAATTTGCTGGATATATTTTATCACAATCCGGAATTACAGCGGATCCACGTAAAACGGATGCAATTAGATTATTTCCACAACCTAATACTTGCACGGAATTACGGTCATTTATGGGTTTAGTGAATCAATTTGGGCAATTTACACCACGGATCAGTAGCTTGGCAAGTCCTCTACGAGAACTACTCAAACCATCGTTTGAGTTCTCCTTGAATGAAAGTCATACAAGGGCTTTCAATGAGCTAAAAGACGTATTAACATCTACCCCTATCTTAGCTGGATTTGATCCAAATGCAGAGACAATTTTAGAAACTGACGCTTCTCGACTTGGCGGATTGGGGTATGTATTGCTTCAAAAACAAAATTAGATTTGGTGTATGATACAATGCGGGTCACGATTTTTATTAGATGCTGAAACCCGCTACGCCACTATCGAGCTTGAATGCCTTGCTATTACATGGGCAATAAAAAATGTCATTTATACTTAAGTGGATTGCCCGTATTCACTGTTATTACCGACCATAGACCATTAATACCCATCATGAATAATTACACATTAGATCAAGTTACAAATGCTAGGCTTTTACGTTACAAATTACAATTAGCAGCTTATCATTTCACAACTACTTGGAAAAAAGGCACAACTCATTTCATACCTGACGCATTATCACGTGCACCATTGAAAGCGTCAGATAAAAATAAGCTCAGCGGTAAACAAGACACTATAGTTCACTTTCAACGACAAGCCACTTTAAAATTGACCTTAGCAGCTTTATATCAGGATAATGATGATAATACTGACAGTGACACTGGTAATACACATAAAGCTCACCTCGCAGATAGAGAGTTGGACAGAATAAGAGATATTGCTAATAATGATGTTGTTTACCAAAATTTAATTACAGATATCGAGAGAGAAGAAATTAGTACAACTTCAAAACCCTATCAAAAGAGTTTTAATGAACTTACTACCGATGATGGATTAATTTTATTTGGTTGCCGATTGATAATTCCGAAAGATTTAAGAAAAGAAATTTGTAAAACATTGCACGGATCACACCAAGGTATTGAACGAACCAAGCGGCGGGCCAGACAAACTGTTTATTGGCCTGGAATTAACTCAGATATTAAAAACTTTATAGAAAGATGTGAACCATGCCAAACAAGATTACCAAGCTTACCAGAGGAAGAATTTAAGAAAGATGTCAAACCAACGCGAGTATTTGAAAGTGTATCAGCTGATTTATTTAGTCATGGTGGCCACACGTATCTCGTTTATGTAGACCGATTATCAGGATTTCCCTTTATAACGGAATGGGAAAATGATCCTGCTGCTATTGAGGTAATTAAAATTATTAGAAAATATTTCGTTTTAACTGGCGTGCCAGTTCAAATACGTACAGACGGAGGACCGCAACTTAAAGCTAAGTCTTTTGGAGACTTTTTACAACGCTGGGGTATAAATTGGGCCCCTCAACACCGTATTATCCACAGCCGAACGGATACGCGGAGTCAGCAGTAAAATTAATGAAATATCTTGTTGCGAAACAACTCAATGGTGACATTGACTGTGAAGAGTTTTTACATGGTTTGTTAGAAATTCGAAACACACCGCGTGAAGATGAACGTTCACCAGCACAGATATTATATGGCCACCCTATGAGGTCAAGAGTTCCAGCGCATCATTCTGCTTTTGCACAAGTTTGGCAAACGCAAGCAGAGGACGCCGACAACAAATTAATTCAACTAAACAAGAGGCAAATATTTAATTATAATCGAACTGCTCATAATTTGAAACCATTATGTATTGGTGACAGTGCTGTGATACAAGACATAAAATCAAAAAGATGGACCGAACAAGGAACGATTATCGGGATTGGGAAAACAGGGACTATCACGTGAAACGGCCATCGGGTAGACTGTACTGGAGTAATAGACGTTATTCAAGATTATCGAAATTAAATGATAAAAATATTAATATGAATGATGAAACACAAATTTCTGATGGAGACAATAATACATCAGAAGATAATAATAACCTGCGAAGAAGTACACAAATTAAAACTAGACCAAAACGTTATGAACATTAAAAACTGACTTTAATTTCTAGTATCGATCATATAAGTTACAATATATCCAACTTTTTTATGTTTTTTTTGTTGTTGTATATAATTGATATCAGACAAATAATTAATCATGTAAATGTTAGTTGATAACCAAGGAAATCAACTTGGGGAGGTGTAATGATATAACAGAATGACGATGTGAATAACATGTAAGTAGATTGTTTATGTTAAAGAAAGTCAGTTGAAGTTGAGATCACGAGATAGCATGATTTAAATTTTTAAACAGGACAAGCGATGATAACAGCAATTTGCTGAAGTTTTTATCCTGTATAAATATTCGGTATAAATAAATAAATAACCAAATACACATGTGCAGAAAAACTTCTGTCTCAGCAACCATTGGAGCGCTGGCATGCCATCAGTTGTTATCACAGTAGCCCAATATCTGGTTGTCATGGCAACCTAATTTGGTTTCGATTGGAATTATAGACTATTTTTTAAAAGTTGGAATTTAGCAATTAGGTGTGCGATAGATTGAACGCTTTGAATTGATCTGGAATAAAGTCTACGCCAGGACCTGTACGACCGTAGCTGCCGAGTTCAACCACAATAGAATGATCTTCTAATGACAATAGGCTGTGCTTATTGGTAAGCTCAGGCCAAATTACATTTTCTTTTCCTTGGACAACTCCGACCTTGCCAACAAAGTAATTTGGAAACCCAAAAGTTGAGTTGCCATGAATCAGTGAGCGTTGGTCACAAATAAAAATAAATTGGTCATCTCTTTGAAAACAATTTGGCTGGAGTTTGAGAAATGGTGGAAGTCCAAGTCGTATGCAATAGCACAATTAGAAAATGCAGAAGAATTAGCAAGATCGCAGAGTACAGACCTCTGTATTCAGATTGGCATTTGGCAAGACGACTGTAGCGTTCATTAATTACAAGCATGGAATTACAATTTTTAGAGCCCACTCATAACTCTCACTTGATGTGATCAACCAGTTTGCAGAGTAGGGCGCTTTTCTACAACATTTTGAGGACGCCAACGGCATATTCACCCAACGTTTTAACAGATCTTTGCTTTCTTCACAGGCAGAAAATAGATATTTTGATATATAGGCCTAGTAAACAAACTTGATTTATTTGAAAGAAGAATATAGAGGTGAAAGTTTTTCGGTGAAGCCTGAGCATTGCGAGTAACTGCCATCTAAGGCATCTAATGATTATAATATATATAATTTTATTTACCGTTGCACCAGAAAAGGCATGAGCCAAGCTGTTGTATGAAAATATCACACCCAAGACACTTTCTTCCACTTCTCTTGCTACATTCTCTGCCACCAACATTTCATCTCCTCCTTCGTCAACAATCTCTCCTGGAGATTCAGTTGGAATTCTATCGTCATCTTCTTGAGGAGATGATGCCATAGTTTATCGAGGGGACGCAATGAATTCTACCTCCAAAGACTTTCAACTTTATGTTTATTATCCTTTAGTAGTATCAATGCATTGAGCATTCAGTTAGACAACAGTTAGCCTATCAAGTATATCTCAAAAAACTCAAAAGGGAAGAGTCTAAAGTGCAAATATAATATAATATACAGTAATTTCAACATTTGTGGCTGTCCTGATGGGAAACCCTCTATTAAATTTGCATTTAACACTGCTATGAGGCTGAAATCCAAGCAAAAACTACAATGTGAAACGTAACACGAACACCTCGCGCAAACCATGCGGGACAGAACTTTACAAAACAAAACAGAAAATATTTCTTATTTTCCTCTTCTTAGATTTGCATAATCCCAGTCTTGGTATTCTTAAAATTGATTAGCAAGCAAGTTGAATTATTCACCGTCCCCGTTGCAAATAGAAATCGTTTCAAAATCAAATCCTGAAACATTTCGTTTTTAGAAAATAGCTAATATGCACACAGGCTGCACAGAGACTGACAACGAAAACCCTTCTGTGACGTTTGATTTATGATGACGTCAATCAAGATGGCTAAAATGATAATTCTGTGATGCATGGTTGAGTAGACAACAACTTCGCGCTCTAAAATCTCTATCATGGACTCATAATGAAGGTTGAGTAACACATTGTCAAGTAGCAGGGTTGCAATAATACTATTGAGAAATCCCCATTGTCAAATTGCAATAAATCGTCGTTGTCAATGACATTTGGACAATACTTTACAAATCGTCCTTCATTCAATTAAACGTAAGTAGAATATTACATTGTTGTGACTTTGAGTTCGTACAGTTGGAGGAGGTCGCAAATGCCATATTTGTACTCATTGCTTTTCCCATGTAATTATTGCGTAGATATTTAAATATTTAGCAATCACTGCCGTTAGACTAGGGTCATTTTCGCATGCTGTTTAAAGCTATACGATTTGGTAGCATCCATTGAATATGCTACTCAATATTTCATTTGATTAATTGCGTTGATTCAAAGTTCAGGCCGTTTCAATCAAACAGATATTGTTTACGAAAACAGTTGTTTGTAATATTGAACTGCCATATTTTATGAATCCCCCTTTAAAAACAATTGATATCCAACCGCAGTGGCTTACAGTGAGGTCCTGAATTATAAGTTATCTGGCTGGCTGTGTTGGAAGGTAAGGATCTCGAATTGTGTAAGAAATTACGCTGCTGAATCTGTATGCTTTCTCGCAGGCTACATCCCATTTTACAAAGTCGTCAACATGGGAAGCAAAGCCAGTCTCAGTTTATCACCATCTCACCGCTATATATAGTCTAATATAATTTCGCTCTTTTAGCTTAACGTGTAGTTAGTTTTGGATGTAATTTCATAAATTCAAAACTACGTTCCCCAGAGTGCGTTTATTGACTGCCTCATAGTCTGCACGTGTCTCTCTGTCTGTTATGCTCTGATGCTGTTTGCTGATAACGACAATAATACAACAAATACCACGCTCGCCTGGTGATGTCTCATAGGCTACATATATCTACACCAGCTTAGTTATTATAAAGAACGTATAGACTTTTCTTCGTTCGTTTTGTTATATTCTGGCATGGACTTTCATGTGTATTGATCTTACTTTCAAGGATTCTTACTTTTCACGGACCCTGTGTAAAGAGCTCTGATATATTTTTATGTTTCAACCAAACAGTTTCATTTTTCAAATTAAATGTTGGCAAAATAATATTGAAATTAAGAGCAAAGCTCAAATTAAGGTGTTGATCATTTGATGAAGTAGACAGTCACATTATAGGAATGTGCCGTCCCTCTTACGCCTTACATATTTGCTACACAAAGAACGCCACAAAACACGGTCAGACATAACATTATGAAAAGATACTACTCTCCCATAGCCCCATCGAAGCATCTCCTTCGGTTGCCAATGAAGGATGTCATGCAGCAGTTGAGGGGCATACGTCTTTGATTTGTTGTCATTAACATTTAAAAAGTAAATTCTGAATTCCTAAGGCAGAACTTTTTGACTTTAATTTTAGGTCTACTTATCTCTCATCTCTGGATTTGCACATTTATGGCAGGTCTTAAAGCCGGGTTTCCACTTGACGAAAATTTCTTTGCAGCGAAAAATTCGCGTCTACTTTCGCGGCGAAATTTTCGCTGGTTCATTTCCACATAAAATTTGTTTCGCGCGCCAAATTCGACATTTTATGAAAATCCATCATGGCACCAGTCAATTTGGAAGATGTATTGCTTGCACGACTGCAAATTATTCAAATGTTTCTGCTCAAAAGACGTAGAGTATATGCAGGGAAATACAGTAAACGATTCTGGGTCCGGAAATTATTTGAAGACAGGAAAGAGAAAGGAGAGTTTCATTTACTCGTAAAGGAAATGAAGCTCTACAACAACGAATATTTTTACCGTTCTCTTCGTAAATACGTCCTTCGACATTTGAAAAGTTTTATATAATGATTGGTCTAAAATTGAAAAGAAGGATACTCACATGAGAAAAACATTGGTTCGCTGGAGAGGCTATGTGTTTGTTTGCGTTATTTGGTGACTGGAGATTCACAATTTGCAAAAATACAGGCAACAAAGCAATACAGGCTACAAATTCATCCCGCCAGCCATCTTGTTTGCTGAAAATGTCATGACAACATCATTTTCAATTGATTTGCATTGCTTGATTCACTTTTCGCTGCAGCGAATCGCAAAAAAGTAGGATCAGTTTCAACTACTTTTTTCGCTTCAGCGAAAGTTGCAGCGAAACCTGCGTGGTCCAAACTCGTGTGCAACGTCACACAACGCATGCGTACTCAGCATTTTAGCCGCGAAATTTTCGCTGCAGCGAATTTTTCGTCAAGTGGAAACCGGGCTTAAAGGGAGAATACTGACCGGGGAACGTTGCGCGCGGAACTTGAATTCTTCATACCAAATTCAAGTACTCGTTTTGAAACAGAGTTGGCCTCGCCTTAATTCTATTGTTTTGAACGAAATAAGCAAAAACACGAGACAGGAACAAATGTCGAAGCCGTGAACTCGTGACAATCATCAACGAATCAATGTTTTTAAACAACGATTTATTCCATGCATTTAACTCAGATTCGCATAGTTTTATTGAATTATCACATTAGTTTGCTTTTGATATATTTATCCTTGGTTATATTTACTGAAGTTGCCTTGTTATTAGTTGGCAAGCAGCAGCTTTTATGGTCCGATCGTTACATCAACAAAAACATGAAAAAGAACGATAGTCGATACGCAAGATGACCTAAGATGTCAAGAAACACAAGGATTTGGCTTTATAACGAAAATCAAAATGTTAAACAAGGTTCTTGTTTAGTGTTACTTTCGTTCAACATATCAATCGAACTGGTCGAACTAAAAACGCTCCTGCACATCATACTTTTTATACTGTTGATCACATAGTAAACAATACATTAAAGTCCAGAACGTGATAAAATAAGTACGTAGTATAGCTCCCAAATTGTGATTTTAATTTGTTCATTTGAAATACTTTCCATAAAATCAACATACGGCCAGAATAATAAACGAAGCTCACTCACACGCACGGCAGCTTTTATCAAAGCTTTGTTTAAATTGATGAAGTATGAGTTGGTTGAGCGCGCAATGTTCCCCGGTCAGTATTCTCCCTTTAAACGCGGAGTACGGAAGACACACTTGTGTTTTCCGCTGCTAGCAGCAGATAGGCCTATAAAAAATGGAAGGAAAGGCGGCAAATCACCAACCTGTAGTCTCATGCTGATACTCGAAAACACAATAGAAACCTAGACTATTTCAACTCTGCCGTAAATCTCTCCGCGTCTTCCGTATTCCGGGCTTAAGACGTGCAGGCATATCTCTTAAATCTTAATTTATCCTTATTGGTTTTGGTTTATAGAATATCCTATTTATTTGGTTTGAAGTATGGCTGATGTTAATGTAATTACTGGCGATGATATCAAACCATTTGAGAACAGTGTCAACATTCAAGTTAGAAAATTAACGCTTAGTGGTGAATCACCTGAGCCAATTGTAGTCACATTTGAAGATGTAAGTGCTGCGGCATATAGAATCAAGCATGGGATCCGAAGAACTCCTTGCGAGGTAAGCAAACCATCATCACAAATTGCAAAACCACGACAACCATGGAAATGCCATGAAAGTGTTGTGAAAACATCATGAAAATTAATAATAATGGTGATTGATTCAAAGAATACACATTTTTACTATAGGCTATAAGCCATATTTAGTATGTATTCTGTATATGTATTCTGACAGTAGGAATTGTGTATCCTTTAAATCAATCACCGTGATCATTATTCATTGCAAACTGTCAAATCTTGGCATTAAAGACCTTAGAGTGACCAGCATCTCTACCAAGTGATCTCTGCCATTGAAAGAACAGGTAGAGATTTGTTAGCATTCAGAATGAAATTTATCATCAAAATAAAATAAATTATAGCGTAACACCAGGTGAATTCTCGTTTTAACTTGGATACTTTTATTGACTCATTGTCGAATTTTGAAAAAATTATGTTTGTATCCTAAATACTAAAGCAGGACTTGTGTCCTTTAAGAGTTGTTAGTGCAGAATCCTGCACAACGGTGTTTTGGTTGATCCTATTGTTTCATAAATATTAACACACTAATACGGCGAAAAAAGACGGGGCACCCAACACAAGCAAGTGTTCTAATGGCGTATAACGTTTTTAATTAATTTTAGCCTTGAATTAGAAATTGTTTACAAGCGTTTAGAATGTTCAATGTTCATTCAAATCTTCCAAACTAAGGCAAGCAATTGTTTTCTAATATAGTAGTCTGGTATTTCGTTAGACATATCAAATGACAAAATGATCAGAACAAAATGTTAACGATATTCAGAAATCACAACTTCAAGAGGTTGTCAGGAACGGGAATCTGATCATTATTTGATATCAATTAAAGGAATGCCAGAGCCAATTGACTAGGAAACATCTCTGCCATTGAAAACAGCTTCGACAGTGTCAACTTGATGATCGGAAGAGGGTTTAACGTTTAGTTTTTACTTGCCGTCTATTTGTTTGTTGTGTTTAATACTGTAACAGTTTACATTACTTCGGTTTGTGCCACGTCCTGATCTACATGTAATTAATCACTGACATTTGTAGTCTCTCTCTTTATAAATCAACCTTTTGGTGGGAAATCAATACGTTATAAATGTAATCTTTCAGAACTCTACACAAGCACAAGCCTCAAAAGCTTCGCAAATTTCAGGCGCCATATTTATGAATTGATGAGATAATGATTTCACGTTTCACATTGACTCGCTGGAACACTAACAGACTATGTGCGTCACTTTCTGAAAACTGAGGCGGTTTCTCTGTGTTTGAAGACAATAGATTTCTCAAAAGACACAAGTCTCACTTCCCAATCCATCAAGATCGGCATAACACAGAAGTGAGACTTAAGCAAGTCAACTGGTCATTCTAAGTTCTTTAAGCACTACTTTATCTGACTATTAGATAAACCTAGCTTTATTGTGTTATTGTTATTATATAATACCATGTAACAGAGCAAGAAATTGGGCTAATGTTCACCAATTTGAAACATAAAATTATAATCCATTGAAGATCATTATGTTTGTACTTCGTCATTTGAGTCATTTGAATTAACTACTAAATCCCTTGTTGAAGACAATCCATAAACGAAAAATTGGTATAGGTACGCCATAAATAGTGACATAAAACATCAAGTTTTGGATAAAGGGCTACCACACACAAGCTCTATTATAAAATCGATAAGATCGATGAAATAAGATCCTGGATCCCTGAAAGTTAGAGAAAATTTGGAAGAAAATTTATAATTTTCAGATTTATAGGTCAAAGTGCCAAACCATAAGAAAATGTACAATATTGTTCAAGATTCCCGGAAGGCTAAATTTTTTGTCGGACGCTGACGACATACTTGAACTGTATTTCAATATGTGTATATTCATATTTAGTATACAACAAAGATTAGAAGATACAAGGGAAGTGTTGAATCCCTTTTCTAAATTAAAAATTTTCAGAATCAACTATGTTTATATTGAATGGCAAATTTTCCATTTTCAGAAATCAGTTCGTATCTCCGATATAATTGGTATGGACGCATACTTCAAGAAAGATTTTATGCAAGTGACTGGAAGGTTGGTGCACCATAATCTTAGATCAGGTTTTGAAATTTGGTATTTAGCATTTTCTATAATGGATAAATGTTTTGCAATTGCCATACCATGAGACACTTCATTTTTTACCCTTTAAGTAAGTAGATTGTGCTAACCCAGATTCCTACAAATTGTATAATAATTACCCCATGCACATGCTTACTTCATGTATTGTTGGACGAAAGCCATTTGAAGAAGATTGAATATCTTAAGCCTCATTTGTTGATCTTGTTGATCAACTTTTTATGGGCTGCAATGAATTGTCAAACTGTTTACCAAGAGTTGATGAAAAGTTGATTGGCCGTTCATAAATAGTTTAAGCATGTATATTTTATGAAATAATCCAATCTTTATATTATTATCTTGACCTAAGATACAGTTAAATGAAAATGAGCTTCAAAGTTTCTGGTTAAGTGACATAACCTAAATTGTGATGCAGGTACAAGGGCCTAAATTTGAAGGAACTTAATAGGAAAAGTTTGAAAATTATATGATTACAAAATCACATTAAGCTGAAAAAACATAATTTACAAAATTGGGAGAAATTAATTGAGCATGTCTTGAACCACTTATGTGAGGGATCTATATTGAAATCACATCATTGTTTGCTTTTCAAAAATTTTACAACTCTTTTTTATATAAAAATTTACGGCTGAAGATGTAATAGAATGTTTTGTTTAACAAACTAAAGAAGAATCTACACTCATGCTCACGAAATATAAGCATCTACAATTCTAGGATATTATATATAAATCTAATGTAATAAATCACTAGACATTTTAATTCTCCATACATGAGGCTAAGTTAAAACATTTTTAATTTGTTTACCGTTTCTCAAATTGGCCCGAAACATTTTCTTTAATATATTATTTCAAGAAAAATTATTTTATTTTGCTTTTCGAAACATACATAAATGAAAGCTGGAAGGTCCTAGCTGTCGAATGATATGTTATTTACACATTTTACATGTCATTTTTACCGTCAATTATCTAATTATCTCGTAAATTTTAGCTGGCTGTATTTTTTATTTTTTGACTAAGTTAGTTCAAATTTTGTCTTAACTTCATTATCTTTTAGTAAAGTGAGTTTCATCACAATCTGAGAGGGTTGTAAGTTTTTGTTTGAGAGTTGATATGAAGTGCCCATAACAATCTTAATAAATCATTGCTATTAACTGCTGTTTCTTTCCAGTTTTAAAGAAAGAGGTGCAAGAAACACACTCCAAGTTTTATCCAAGGTAATATCATCTGCATCACATGAATGTAGATAAATATATAGACCTGATTTAAGTGTTACTTCATTGGACTGTCTTCAGGTTGTTAGCGTCAACCACTACGCTATATGAAGCCTATTAACATTATTGGTTGAGTCCCAGTATATGAAGTGATCACTTTGAAATTGTATACCATATCAAGCCAAAAAGAGTTAGCAATTGCCACATACAAACAAATTAATAAATCAATCTGTTGATCAATAATCTTAAAGATTTAATTGATATCTTCTTGGATAATAAGCTTGCTATCAAGACCAGATCAAGACTGGATCAAGGCCGGATCGATTTTTATAAAGTTTCTTCAAACTTTGGTCAACTTTTCCATTTGAATCTGATTCAGTTGAACTTATATTTCTGGGTATGCGGTGTTTTGAATCACTGGAATAATTGTCATTAACTTAATGTTTGCAGAGCCAGAAGCAACGTGGTGTGATCGCTGCCTCAGCAGGTAACCATGCTCTTGCATTGGCATACCATGGTAGAGAATTGAAAATTCCTGTGACTGTTGTCATGCCAATCAACGCACCAATCATGAAAGTCAATGCATGTAGGAAATACGGTGCTAAAATTCATGTGGTTGGTGCTGATATTATGGAGGTGAGTGCTTATTATTATTATTATTATTATTATTATTATTATTATTATTATTATTATTATTATTATTATTATTATTATTATTATTATTATTATTATTATTATTATTATTATTATTATTATTATTATTATTATTATTATTATTATTATTATTATTATTATTATTATTATTATTATTATTATTATTATTATTATTATTATTATTATTATTATTATTATTATTATTATTATTATTATTATTATTATTATTATTATTATTATTATTTTTATTATTATTATTATTATTATTATTATTATTATTATTATTATTATTATTATTATTATTATTATTATTATTATTATTATTATTATTATTATTATTATTATTATTATTATTTTTATTATTATTATTATTATTATTATTATTATTATTATTATTATTATTATTATTATTATTATTATTATTATTATTATTATTATTATTATTATTATTATTATTATTATTATTATTATTATTATTATTATTATTATTATTATTATTATTATTATTATTATTATTATTATTATTATTATTATTATTATTATTATTATTATTATTATTATTATTATTATTATTATTATTATTATTATTATTATTATTATTATTATTATTATTATTATTATTATTATTATTATTATTATTATTATTATTATTATTATTATTTTATTATTATTATTATTATTATTATTATTATTATTATTATTATTATTATTATTATTATTATTATTATTATTATTATTATTATTATTATTATTATTATTATTATTATTATTATTATTATTATTATTTATATCCCAGCGCAATGACATCACAACATACAATTTGTCTTTTTTATATTTCCGTAGTCTAAAGACGTTGCAATGAAGATAGCCAGAGCCAATCAGCTTGCTTATATTAATGGGTAAGTTAAGGCTAAAGGGTTCAACTATCATTCAATTTTAATGCCAATGATTTCCTTTTCATTGTTCAGGAATAATCAACTTTTCTTGATGAGCATATATACACAATAGCTGAAAACAAATTTTAAGGACACGTTCAAGAATTTGGATTATGTTACATTTTCAAAATGCCTCTTAACTTGCCTAGGAACAATTCATTAATCATTAGAACTCAGCCATGAAATGTAGGCCTAATCTTTGGAGCAGCACTTAAAGCCTACTTTTTTCATACAGTAAACCAGAACTGCAGCCTTAAATTCTGGGGGAGGTGTATGAGGTGTGACACCCCCAATACAAATGTTTGGTTCATATTTCGGGCAATTCCGAGACGAAAAATAGCAAAATCGTGCTGTTTTGGAGCTATTACAGTCCTGAAGCTCTCAAATGCCTAAAATGATGCCTTGTTATATAACAGATTCGATCACCCACACATCTTGGCTGGCCAAGGAACAATGGGTTTAGAAATAGTTGAACAAGTTGATGATATTGACGCTGTTGTCATTCCTGTCGGTGGTGGTGGCCTGATTGCCGGTTGTTCTGTTGCCCTCAAGAATTTATGTCCTGATATTCTTGTAATTGTAAGTAAGATAAATATTGTTTATACCCTGATAGTTCACATTTGTACAAGGCAACAATTGCTCTCCTGCAGAGGCCTAGTAATTAGTTTAATTTATATAAGAAACTTTATCATGATGCTAATGATTATTTTCTTTAAATATATATATATATATAATAATATTGATGATTCCTTCAGGGAATACTGTACACACTTTTTTACTGTAGGCCTAGCTTCAAGTTCACACATATTGCGATCTTCATACAGTTTTAATCAAAACCACCCGAAGAGCGTGTTTACGCGAAACTCAGAGTAACAGAGTAAACTAACTCGTGATCTTTGATCTACTGTTTATATGTGTATACAATGTACATAAATAAATTATTTTCATTTTCAAGCTGATAATCAGATATAGTCAAATTCTATCACCATAAATTTCCTTTGCCTTGTTTTCATGACAGGGCGCGGAAAGTGAACAGTGTCCTAGCTTCAAAGCTGCAATGGATGCTGGTAAACCAGTCAAAGTTGAAACAAACCAAGCATTGACCATAGCTGATGGTAAGTATTGTTAAATTCCCAATCCCACACATACCATGATACGATGTAAAACAGAATATATTATCATCAGAATATCCATTTTAATTACTTTTTCTACTTGATTAGAATAGAAAACAAAGCAAAGCAATACCCTTTCTGTACCCAGATTTTCACACATTTTCTGAGTCAATCGCATGAAACTTTTGGTTACAGAAAAACCTTTTGCCTCATCTTTGTTTCCTATTATATATTATGTTCTGTTTTACGTAGAACATTGAGCACTTTCGTATACGTGTGAGTATCCATAGAAATCCAGTTAATTTGATATTTGATCACATGTGTGTTCAGACATTAATATGATCTTGTTTACCTGCAACAGTTTGAAATAGTCCCTCTGTGTTTTTATAAGATGTGATCAGTATCCAGAATTGGTTAGGTCCATGGCCGGACTTAGATGAAAGCAGAATAAGCAGATGCTTTAGGCCCAGAGAAAAGTAGACCTTATTCAAAATTAAATTAATGTTTTCACAAAAAAAAAAACATGCAAGGGATAAATGATGGTGTTTTATAACTTTCAATCAACAGTATTATGTTAAAGAACATATAGGATATACTAAAACTTTTATAATTATAGGATTCAAAAACAGTGAAATCCTTTTTGGGGAGGTCCTTTACGCCTTGAAAAGTAGGTCCGGCCCTGGTTAGGTCCTAAGTTTTGTGTTAGACTTTTTATACAATATACATGGGTCTGGAGCTGGACTCTTAATGTTTGCAGGATATTGAAATATTCTATTGCTTAATTTTTACAAATTGACATAATCAGTCTGTGCAATTATATGATTTTGTTTGAACACACACACTACAGTATGAATGTGTCAGGTCGTAACATTGAAGGAAACAGATTTGAGAGGGTGACCAGTTCACAAGTACTTGGGTCTACATATATATTCCTAGCTGATTATTTATTACCAACCAATATTGTTAGTACAAAGTGATGTCTTAATTTGCTATGAAAATGCACAGCCTCCTCCATTCACAATCACTACTAGAGCACTCTGTTAGCTGTCACCCGTGTCCAATCTCTCTTTTCAATATATTTATCACTACTAACACTAACACCATGAAAATGCCATGAAAGTGTTGTGAAAACACCATGAAAATGCCATGAAAGTGTTGTGAAAACACCATGAAAATGTAAAAAAGTGAAAACCACACATTTTCAAGTCATGATAAAGTTTGTAAACCATAAAATCATCCATATTCACAATATTAAAATTTGAAAATGCTTTGAAAACGCCATAAAAATGCCATGAAATTTCATTGTGTTTTTCATGGTTTTAATGTCAGTAGTGTATGTTGCATTCATTCAGTGATTCGATAATTCAAGTTTTCTATATAGGACATGGCCGTAGCAAAGGTGGGAACCCTGAAATCCTATAATTCAAAATGCTTAAGCAGATTCAGAAGAAAATGATATTTTTCTTGTTAATTGATCAAACTTTGTAAAAAAAAAATGTTGGAAAATGGTGAAGGATTCTGGAAGTCTATTGATACATTTTTCAGAGACTGCTTTATTGGGGTTGCAATAGTAGTAGTAGTAGTATAGACAGTTACATTATAGGAATGTGCCGTCCTTCTTACGCCTTACATATTTGCTACACAAAGAACGCCACAAAACACGGTCAGACATAGCTGACAAAGAAACTTTCAAATAACACAATTCACGATACAAAACATTATGAAAAGATACTACTCTCCCATAGCCTCGTCGAAGCATCTCCTTCGGTTGCCAATGAAGGATGTCATGCAGCGGTTGAGAGGCATATGTCTTTGATCTTTCGATGTGACCTAAAAAAGACACCTGACGTTGGTGAGCAATAGCAGAGGCAGAAGGGGAAAGTTTTCTAAGTTTAGCAGTAGACAGTAAGTTGGGCCAATGTACTCCTAAAGTATGCCGAAGCATGGCGTCATAAGCTGAGTCAAGTCGGGTCAATAGTGAGATTGATAGAACCCACGTTTCAGATACATATAATAGAACAGGTTCTATCGTGTGTCTGAACAGTCTTAACTTAACGTCAGTGTTGACATCGGACGCCCAGAATTTATTCAGACCTGTAATGGCTGCCCAAGCCTGGCCTCTACGTTGTGTTAAATCATCTGCAATAGATGATCCAATGATTGATTGACATAATGTTTTATTTGAATTAAGGTCTCTGTGTTTCTCGTGTTGGTGCTAATTCTCTTGCTACTGCAATGCCAAATGTTGATAAAGTGGTTACTGTGAGGTAATGTAATATGCCACTCATTTGATTATAATGTTCCTCCATTTATTAAACATTTACTAATGACACAGGCACACTCACTTAGTATCCTGACGCCAAGCCAATTGTGATTCTGCCAGGGATTGAACCTGAGACCCTGCGGGTCAATGTCCAGCACCCTAACTAATATACCAAGTCCCCCATTTGAGCTCCCATATCACTCAAAATCATTCATTCCTGCTGTATAAGATAAGGTACTGATGCTACATTCTACACATAGATCTACCATTATGTTTCTACCCATTGAGGAATACTGTGAGGCTACCTGTTGCGTAACCGTTACCATAATATTTATTAATATCATTTGTCATTCCAGTGAGGCTTACATTGCCATGGCTATGTTACGTTTGATTGAAGAAGAGAAATGTGTCGTTGAAGGTGCTGGTGCTACAGGCCTTGCAGCTGTTATGGCCGGCCTATTACCTGAATTAAAAGGGAAAAGGTTATTATTATTATTATTATTATTGCTATTATTATTATTATTATTATTATTGTTATTATTATTATTATTATTATTATTATTATTATTATTATTATTATTATTATTATTATTATTATTATTATTATTATTATTATTATTATTATTATTATTATTATTATTATTGTTATTGTTATTGTTATTGTTATTGTTATTGTTATTGTTATTGTTATTGTTATTGTTATTGTTATTGTTATTGTTGTTGTTGTTGTTGTTGTTGTTGTTGTTGTTGTTGTTGTTGTTGTTGTTGTTGTTGTTGTTGTTGTTGTTGTTGTTGTTGTTGTTGTTGTTGTTGTTGTTGTTGTTGTTGTTGTTGTTGTTGTTGTTGTTGTTGTTGTTGTTGTTGTTGTTGTTGTTGTTGTTGTTGTTGTTGTTGTTGTTGTTGTTGTTGTTGTTGTTGTTGTTGTTGTTGTTGTTGTTGTTGTTGTTGTTGTTGTTGTTGTTGTTGTTGCTGTTGCTGTTGCTGTTGCTGTTGCTGTTGCTGTTGCTGTTGCTGTTGTTGTTGTTGTTGTTGTTGTTGTTGTTGTTGTTGTTGTTGTTGTTGTTGTATAATGATGGTGGCCTCAACTATTAGTCATTATTCCTATTACGGGAATTTGTTACGAGAAGCATTCATCAAAGTTAATTATGATATACCCGAGTGCATTAACGAACAGAAATGCACTGTGTGTATTTGTGATTTTCTTGTGACTACAGACCACATAGAGTATTGTATGTAATGAAGCATACAAGTAATAACCTTCTTGTTGACTTTTGAATGTCTCAATATCATGATGTTTTATTCTTATTCTATTTTATAGAGTTGTATTTCCTTTGTGTGGTGGTAACATCGATTCGACTGTACTTGGTCGAGTTATCGATCGTGGTCTTGCAGCTGATGGTCGACTCATTCGATTCCGTGTAATTGTGAGCGACAGGCCTGGTGGAATTGCCGAATTAGCTCGTCAATTAACTGCATTAGGTGTCAGGTAAGACCACGTAGACCAGATTGAAATATGAGACCTGTTCTTGGTACGCAAATTGTAGAACTCATTTATCTGATCTTCGCATCTCGAAATCTTAAGTTTAATTCCATGCACAATATTTGAAAGTTATTTACGAGGGCATAATTGTGTGAGACGTTTCCCTGTGACATAACAGATCGGTTTTTATTGAAAATTTAATCGATAAAGTTTAACACTTTACATTCAACACTTACTATCTTGAAAATCCAATTTAGAGGGTGTTTTGGATTTTGTATGAAACTAATAGCTGTCTTCCGAATATCAGCTGAAGTGCAGATTTCTGAACAGCTTTGCAATTTTGAAATTTGAGTTAGAATTATCAGCATTTTGTTTTATATTTACTTGATTATTAGATTTCATTTCTTGCAGTATCAAAGATATTTTTCACGAACGAGCATGGCTGAAAACTAGCGTACACACTGTTGAGGTATGAATTTTATTTACCATTTACTGGTTCTCAAGTTCTATAGATGTTAGAGATTTTAAACACAGACTGTCGAAACCAGAATAGACCGAGCGCCACAGAACTAAAACGGCAGGTTTCTCCGGGCAACTTGAAAATCACATAAAAGTGTTCATAAAAATATGCTGAACATTTAACTATTCCTTGTTTTGGTCAAATTTTATTGTGGAGCACACCAGAGATGAATTTATATATCATTTCACGGTCAGAACCCTCTTAATTCATACATTTTGTGTTTTCGTCATGCTTCTATAAATTCGCAAAATCTTGGGAGAACAGAAGAATCAAAGGCCATGAGATCTCACATCCAGCATTTTCTCAAAATGATAAGAAGGCTTTGACCGTGAATCATGAAATATAAATCGGATTTTTGAAGGGTTTACAATAGAATTTAATTAAGAATAGGTAATTGTTCAGCATATTTTTTGAACACTTTTATGTGATTTTCAAGTTGCCCGGAGAAACCTACCGTTTTAGTTCTGTGGCGCTCGGTCTAGAACCATCTATTTACAAGAGTTGGGACACTCTTTCATGTGCCTCTCTCGGCATCCATCGGACAGATGCCAGTCACATGAATTTATAGACCTGTTCCACATGCCCCTGTACTTCACTTTACATGCGGCCACTTTTTATAGCGAAATAGTGGGCCTTGTGGAGCTAGGCTAATGATTTTATGGACGCCCTTTTCGCTCCGTCAAACCCATGTTCGCGAAATTTGAATAAAGCCGCGAAAATAATATCATGAATTCAAAAACCTTTTGTTCAAAAGCAAAACCTCGTTTCCAAATGGAACGAAAATGGCGGTTTTGTAGACAGGAAATATCAAAATTAAATAATTGTTAAAAATAGTCACAGGCAGTAACATTTTCTAAATCCTAAATTGATTTAACGAGAGTATTTCTTTATTTGAATTGTAGATCAAATGTGTTGTTGAGGTTCGTGACTATGAGCACGGTATACAATTAAGGGAAGCCCTAGAAGATCATTACGATGAAGTCCGTTGGGGATCTGGAGCTGTTCAAGATATTGTCGATGATGAAACTCAAACAGTCAGTGTTGACAAGGCTGTTTAAATTCAAATCATCATATGAACTCTATATTAGACTATTAAATATATATATAGCTGTAGTATAGCTATATTCACATTAAATGTGATAAACTGATAATAGAGTATGTTTATTAATCAATGAGTTGTTTATAATTTTACTTGGGAATTTATATTTCTAGTATATGTATTTATTTAATTTTTATATAGCTTTTAGTATTAATTGAGTTAAACATCAGAATTGCTATTTATATGCTTGATCTTGTGTGTCTCTTTCTTGTTGTTGTAATTTATCAAAAATTACTGATGTTTGAGCATGTCACCTCCCCGTCCTCAAATAGTCTGCAACAAAAAAAATAGCCCATGCAAAGATAGTCCTGCAATGCTGCTAAACTTCCAAGGGGCAGCTTGAGTTAAGCTGATCTAAATTTTGCTGTTGTTTTATTCAATTACACTATTAATCACACTTTCCAGATTTTATTCAGGGTAAAGTGATTCTAGCATTTCCAAGCATGTTCCAACGATTTTCCATTTCATATCTAGACTTCGCAAACGCATGGGTCAGTCTGTTAGACACAATAATAGCTGGATTATTTTTAGAACAGTAAAATCCTGCTTGCTGCAGATGACCTTTCCAAACCATAAAAAGGCTTTTGTTCTCGACGGCCAGGCAAGAAAAGCATGCACCTGCATACCGGTTGCGAAGCAAAAATATGAATCCTGTTTTAGAAATTCTTGTTCGTTTCAAGAAAATGATGTTTTTCATATTCCAAAAGCAAATTTTTTTTGAAATGAGAATTTTTATTTTCTTGAAAATAACAAATTTTTCTCAGAATACGAATCGAAAAACCCAATGTCGTGGAAAATTTTCCATTCCATATCTAGACTACACATGGGCCAGCCTGCTAGACACATTAGCTGGTATTGATAGAACAGCAAAATCATGTCTGCTGAAAAGGACCTTCTTAAACCATAGAAAGGCCTATTTCTCGACGGCAAAGCAATTAAAGCATGCAAATACCGGTTGCAAATCAAAAATGTGAATCTTGTTTTGAGAAATTTTTGCTTGTTTCAAGAAAATTGTGTTTTTCATATTCCAAAAAACAGATTCTTGCTAAGAATTATTTTTCTGGAGATGAGAATTTTTATTTTCTTGAAAATAACAAATTTTTCTCAGAATACGAATCGAAAAACCCAATGTCGTGGAAAATTTTCCATTCCATATCTAGACTACACATGGGCCAGCCTGCTAGACACATTAGCTGGTATTGATAGAACAGCAAAATCATGCCTGCTGAAAAGGACCTTCTTAAACCATAGAAAGGCCTATTTCTCGACGGCAAAGCAATTAAAGCATGCAAATACCGGTTGCAAATCAAAAATGTGAATCTTGTTTTAAGAAATTTTTGCTTGTTTCAAGAAAATTGTGTTTTTCATATTCCAAAAAACAGATTCTTGCTAAGAATTATTTTTCTTGAAATGAAAATTTTTATTTCTTGAAAATAACAAATTCCCTAATTTCTATTATCAGAGTAAGAATTGAATAACTCAATTTAACTAAGACTTTTCAGCTTTTATCTGTTTTTGCATTATCAAATCCATCATATGATATACAATCACATGTCAATGGTACAACGATATAAACAATTTCAATAACCTGATACATTTCAAATTTCAAATAAATAGCGAATAAGTAAAATAAAGAAATATTATCAAATCATGAAATAAAAGCTACCAACCTCAAGCTGGGGATTTGAGCCGTAGCTTATGAAATACATTTTCAGTAAACAATATTAAGCACCATAGTTTTGGTACATTTCAATTACTGCGCTCTTGTATGGGTGAACTGCAAGAAACAACATATTGATCGCCGTCAGATACTGCAAAACAGGGGACTGAGGGTCATTCAAGCGTTTGAGCAATAATGCCAGATGCAATATTGGCGAAATATGCTATGTGGTTGTGAAGACCAAACACGTATAAAATTCGTAAAAATCATTCTTTTAATAACCACAGAAGAAGAATATAAAGCTATGCCGTATTAGTAAAATCAAATCTTTCCTAGGAGCATATAATTAAATCTGAAGAAGTTTGTTTTCGACGTTCAAACTTCAGTAAAAGGTCGACTCATAAAAAGTTGAAACTCAAATTTTTGTGGAAGCCTCTTCGGAGTTTGAAAGTATCATTGTTCTGAGGTGGGATAGACATAAGTAGATTAAATAAAATTATCTTGCGTTTTTCCCTAAGGGACTAGTATTAACAATGAGACCTATGAAATCGACCTATGAAGTAACTCCGATGAGGCTTATACAACTATCGAGCATTCGTTCATCGTCCATCTCCGTTTTTCAAGATTTGAAAAGGTCACCTTTTGAACAATGTCATAAGTGTGTATCAATAACAGAAGAATATTGGGGCGAGGGACATACTTAATGGATACCAGGTGAAATTAAATCAATGTATATATTGAAGCCAACTACGAAATCAGTAGAAATTAATACAACGGGGTGGCAACATATTAATTTTTCTCATAATCAAATTGATAAAGGATTAGGGAAGACGGGGACACATACTACTAGTGGCCTCACATAAGCTTTTAAGGCAAGAAAAAAACACTTCTACCTCAGTGGTTGAGATAAATGTTCTGAAAGTAAGATAACATCTTGAATCTGCTTTTCTATCTATGCGGAGTAAATAATGCGAGGAAGAATTTTACAATTGATGAAGAAAATATACATTGGTTTTTCGACATTTTTGCTTGGTGAAGTTCATGAGATCAAATATGATATATCTTCTCTGGGATTTGAACATTTCCATACATTATCCATCTTCCATGTGTCACTTTTATTTGCCATTTATCGGCACAAGTTGAACAATTTGACAGGGATTTGATTAGTAAATTGTTTTCTTTTTCATTTCATCTTTTTTCGAAAAGAAAATTGAATCAAAATTTATGCCTGGCCGAGAGCTGTCAATGCCTTAATATTAGCACATAATTACGATATGCACAGCCATCATATGGTTATATCTAAAGATCAGGGGTCACTCAGGGACATCATATAACAAAAACGAGGCTCGACACTAGATCACAACCGCCATTTTAAAAGACAGAAACTGACCTACGATTGTAGTAAAAAATCGGCTCAGAAACAAATTGTCCTGCGCCCTGGCCCGATTTTATGCATTCGGGGTTCAAAACCAATCAAGCGAACACCATTCACAAACACCTTACAAGATGCCAATATAGCTATATGTGTAGGATCCATCAGCCAATAACGGAACCACATCATATTGAAAAAAAAATTAAATTGTAATACTCTATAATTTGTAAACTGTAATTTGTACATGTTTCTGGCCATTAGCCTTCATCAATACTGTGAGTGAACAAAGGACTTACGTCTATATATATACCTAGGTTAAGGTGAGCTAGTCAATGTGGTGAAAACATTATCACTTGAAAAAAACATCTGTGCCATACCAGAGTGATCAAAACTACCGAAGTAGTGGGCAATGCATATATGTAGATATAGATGTTTTTTGGATGTGGTGAATTTTTCACCACATTTACAAACTTATCTTGACCTAGGTATATACCGAAGTCTGTCCCTTGTTTCACTGAGCAGAACTGATGAAGGATAATGACCAGAAACAAGTATTTGTCTGCTGCTATATATGTAGATATATATATATATATATTA
The DNA here is from genome assembly GCA_916610825.1 of Haliclystus octoradiatus. Classification (NCBI taxonomy): domain Eukaryota; kingdom Metazoa; phylum Cnidaria; class Staurozoa; order Stauromedusae; family Haliclystidae; genus Haliclystus; species Haliclystus octoradiatus. The sequence goes on along the minus strand of OU744449.1, from coordinate 23,399,458 downwards.
TATCTGAAAAATTCTACATATGATGCCCTATAGAGAACAATAGACATTTTATTTCAATTCGCCTCAAGGCAGGTGTTTAAATTTTTGATAAATTTTTTGAGAAAAACAACCATGTGCTACAATGTTTTATTATCAAAAGATGTAAAATAACAGATTTTACTTGTATTCTATCGGATAAAGAACAAGCCTGCTTATTGGTGTGCAATTTTATTTGAATTCGTTGACCAAAATGAGCACATGTTTACATATATAAACTTAGTTACAATTGTAAATGATACGGCAAAGAGTTGTCATCACGATTTGAAGCCTTATGGAGGCTAAGAAAACTGAAATTTATTTTATGAATAAATATATACTAAGTTATTACGGAGACAACCGTAGCTTATTGTTATACTTAATCGAACACTCTCTTGATGTCTTGCAACCAATTAAATAAATAATTATGTATATATGTAAATTCAGTCTAGAGAGGTTGACATACATTGATTGCTTTGAGTATCAATAATTTAGTTCAATTTGATGAAGGATATTTATTGATATTATAACAGCAATGCAATGCGGTATATAATAGAAATATACGAGGTACATACCTGCGTCTTCTTCATTTGTGGAAAATAAAGCATCGTGATCTTGTTTCAAGTAAAATTACGTTGATTTCAGGGAAATATATTACTGTTTTAAGCACGATGATTTCACGTGAAGAATAAAGTGAGCGTTATCAGTATTATATATTATTCGGAGAGATCAATATCGTATTAAATGTGTTGGAACTGAGGTTATTTCTAAACCTACTGTGAGGGTGCTTAATTAATCTACTAAGCGAAATAAAAAATGATTTACAACATTTTATAATTGGCTAAGCTATAAAAGAGAGGTTTTTGGTTAATAATAATTGATTATATTATAACATGCAATAACAAATTCCATTGCTAGTAATTTGAAAACATAAAACTTGAAGAAGGCGGTGAAGATATTTTTCTATAACATTTATATGGCGGAGGAAATGAAAGAAATTTCAAATCATGCTGGAGTAAAAGGATATTATTATTCAAATATTATCAAGCTGAAAGATGAGTTTTTAACCATATTAAACAGCACAGCAACAATACCAGATATATTAGAAGCAAGACAAAATTTAATCGATGCGTTGAAGCATTCACAAAATCTTCTAGCAAATAACTTGATGATAGCAGAAACATTAAAGGACGAAGAAATGTTTATCAAACTGGAAGAAACAATTATTGAAACTCTATCAATGTCAAATGTACAAGAATCGAAATCATATTTTGAAGAAGAAACTAATATTAATGATGATGACGTATTTGAAAAAGAAACACAGACAAGTAAAAAATTGCAGTTTTCAAATATCCATAAGGATATTTCGTCGTGTTGTTGTCTACATCTGAAAAGTAATCATTGTAACCATTGTTGTACACATCGATTAGATCATCAAAACTACCGTGATCAACACCTTGATCTTAAGGATGAGAAAAATCGATTACTTAAACAGCTGCTTGCCTTACATTTGAAAGAAGAGCAAATAGAAAAATTGAATAATGCATCTTCATAAAAACAAGAAGCACAAATGTCTCCCAATGTTTCACAATATACAGGAGATAGATTTCTGTTTATGATTGCGATATATGACCTGAAAACGTAGTAAAAAACCTTGTATAAATTGGTATGGATTAATAGGATAGATGTTGTTGTATGATATACAGTTGGGAAATCACCCTTTCTTTATAGTCTTTATAAATATTTCCACATTGTTTAGCAAATAAATAACGAAAGCAGAGGAACGAAATGTCTCAATTTGTGTCATCCACCTGTCAATGATAAAAATGCCCCAAAAATGTGCTCTTGCCTGATAATGTCGATATTTTAGAGGGTTTTTTATTGATGAAAGTTGTTATCAAGGTTTTTTTATTCAATACAGAAAACGAGTTGGTACGTTTCTTTCTTTAATTACATTCATCGAGATGTTTCCAGCAACCGAATTCCAACTCGTCACTTGTCGTAACTCGTCACTTATCACGGTGTCGTAAAAATCAGGGGGATAAACAATATTAGTCCTGCTAAAGCTGCAGTAGCTGTATATAGCATACGAATGTAGGTAATGTTTATCGCAAGAAGGACGAGTTAACAGTGCAGGCTATAGCGCCATATAGTTACTTAATTGCCTTGCCGAGTTGTATTTACACTCTAAGTGATTACAATACACATTCATGTGAGTTTACTTTCAAGAGTTGAGAAAAATTGATATCAGTCTACGCAATATAAAGCAAGTTATATAGTTGAAATCGAGAAGAGAGCAAATGATTTTAAAATGAAAATGTCCTGGCTGCCTGAGCTAGAGCAGACAGAGCACTAGTCGATTTCATTGTAAATCTAGCTCAGATGAACAAGAGTTACTGGTAACTCGGCAAGGTGAGTAACTCTCTGGGATTTTATGGCCATTTGGGTAATCTATATCGAGAAATTGATCAAAACACTGATCAAAATACCAAACTATTTCAAAGCATGTCTTTATGTGATGTTATAAGTTCGAAATGAATGAAATGAAATCAGAAATTTCAAACCTGAAGAGGAAAAAGATTAGAAAAGAGCAAGAACATATAGCAAGATTGTAGTTGAACTTAAAGGCTGAAATAGCTTTACTAAAGGATTAAAAAAATTCCTTTGCATTCATCCTTTGCATTGCCTTCATTCCCGTCAAATGTCACAAGCATAGCATATGGATGCATCTCAGCAGATTCAACAGGACCATGAAACTCTCACTGCTAGAACCTATATGCAATGCTGAATCAAATTCAACACATCTTGACAACCTTGTCGAAGCAGGTCCAAACGGAACAATTTAAACAGACAGAGAAGAAAATGTAATCTTTTCTAGACTATCGAGATGACCAATCGATTGTCACAGAAATTTCCAATGACGTCGGTGTTGATCTTTCAAGAATTGCACATTTTAAAACATGCCACTTGAAAAAAAGATTTGAATAACAGGAAAACCACAGCCTAATGTCGCATATCTCACAAAAGACACAAGAAAGCAACCCAGTATTAAAATCAGTAAAGCATCTGAGAGACTATTCAGAGCGATTAAATGATGTCTCCTGATCTGACACCAGAGGAACAAAAGGCAGCTTTTATTCTCAGCTCTGAGCTCCATAACATTCGCCAGAAATATCCATGCAATCCCTTCAAAATTAAATATCGTAAAGAGGTGTGGGAGGATTTAATTAAGTGAATCCTATATTGGCTGGAATCTCAAAATCATAGATCGAACTCGAAAAACAATATTTCTCTAACAGCATCAATCACTAACAATGTCAAAAATAATATCAATCATTTAAGAACAAGTTATTTAGAACTTAAATGTTTCTGAATAAATTATGATGATGATGATAATGATGATTTTTGGCTTTGGAATGTTACAGGATTGAATGGTTTGATAAAATGTTACCCAAATATCAATATATTTGAAGGATCTGCCATCGTATTGCACACTGCAAATTTCTTGAAGAAAATCCAACCCAATTTTCAACTTACTACCAAATGGCAGTGGCACTTGTCCAAGAGAACGTATATTAATTCTATGTAAAGGTTCTCTTAACCCACTTATTATTAAAACGCACCGAGTGTGAAAAAAATGGATGAAATCGAATATGATCGAATCGATTAGTTTTTAATTTCCACCAAATATTGAAAGTGGCAATATTTTACATTAAATTTCTATTGCATTAGCATGTATACATAACTAACTTCCGATTACTGTCTATGGGGATTTCAATTGCCGTATGGACTGTTGCCACAGAGGACAACAACCGACACTACCATCACCAAAACCATGAAAATGCCATGAAAGTGTTGGGAAAACACCATGAAAATGTAAAACAGTGAAAACCATGAAAACATCCATATTCACGATATTAAAATTAAAATGTGATAATGTCTGGAAAATGCCATGAAAATGCAATGAAAGTGTTGGGAAAACACCATGAAAATGTAAAGCAGTGAAAACCATGAAAACATCCATATTCACGATATTAAAATTAAAATGTGAAAATGTCTGGAAAATGCCATGAAAATGCAATGAAAGTGTTGGGAAAACACCATGAAAATGTAAAACAGTGAAAACCATGAAAACATCCATATTCACGATATTAACATTAAAATGTGAAAATGTCTGGAAAATGCCATGAAAATGCCATGAAAGGGTTGGGAAAACACCATGAAAATGTAAAACAGTGAAAACCATAAAAACATCCATATTCACGATATTAAAATTAAAATGTGAAAATGTCTGGAAAATGCCATGAAAATGCCATGAAAGTGTTGGGAAAACACCATGAAAATGTAAAACAGTAAAAACCATGAAAACATCCATATTCACGATATTAAAATTAAAATGTGAAAATGTCTGGAAAATGCCATGAAAATGCAATGAAAGTGTTGGGAAAACACCATGAAAATGTAAAACAGTGAAAACCATGAAAACATCCATATTCACGATACTAAAATTAAAATGTGAAAATGTCTGGAAAATGCCATGAAAATGCAATGAAAATGCAATGAATTTTCACGATTTTTTTCATGGTTTTGGTGTCAGTAATGCGAAGGAGTCTCTCTCTCTCATAATTTCCAGCTTTTGAATGATCCTACAACCCAAATTTATATTGGCTCAAACGGTAGCAGTGTTATAGATTTAATTTTAGTTTTTTACCAATCTGTCATCATCTACAGAAATAATGTTCTGTCAAGCTAAACCTATAAATCAAAAACATCAACCAGTTATACAGTTGTGTTGGAATTCACAACAGACACATAAGAAGAACACGATAAAGCAAAATTAAAAGATGTGTCGAAGTAGACAGCTTGAAAGACAAAAATTTACTGTAGGGAGGATACAGAAATTAGAGTTAAAAATGTAAAATCAGCCATATAATATATAAATAATTGATTTGCTTTAATTGATTCATGCCCTATTTATCAACCGCATAACAGTCATCACAAGCCTTGGTTTGATCAAGAATCAAAAGTCAAAGAGAAATCGACAGTAGCATTGCTTGATCTAGTGATGCATTGTCCGAGCGATGTTTTGTTGCAAGACCAGTATTCAAAAGAAAGAACGATATCTAAACTGCTTTTAAAAGTTAAAAAGATCAATTATGAAGAACAATCAATTGCTTTATCTATAAGGTCAATAAAAAGCCCTGACTCTTATTCAACAATCACTCCAATTCCAAACGCTGCATTGCATCCATATTTTACCAAAATTCTAGATCCCAAAGGAAAAGCTCCAGTTTTCACTATTGTTGATGACGATTTAACTGTTGGATAAGACGAATCACTCTGATACAAGGATAAATTTGAAGAGCCTATGACTAAGCAGTAATAAAATGAGTATAAACATTTGAAAGCGTGCGAAGAAACTAAGAACATAATTTAATACAGAAACGAAACTAAATTAATACAAAGAAAAAGTTAATTATGTAAACTGAAAACTAAACTTAAACAACAGGATATAAGATCCGCTTATTCTAAATATTCCTATTCCTATTAAATATTAATGTTTCCTATTCTTCTTCAGGTTTAAGCATCTGACAAAATTTCATCGACAAGGACAAATCAAATTGCAGAACTACATTCGATCACGACGTCATATTTTAGAATAAAGTGTTACCACATACTTGCCATGTTTATATTCATATTTACTAAACGAGAAGAGGTTGGGAGACACAAGATAAGCGCTAAAGAATCACGAGCTCCGAGCGAGTGATTCTTAGCTTCCCGAGTGTTTCCATCGTTGTTTCCCAACTATTTCAGAACTATGCTCTGGAGTTAGGAATGTGATCTATGAGCAACTAATGTTCAATCACCATGGCCAATTAGATGATGAATAAATAGATGAATGTGTGAGTGACTTCAGATGGCTTGCGTGGAAAACTATTTTGAAAACGCCACAGCTAACCTTCAGACAGCCCATGGTTTTTGTCGAACTTTTGAGGTTTCAGAACGTCAAAAATTTCAATACAAGGGACGTGAAGATAAATCAAGCTGCAATGTCAGCTGGAGATCATATACAATACCTAAAAATGCAAAGCCCATAAGAAAATGTTATTATTGTGGATGCAATCATTCATTTAGCGAGCCTACAAAATCTCCTGCACATAATCAGCTATGTTAGCTGGGATGTCATATGATGGACGATAGAAAGGGAAACATATCGACTCACAAATACCAAGTTAATTTCAATATATTATATTTTATTAGCAGTGAGATTATTTTCAGACGGCTATAATGATGCCAGCTATAAATAGGATCCAAAACATCGCTATAGTGATTATACGCACTATACTTGTGGCGGCTTGAGAAATAGTATGTTGTTTTTCAAATTTTATGCGTGATGGTCAATTTTTATGCCTTTAATGTTAACGTATTCGAAAGTGAATTAATAATAAATTGTTTCGCATACATCTTACTGTTTGTCATGAATTGGTATTATGCTAGCTATATGTCAATGCGAGGATAATAGAGTTTTTCTAGATCTGTGCCACATGCATCTGTGCTCCGCTTTTCCAACGTTTATTTTCTAACTCGTTGAATTATTCGTGACGGATCTTTGTGACATCAGCTGTAGTGGCATGCGTATAGGCGTGTTAAATCTGTTTCGTAATTATGTAAATAAACACGTAGTAAACAGTTCACCCCTTATGTCTTATGTCTCTGTCCTTCGTCCTTTCAACATGTGATCTAAATATATGTATTGGTTACTTTTACTTAAAATCTCTATCTGTTACGTTCAATGTGTCTCTCCAATATTTATATCAGTAAAAACTTAATAACTGACATAGTAGAGCAATTTACAATACATCCAGCGGTAACCCTCTTTTCAAAATACAACACAAGGGCTGTCAATCTTTTCTTTAAATAATTCTTCAGGGACTCATTGGGAACTTGTGAAAAAGTGGAACCATATGCCCCTGTACTTCACTTTACCTGCGGCCGCTTCGTAAGGGACAGTGGATATGTAAACTTTAAGCGAAAAAAGTGATGCACTCGTTTCACAAAAAGGAAGACCAATCACAGCCAAGCATCTGGGACGTTTCTTGGATCTATGCAGTGATTGTTCTAGTAACTTAATTTATGACATTATATCGTGACGTATATCATGAGACAACTTACAACTCCTACAAGAGCAAGATATTTTTCAAACGATTTTTCAAAGCTGCAATCAGCTACACTTTGATCGTTTAATAAGCGTTTCGCAGTAGTATAAACCAAGGTTTTAAGCTTGAGCTCAATCCTATTTTTGTTTAATATATCAACATGCCTTTATTGGGTATTTAATTCTTTTCATCAGGAGATGTGCCTGCAGCTTAATAAAGTTTATAAACTACCGAATATTGTCACGCTGTTTAATACGCTGGCTCGAGTGCAACTTGGATGAGTTTTCTCGTAGTTTAAACAAAGGTTTAGAGTTTTTCAACTTGATTTTATGTTTATTTAATATATCAACATGCTTTTATTGTGTGTTTCAACTATTTTATCTGGAGATGTGCCAGCTGAATGAACAATCCATTGACGTTGAACTGTAGACCATAACACTGTTTATGATAAGTGCACCTTGGAAGAAAACACTGAATGCTCTAAGAAATAAGAATTTGCTCATATTGAAAACTCATCGCTGCAAATATGAAGATTGGCATTAGACTTTGATTACCGGTATGAGTTGAAAAATCTGGTAAACTGGCATTAAACGGTGAATTATCAACATGCAAATATTGCAATTTACAGTGAATGTGGCTAACACTTATCATTCTAACGGCATAACATTGGATTTCATTAAGGATTACTTTTATCATTCTTTGATAGAATGGATTACGGATTATACTTTTCTATGATGTAGATAATTTTAATATATCTACTTTACTCTATTGTTTGTAATGTCAGTAATATTTGATTTGTGTAGTAACAACAATAATATATTAGTTCGGTACAACGTTGTATTTTCTTTAATACTTTGTAGAAGTTGTGGTTCATCCTTTTCTCAATTCATATCTGCAATACTAATTTGCTTCGATCGAAATGTGTAGGATTTGGAAAGCTACAAAATTACGTTTTGTTTTTAAATTTCAAATTGTTTTAACTGATGTATCTGACTACGCATGCGTCAGGATTATTAGATATTGAGTTCAACTACAACAGACGTGTATTAATATAGTGTCTATATCTATCATATGCAACATGGCGCAGTTGACAGGATCCAGCTCGTAATATAAACATACTGTATATACATACATAAAGCTATCCTAATTGTGATTACAACTTCACATCGCACGATGGCCGAGAAACCCACAACGCGCAGCAGCCACGCTGCACTACCTATGCCTTCTATCAATCCAGGAGAATCAATTGTGTCAATGGACAATTTGATGAATATGATGCAGAGAATGGCCGAACAGCAAAATAACTCTATTCAACAACAAGAAAAGAGAGACAGCGAGTATACCGCTAGATTGTCTAAATTAGACAACCAACAACAGGCTCAAAACACACGCCTCGAACAATATTTACAACAGAACAAGACACCGGTTGTATCCGTGAGTCAAACCGCTGATTTATCACTATCGACAAATCATGATAATACAAAACAACAGGATGAAAGTATGCCTATCAGCAGTCGAACATCAGTGTATAATATGACATTAAAGGGTGCCAATGCACCAGCAAAATTGGAAACAACTGTATCCTTATCTGATTTCTCTGCCTGGTCACAACATTGGAGAGATTACGCGGAATTATCCGGCATTACAGTTTTCCCACGTGCAAGACAAGTGACTGCTTTGCGAACATTCCTTTCGCACGATATGCTCATTACACTGGAGACTCGTCTTGGTATAAACAACACCACAGAACTTTCCATGGATGAAATATTATTAAGAATCAAAGACTGGCTCAGAAGTCAAAGAAATATAATACGTGATCGTGTAGAATTTCAAGACCGTCGACAACAGGAGGGTGAGTCATTTCACGCCTATTTAGTTTCGTTGTACGCTTTAGCAAACAACTGTGATTTTTGTTTGTGTAGTCGGGACGATCGTTTCATAACGACCATAATTAGAGGTGTTAATGATCGTGAATTGCGTAAACGCCTACTTGAGAAAAAACTCACGTCACTAACTACTTGTATTGACTTATGCGAGACATTTCAAGCGTCAAAAAATGACTCGGAACAATTGACAATAGGGTCTCAGGTTGTTGTTAATGCAGCGAGCACAAAGCCTAGACGATCGGATGTCCCGCGTAGCAACAACAAAACATGCCCTGGATGCGGGGGGAAGTGCACACATCGCCCCACGCAATGCCCGGCTTGGGGAAAACAATGTCGGAATTGTACAACATCAAATCATTTTTCAAAAGTTTGCCGACAGCCAAAAGCAGTTAATTCACTTGACGAACAAAGCACTACTAACAGACCAGATGACGTGAATACAATAGTCATGGCATTAAGCTCTGGCCGTAAAGCCCCACGGATTGAATGTAAAATTACTATTCCTAATCAGACGGTTACTAAGACAATGATCTGTCTTCCTGATTCTGGGGCTGAAGCTACATGTCTGGGATGGCGGAATGCACAGCGTATGGGTATTAAACATTCTGACCTAAAGAAATACAAGGGACCAACGATTAAAGCTGCCAACGGTCAACCTCTTCAGTGCATAGGCACTTTTGAGTCTACAATTTCCCACGGACGTAAAAACACAGCTGAAACCATTAAAGTATTTTATGAACTCGAGGGTATGCTACTTAGCTGGTATGCTTCCTTAGATCTAGGAATATTACCTCCAAATTATCCTCAACAAAGCATGACCACAACTGTTAATACCGTACAGCAAAACATATCAGTACCACCTACTGCTACAGAAATAAACACGATACGACAACAACTATTGAATGACTTTCACGATGTTTTTGACTCAACTGAACATTTGAAGCCTATGAATACACAACCAATGAAAATACAATTAAAACCTGATGCTAAGCCTGTTCATGTCCGAGCAGCCAGATCATTACCATTCGCATGGCATGTCAAAGCTCAAGAAACTTTGAATTCTATGGTACAAAAAGGGATTATTTGCCCTGTATCTGAACCCACGGATTGGTGCTCCCCTATGCATATCACAACCAAATCAAATGGTGACCTGCGCATAGTAGGGGATATGAGGGCTCTCAATCAAAATATCAAACGTCCTGTGTACCCTTTAGTTACACCCAAAGAAGCCATAGCTACAATAGACCAAGAAGCTACTTACTTTTCCACACTTGATGCAACTAGTGGGTACTGGCAAGTCCCCTTGGAAGAGTCTAGTCAATCCCTAACAACATTTATAACCCCTTGGGGTAGATATAAATATTTACGTGCCACCATGGGTTTGATCAGCAGTGGGGACGAATACAACCTTCGTGGTGATCAGGCACTGAAAGGAATACCACGAACATGCAAAGTGGTTGACGACATACTGTTGTATGATACATCATTCGGGGATCATGTTGAGCACATGCAATCTTTGTTACAGCAATGCCGTCATCATGGCATCACTTTGAATCCTACCAAATTTATATTCGCACAGTCGTCGGTCAAGTATGTCGGCTATAACATAAGTCATTCAGGCATTACACCAAGTACAGAAAGAATCAAAGCTATAACTGATTTCCCAACCCCATTAAACTTGACAGAACTGAGATCGTTTTTTGGGTTGGTTGAACAATTGTCGAACTTCTGTCCATCCATAGCTGCTCTCAAAGAGCCAATGAGACCTTTACTTAAGTCAACTAATGTATTCCAGTGGCTGCCAATTCACGATACGGCTTTCCAAGCAGTCAAAGAGGCTATTCAAAAGCCTCCAATTTTATCGTTTTATCAACAAGATCTTCCATTAGTTCTGCAGACTGATGCTTCTAGACTTCATGGTTTGGGATACGCCCTGCTACAACGACAGAATGGTCAATGGCGACTTTTAGAATGCGGATCTCGTTTCCTAAGTGATGCTGAGAAGCGATACGCCACCATTGAGCTAGAATGTCTGGCAGTCTCATGGGCAGCTCTTAAATGTCGTCTGTATCTACAGGGTCAATCGAATTTCACCGTCGTGACGGATCATAAGCCACTTCTTCCAATTTTGAACAGTTATTCAATCACGGATACAGACAATCCTCGACTACAACGACTTCTATACAAATTATCTCCATTCAGTTTCAAGACTGAGTGGACCAAAGGAAAAGACCACCATATAGCAGACGCCCTTTCTAGGTCACCAATTTCTCAGCCTCAACCAGGAGATGAATTAGCAGAAGAATGTAATCTTCAAATCGAAGCAATGATGACCTCATTTGTTAATTCCACGTCACACCAAACATCACCTTGGCCTGATCGCACTCTAGAGTCTCTTCAAGATAAAGCCAAGAATGATACTGACTATTCATCACTTAAAAATCTGATCACAAATGGTTTTCCTAAACATGCCAATGCTCTTCCAACGAGCCTACAACCATTTCATAAAATCCATCATGAACTCTCAATTGAAAATGGACTTGTATTGCGTGGTTCGCAAATTGTTATCCCTTCCTGCTGTCGCTCTGACATACTGTCAAGACTGCATTCATCACATCAAGGGATTACTCGCACTAAACAACGGGCACGTCAAACTGTTTGGTGGCCAAAAATATCAAATGACATTGATCGAATTATTCAAACGTGTACAGCTTGTCAGCAATTACTCCCAAGTCAGGTAAAGGAGCCATACAAAGAAGATGAGCTACCAACTCGCATTTTTGAGTCAACTTCAGCCGACTTCTTCGAAGTTCAAGGTCAGCATTTTCTGGTGTATGTAGATCGTTATTCTGGGTGGCCAAGTGTAGTAAAGTTCGGCAAAGATACTACGACTTCACCATTGTGTCTGGCATTAATGCAGCTATTTGCTAACACTGGCATTCCTGTTCGCCTTCGATCAGATGGGGGGCCTCAATTCACAAGCTATGAATTCGCTAATTTCTGCAAGAAATGGGGCATTCAACACTCACCATCTTCTCCGCATTACCCACAATCAAATGGTCATGCCGAGATAAATGTGAAGAAAACGAAATATCTCATTATGAAAACTTGCAAAAATGGTATTATTCATACTGAAGACTTCTACGAAGGATTATTAGAATTGCGAAACACTCCTTCTTTTCATGGTAAATCGCCTGCGCAACTCGTATTTGGCAACTCCATTCGCAGTCGGGTTCCAGCCCATTATTCGTCATTTCTACCGCAATGGGAGTCATCAGTATCATCCTCCGCTATAAAGGCAAAGCAACACCTCGAAAAAACCAAAATCGACTATGACAAAACGTCAAAGATGTTACCCGTTCTCCATGTAGGAGATAAAATATTACTGCAAGATACTTCTACAAAAAGATGGCACCATCGTGGAAAAGTCACAAAAATATTGCGCGACCGTGATTATGAAATTCTATTAGACTCCGGATCATCATTACGCCGCAATAGACGGTTTTTACGACCGATACAGATGACAGAACCCGAAGAACGATCTTTTACAACTGAGGTACTTCCTTCTATGTCCCCTCAAAGCAGACCACGGCGCGTTCACAATCCTCCACGTCGATACGCAAACTCAAGCCCGTCAATGGAATGAACATTATCATTATCATAACTATGCTACGCAAATATATTACCCAAAATACTTACTCATTAATCTTACTACTATAAAAGACAACTAATCCAAGCAAATAGTTTTATACCATCAAGATATATCTACTATTATTAGATTTCGTATATTGTATTCTACAAAAGAAAAGAGTTTATCCATAATTCATAATAGATATAATGACTCTACAAAAGAAAAGAGTTCATAGATAATAGATATAATAGTATTACTTACTTACTATGATTAGTACTGGCATTAGCAGTCATCTTCCAGTTTAACATTTACTGTTACCATTATTCATTTTATTATAACCATATTTAATAACATTGCATTTCATTTAACTTTACTATTAACGTCTTAAAAAGGGAGATGATGTATCTGACTACGCATGCGTCAGGATTATTAGATATTGAGTTCAACTACAACAGACGTGTATTAATATAGTGTCTATATCTATCATATGCAACATTAACTGGCAAAACTCTGTGATGTCGTGGACGTGAAACCTTCCGTTTTGACAGTTTTTTCGTTAGTGGCCTTAGCCCGCAAATAGCTTCACTCCATCACGGCCCTTATTTCCGCGCGACGCTCCAGTGAGGGCCTAATAAAATTTAAGGTTGAAAAGTGTGCCAGAAACCAAAAATATGGTGTGCCCAATCACAGCGCACCTTGGTGTCATGTGAGTTACAGCCAGGTGTTGGTTGGTCGGCCCATCGAAGAACAATACAACGAGGTGTGAACAGAAATTGAAATTTGCTGAATTCAGCTATTTTGAATTTCAACATTTTGTAAACAAACTGTCGAAGAAAACTAAAAACGTCAAGTTTACAGTATTATTTTGGATCAAATTGGAGCAACAGAATTATAAATAATAGATTACATAATCTCGAAGGACTGTATGAACATTATGAAGGCCTTTTATTGGCGTAGAATATAAAATAAAAGGAGAAAACATCATGTTTTGACGGAGCGATCGCCATCGTTGGAAAATTGTAAGCACTTCCGTCGTTTTGAATCATGATTTCAAAGAAATATTCACATTTAAAGATCAATTCTCCAACATACAGCATTACTCTGATTCAAAATTCCATTTCTCCGTAAATATATAATTAGAAATTGACAATATGACAGAATAAACGATCGAAATATAAACTTTGAAAATGATTCAAGCAAGTTTGTTTACATTTCTAGTGTTTTATTCACCAACCAGCGCTCGATAAAACTTCACGTGATGCAAAGGTGCGCTGTGATTGGGCACACCATATTTTTGGTTTCTGGCACATTTTTTAACCTTAAATTTTATTAGGCCCTCACTAGAGCACCGCGCGGAAATGAGGGCCGTGATGTAGTGAGGCTAGCCCGCATATACTTGACAGCAGGCACTCTTAAAGCGCATGCGTAAGGTCATAATTTTCTCAGTGCATCACTTTATTCACTGGAATTTTAAAAGGCCCAGATGAGCGTAGCGAGATAGTGGACCTTGTGGAGCTAGGCTTAATTTTGCACGGGGCAAAACTACCACGTGACTACAATGGTTTAACTTCAAAACAATATAACAATAAACAATATATGGCTATTTAATGAAATATTGTTCTAATTGTAAATTCCTTGATTGCATCGACAATTTTTTCGATCAATTGAATTTTTTGGGAATAATTAATACACACAATATGCATTTAACTTTGAATCTCCACTTTTCAAAATTAGAATGGCTCTACTTTTCCAATATTTTTCATAAAACGTCCACCCAATCGTCAAAAAACTTTAAAAACAATTTTAATTTTTAATTTCCTTGCATGGAGTGACATTTGTTTCTAATTGATTGCAAATGAACGCTAATTACCAACAGATGTCTTATCAATATAGCTTTAAGGATCAGATGAAAATTTCATAGAGAAATAGAACTCAAACTGTATAATTTTATCAGCTTGTTTAATCAATGAAAAATCAAATTAGAAATCCAAAGCAGAATCAGCAAAAGTAACACATTCTCTCCTTATATATAATTGGGAATTTATTTAATACAAGTCTTGCTTTCAGCCAGCTGGGGCCAGTCAGCTTTCGGCTTCCCCAAAGATGTTGCTTCGTTCCCTTATAGTAGCCTGTTATACCTTTTCATACGGATTTTCATATAAGAAAACACGTGATCGGCAAGGCACGATGGAAGAATTCTTCAATACGATAGAAATTCTTCAACAGAAGAGAAAGAGAACTTTGCGTTTTTGAGTCACAAGTTATGAGCAGGTTATTGCATTTTAAGCTGTAAAACTTAAATACAAACTTTGCCTATAGTTGCAGGCCTATAGATACCCTAGAGATGAATTAAATGTCTGGAAAGTGAGCTGCAGAGACTGAGTTTAATGATGAAGTCCATTGCGATTGTTGATCAAGCAGGTTGTGTTTTTGTCATTATAGATGATGGACGTATTATCAATGCAAAGGCCTACATGTGGATTGATTCCAAATTATCGATAATAGTTTCAATTACTCAACTGGAAACATGAAATGTCCTTAAAGTTGTCTAGTCATAAAAACACATGCTATGGCTGTGTTAGTAATCTTTATAGTGTGATAACGAGCTCTGATTGGCCTATATAAATATAGCATTTGCTCTTTTATGTCTTCATAATTATCTTCACTTCACTATTGGGGAGTATTTGATTGATATACCCGATAGCAATAAAGGAAATATAGATTGGTGTTTGTAAGTATATAACAAATATATTTCATAGATATTCTGTTTATTTTCTAAAATAGGTCTATATTACATGATAATAGTATTTCCACTATCTCTATTTGAAGATGTAGATTCGTAATATTATGCATGTGTATTAAGCGAGCTTGAAGCTGCGTCACATTACAACATATAGATTATCACTTCTATTAGAAATAGCCCCTGAAACCCAAATTCGTGTAAGAACATCAAGAAAGATCGCAATGGAATAAAACGTTTGTTTGTTTGCCTTTGTTTACAAAGAAACAGATATGCTAAAGTAAGATTTTTTCGCAGCGCTGATGACCAACTAACGTCTAGATATCGTATAATTTTTCTCGATAAGAAGAAATTGTCTTCTTCCAAGTTCCAAAATGCCCATAAAATGGATCATGGAGACACTTTCAGCTGTAAAACTAAAATTTATTTAGAAATATTATATTTACAAATAGATTATAGGCTTCATTTGTTTTTTGTTTTTATTGAAAAGAGAAAACATTGCCGATTAAAAGAATTATTATAGCAACGGCAGCAGCAGCAGTTCGTAACGCTTTGTTATTTATTTGTCGCTTACGATGATCATCAAACGTTCATAGAAATAAAACGCCACTGTACAATTCTTGACTGACCGCAACTCGGAAGACCTATATGAAATTTAGGTAGAATATTTTTTCTATGCGTACATGTCGTGTTGCATTTTGCAGAGCGACGTTTTACTCCTCAGAATTGATCTTGAACATGATAATTTGGAGATAGTCTTAAGTCCCGATTTTTGAAACCAAAAAAGGGAGGATATTACTATTCATCACAAGAGAGTTTGACCGTGATGTTTGGCCGACATCACTGCATTTATATTTCTACAAGCAAAACGAAATGCAGAATCCTTTTTACTTTTTATACGATTTGCACAGAAAGAAAACGTAGGATGGTTTAATAATCACCGAATGTAAACACAGGATTGGTGGATTTGTACCACTTGATATCCTGCAGTTCTGCCATGACAACCCACGGCATTTTATGGCAACATGGGTTATTAAACAGTTGATGCACAGTTTACTATGAGCTATTGATATTTGGCGTACTTAACGAGAAAACCAGAAGGCATCAGAATATCACGAGCCACCGTGGCGAGTGATTTTCGCCATCGAGTTTTCTCCTGAAGGCGAAAATCGTTTTCTCGTTGCCTTCTAGGTGTATACCCGACGGCTTTACCCCAATAGCTAGAACACGTGTTTTGAAATTGGCGACGAGCAATGACAACTGTAATGGTAAGCTTCCCAATTGAATTAAAATACGTGCAAATTACGGACAAAAAAACCTTCATACTGGCCAGATAAACGATCTTGATACGGCTTCCCGCACTTTTTAGAGTTTGTACGTACTAACATCATTTTATTTTTGTAAAATGACATCATATGGGAAGCATATGCCATTACATTTTAGAAAATCAACTTTATTTTGTTGTTCAAGATTCAGCTTCTGAAATACGAAAGAGTAACAGCTTGGGAGTTGCGATATTCAAATGTAGATATTACTATATTTTATATAATGGAAACATATTATAAAAGTTTGGTCGGAAAACCATTTTGTTATTTATCACGTTCTGTTTTGAAATCAGATTGGTTGAAGTTCTATTCAAATTGCATTTAATGATTTAATGGGAACTAATGAAAATTGATTATAGATAATTGATGTTCAAGACATTACTATTATCTTCTAAATGTTTATTTAAAATGATTTCGCCGCTCTTATGTCTCGTAAACCAGAAATTTAGGAAATGGTAAAGTCAGCTGCCCGTGGAAAAAAGCTTGTTCTGGCGACTTAACTTGAAGCTACGTTAAATGTGTGAAAAAATTGTCTTTCCAGTTCTGTGATTGACGAAACTTTTGTTGAGGAAACAGCGTTGTACGTTTGGAAGAGAGGTTTGGAAGGCTAGACTGCCAATAACTTCCTTATCAATTTTCGAATTTTTCGAGAGTTTTAGAAAATTCGTATTCTTGTAAAGTGTTTAACCAAGCCAATTAACATTGCAATATACAATATTAACTTTCACAATTATAAGGACGATAATAAAAAAATAAACAAAAATACACAGAAACTAGCAGAAGCAAAAAAATAAAAATAACTAGTAGGGGCCTAATGTTATAATAATTAATAATAGGTATTATGCAATACAAACTACATCAACTTTTGTTGGTTGTATGTAAGTGGAGGCTGTCGCTTGCCTAAGTCTTCTTTTATTTGCTTATAAGTCAGATTTTCATCTAGAAAACTTTTCACAATTTGCTGTCGAAACGTCGGAACAAATTTAATCGTGATTTTTTGTAGCTATCTTTCATACTAAAATGATTTTGGAAGAAAATTTTATTAGGCCAAATCTAATTCTTCAATCTCTTGATCACGTGACCCAGATGCGGGACTCTGTGCGCTTTTTCGAGCAAACGTCCTTTCGCGCCTTGTTGTTGTACGAGAATGTCGTGCTTATTTGATCGATTTGATCTCCTGAAATATACTTTAAACTATCTATTTAGTTGAAATGTCCAATATTAAGTATTTGGAGGGATATTATTTGATGTGTGTAAAAGATTTTCTGTCGATTTTGGAGTGATGATGCTTTATTTAATAGAGAAGCTGTGGATGACCGTAAAATTGGAACCGAAATGTTTTATGGATTTTGAAACATCTTTGAAAGCATATGATAAACTACAGTGAAAACAAAGCAAGCTAAGCTAAACTGGAAATGAATATGCAGTATGAATTGGAAAGATCTTGATATTGTTTTGCTATAGTGAAAAATTACGTACTTGGACTATGAAATTGGAATGAAAAAATGCCATGATTTGTAATGTTTTGAAGCATTGAAATCAAACTAATCTTCGCTTATTAAAATAAAATACCAAGCATTTATGACTTAGAAAGCGTAGTTATGGTATGTAGCTTATGTGTACACTTGTTCAGAAAAGTTATGTTTTACGAATAACTAACAGCGAGGACTTTGATGAAAATTTCATGAAACTCTGATTTGATCGAGTCATTAAAATGACTTGTGTTGCTCTTTTATACTACCTTCCCTATAAATATGACTGTTGTATGTTAATATTGTTCATTTGAGAAGCTAGGAATTTATTTGTTTCAATGTTATGTTATAATTTACAATTATAAATTGATGTTGTTTTAATTTTTTCTTTACGGAGTGGCACATCTCAATGTTTGAAAACGCATGATGTTCTGTGTTCTACGTCATCAGCTATGTTTACGATCAACTCTATACTTCTACTGTACATGCCATTTTGATCGTAAAATAATGGAATATATTTTGTTCATAACGTTAAATATGCTGGATGCCGTCACATAGTATTGTAGCTAAACACAATAATTATTTCAAGAAATGCCACTTTTTGATGGAATAATTGACGATTATGGAGTACCGATGTAAACATTATCAATGAACGTCATCAGCGCACCGCTAAAGCCGTCATGAAATTAGCGCATGATTCAACAAAAAAAATTGCTCCACTTGTTCAGCCAAACGTTGGTGAGCGAGTTGCGATTGGAAATATTAATGACACAAATAGTCCTATTCGTGGACATGTACAATCAGCCACTTCTCGCCGCGTTGAGGTGTGCACTGAATCAGGTCGAAATTTAATACGGGCACGTGCTCAAGTGATTACACCGTTAAGAACAAGTGAGCAAACCGTCTCAGATGCATCTCAAAGAACACGCAGTGGACGAATCGTGAAAGCTCCAACTCGTTTTGATCCATCAGATCCTACTACTCATTAACGGAACCGTTTTAATAACTTAGTTTAACCGTGAAGGTTTTATTTAAATTCTTATATCTTATTAATTGACTTTACTTATATGACAATTTATTAAATTTTAATTTACTTTAGAAGAAGGGGCAAGTGTTGTGCCTCATTTCGATTCTCAGCCTCTTAATTAAATATGTAGGACATTGATGCTAGAATTAGAATGTGAAGTATGCGGTGCGAAGAACACGCGATTATATATGAATATACATCTTAAAGTTATTATGAAACATTTGTATTATCTGTGTCTTTATCTATGATTTATCATACACAGTATTTGGATTGAGACTCGAAGCTCAACAGAATACGAGAGATAAATAGTTACACAAGACTATTGAAAAACTATTGTTGTTGAAAAATTTTATGGGCTGGTTCTGAACAATGGGTGTCCCCATCAGACTAACAACAGACGGAGGACCCCAATTTACTCGTTTGACTCCTTCTGCAAGGAATGGGAGTTACACACGACCCATGGTCGCAATATCATCATGAGGTGAATGGTTACGCTGAAGCAGCTGTCAAGTCAATGAAAGCTATAGTTGCCAAGATTACCACAAATGGAGAATTAAAATATGAAGACTTTTATAAAGCATTAATGGAGTACCGTAATTCTCCGAGATCAGACGGACTGAGCCCAGCAGATAGGCTATTCGGGAAACCGATGAGAACCAGATTGCCAATCATCCCAAGTATGTTCGAGGCCGACATTAGATCAAAATTGAACAAAGCAGACAAAAAGCAACAATTATTAGAAAAAAGGCCAAGATATATTATGATCAACACTCTAAACCTTTGGGTGAACTAAAGATAGGAGAATTTGTGCTGGTCCAAAATCCAATTAACAAAAGATGAGAGAAGTTAGTAGAAGTCCTCTCAATCGACCCAAGAAGGCGAAGCTATCATCTCAAATCTGAATGTGGAAAAATATACTGGCGCAATCGCAAGTTCCTGAGACGGTATTATCAACCAACAACACCGGAAGAAGACGGTCAGCCAACAACATCAGAAGAAGATGATCGACGAACGACACCAGAAAATGATGATCTACCAACAACACAAGAAGATGATGATCTCCAGCGACACCAGAAGAAGAAGTTCAATCCTCAGAGAAGGAATTCACATCATCGAACCGCCGTAGATTAAGGGCTACCAGGGCACCTATTCCGCCTGGATCTATAAAATCAAAAAAAAAGAAACAAATTTATATATATTCAATTAATCTTCACAATTCTTATAAATTTGTAATAGGTATGGTAGTATTCACATTATTGGAATGCAAATAGCATCCCAAAAGGGCATGGGATATCACTACATCATGACTATAAATAGTGATATAGATAATTGTAGACGTCAGTCTGATACGAGCACACGTTAATAAAGCATCTTCAAGTTACTGTTGTTGTATTCTTTTATCAATCAATATCTTGCGATATCTGAACATGAGCTGTAAATTTATAAACAAACTTACACAGTAAAATCTCAACTATCCGATAAACCAAATCAAAAGCATGCTTTTCTTTAATTAATAGAGATAAGCAACATTGAAAATAACATAAAAATACAGTTATCGATTTATGGATTAGTCTACTACACACAATCCAGTATGCGGGTCTGAATCGTAAGCCATCCCTGACACAAGTAAACGCATTTAAAACGATATAAATGTAATATATGCAGCCATATATCCCTTTATGCCCGTATCTTTCAATGTGTATTATTGTTTGGCATTGAAGAAAAGTTTGATATTTAAAATTCAAGATTGGACAGATTTTCAATCATTTGATTGTTTTTTCAGTAAAAAATATGAAAAATCAAAGTTATGTAGTTTTCAAGACTTTTCAAATTTTGGGTTTGTCCAGTAATTGGAGCTCTTTCTCTGGAAAGCGAAGTGGCATATCCCTTTTATACTCGAGACTTTTCCCCTGGTCTGCATCACTGTATGAAATAATGGGCGACGACTTAATTTAAGCGTTCGACAATCGTATAAATGAAACTTTTGTAGTTAATAAGATTACTTAACTTCTAGAGTTTGATAATATGTAAAATTCCATATGTTATTATAATGTGAGCTTAACATTTTCGATCGCTAGGAATGTTGAAGCTGAAATCGAGTCGTCCCAAGATGAGGAGGACATTACGTAAAGCTTGGAAAAGTATGCATTCCTTTTATGCATTTCTATTCATCTTCTCAGGTAAGACTCTTCAATGGTCAGTTATATGATGTTATTTGTATAATTGGTTAACAAAACTACAAAACACTTCATCAAATTCAAAAGTCATCTACTATATAAACGTCGATGTATGTCTGTTTGTATCTACTGTATTTCGACGAAAGCCCGAAGGACGAAATCGTAAAGAGGTGTTAATCGCGTGAGCACTTAAGTGTGAAAAATACAAAACTAAAAACTTTGAATATAGAGCCTTATATCTCTTTACCTGGAAAATGCATATTGATCAAATATAGCTATAAATCTTCAGCTGAACATTGAAAACCTCGTTCCGAAAGCAGATTTCCGGTCAAGTAAACTCTCTTGTTGAAAATAAACGGGTTCCTGTTGGTGGAAAAAGAGTGAGGCACAAAATTAATCCAAAATCGTCACTTTGACTGCATTTTTGAAGCAGAAATGATCGCGCAAAGTAAAAACACAAGAAGATCATCTACAAATAGAAAATGTTTCTCTATCTAAAGAAGCAATCTTCCAATATCCAGGATATACACATTAGTAATTCTGAATATATTTCCGTAATGTAGCACTTCAGTTACTATTTTAATATAAATTGAATACATGGCAGTGGAACCTTCGTATAATGATTGAGGTGTTGGACTAACTGGTTTTTATGTAACTGGATAACTCAAATCATGTTTCGAAAGGCGCGACAATTGAGGTCATCAGAAATGACAATATTTGTCTTTTTCGGCCAATTCGAATAGACCAATTTTGCCGCAAGCTCTTAAAGTCTGAATTAGACACCTCAAAATAATTCGCTTCATAATTGAGTAACAGATCTGCAAGTGTCGATATCTAACAGGCTTTGTATGCTTCTCAAAATTCTATTCACATACTTTGAACTAATTGTTATTCATAATCGACTTTGAAATATTTATTCTAACGCAGTCATCATATTTGAATGTTTCAGGCCAGATATATACCAAATTTTACACATTTTCATAGTAGAATATAATTTATTTAAAATTTGTAAATGAAACGGAAGTCAGATAATATATCCGTCCAAAACACTCTTGTGCAATTCTTTGGGCAACTCTGGACCCTGTAATTGTAAATTATTTGTACACACTTTGATAATTTCATCGAAATTTGATTTTTTTTTGAACGCTGTCATCATTTATAATATTTTATCGCAAGTTCTAATTTTATGCCCAGCGCTAGATTGCTAACTTTACTACTTCAAGACCTCATAGCCTGCGTTTCATTGATTGTCTTTTGATTTATGATTATTATTATTATTATTATTATTATTATTATTATTATTATTATTATTATTATTATTATTATTATTATTATTATTATTATTATTATTATTATTATTATTATTATTATTATTATTATTATTATTATTATTATTATTATTATTATTATTATTATTATTATTATTATTATTATTATTATTATTATTATTATTATTATTATTATTATTATTATTATTATTATTATTATTATTATTATTATTATTATTATTATTATTATTATTATTATTATTATTATTATTATTATTATTATTATTATTATTATTATTATTATTATTATTATTATTATTATTATTATTATTATTATTATTATTATTATTATTATTATTATTATTATTATTATTATTATTATTATTATTATTATTATTATTATTATTATTATTATTATTATTATTATTATTATTATTATTATTATTATTATTATTATTATTATTATTATTATTATTATTATTATTATTATTATTATTATTATTATTATTATTATTATTATTATTATTATTATTATTATTATTATTATTATTATTATTATTATTATTATTATTATTATTATATTATTATTATTATTATTATTATTATTATTATTATTATTATTATTATTATTATTATTATTATTATTATTATTATTATTATTATTATTATTATTATTATTATTATTATTATTATTATTATTATTATTATTATTATTATTTATTTATAAAGAATAATAATAATAATTAATAATAATTAATAATAATACGCAAACCGTGTCAGTGATCAAATCACCATTGTTTTCCAAACTTCTAATGCGCTTCTGGGATATCTGTAGAGATATAACCATATAAGAAGTAATAATTAAGAATGGCATTCGGGTCTTTTGAAATTACAGTGCCTTTATCTGTTAGAGTGGCGTACGTAAAGGTTTAATTGTAAAATTGTTGTAAATCTTCCTCTTCATTTTTATACCGACTGCGTTGAACGATTGCGAAGCAATCTGGGGAAAAATCTTATCGGAGCAAAGCGACAAGGCCCAGGGCGCAGGCTGCAAGATGAAGGCTTGTTACTATATAACATCAATATCTCTACTCTCTACTACTATATAAAAATGACCTTCAAAACTTTGTACGCGCTAGTCTCAAATACCATGCAAAGAAATCCTGAACATCATACATCATTCGAAAGCTCTCTTTCGTGGTCTGAACATAGGCTATATGTAATTTTGAAAATTCAACTGAATTCGGCGTAAAATTGAAAAATCGAGTTTTCCGTAAAAGATCAGAGCCGCCGCCATTCAGAGCAAAGCCGTACATGCAATGATGAACCGCGAATATGATCCAAGTGTTTTGAAAGATAAACAGAATATTCAACAGGCTGCATGGAGTCATGCGCAGTAGCACCCTGTCCCGTCTGATATTTTGGCCACATCTGAATTAAATCTGAATCTCGCACGATTGACTGTACTTCGGTTTGATTTGTATTTCAAACTCAACTTGACTTTGAGATTTCTGATGGCGGCCAGAAAATGGTGGTCTTGTCCGAATGTAATGAGATTAAAGTTTCAAAATAACAGCTTTCGACAATAGTCATCGTCATATAATATAATTTGTGTGGATACAAAGTTCTTATCCTAGTCATCGTAAAATTCCAGTACAGTTGATGTAACACTTATCAATTATTTGCACGTCTACGTTGTTACTTATCAACGAACAGTAACAGAGTACACGGTGTATTTTTAAATAGCTAATATTGAATATTGGACAGGGTAAGGGAAGATATTTGAAAAATTAACATGAAATATGGTGTAATCTAACTCAGCTTTAAATAGTAAGATTTGATAATATCAATATAACATCAAAACATGAATAAATTGTACACATAGAATAGGCTAGTCTATATTTTCTAAAGTCATTGCTCGTAGACTAGCCTACCTTCAAATCATAGTCTATAACCTACATTAATCAGAAAAGTAGGGGAAGGAGCTCACTCAATCAAGTAAGGGCCAAGGTACTAACTGATGATAGATAGGCTTGGTGATCCACTGTCTTTAATCTGATATAGTATTTATTAAATTACAAAAAAGCTAACATTAATGAGCGACTATTATGGAAGAGCTTTTGGTCTCCACTACACACAGTATCTCAATTCAGTTGAAAACTAATAGTTATTGTTTAAACAACTTATCTGAAATAGTAAACAAACTTATCTATTTGTATTGTAGACTTTGCAACACTGAGCCAGAGTAAATGTTTGTAATATTGTTTAAAATCATAGAAATGTAGGCTACTTGCAGAACAAAATCCTCTGATAAAGTGTTCCACCGTGGATATAGCACAGCTAATAAATGGATTCTTAACCACTTGCAGAAACAGGACAATTGTGGCATTTGGGACGATTACTTTGTCATAATCCTTTACACCTTGCCTATAATAATTATTAATTAATATGTATCAACATGTGTGTATATGCATCAATATGAGATACTTATACACAACAACTAACTAATGGACAATCTACAAGATTATAGGCTAAGCTAATTTTTGATTTATAAAGGGTAGGCCCCTACAAAGTTGAAAGAAGCAGCATTCTGAGGTGATCGGTCAAGATAATTAAAATTTAAGCAACATCGGTAATCTTCATCAGGATATCTCGTGATATTAAACTACCTCCTAGAAAATTATGTTAGACATACGGGAGGCTGAGAGCTCGACTGTACGCGGACATATGTTTTGTAGATTAAGCCTAGTAATCAGCAAAGAGAAATGTTAACTTTTCAATAGCAAATATCCCCCTAACATGCCTTGGCAGAAATCATGAAACAATAGAGGGATGGTTTATATTTCGTGTAGGGCCTACTTCTGTGTGTGTACTCTTTTACTAAAAATATCATCATACATTTATGAAAATTGATGTTCTTCAATCAAATATCAAAATAATGAGTTGAAGTTTAGAAATAGGCTAGATACAGTTGAAATCTGTGTATAGCAGCCAGCTTTGAGAGGTAGATAAATTGATCAATGTAGACTGGTAGCTCAATTGTAGAGTGCATGTAGTCCCTGTGGGAGACCGGGGTTTGATTCCTCATCGCCTCACAAAATGTATTTTTTTTCTATACGTACCAGTAACTTTCATGTAATAGAGCTCATTGTAATTTCAATTAGTTGATTATAAATTTGACTGCTGTTCAGACATTCATTCCCATGCAAACAAGCTTGAAGCTTATGTGGTTAAATTTAAATTGTAAACTGCGAAGTGAAACAAAATTATCCCATCACACCATTATATGCAGGTGGCCTTTATATGCAGGGTTGATTAGATAGAAAATACTATTTCAGGCATACCAAGAGTGACCACTGTAGACGGTTGGCTGCTGCATAGAGGTGACCACTATGAATTCTGGCAAAGGAGCATGTGGCCATTGTTTTCAAATTAATTTTAATAAGACTAGGCGTTTGGCGTGGCCCTGGAATACTGTAGCAGAAAAAGCTACATGGGTGCAACCCTGGGCAGCACAATGCTGTACCACAACCTTTGAAGCCATTGTTACTCGAGTCTTGTAGCTAATCTGTCTCCCCTACTACCTTCTTTTAAGTCACTTCAGAATCAATCAAATGCATTTCTAATTTTGTACCGATTTTGTCTGAAACTCTCCTCTTACACCCCCTCTGAGTTTTGAATCTCTCTCTTGTCACGTGGGTATTTTCAGTGTGCGTTGTTCAAGGTAGTCAAATTAGCCCTATTCACAAATATATTCATAAACAGGATAACAATAATTATGGAGCAATTTCTCTTTGCCTGTATTGTTGAACTTAATTGAATTCATTTAACAACTATCAATTTACCAATCATGAATTAGAAAACGTTCCTGCACAACAGTAGTAAGTTTCACTTGATGTTTACATCTAGAAACAAGAAAGATTTTGTTTGATGCCTTTGTTTTCCATCATTTCGAAACTGTGCTGACGTCTGGGAGAACCAACAGTATGCAAAAACACCTTGATTGCCTACATAATCTACTGAACAAGGATACATGGCATTGGTGTCATTTATATTATCGATGATTAGAAATAAAGTATACGCTAAGTAAAGCTCGTGCTCAAGAATGTTTAAAGAACGTGCCTATTTAACTTGCGCTAGTGCAAGTTTTCCCGTCTGTTTTGATCCTCTCACAAGGCCCATGGCTGCCACCTAGTCTGCTGGTCTTAGGTTAATCCGTAAAAGTATACGCAAAATGCAGGCTGTGATAACAGTTCTTGAACTTTAAATGGACCAACAAATATTCATGAATTGTTCATGAAAAACAGGCCATTTAACCAGATATAGCTACGTTCAGCCCAAACTATCAAGGGTGTAAAAATTGTCAGTAAGAAGAATTGAAAGCAGCACAAAAATAAGTGTATAGTATGAAGATCAGTATGTATAGTACTGCACTTTGAAAAGTTGAAACGACTCAACGCAACAGTTATTCTAATGTTTCTTGAAAGGCCTATTCAAATTGAAAAACTATATTTAAAATAACTTCTCAGAAAAGTGACTACTGCCCAGAATGTGTAAAACAGGCTTGTATTTAAGGTTCATGAATAGTTCATGAACTCAACAAATTTTTCGTAGGGGAATAGGCCTACTTATTTGCGTAGCACCAACCAAAGATATATCTATGTAAAAATCATATGATGATAATTAATGAAATATTTTGTAATAATAAAATAAAATAAAATTTAAAAGAAACGTTCTTAAAAGCATCAGGACCAAATTTCTGAGTAATGAAGAAATCATACCCTCTATAATATAAACTTTGTAATAGAACCTACATTAATCATACTATCACAGGGTCATATCTGACAGGTATAATTCAAGTGAACAACCTTCAACCTTCTTGGCTGTGTTTAAAATCAAACCCACAACGAAAGTTAAACTAAAGTGACAATATTGTCAATTACGAATAAGAAAATATAATAATTGAAGAATCTGACCATTCCAAAAGTACATATATATGTTAGTTGTGAATAACAAATTTAACCTCTGAAAGTTTTGAGCCTCATTTATTTTGCACCTGCATATTAAAGATGTGCGAATCCAATCAGATTGGATCGCATCCAGGTAGTGATATTTTAGATCTTTGGATTGGGTAAAATTTGTATTTATTGATTCCAGATGATTTTGGATTTTGAAACTTGGAAGAGTATTTGTACTTTGTAGCGATTAATCAATGTGTCCTAGTTTCCTCTCAACTGACCGCTTCTTGTACATATTGCGACATTCATGTTCCACTCTCTAGTATTCCACTCTCTAGTACATCAATTACACGTTTGATGTGAAATGAAAATTATACAATTTCTTCAAGGAAATGATCAAGATTATTGATTCATTGTACGTATTGTATTATCATTTTGATGTGCTGTATGTGACTGTCTCATGTCAGCACCCTATATAATTCCTGTAATCTATCTATGTTGTCTATGTGTAGATTGAATAATAAATTAGATACAGTTTAGCCTTCAGTGTGCTCACTATCCATTGGGTCTCGAATATCAATTAGTTGTTGTTATAGCAAAGCCAGCTATACGATATACAGTGATAGTACGTCACATTTATTCATGCTGGTATTTATTTTTGCTGTGTGGTAGTTTTGTATTTTATCACAGTAGTAGTAACTAAGTGTCTAACGCAGAATATCCAGCATCAAGTTAACAGATATCTGATTAAAGCGCCTGAGACTGTATCAAGCAATCACCCATAAATTTATACATTAAAAACTTGGATTAGTTTACATTATTTACAAATTATTTGCTTCGAATCGGATTATATTTATAATTGGCATATTGCTTCAAATCGGATTGGAATCGGATCATTACAACATTCATACCCGTAATCAATTTTGTGTAAATTCGATCTGATGCACACTTCAATGCGTATGGTCTTGCTTCAAGATGACATGAACATATATACTGGCTCTTGCTATCATTGAACTATACTACAGTTACGCCTACTTGTAGTTTTTAAAATTGAAATAAATTGATTAAAAGCCTATCGTTCATTCATGCATTTGTAAATATTTACATTGTTTTATGGAATTCAGATAATTGATATTTTCTGAATTGATTAATACTGCACGCTGTTAGTTTTGAAGCTTCAATGTAATTGTTTATGGTATGACGACTTTCAGCGCAATACACTGCAACTGACTTGTTTCAGTCAAAACTCTGTGGCTTGTTAGAGATTTTATCGATAAGAAGTACTATATTAACATATCATATCATAACTAACATTTTGAAATATATTGAGTGTTTAAGAATTATTAAGATTTAAAAAATCAATTTCTTATTCAATGAATTGATTAAAATTAAAGCTGATAAATACATGTATATATGATAATCATATCATAGACAGTGGATCACTAAGCCTCACTATCATCAATTATTACCGCAGCTGATTGAGTGAGCTCCTTTCCTTACGTTCCTGATTAATGTAGGTTATAGACTATGATTTGAAGGTAGGCTAGTCTATGATCAATGACTTTAGAAAATATAGACTAGCCTATTCTATGTGTAGGCCTACAGTCTATTCATGTTTTGATGTTATATTGATATTATCATATCTTACTATTCAAAGCTGAATTAGATTACACCATACTTTATGTTAATTTTTCAAATATCTTCCCTTACCCTGTCCAATATTCAATATTAGCTATTTAAAAATACACCGTGTACTCTGTCTCTGTTAGACTGTTCGTTGATAAGTAACAACGTAGACGTGGAAATAATTGATAAATATTACATCAACTGTACTGGAATTCTACGATGACCAAGATAAGAACTTTGTATCCACACAAATTATATTATATGACAATGACTATTGTCAAAAGCTGTTATTTTGAAACTTTAATCTCATTACTTTCGGACAAGACCGCCATTTTTCTGGCCGCCATCAGAAATCTCAAAGTCAAGTTGAGTTTGAAATACAAATCAAACCGCAGTACAGTCAATCGTGCGAGATTCAGATTTAATTCAGATGTGGACAAAATATCAGACGGGACAGGATGCTACTGCGCATGACTCCATGCAGCCTGTTGAATTTTCTGTTTACCGTTTTGAAATCTCGAACTCGAACAAAACCAAAAACATAAATTGGGATGATGACGAAAACTACTTTCTACTTTTGTGATTATTTATGTTTAATTACCTGTCAGCTAAATTCTACTTTCCAGACGTATCTCTCAGCTGAAAATCATTCAGAAATTTTATTACAGAGAGAGTGCTGTGTTTATGAGATTCAAAAAATTCTTGAATTTTAAACAATATTTAGTTTCATTTGTTTGAATTGTAAAAACATCCCAAACATCCGCCGTATCAAATTATCTATAAAAATTATTTAGTAACAGTGACAAGGACAATCATGATGAAACGTGAACATGAATATATCTCAAATCTCTAAAGGCTCCTGGTCCCAAGGATAATTTCAACATTTTTTCAAATAAATTCAAGTCAACAATCAGATAAATGCAACGAAGGCGTGGCGTGGACCGAGGTAGGATTTAGTAGTAAACCACGGTCCACGTGTAATAATAAGTCAAAACAAGACTCGGGGTTGAACGTATAAGAACTTTATTTGAAAACAAAAACAAACCTTCTATACTCTCGCTACGTCTACAAAATGTGCTGCCATCATGGATAGGCCGGGAGCACATGGTTTGCCCAGGGAGAATGGGCAAGAAACTAACAAAATCATAACACCTCCCTTCCTTTATAATAAATTTTCTGAGATGAAAACTTATTGTTGATATGATAATAGAATGGTTGTTATAAATCAGTTAATAATTATTGCTAGAATTGTTCAATCAATCGTTGAGTAGGCTTACTAATACGACCAGCTCTTGTGACAATTGGAGATGGATTGTTAGTAGGTCCGAGAACTGTTTCCGAAGCTGTAGATGATGTACCTTCATTTGATCTGTGTTCCGTGGGCTGTGTTTCTTCAGTATCGAGTGTGGTTCTCGGCGTTGGTATGAATGAATCCTTTGGAGCTACTATTAGGTGTTGCCGATTCCGTCGATATACATGGCCACGCTCATCCCTTACAGCAAATGATCGGGGTAGCACTTCTGCACTTCGCCGGGTGTCTTCATTATTCGGTCTGATTCTTACTTTATCACCAGCGTGTAGCTTGGGAAGTACATGGCTGCCTCTGTCGTATAACTCTTTGGATATCACTTGTCTGTCTAGAAGAGACTGCGAGACTTGTTGTGAGTCAGCTGGTGTAGGGCAGAGGAGATCTTGATGAGTAGGAAGTAATGAGTGGGTACGTCTGTTCATCAGCAATTGTACAGGAGATAGGCCAATATCCTGAAATGGAGTGTTCCTGTATTGCAATAAACCCTAGAATGGATCATTGTGATCTCGATGTGATTTTTTGAGGATTCGCTTTGCTGTTTGTATTGCTCGCTCTCTCTGCTGCTCCATTAGATTGAGGATATTCTGGCGAAGACGGTGTATGCACAAAACCCCATTCACGAGAAAATTTCTTGAAAAGATGGCTTTGACTGAAGACATCGCCAGTGTTGCTGAATTGTGATCCATTGTCCGATATCACTTCTCCAGGAATGCCAAATCTGGCGAATATTTTTTTAAGATTATTAATGACAACCGGTGCTGATTTGTCACGTAGTAACTCGATTTCGAAGTATTTGGAATAATAATCCGTTACCAGAATGTACGAATAGCCCCCATATTCAAATAAGTCCACACCAACTTTTGCCCAAGGAATTTCAGGAATCGTTTGCGGAATCAGTGGCTCTTTCGGTTGACAGTTTTTATATGATAAGCATGTTTGACAAGAGCGCACTTTATCTTTGATTTGACTGGACATTAGGGGCCAGAATACATAATCACGAGCATAAGCCAATGTCTTGGACTCTCCTATATGTGCTTCATGTACTTCATCCAGTATCTCTGACCGTAGACAATTTGGCACAACAAAACGACGACTTTTAAATAGGAGACCATCCTCTATAGTTAAATCTTCTCTGAAATTCCAGTAGGGAGTGGCTGCTTCGTCAATGAGAAACTTGTTGCTTGGCCAACCATTGAGAACATAGCCCATGACAGTGTTTAGTTTGCTATCTTCTGAAGTGGCTTAAAATTGATACCAATGACATCCTCTTCTTCTGTATCTATGACATTATATATTGCTGCATGGCTAAGGCAATCGGACATCACTTGGAGCTTTCCAGGAATATATTTTACATGCAAATCATAGCATGTCAGTCTTAAAAGCATTCGTTGGAGTCGAGGAGAAGCTTCAGACAGAGATTTCTTGAATATTACCTCTAACGGCTTGTGGTCGGTCTCAACTATGGTCTTTCTTCCATATAGATAAGAGTGAAACTTTCTCACACCCCAATCTATAGCCAACATTTCTTTCTCGATATTTGCATACCTCTTCTCAGTCTCGGTTAGAGCTCGCGATGCATAGGCGATTGGATTACCTTTTTGGAGCAATACCGCGCCAAGACCCTGACCACTTGCTTCCACGTTTAAGATAGTCTCTGCTTCATTGTCAAAATATGAAAGTACTGGTGCAGAAGTTATGATCTTCTTCAATTCGGAGAAAGCTTCTCCCTGTGGTTTTCCCCGTACAAACGCAATATCTTTCTGTGTGAGGCTTGCAATGGGACCTTGAATAGAGGCTTTATTCTCAACAAACTTGTCCAAATAGTTGATTGTACCTAACAATCTCAGAACACCAGATTTTTCCTCTGGAGGGAGCATTTTCAAAATTGCAGCCACCTTTGCTGGATCTGGTATCAGCCCATTGGCACATATTGTGTGCCCAACATATTTAACTTCGGAGACACGTAATTTGGTTTTCTTTGGATTGAATTTCAGCCCAATCTCTCTACTTCGCTGCATTACGGCTTTCATTTTCTCATTCAATTCCTCTTCATCTTTCCCAAATATCAGAAAGTCGTCTACAACGATTTCGACTGGAAGACCATCAAATAGACGCATCATTTCTCTGGTGTAAAGTTCCGGTGCAGGTGATATACCAAATGGCAGCCTTGTGAACCTGTATGGACCCCACGGTGTGTTGAATGTGAGTAGCTTTGAACTCTTTTGATCGACAGGCAATTGCCAAAAACCACTACTGGCATCCAACGACGTGAAGATTTTTGCCCCATTTAGTTTTTGAGCAACTTCTTCAACTGTGGTAAGTGGATGTGGTTAACGCTTCAGAGCTCGATTTAAGTCTCTAGGATCGATGCACAAACGTATGTACTCCTTGGTAGGTGGACCATTGTTTGATGCACCTTTGGCTCGCCGCTTGTCCACCACCAACATTGACGAGACCCATGGGACATGTCCAAGTTCTTTAACAATGATGCCATCCTCAGTCATCTCGGCCAAATATTCCTTCACACCATGTTGTAGAGCGATTGGTATTTTTCTTGGAGAGTGTATAACTGGTGTCACTGATTCATCAATTTCCAAATTAACTGCATTCGGCAGTTTTCCAGGTTTACTACTAAAACAATCAAGATACTCACACAAAATAGGATCATTTTCAATATCTGCAGTAATTTCATTACGTTGTTTTGCACCAGTAGCTTCTACCAAATTGTCAATTAAATCTAAATTCATAAAACGAACAATCTCAAAATCAATGCAAGCCTCACAGCCTAGCAAAGGAGTGAATTCTCCATCCACAACCAGTATCTCTAATGGAACTGTTCTTTCTTTGTGTGTAATAGGCAATGTAATTGTTCCCATAGGTAATAGCCTTTCCAGACATCCACCCTTTTAATTTTAGGCTTGATTTCACTTTCTTTAAAGGTTTTGCTTTCAATTATTTTGTAGACAGAGAATGGAATGACTGTACAATCTGCTCCAGTATCGGCCTTCATGTTCACACTGATACCAGCTATTTCTAGGCTTACCAGATTTTTCTTTCCTTTCACACTTTTATGTATACCAGAAATTTCCACCGAGGAAAAATATACATGAACTTCTTCGTCGTCACTACTCTCTACACTGGTGTTACAAACAACATTGACATTAGTAGTCTTTTTCTTTTTCTTACATACTCTAGAAAAATGATTGTCTCCTTTACAAATATGGCACTTCTTTCCATATGCAGGAAATTTTGAAGGATGTATAAATTGGAGACCATTATAACCACAGAATTTGCATTTTTGTTGTGTTGTTGTTGTGCTGGCTCGACCTGAAGATTGTAAACTGTTGATTTCAGAGGTTTGATTGGATATTACTAAACTTTGCTGGCTTGAAAATTCTGTCTTCTGTAGGTCAGCTGCCTCAAACGTTCTGCAGTAATTGTGTGCTTGAATAAGGTTTAACTCTGCTTTCTTTAAAAGCTCTCCTCTAAGATCTATTGCCCTCACGCCACCCACTATGCGATCCCTGATTAAGGAATCCTTCAGTTCACCAAATTCACATGTTAACGATAATCTTTTTAAATCACTAACAAAATGGTCAATCCGCTCCCCTTCTTGTTGTGCACGTTGGTTAAATGCAAAACGTTCATAGATGACATTTTTTCCTCCTTGACAATGTGACTGGATTTTATTACATACATCTTGGTAACTATCAGCACTTTCATTGACATTGTAAACAAAATGACTGAACTCTTCTATTGCCTCAGGTCCTGCACAGTTAAGAAGTAAATTGATCTTCAATTTATCAGGCTTGTTGTCTTTCTCTTCGGCAACTAAATAAACATTGAACAGCATAAAAAATCTTCGCCAGTTCTCCGCTGCATTAATATAAAATACCAAACGTCCAGGCTTTGTAAAACATTCATTCTCCAGTTGACTTATTAATATACAATAATTGATGCTATCCCACATCTGACACCATGTAATAATAAGTCAAAACAAGACTCGGGTTGAACGTATAAGAACTTTATTTGAAAACAAACACAAACCTTCTATACGGTCGTGGCTAGATCAGGGGTAACTCAAGGACATTTTTATGACTTTTTATTGCTTCTTTTAATTGTATTAAATTCTGTTTTCAATCGATTTTCAAAATTCTTTTTGCATCTCGTACCTTAATATATTTACTACAAATCTGTCTTGTATAAAATAAAAAAAATGAAAAAATTATTGCAACAAATGTTAGTCAGCCAAAAAGTTTTATCACGAAGCTTAGTTTAAAAGTTGAATAACTTATTATTTTTCAATTATACATGGTAGATTTTTGGTAAATATACAAAGGTACCAAATGCAAAAAGAATTTTGAAAATCGGTTGAAAACATTAAACATTAGTTAAATAATATATATCTTATGTAAATTTGTATACTTTTTATAAATGTAAAATTTCCTAATACTGTACTAACATTTTATTCTTAAATATTATATTGTATGCATTTTGTAATCAGCCCTGTGAAAACAAGCCTAGTATGGCTTACCAGGCCCTGAATAAATGATGATGATGATGAACCAAATTTAATACAAATAAAAGAATCCATAAAAAATCATAAAATGTCCTTGAGTTACCCCTGATCTAGCCACGACCCTTCTATACTCTCGCTATGTCTACAAAATGTGCTTCCATCATGGATAGGCCGGGAGCACATGGTTTGCCCAGGGAGAATGGGCAAGAAACTAACAAAATCCTAACACCACGCAATAGTATTAGGTTAGGGTTACGGTTAGTCCGACAATGTTTCTGTATAATTGTGCTTTGACATTGATCAGTCAGCTTTTAAATTTAAAGCCTATTCGTAATCTAAATGAAACCAGACCAACTAAATGTTTTCCTTTCCACTGCTATCACATGAGGATATAATTATGAAGATGAATGTAATATGTGTATCATTGCTTCATCTAATCTAGCTATCCAATGAA
This sequence comes from Haliclystus octoradiatus, assembly GCA_916610825.1. NCBI lineage: Eukaryota > Metazoa > Cnidaria > Staurozoa > Stauromedusae > Haliclystidae > Haliclystus > Haliclystus octoradiatus. Next base: position 23,363,894 of record OU744449.1, on the reverse strand, counting down.
GAAATTTATTTTGATAAAACAGTATTACGTATTCTTTTGATAAAACGGTATTTACGTATATTTTTATATAGTTCATATATTGAATTAGATATCTACAGTATAGATTTATTAATATCAAACTGCAGTTGGAACATTTGAAAATCGTTTGGCAAAATCTTACTTTAATTAATGCTTTTAAATCATGAAATATTATCAGTATATATAGTACTGGTATGGAAGGAATAGGAACATCATAATTAACACATTTCCATTAGCTTTTAATATTTACGTCTCAATTTTCTTCATACGACATTTTATGGATTTTTATGGCGATGAATAAATCTTTTTGCATAAGACGGTTTCGAAATATTTTATCTTTCACATTGTTAGAGATACCTGCAGTAAAGATTATAAATATCAAACTGCAACTGGAAGTCTTGAGAATATTTGGCAGAATTTTACTTTAATTAATACTTCTAAATCATGAAATATTATTAATATAAGCAGGACTGGTATGGAAGGATTATGACATTTTAACTAAGACACTTTCATTTAGCTTTCAACTGCTTTCAATGATTACGCTTCAATTTTCTTATGGCATTTTATGTATGACGTATTTTCTATATGGTTCATATTGAGATAGATATCTGTAGCAGATTATTAATATCAAACTGCAACTGGAAGTCCCGAGAATATTTGGAAAAATCTTACTTTAATTCATGTCATTCATACTTTCATTTTCAAACCATGAACTACTACTATACTGGTATATGGGCAGATTTATTATAAATTGGGAAATGCTATTATAGTATACAGCACTGGAATACAGGGGGATTATGACATTTTAGTTTTAAGCGTATATACATATATGCTACATACATTTATGTCTTCAAAGCTTCTTTGGCTTTAATAAACATTACTCATTTTGGTAACTGCATGGATTTGAAACATGATAGCTAAATTTTAAAAGTTATGCTCAATGTTGTTACTACTTATATATTGAACTGGTCAAATAGTGTAACTGAAATCTGTACCATGTTTAGTTTAAAATTTTCCAAAAAGCTTCAGTAATCATTGTAACATTGAAGTCATTTTAACTTTAGAAAAGTATTTTTCAGCATGATATGAAGTAACTGAAATCGAATAACGCTTAAATTGTAAGAGTCAATCTTTACTATATACCGTTCATGTTACCAATAGATTTTTGATTCTGAAATTCATACTATGTATAGAGCGGATCCACCTCCTTAGTGAAGAAAATTAAATACGACTTCTCAACAGTAACAGCATGTTGGGCCGAAGTCCCACAAGACCGTCCGCAGGAGCTAGAAGAAAGCTGTCGGAGGCAGCATTTTTTCTAGTAATATGTAATATTTAATATCAATAATTTCGCTTCTTGTAACAGGTCTTGTGTCCACTACGTCAATATGTAAAGAGGACTACAAGCTGATTGGTGAATCATGCTGGAAGTTTCATAAAGTCGAATTAATATGGGAAGAGGCAAAGATGCAATGCCAGAGGGAAGGAGCACTTCTTGCAACCTTTCGAACAGGCTCAGATCTAACTATTTTCAAGTCACAAGAACTCATTAGTGATCAATATTGGATTGGACTAAGATCACAACCGTTTGTAGAAACATTTTATTGGACTGATGGTAGTGAATTTGAATTTTCCAATTTTATGGAAGATGCAACTACTGGTCTTGAATTGCAAAGTAATGAGTACTGTGTCGCGTTGGTCTTGTCAACCAAACAGTGGAAATTTAAACCTTGCATGACTGCAGTAAAGAACGTGCTATGCCAATACAATAAAGGTTGGTAAAAAAGCCAAGACATGCAGTGATGATATGATTTCAATAACCATTCTCTATTTTCCATTATTTTTACTGTCATTGTGTCATTGGTTAATTGCTTATCGGTAGAGGAATGCAATTTGGTGTAGGGCCATGTCATAATTTGATGATTTGCAATTGAAGTCGCTTTGTTTCGTTTAGATATTCAACTCAAATTATAACGCTTCCGGTTTCCAACTAATGTGGTCTCTCCTTCATTGCTAATGTCCTCTCATCTAGCTACGTGCCAGGCATATTTCATGCTTCAATTACTTCTGGTCGTGACTGAAACGTCGTGCAAACTGAAATATTAAATATGTTATTACCAATTGTTTTTTCTATCAAATGTTTATAACAGAAGCTTCTGTTAAATAAATTACTTCAAGAACAGTGTTATAGAGTAATTTTTTGTATAACGAATGCATGATCGTCATTATCTTCAGAAGAAGCGTAGTATTGCACCAAGAAAGCCCTGTCGAATATGAATATGTTTCATGCATACGAACACGTTCAGTTGAAGCCTAAATGCCCGCGAATTTCAGCCAATTAAATCACAGTTCTTATATCCAGAATGACGCTGAAAGGATTTCTGTAACGGAAGGCCCTTAACAGAATGAAATATGTTACCTGCTAGCTGTGATGAAAATAACTTTTGCTGCGGTAAAAATCCAATTAGACGCGGTTAACAGGCTATGTAGCTATGCGACTAATCAGATGTGGTGAGCTAACTTTCTAGCTGCAGAAAAATGACTGATATACTGATTACATGCGCTAAATTGACTTTTCAGATTCAGTAAATTGATTGAATAGCTGCAACTGATTAATTGCGGTAAACACAACTGTAACATTAGTGAAGGCCATTCGTATACTCCGTTATCAGAGCCAGTGAACTCCGTTCGTATACAAGTCCTCTTGGTCTCTCTGTTGATGATGATGAATTGATGAGGTATCAATTTGGTTGTCGATGGATCATAGATGATGTGTGATCTACAGATCAAAGGGGCGTGTAACATTAGTGAAGGCACTCCGTTCGTATATACGTTCTCTTGGTTTCTCTGTTGATGATGATGAATTGATGAGGTATCAATTTGGTTGTCAATGGATCATAGATGATGTGTGATCTACAGATCAAGGGGGCGTGTAACATTAATGAAGGCACTCCGTTCGTATATACGTTCTCTTGGTTTCTCTGTTGATGATGATGATTTGTTGAGGTATGAATTTTGTTGTGGATGGATCATAGATGATGTGTGATCTACAGATCAAGGGGGCGTGTAACATTAGTGAAGGCACTCCGTTCGTATATACGTTCTCTTGGTTTCTCTGTTGATGATGATGAATTGATGAGGTATCAATTTGGTTGTCGATAGATCATAGATGATGTGTGATCTACAGATCAAGGGGGCGTGTAGCATTAGTGAAGGCACTCCGTTCGTATATACGTCCTATTGGTCTGTCTGTTGGCGATGATGAGAGTTGAAGGCTCGGTTGAAGGTATTGGTATGATCGGGTTTGTGTGATATATGACATGTGATTTTTATTGTGATCTAGAATTATATATGATATGTGATATATGATATGTGATTTGCTATTGTGATCTAAGAAGAATAGGAGGCGTGCATGTATGTGCTAAATGACGTGTATGAAAGGTAAAGGTGTATCTATGACTGCTGAAATATTGGGTTGTGGCTATTGTGACGTAATGTATTATAAGGAATAGCTGACTTCATGTAATAAGAGTTGTTGTGATATGTATGTTAAATTTAAAGTATAGTGGAATGGTTAACTGTGACGATATGATGTATATGTCACCTGCGGAACACAAATGATGATGGATTGAAATTTTTCCCGTGTTAATAGTTTAATGTTTAAATATGGTTTAGATTGGGTATGTTTATTCTGTATCATGTAAAATTGTTCCTGTTTTAATGACTTTGTTTTGTATTTTTATGATTTGGACTTTAGCATTGACGTAAATAGAATATAGTATAAATATAGAGTAATTTGTAAGTTTTGTAGGAGAGTTTGGAGTTGCGTCGTGGTGGTGTTTGCTGATAATAAGGTTACAACTAACGTAAAAGTGTGTCCTGTTTCTGTCTCCTCCCGCGTCGGCCGATAACCAACTTACAACAACATATTTTTATCAGACGCATATTTGAAAATTGATTACAGCTTCCCAGGCTTACGTCAACCACTTTTGCTCAATGAAAAACAATACTTCTTGCAGCTACCTCCCAGGTGTACTGCTGCTACTATAAAATTCATTTGACAGTAAGACACACACGCTAAAAAGACAGGTATAAAGTTATCAAAAACAAAGATGTAAAAAGCATAACAAAATATAATGCTTTGCTTTGTAGGAAATAGTCCATGTCTACATGGATATACAGAACTTGGAGATGATTGCTGGAGATTTGATGGAGACCAAGGGCTTAACTTTGAAGATTCCAAAGACAGATGTATAAAAGATGATGCCAGATTGGCCACTATACTCAATACAGAAGAAAACAATTTTGCTGCAAGTTCAACTAGCGAAAATGATAGAGGAGGATTCTTTCTTGGATTGAAGCATTCAGAAAACTTAAGATTTTCATGGATCGACAATTCAACATTTTCATCATCATCGTGGCGAGGTATGGTCTCTAGTTACAAGGCTGACACTGCCGCAGTATGTGGTGTTTTTTCCAATGGCAACTTGGAAGCTATAACATGTGACCGTAGACGTTATCACATGTGTATGATGCCTGCTGGTAAGCTCACAACATTTTTAGGCCATAATAATATCTTATAAATTTACGTAAATAACCCAATTAAACTGTAATTAACATCTTCACACATTGAGTAACTCAATTCTAAAACAGATTATTCGACCACTACCACTAACATCCTCAATAATACGTTTTTGCCAGTTACAACATATTTACAAAAACGTACCACTATTTTTTGCCCAAATTTATTGAAAATGAGAGGTGTTTGGTATTTTGCGAAAAAAACATATAGTTGATAAATTTGGTTTTCAATATTCTTCAATGGTGAGCACACCACTATTTCTTCGGGATTTCTTCGTAATCGATTACATGAATGACGAGCACTCAGCGGCATAAAATCATAACAAATATTGCCAATAGAAAGAGCAAATCAATTTTGATAATATTGTTGTATTTTTAGTTAATAGAGCTTTTTCACAGGTTTCTAATGAGTCCTTCGAGAATTATTTAAAGAAAAGATTTACAAATAACCTTGGTGTTGTAATCTGGAAAGACCGTGATTCCGTGAATGTATGGTTATGCAACGCCAACATGGCCGATGTGCTTCACTTTACCATTATTACTTTTAAATTTGCATATCGTTTCTTCTTTCCCACTTGATGTTTCATGCGGAGGCGCAATCATCAGGCAATCGATTCCATAATATTATACTAAACATAGTCCATTATATTGAATGGACTGCCTGGCGATCGTCTCGGTGTGAAACTTCAAATAGCAAACATAAGCAACCTATTTACACATGTATTCATCTTCTGTGTATTTTCAGAAAACAAAGAGACATTGCCTTCGCAACCTCTCATTGGAACAACAATCCAGATGGTAGAAAGCACATCAAGTGTTAGAGTAGAACAAACAGAAATACTACGTACATCCTTATTTAAAATCTCTAATTCTATTGACAATCTTGATAAAGGTACCATAACTTCGCATAAATTGCATGATACATTGCATAGTACAAAAGTGCTGTCTTATTTAGTGATCATCATGTGGACGGTGTCGCCCTACCGAAGGCACCCGTACCACTCCTCTATTTCTAGAAGAGTGGCTCTTTTTGCTAAGAGCAATGATGTTAAACGCTTCTTAGATCTCAGCCGCGACACTGCAGATCAATTTCAACAGATTTCATGGCAGATAGACCTTGATTGTCAATGCGCAACGATGCGCCGCAGCTACTCACAATGCAATTCCTTCTGAACCATTCCATCCGCCATCCTTAGATGGTACTCATTTGATGTTTCAGATAAAGTCAAGGCTGAGTTGACCTGAGGGGGATTTGAACCACAGTCGATGAGATATGATACGATCTGAAGTTCAGTTGCTTTGCCAACTATTTAGTGATAGTACTGTTCCTCAGTTCAGATCAAAATTCTCTCACAGAATTTATCTTACCTACCAGAGGAAAATGGAGCACTGTATGGAATCATTAATCTCTTGTAGACTCTTCTAACGAAGATGGTAAATCTGCTGGTCACATTTCATCAATGTTACTAAGGATTATTCCAAGCATGTCTTCTGCATATGAAGTTACACATGTTCCTGCAGGTATTAGATATTCTTTTGATAACATAAATAATATCGATGTAATTTTATAGAGACTTGACAGTTATGTTGGTTTGAGTTTTGAAATAATCGTTGGTAAAAATTTAAAACATCATATGTGTCAAATTATATATATTGAAATAAGATATTGAAATGGTGGTGCTATAAGAAAGGTAGCTAGCAGGATCAGGATGAACATTTAAATATTTCATGAAAAAATGTAAAACGAATCCGACTTTCGGTTTGCCTACAACGACTAGCAAGTAAAACGTAGGATGTTGGCAGAAAATCGCAGTTAAACTCTCTTGTTGTAAATAATATCGGTCTTTTTTTTGTTTCAAAAAGTGGGGCATAAAATCTTCAAAATACGATTTCCCAGGGCCATGTCGCGTAAAAGCACAACAGTGACATGTACGGACAGAATAAAACTAAATCCGTGCGATACATACACTTTAAGCGCACACTATACCAGTACCAGTACCTCTAAAAATGTATGAAAGTATACGTTTGCACTTTGTACTCATATTACTGCACATTCATTTTGTTCGCTATCACTAATTTCATTCAATCAATATAAAATAAATACTTATTACGTTATCGAGTAAAGCTCATGGATGAGTATAATATCGCTTTACTTCATACAATTATTCGTAGTGTGGCAATTTTCTAATATGAAACTTTGGTCTTATTTAATGATATTATCGTTTGTTGCTATAGTTTCGGATTCAATTTCTCTTGCAGAATCTATCTTACCAGTGGAAAGTGGAGAACTGTATGGAATCGTTACTCCTACTCTTCTAGGCTCTTCGAAGGAAGATGATAAATTTACTGGTCACATTTCATCAATGTTACTGAGGGTTATTCCAAGCATGTCTTCTTCATCGGAAGCAAATACACATGTTACAGGTACCAATTATAATTTGGATAAATTAAAAGGCTATCAATGTGAGAAAATCGTCATTTTCTTTGGTTTTACTTTTTAAATGACAGTTACTAAAAATTGACAAACAAAATACCTGTCATTTGAAAAATGAAAAATTATCCGGCAAGTATATCAAACAAAAAGTTTATTAATTTGAAAGAAAACCAAGGAATACATCACAAAATAATGATGGTACTATTCAGGTATAGACAATGTTTATAGCTATCTCTGGAACTTGACTTAAAAAGTTAATAGAGACGGTATCGTCGGGGAGTGGCTTTTTTCGCTGAAAAGTGTTCAGAATCCTAAATGTTCTTTATTCATCTCAGCCGCGACGCCGTAGATCAATTTCAACAGATTTCATAGCAGATGAGCCTTGATTGTCAATGCGTTAAGATGCACCACAGCTACTCTCAATGCAATTTACTCTGGACCATTCCACCCACCATCCTTACAAGGTACTCATTTGATGTTTTGGATAAAGTCAAGGCAGAGCTGACTTTGAGGAGATTTAAATCACATTCGATCAGATATGGTCCGACCTGAAGTTCGGTTGCTCTACCATCTGAGCTAATCCTCCCTTTCACTTGACTTGAAAGAAGAAAATATTCATAAGAATGACAAACAACATAAAAATTTATCTAGAAACCAAAATACTCAATCAAGTTGGTGCACATATGTTTTTAGTTTAATGAAGGTTGGGAAAATGACAAACAAATTAAGTTTTCGATATCATCTATATATATATGCTCATCTACTCAATAGGAAAAGCAATACGTGATACTAGTGAAATAAAATTTTATTTAAACCAATGCATAGTATAGAATTCTATGGAGTAAACATTGAAATGATATTTTCTAGTGAGCATTGAGCTATCCAACATGTTGATCCTCGTATAGACTACACCCTGTAAAAAGGTTCATAGTTCATGAACTGTTTCGTGAAAATATGCGTTTAGGAACCATTGATCAAAAGCTTCATTAACTTGTCACAAACGTGGTTTATTTGTTGACGAAGTTCATGAACTTTGTTACAGCATTTCGAATTTTGATATCTCTAAACCAAAAACAATTTTGATCTCTATACTATAACATCTCATCCTAGTATAGTGTACCCTACGTCAAAAAGGAGATACAAATTAATCTTCATTTTGAATTTTGTTAGTAACCTGTTGATGGTATTGTACACTGATTTTGTTTAATGAAGCTAGAATAATTCTCAATATATAAAATATATATTGGTTTAGTAAATCAATTTCAAGGATGAGTATGAATATCCTAATCATATTAATTTTACGTGTATTTTCAGAAAGCAAAGACACATCATACTCGGAATCGCGCATTGAGACAACAATCCAGTCTGTAGAAAGCACTTCAAGTGTTAGAGTTGAACAAATAGAAACACTAATTACATCGTCAGTTATACTTGCTTCCACTGTGCAATATAACACAGAGATAAATAGCTCTATTTCAACTGAAAATCTTGATAGAGGTAAAGTACCTCAATTTTATCAAAATTTCATAATTCGAAAGTTGCGTCATATCAAGTGGTATCATATGGCTTTTTATTAATGTTGGATTCAAATTCTCTTATAGAATCGATCGCATCAGAGGAAAATGGAGCATTACTGTATGGAACCATCACTCCTACTCTTCTAGGCTCTTCAAAGGAAAATGGTAAATTTTTTGGTCGCATTTCCTCAACATTAAGTCCATCGGACTTTCGACACAATTCCACCTGTCTTTATACACTACCAATGACAAACCCATGTAAATGCCATTAAAATGTCGTGAAAACACTAATGAAAATGTGAAAAAAATGTGAATACGATAAAGTTTCAAGCCATTAAAGTTTGAAAGCCATGAAAACATATCCATATTCACGATATTGAAATGTGAAAATAAAGTGAAATGGCCATAAAGACATTATTAATTTTCACGATTTTTTCATGTTTTTGGTATCAGTGTAGTGTGTCAGTGGATGCTCAGATAATAAAGATAGAATTGGTAACTTCGAATCTTAGATATTTGTTGAATTTTCAGTATCTTTAATCTAAGTTTTGAAATAACTTGGTTATTGAAGACTTGAAGTTATTGTGAAATATGTATCAAATTCTAGATAATTAAATATGATGGCGTTGCTACCAAATTCAAAATGAACCATGACTGTTGTATATTGACACAATACAGCCTGAGCTGAGTGGGTATATTGTGCTTTATATTAACATATGAACTATCAATAAAATCGTCCAACACAAATTATATAGGTTATATAAAATATTTTTTTCATCAAGGATTAATAGATCTTTTCACAGATACCCATGATGGGTCCCTCGAGAACTATTTGAAGAAAATAATTATAACCCTGGTGCCCCTGGTGGTGTATTTTGAAAAACCATGACTAACGAAAGTATTGTTATGCAACATCAATATGGCTGATGTAAAATAAAAAGTAATGTGGACGGTGTCACCTTACCGAAGGCACCCGTACCACTCCTCTATTTCCAGAAGATAAGAGCACTGATTTCAAATGCTCTTTAATGATCTCAGCCGTGACACTACAGATCAATTTCAACAAATTTTATGACAGACAGGTCTCGATTGTCAATGCGCAACGATCCTCCGCAGCTACTCACAATGTATTTCCCTCTGGACCATTCCATCCGCCATCCTCAGATGGTATACTCATTTGATGTTTCAGATAAAGTCAAGGCTGAGTTGACCTTAGGGAAGCTTTGAGCCACAGTCGATCAGATATGATCCGGTCTGAAGTTCGGTTGCTCTGCCATCTGAGCTAATCCTCCTTCAGATGGCTGTTGTGAAAACGCTTTTGAGCGACTTCTTATTTAATATATATTAACGATAGATTCAGTATTTATATTTGGTAATATGAATCAATACGGTGATGCCATCCTCTTATATTTATCTGATATATCCTCTCAGATTTCCCCAAATATGTATTTTCATAACTGTGGATAAAAACAAAAGCATCAAACAAGATTTCATTTAGAAATTAACAACGCACTCACCTAAAGCAGCCACTGTGTGTGTGTATAAATAATTTTGTATCGTAACCAGAATGAGTATATGCTGATTTATACGTTTATACGAATAATTTTGTCGCATTAGAGTACTGCGCTATACTCCAGAGATAACAACATAGGCATAAGGAAAGTTCTTCGCTGTAATTGTCAAATACGGTCTTTGACATACGGACCTAATATGCTAACTTGGTTAACATTACATCTGCAAATCTTCACTCACAAAACAAAATCCGACATCCCCTTAATTCTGTGCCTCTAAATGTATTATTAAGAAACTACACACTGCTAGGACACTTGCTTGTATTCCCACAACGACACTACGTTGATCCAAGCCACCGACAATAATTCAGACTCGTTGGTCGTAAGTGGAATATTATTGCGCCTAGGATGAAAGTTGTTGGTAGTGACAGTGACAGAGTTAAGCGATGATTATGATGATGATAATGATCATGATAATAATGTATCGCTTAACTATTATAGAGGGACGATTTAAACCTACATTAACACAGATGTTCACAGATACACCACAACTATCATCAATTCAGCGTGAATTTGAATGGTCTAATTGGGGTGAATGTTCAGCTACTTGTGGATCTGGATACTTAACAAGAAAAGGGAGATTTGTTGGTGATGATGATGTCATCTCAGAAACAATAGCCTGTCAAGGAAGCTATCTATTTTGCTATGGTAAGTCGATGCTCAATGAAATTTTGTCATTATCAATACAAAACATACCTAATTTACTGACATTGAAACATTGTGATGAAAACAGTCTACATGTAAAAGGGTCTTTATGAAATGAAGTTACTTTGATAAACAATGAAGTTGTGCTTCCTTTTATCGCTAGCAGGTATAAACCAAAATATGCAAAACATATGCAAAATAGTTCATAATTTCCTTTTTGATACAATTATGCTGAAAGAAATTCTTAACAGCTTTAACAAATTATTTTGTCAGCGTTAGTTCACATACTGTATTCAACATCGTTCTCATCAGCGCCTTCTACAGTTTTTCAATGATCAGATCGCTTTTGTCGCTTACTGGAACCGCATGCGTATAACAATAATTGAGAAACTGAAATTATTGTGAAACAGAATCAAATTAAATTAAAACAAATATTTCTGTAAAGAAATTTTGAATTACGAGGCAACAATTGAACCACGTGATTGAATTCCAGTCCCAACAATCTAGCCAGTAACTTTCGAATGGATCGATGATGCTTGTGAAATAATACCAAACCAGTTATTTCGTTATTCACAAAATTAAATCAACGCCGTGATAGTGCTAAATGCGAACTTTATTGCATTCTCAGTATTACACAAGTTTATTTTCAACGAATGAAATATCAGAAAATCGTTGCGTAGCCTACTCTGTTGATTTGTCATAGCTGCAATGAAGAATTTCGTTGCTATACCAACGACGGGAAATAACAACTTATTTCTTGCTATCGGAGGGAAATACTCGATTTAACCGTCACGTGATCAGCAACCAACCAATCACAAACATTGTCAAAAGCCAGGATAATACTTATAACATATATGCATCATTTTATATTTATTTGTATAGCACTAGATCCCATATGCTCACTATGGAATCAATGGAGTATTTGCTCTCATTCATGCTATAATGGGACAAAAGAAAGACGGAGGAATTGCACTTCGTTAGACTCATCTATGCTATATGATGATTATTCAATTCAGAAAGTCAGATGTAACATGTTTCCATGCCCAGGTAATTTTTTCGAACTCTTTGTTACTTCCTATTGATTAATCGAACACTGACAATTCCTGTAGTGTCTCCGAACTTGAGGTCATAATCTAAATTAAATCTAATAATCAAAGGTTTTTCAACTTCTGTCTTGGTCGGAAAATTCAACCCTCTCCTATGGTCAAACCTTTCAGTCATTTCAAATTTGCAATTTGCAACTCTGTTCAACATCCTGAATTTTATAGAAGCAAAGGAAACTCGTAATCAGGGCAACAAATTGTTGTGTTTTCTGTAAAAATTCATATTTTAACAGTGATGATAACAACTCTCCCGAATACAAAATATGCACATTTCTGATACAGTATATAGTCAATACACACAATTTTATTGGTTGCTATAAACATCACTGGAATCCACGATGCTATTATGCGAATCACTGTACGAAAGTTAAGTCAACAATAGCTTGTTGCCTCTTTTACATAAAATTTTGCGGATAGCCGCCTGACCTCCGGGAATAATAATGTGACCCCGGGAATTTTTTTGCATCAAAACGAGATGATCTTAAAATAGTTTCGAAGGCCAATTCTCAGTGATTCTGCCATGTCAGAAGCGATCATAATGTTTGGAAATGATCGATATTGGGTCAACGAAGATAGACTTTTGAGGATGTTGTTGATGTCGGATGAAGTTGTTGTTTTTAAATTTGAATTATTCAATACTTGAGGATGTTAAATGCATTTTATTTGGTTGGTTTTCACAAAGGTAAGATAATATTATGGCCTGTTTAAAACTCTCTCAAACACAAATCGAGTTGGACTATATCTTGGTTCTATTATAATATCTTGATTATCAATACCGTCTGATCAATGAGGTCTGAATCAGGAAAATCTATTAGATATACCAAAGGATCATTAACAAAGTCAAATTGGAATTTATATCAGCTAATTTTCCCAGGTATGGGAAAGTAGGATATATAGGTGCAGAAAGCTGACCAGAATTCTGTATACTCGAATAACACAATAGTTTATTTAAATGTTTATACTGACAATATAGACTTGAAAACCCACTCCATCTAAATACAATTATGCCTCTAAACCTGTCCAAACAAATAGTATAGCTTTTAACTAGAGTATTGTATGAAAAACAGTAGAATATGAAGCATAACAGTGACATATTTAAATTGTCTTACTTAGGGATATACGGGGCTGCTGGCAGACTTGCTGTGATTTTATTCATTTTTAACCATTGAATGTTAGTGGAGTTTTGGTGGAGTTATTGGAATGAATGGTCTCATTGGATTGGAGGAATTCCAATTGAAACGAGAACACGAAGACGCAGCTGCGACGTAAATCAACCTATACGTAACGAGCCTGGCTGTCAGGGAAAAACAACTGATATTGATGCCCGACAAGGAAATAATCCAGCGTGTGAGTGTTCATTTTGATATTTATATATATATGGATAAGAATGAAATTAAATAATATTATATTGCAGACAGTATATTAAACAACAACAACAACAACAACAACAACAACAACAACAACAACAACAACAACAACAACAACAACAAAGGACCTGTATATTTTCTCTACATCCAATAGAGCTACTTGTTTCACTAGAAATTATCTTGTAAGATATGGAAACAATCGATGCTCCTTCATTTGAGTTATAATGTCACAATGTGTAGGTACTATATAGATAAATAATGTAAAATTGTCCACACTTGTGTAGGTATAGTGCTCAACGATAAATATCAGAGTTTTCATAGATTACTAGATAAAATGAGTCAAAAAAAGACATACTGTTTTCGCTACTCTGAGTTTCACGCCATACGGCGATCATCAGGCAAGTATCTAGGCCATATGGCGTGAAAACCCGGAGTAGCGAGAACAGTAGGTCTCTTTCTTGACCCATTTTATTTATTAATCTATGTATTACACATTTCTGTGACTTTAAGCTCACTGTTTTAAGTGACTTTTAGTATTTACGCTCTGCCAATCATATGCATTGAGCACTATTATATGCTGATAGACAACTATATGTCATTCTTATTATTATTACTAATAATTAGAATACTAGTATAATATCATGGAAGCATTGAAATTTGATTTCGACCAACCTAAAGTCATATATATTCCTAGCTGCTTTCCGTTTTTTACTTCTATTCAAATGCACAAAACGTCTTGCTATTATACAATTTCGTGAGGTAATGCCGGGGGTAGTTTAATATAAGCGTATGCTTTTCCATTTGGAATTACATGCTGAAGTTGTGACTCTCAAGCACTTTCATACACTCCAATGAGAATAATGAAACTACAGCAGCATCTTAGAGTTAGGCTTTATATCGTTACATGACCTGGTTATGACCTCATTGACATTGAGTATACAAGTCAGCAGGCGATATACTTAGTAGCATGGCTTTTGTAAAAGTATCTAAGAGACAGAACAGACTATGTCATAACAACCCCACGCCATTCCATGTAACTATTAAAATGTAAAACGATGGGTTTCGTTGCTATGTCGGATACATATATACATAGATATCACTTCATCATGGTTTGATTCGAGTGAATCAAGCCATGATGAAATGATGTGTTGATTTCATTTGTGCAGAGGTTTACCCATCTAAACAATTAAAACAAAGACAGCTTTAATTAATTGATTTGAAAAAATTGACAATCCAGATGATGATCTCTGCAGTGACCTCTATTGTCTCGAGGATAAATATCAAAGTTTTAATGTAAATTATTTCAAGACGACGTGCAGTTGCCCCTTTTCAATTCGAGTGATACAATTCGTAAACGATGGACTCCCTCAATTAATATTGAACATGTGATTGTTTTAAATGCAATTAAATCGTATGGATCGTCATACACTTTGTTATGGGATGTATACTGAAAATACTTAGTGCTAATAGTAAAGAACATCTCTCATTTAACAGATCATTCGGTGCACCTGTCAGTGCGTATGCTAGATGAAAGTGATGCTGCAGAGGCAAAACAAAAGTTCGAAAGAGGGGTAATTATCAGTTGTTTTGTTATTATATTAATATGTAGATATATATATAGCTACAGTACAACAAATGTGTAGCAATCAGAGCGGTTTTATTTTAAGATTTTTGTATGGCGTATGCATGGTCAATTTTATACTTTATGTAAAAGTCCAGATTGAAATTAAGGTTTTAATCCACACTTCCTAACTATTGCATACTAGTAACGTTTTATCCGCGTTGCTGGGTTAATTTTTTGCTGGAATAAAACTACTTTTGGCGTGAAAGGAAAATGTAGAACCCGTGAATTCAAATATCAAACAATATAGATAGGCGATGCAACGAATTCTCTTCGGTTGTCTAAGGCCTGGATTATACAGCGCGCTTTCGAGCGTGCCGTGCTTTCGTTTACAGTAAATTGAAAGTTGGCTCGCTGTCGGCGCGCCCGTCTAACTTGACACGGCTCGCTGTCATTAGCACGGCGCGCTCCAAATCGAAAGCTCGCATAGGAAGAGCGTGCTTTCACTTGAAGGCGAACTTTCATTTCGACATTCCAGGGATTCCTCTCACCATATTTGGTAAAAACCGGGGGTTGATGTCGAGAAAGAAATGTCTAGCCTCTTTTTCTCGGCCGTTGCCTAGATACAGTTCCGTTTTGCAAATAAACAGATGAATAAACATTGATTTTCTTTCGAATTATAATCGAAATCCACAAAATAATAATAGGGAAACTACTCAGAGCATCTGTACTTCTCAATTGAAGAGGAGAAAACTTTCAAATAGTATTACTTAGACAAGGTTATATATATATGCTCTGCAGATTAGATATAAGCCACTGTCTTGTATTTGTAGGACCATGGTAGGTTAAAAAACTATCATATGTACGATAATCCCAACTATTTGATGGCGAATTGTGATAAAAATCACTTTTTGAAGCAATAAATTTATTTCACGAAAAGCGTATACTTGTCAATCAAAAGTCTTGTGATATATTTTCTTACACGTCATCTTGTAATTCAAAGGAAGTTTTTACACAACTTTTGAGGACGGCTCGCTGTATAACTAGACATTTTCAAAAGCGCGCGCCTTCAAATGAAAGCGCGCTCGAAAGCACGGCACGCTCGAAAGCGCGCTGTATAATCCAGGCCTAAGCCTGCAGCATGGCGGTTCGAAAAAGCAAGACAAAGATAATCAGTGATTGAAATGACATTATTTTCGATACGCAAAGCAAAGGAAACATTCGAGAAAACAAAGCCCGTTAGATAACACTATTTTCAATTATCTATCAGATGATATGTTATCTGATTCAATTGGTTTTGAAGTGGCAGAGAAAATCGCGAAAAGCCACCGCAAACACACATACACAATTATAGGTTAAGATTACAACAAAACCTATCTATTGATAAGCCTCGGGATGATAAGCAACATATTGACTTTCTTTCCATGATTCAGAGCATTTACTATACGACCTAATTGTTTCTGTTTGCAGTATCTAGAAAATTCTTTAGTGTGAAGATTTTAAGAAAATTTGTGACATTTGAGAGGAGTTTCCAAAATGAAAAGATGAAAGACACTAAGACAGGATGCAAAAAAGACATTCCGCCTTACATTTTCTGCGTTATTGTAAACCTGTGTAATGAGAAAAAATAGCATAAATGTGGACACTAACATATAATACTCTCCAGATCATGAGATACACTATTTACTAGACATATTTTAACAATGTAGTACTATACCTAAACTGACTTTTCAAATTATTTTACTGTTGAAAGGTGTTCAACTTAATGGGAACAGCAGCACAAGCTTCAGTGATATTTCATGATGCAACGTAAGTAAAAAACTATAACTTGAAACACAGATAATAACTTAAAGCAAACTTACAACTAACTGTGACCTACATAGCAAATAAAAAGGCAACTCAGTTACACGAATGAGCCAACAAAGTTTATGAATATTTTTTGTTGCATTGAAATTATTAAGAAAAAGGTTTGCTTGTTTCTCTTCAACATGGGTGAAGTTTATAAAAAACATAACTTCGGTCATAATCTGCTTTATTAGGAACCAACAGTTGTAATGGCACCGTTTATTTGATTGAAGAATTACGAATTGATGTATAAACAATAAACATACGACTTTGGAAACTCTCTTTTTTGTAAACATTGAGCAAAGATCATATTCATTCTCTTTTTTGTTGTGACTTCGTGGAATTGGCATAGACTTATTAAAACATCTATAATATATGTTCTAGCAAATCTCTGGGAATTTGTTACCGAGAATCACGTGCTTCCCAAGCATTATGAGGATTCGACGGAAATATTTCGACACCTTTTTTGATCCAAAAGCCCGGGGGGGGGGGGAGGGACCATACTTTGAGTATGCTAGTCATAATTTTTTTAAGGTATCCTTTTGACGCCTTGGAAAATTTTTCATGGTGCAAAAGTTATTTTGCATATGAAATTTTTTTCTTTAATCTTTTTTGCTTGAATCTGCCATTCATAAAAATATATTTGGGGTATCTTTTCCATCATGTGGAAAATTTTTATGGTCATTCTGCCAAAGTTCCATTTGAACGACCCTAACGAAGCGGAGTTACCCCCCGGGTCCAAAAGTTTACCGTTTTGTTGAGAAAATATAATTAGAATTCAGGAAATTGATGATTGGTTTTGCCGTGCTTGGAATCGTTCACGAAAACCAAATTTTCACTATAGACATCAAATATTTATAAGAAAGTTGATACATGAGATGTATTTGTTTGGGTTTTATGTTGTTGTGTGTTCTTTGTAGAGCATGGGGCGTGTTTGAGTCCTGAAAAATGGGACACCCCCACCAGCGTATAAAGATACTCCTGTCAACTATAGCTCTTTAGCAGTTCCAAATCAATTGATGATAGTTTTTATGATGCTTTATACAAATAATTGACTGCTTTTGTAATATTTTTTGCAGAGTTAAAGATCCATGATACATTCATTTATTGCAACGATTTTGAAGGATTAATTACTGCATGGAGATAAGAAATACATTTGAGAGGATTAAAGTCATATTACATATTTATTACATGCCCATTTGTTGGCAAAAATCGGGAGAAAACACTCACTTTATAGGGTGCAACCCCTATTGCACGATGGAAACGGCAGTTCGATTACTCGCATACGAACATATATGTGCACAAAATTAGAATTACTCTCACTTTTTTCGGGAAGAAATTTAGATTACTCAATAGCTTCACCTGAAAAAACGATATTGTAATTTTGAAAAATGTCAAGCTTGAGCTGGAGTTGTAGTTGACGTCAAAACTTTTATCATAATTATCTCGCAACACCGTTGGTTTAAAATAAACTTTAAATTCACCATGATGTGATAATAAAAATAATTAATAAACACTAATGCACGTGATAAAATATTAGCGGGCACATAACCAAAAATGGATATGACATATATTTCATTATCAATGAAATTTGGCAGGCAAATAAACGAGGGCTTGATTAAGTTGAAAGCTTCCACTTACATATACAGCAAGCAATAAACATTGCAAATATTGAATCCATTTGATACTATATGATATAATTATTAATGGTATTGTATCACTACTGCTTATATTAATCATACCACTGTGCTTATACACAATTTGCAAAAATAAATTAATGATGATTCAAAGAAGGTAGTCATGTTTTTGATTCTATAATGATGACAATTATGTGTGGTGGTGCCTGTTGAGTTGACTAATGCTTCAATAATATGTCAGCTATAGGAGTTATTGAAAGAACGATTGAGAGGACTGTATGCAAAACCAAAATAAGCTAATATCAAGGAAACTTTAAGTCAATAGACAAACAAATGTCATGTGTGATCAAAACAACAAGAGTGAGCATAGAGTACAGTATCGTAAAATATATGTTTACCCTAATAATAATAAGAAGTCCATAAGTCAGTACTAATTGAATCTAAAGGGAGAGCAATGTTGAATTCTGAATATATATATGGTCGAGATTGAAGAATTGACTGTTGACCTGCATGACGTGGTGGCAACTGACTTACGGGTGTGGAACACAATTATTTCTACTATGGCAAGACAGGAACAAGACAGGTACAAGACAGGATGTTTCATATCGTACGATACTAAACACACTAATTACCAGAAGACAGGAAAGTTCTACATGATACGATACAAGTCAATCAGTAATCTCGTCTCGCTCGATAATTTTTAATTGTTGCAAAGTAAGATCTGTCTTGACTCGTCTAAACTCTAGCGAAGCAAGTTTGAGAATGGGTAGCACACACGATTAACTCTGATATTTTGATCTCCAAAGTTTACAACTTCCTTGTAAAATGTTCGTTGGTCGTTTTCTACTGAAATGAAAGTATTACGTGAAAGAATTAACCAGTGATATACAGTCTTCAATGTAAGGTTTCCTATTCTATTTGTCTGGGACCTCCGACTTTGAGTATATAGCGAGGCATATCTGATGCGTTATTTCCAGAGCCATCTATTTACAAGAGTTGGGACACTTCTGCCATTTTTGTATCTTTTTACCTGGACCCGAGCACGTTTTTAACAGTGCGCATGTGCAGGATAATGTTGTGTGTTTTTTTCAGCCATATTGGATTGTATTTTTTCGCGCGTTTCACTTGAAATGATCGAGAACCTGTTTCTGAAAGAACAAAAATGGCGTCCAAAAATCACGTGACAGGCATCTGTCCAATTGGAGACGATAGCGGCACATGAAAGCGTGTCTCAACTCTTGTAAATAGATGGCTGTGGTTATATCCCTTTCGCCTCCTTACCTCATTATAACATGACATAACAACTGCATGCTGGGAACGTCGATGGAGGATGTCGATTTCGGCGAGCGAAAGCTAAAAAAATTTGCTGTACACTATTTTTTTTAATTTATGATTATTAAACCAATAAATACAATTAGAAGATACTGCATGATAGCGATATAAACCTGAATTATGATATGAATTAATTATAAATTGCCAGTATTTTAATTGATTGCTGGTTTAACAACTTCTATTTTTCAATCGGAAATGATTATCAAAACATTTACGCAAATAGATTTTGCAAAAACTGGAAAATCTTACAAGAAATATATATTATGTTCCAATTACGTTATGCATGAGAAGACATATCAATATCTATATGCTGCTATAAATAAAGGCAGCTTTTTTAAGCGACGATACAAATTAATTTTTCAATATATACAATGCATGATTCATAAATCAGAGGATACCGCATAAATGAAGATAAGAATGTTCAGCCGTCTCTCAATTAATTGATCAAGTAAGTTCATGTATTTTTGATTACTGCCAGTATAAAATAAATATCAGATAATTTATTCATTTTTATTAGTAATTTCTTATAGTAAAACATTTTAAAGTTAAGGATAACGACAAGAGAAAACTCTGAGAATTGCAACGCTTCGATTCATCATTTTCAATTTCAAGCGAAAGAGAATAAATTTAAAGTAGACATGGTATATAATTGGGATACATAGTATAAAAATGAATCTAATTTAAAAATGCGTTTAGGTAAAATATCATTTTTACAATTATACAATAGATTATATAAGTTAGATTAACTGTTCATACTATACACACTATATATGTCTACTTTAAATTTATTCTTTGTCGCTTGAATTTGAAAATGATGATCGAAACGTTGTAATTCTCACAGTTTTCTCTTGTCGCTATCCTTAACTTTAAAATGTTTTACTATAACAATCTACTAATAAAAATGATAAAATTATCTGATATATATTTTATACCGGCAGTAATCAATAATACATGAACTTACTTGATCCATTAATTGAGAGACGGCTGAACATTCTTATCTTCATTTATGCGGTATACTGTGCTTTATGAAACATGAATATTATTTATTACTAAATTAATTTGAATCTTCGCTTAAAAGAACCTGCCTATTATTATGATGACATCGATAAATATTTTTCTTCTTCAATCCGAATTGCAATTATCCGATTCACTCAAACGTGAATTTTTATTGCTATCATAAAATTGATAAATATCTACAGCGTAAGGATTAATTTCTTGTTTCTTGGTCACTTCATCAGAATTGAGAATTCTTTTATTTTCATCATCTAAACATTCTTCCCCGACAGTAACCAATGGAAGACACCCTTGGTTACAAATATCTTTCCAACAACCCTATATATAATAAATAAATTCATAATTAATCAATCAATTTTACAGCATGGGGGATAGCGAAATACACCCTCCTTCCCCCCGAACAATGAGGATATGTATCAAGTATATACCTTCAATGGTTCAAGGGGGTGACGATAAAAGAGTTTTTGCATTTTTACATCTTTTTCCATTACTCGAGCTCGAGCTGCGGTCGATGCCGAGAGCAGTGCGCGTTATAGACCTTTTTCACATCGGTCGTGTTGGCTTTGTATAACAATACAGTCTTTTCAAAATACACCACTGGGGTTATCAATCAATTCTTTAAATAATTATCGACGGACTCATTGGGAAACTGTGAAAAAGCTCTGATTTTATCGTCCCGATGGGAATTTGTTTTCATAACTACATCCACAACAACCTCAAATTTACAATCAAATTACAACAGAAAAACATCGAGAGACCTTTGAAGTATCTTTGACTCTCGAGGAAATTGCCCTACTCAAACCCATCTCAGCCACTCTTACCTTTAAATGCTATCAAATGTCTATTCAAAGTGTTTTTAATAGCTTCAAGTCGAGCTATCAGCCCTATCACGGTACAATATAAAGTATCGTGATGACAAATAGTTATAGTGTATAATATATTAATGTTTATACACTGCCGTGACGATACGTCGATTGTTTGTCGTCACAATACTTTCTATAATTGTACCGTGATAACGCTGATATAGGATATTTATTTAGCGCAAGTTAAGACATGCAAAAAATACATCCAGATACTATGATAATACTATAATAATAAGATACTATAATAACCATGATTAGATATATACAATTGTATATTCTAGAATAAATCGTTTATCGTTATCATCATTTATCGTTATTTATATTTGAAAATGTGACGGTGCTCAAAACGAACAATTAAATTTATGTTATAATTCCTAACTGTCATTAAATTATATGTTTTACCATGGCAACAGCGGATTTATATTGAAGTTCAGATGAAATCGTCAAAACAGCAGCAGGTCTATGCTAAAATCGGCTCAATAAAAAAATTTAACAACAAAAAACGTTTCATAAATAAATGATGATCAAAACGTTGTAATAAATTCGTTAAAAAGAAATAAGAACCGTATTAGTGGGCTGAAAATCTCAATGAAATCAAACGATGTAAGTAAATTTATAGCCTTGATCTTAGATTCAATTCGGATATTTACAATAACATTCATAAATCTCACGTCAAAGAGAACGTTACTGAAATAAATAATAAAAGTTTTACAGAAGGGTTGTAAACATCGAGTTGTGATATCAAACAGCGAATAATTGAAAGGTTAGTATCACTATGCATGTATGTTTAATCAACTGTCGGTCTTTTTTGGTTTGCTTAATATTAATTTAACTTCATAGCTTCTTTGATGTAAATAACTTACTTTAACATGCGTATATAGAGACTGATAATATATTTATAATTCTATTTTGGTCACGTGATATTTCAATTGAATGACGTCAAAACACATAAGTTTCGTTTCTATAATAATTGCACGAATCAGAAAATTAATATTTGCAAGAATAACTTTACCATCTAATTAAACTATTTATATATGGACATACAAAGAAATATGTGGTTCTGATTATTAACACCAAATTGTGTTTCAAATTATTTTGAATCAAATTCTGAATATAAATAGCAGAATCACACAGCATTTATTCACGTATCAAGGCAAGTATTATATATATTTCAAAATGCGAGTTGGCTTATGTATAGATGGGTTGATAAGGTTGATTTGAAATTCAATTCAAGAGTGCAATTTTGCCTATAGCCTGAATACAGATTGGACACTACGATTATATATTTCAAAATGCGAGTTGGCTTATGTAAAGATGGGTTGATAAGGTTGATTTGAAATTATTTTCAAGAGTGCAATCTTTTCCTAGCCTGAATAAAGATTGGACGCTACGATTATATATTTCAAAATGCGAGTTGGCTTATGTAAAGATGGGTTGATAAGGTTGATTTGAAATTATTTTCAAGAGTGCAATCTTTTCCTAGCCTGAATAAAGATTGGACGCTACGATTATATATTTCAAAATGCGAGTTGGCTTATGTAAAGATGGGTTGATAAGGTTTATTTGAAATTATTTTCAAGAGTGCAATCCTTTCCTAGCCTGAATTAAGTTTGGACACTACGATTATATATTTCAAAATGCGAGTTGGCTGATGTAAAGATGGGTTGATAAGGTTGATTTGAAATTATTTTCAAGAGTGCAATCTTTTCCTAGCCTGAATAAAGATTGGACGCTACGATATTACGCACAGGAAGTATTTACGGTTTCAGAACACATGATCTTATACGGGGTATGACTTTTCATAACTGTCCAAGAAATCTTTGCGCATATACTGTTTTGAAGGATGAAGGGAAGACAGCCAGCTCATTGAAAAACGGACCTTTGATTTTTCTTGAAAAAATTGTAGCCTTTTTGTTAAGGATAATCATAACAGAATAACAGCAATTCTTTTGAAAGCTATGAAATTTGTTTACAGTTCACATTTAAATTCATTGTGATGTGACCTACTACAGCCAGAGCCATCTATTTACAAGAGTTGGGACACGCTTTCATGTGCCGCTATCGTCTCCAATTGGACAGATGCCAGTCACGTGATATTTGGATGCCATCTTTGTTCTTTTGAAAACAGTTTCTCAATCATTTCAAGTGAAACGCGCGAAAAAATACAATACAATATGGCTGAAAAAACACGCAACATTCTCCTGCACATGCGCACTGTTAAAAACGTGTCGGGTCCAGGCAAAAAGATACAAAAATGGCAGAAGTGTCCCAACTCTTGTAAATAGATGGCTCTGACTACAGCTGCTTGCAAAAATCAATGCTTGTTTTCATTGCAAACAATTATTTGTTTGATAAAACCCTTGCTTTGTATATCGGGTATTCGAATAACATTTGTAACTGATAACTGGACTGAAATAGTGTTCATTTGAAGCTACGGGTTATCATTTTTATGAAAAAATTATGATCTAGTAATCAAGTTTTTATACGTATTATTTTCCGTTCCGTTTATGGTGGTCCTAAAAAAACAGTCACAGCAGGACTAACCTGTTTGAGTGCGTTACTCTCTAGGATTCTAAAAACAAGATAATATCGTGATTTTGCGGGTTGTGTGTATCAAAACAAGTCCTCGTTGTTATTTGGTTCGATTCTAGAAAAGGAATATCTTTTATTATAGGTCGCCTTACATTTATATGGCTTAATCATTATTTATTGACAAAACATACATTTGGATTCAAATTCACTATTTTAAAACAAAAAAATGGACAATCCAGCTATTGCATAGATAGTATAGATATTTAAAACGAATTTTACGGGCTTTATACAGCTTTTAGAATTGACGGCTGTTTGACCAATGTGATTGCCTAATTTCTATATTGACCTGTTGGCCAATGGCTATACTGAGGAATATGAAGTATGACTCGATAATATGGGTGGATAAATATTTCCCGGGATTAAATTAAGGATCTAGATATAATTATGAGATGTAACAATGGTAAGGTTGGGTAGTTTAGTAGCATGCACTGTATACACAGAGATGCTTTGTGCTTAAAGGGAGACAATATTTTCTCGAAACAAGCACATGATTGCTTGAAACAAGAATGAACACAATTGTCTACATATCTATAGAAATGTTTTCTAATTTCAAGTACAAATTTTCTTAAACTCTTGCTTTTTTAGTCTTTGAACTGAAAAATTCTCACATGAAGAATAAGATTTATCTGCTCCATATGAACTATTGATTTCTTATGCATATAGGGTTCTTAGGTGACAATAAACAGTGTAAACAACCCTGAATTTTCGTGGAGGTAGGATTACATACACATTTGACAGGAATTGTATACAGCCCATTCAGGGCATTCAGCACTGTCCCATGGAGACCGGAAAAGAAACCATACGGAGAATATAATATAAAAGTATGTAGGACGGTAGGATACAGGGTATATAATAAGAGCTTAGTAAGAGTCTTAAAGGAATACTAAATATTTAAAGTTTTATCAAATTAATTATATTTTCTATTTCATTTGAGTCGATTTATAATGTATGAAAATGCCAAAAGGCAATGTTTTGTAATCATTTATTATACCATAAACCATGTTAAACCCTTAATTTCAATTGTTAGTATCCATGTTTTGAGTCTCAACAATCGTTTTTGCAAACGAAGTTGCCACAGTGTATCGTACGAAAAACTATCGCAGAGTGTGACAATAATATCGCCGCGCGTGAAGATTCGGCGGCACTCTTGAAAGCCGCCAGTTCAAAACAAAGGGCTTATTGTGGCAAGCAAGGACTGACAAGGTTGATGGAAGGGTATAAGTTGCAACCGAAGCATGTTGTGAATTATTATTATGTATTTGATCAGGATGTTCTTTATTCGCAGTTGATCACACAATAGACAATTCACAGAAGAACGTGGAAATCGATTGTTTAAAGAGGAACAAACAAAATATAGAAACTGGAAAGATTTGAATGGAAAGATCAATTACTATTGTAATTTAGATTTACTATCCTTGCGGTTGATCGTAACCAAACCATGACATTTTATTTCTGGGCAAATAACACATCATATCATATTATAGTATTTGAAGATGTTTGTACAGTTTGAAGCATCAGTGTGTTGAAGGATTATGGTTTTACAAAATGAAGATCCATCTTTAGGGTTGGCTAATAACTTTTTCCTGGCATTAACTACAGTCACATTAACTGTTTCAATTGGTAAACTTATAACAGATTATTACTTTTGTATTATCATAGCTACTTTAGCAATTGTTATCTGTGCTATAGAAGCTATACACCAAGGCCGTGTACGGAGTCGTATGATAGTGACAAGTAAAATCGAACGTCGCTCGTACGGTTCGAGTGAAGCTGCCGGATTTGAACAGCGACGAAAAACAGTGAAAATTAAACATACAAAATCCGCAAAAAGTTCATTAGACGATCCTTCTATAACACAAGTTAAAATCAATCCAGAAATTGAGACAATCGGGAATCGTGATGGAATTATTGCAGGACAGCAGAAAAAAGTAGATAGCATTAAAAACGAAAGAGCGAGTTCAACGAAACGAGCCAATGAAAAGAAAAGTCATGGTGTATCACCGTTTAAAAGGATTTCATTAAAACGTAATAAAGATCGATTTTCAGTCACTGATAAACCAACGACAAATAAAGATGGTAATATTGAAGAATTACAGAAAGAGACATAATTATATTAATTCAGCCTATAACGAGGATTATAATCAACGACGTATCAAGATATTATTAAAGCAAAACGCAACAAACGAGAAATACAAAAGAGACACACAGAGATAAACATATGAACAATTATACGATAACATGACATAAGGCAGCATTTAATTATGTAAAAATGTTTTTGTCCTAGAACCATTTGAATAGAATATCTATCTTTAGAAAATTAGGGGAATACTTCCCCAGTCCCCTATTTAAAAACATAGTCGTTAAATCAATAAAAATATATTTTTTAGATGCATACAGCCTTACTATTTGATATCATATCCATGACTTTCGACTTACTCAATGAAAGAATATATAATAAAGTTGTAGATAGTCTTGATAGAACGTAGAAAAGCTGAACTTATACAATGTAAATATCATTTATATCACTAACATGTATAAAAAAATGTAAATAACAATTATGATACAGAATTCAATAAACACACTTTTTGAAATGGAAATATGAAAATAGAAAACGGTAGATGCTGTGAATTCATTTATTTGTGATAATTAAATCAGGATCGATGAACTTGTTATAAGCTGGTCCTAAGAAAGCTGTTAGACTTTTATATGTTCAATAGAATAGACGTCTCTCAAAATTCAAATATAAAATTATGCCCTTGACTTGCATTTACCAGATCAAAGCTTCTTTCCCAATCCAATAGGCGATATAAATTTGAAAGTGCTGCTCTCAATTTGCAATTTAGTATACGTTGCAATACTGAAAACTATCGAGGTTTATATTCACTGACGAGACGAGATCTTCTCCAAATCCATACCCATAATATTACCAACTTAACTATATAGTAACATTTTTTTTAACTCTAGAATTTTATGCTATAAAAAAAATTGTATCCACCCCTCCCTGGAGACTGGCTCTGTTTGAAATATGACTGATCTCACAAAATGCATAGAAAGAAGACAACATTCATGCAATTTAAGTTCGCGAAACAGAAAAGATCTCGTATTTGTCAACTAACGTCACAGGGGGTTTGAAATATGTATAACCAAATATACTAACCAAAGTATGCTATAGTCACTTGAAGGTTTGAACAGGATAAATAAACCATATACTTCATACAACATGTTCTAATAACTCTATTGGACAAACAACACTTATAGTGCGTCACTAAATTATTATTTGAAAAATTTGAAAACTTACGCTTAAAATGCATGTCAGTCCACCAGAAAGAGGATCGGTAAGATTTGACCCAAAACATGTTTCTATATCATTCCCTCGAACAATCCAAACCTACATGTAGACAACGAAAAATTCAACCTTATACAATGTTATCTATACTGTTATTGTTATGCTAATGCGTATTACCCATAATTAGACTAATATCGACTTCCTCTTTCCCCTGTGTATTGCCCTTTATTTTATTAATTACATTTGACTCCGTTTTGAAATCTCTACGAGAGTGGATGTTATTTTATCGCTCTCAATCATTTTACCCTCATAACATTATACATAATTACAATAAAATAATCAAAGCAGGAATGACTAAAAGGATATTATGTCACTCGATTGCGTTTGCTGCACATACTTTGTCATCACAACTCATTACAACCAGAGTTATGTCACACCTATAGTCTACTAATATCTACATAGTCGACTTCTCGTTCTAAAAATACATTTTTTTTGTTTAGTCAATAAATTTGTTTAGAAAATATTTCACGTTATTGTACATTTTCTTCGGAATTTTCAAAATTCTGAAAATTCAATTTTGTGTTGAGGTTTGGCCAATAAATCAGAAATATATCAATTTTCTTCTGAATTTGCTTTAGTCTTCCGGGATCTAGAATCACAGGATTCCAACATTTGTCAGACCTGTTAGCCATTGTGCTACAATATTACATACATACATACATATATACATACATGTAGTCCAATCACATGGTATCTTATCTTATCTGATCTTTGGATATATATATTTTCATAAGTAAATTTTCATTATTATTATTGCACCTTGTTGGAATGATCAACTGAAACAGATTGAACATCGTCAAGTACTTTACTCCACTCTGTTCCTTCTGGGAAAACGGCTGATACGTTGCAACGACGCCATAATGTATCTGGAATAAGGAATACATATACACCTAAATAATTAATTATAATAAAAATAGTGGACTTTTTCAAGATTTAGTGGACATCCCAAATATCTAGTATATAAAGCAGTAAATAAAAAAACAATAAATATAGAACCAGTGAATATAGAAGCAATATATAAATATAAACCCCACCAAGCAAGTACTATATACGCAAATATCATCAAATGAAGAAAAATATAATGTATGTTGACTGACCTTGCTGATCTATTCCTAACACAAGATCACTTCCAATAGATACATGCCTCATTCTGATATCATCTTTGCCAACATGAAACCAATGTGTACCTAAAATTTATATAAACACATGGAATCAATTATCTGGTAAGAGTTTTCAATTTGACAGATTTAACAATAGAAATCAAAGCATAGATGTTCTTATTTTTATTTGACGACGTTTGGGGGCCATCAGACCCAATTCTCAAGTCTTAAATCTATTAAAATATAGAGGTATATATAGCAGCAGACAAGTACATGTTTCTGGTCAATAGCCTTCATCAGTACTGCTCAGTGAGCAATCAAGGGACTGACTTCGGTATATACCTAGGTCAAGATGAGTGATCACTGTGGTGAAAAAAATCATCACATGAAAAAAACATCTGTGCCACCAGAGTGCTCAAACTACCGGAGTAGTGGGCAATGCATATCGCAAATAGTATAGACACATCCCAAGTCGATAGTGCTCAAAATTGCGCATGCGCAATTGAGACATAAATAGCATATAGACATATAAATATATATATATTATATATACTAGATAAATAATGTAAAGTTGTCCACACTTGTGTAGGTATAGTGCTCAATGATAAATATCAGAGCTTTAATAGATAAATAAATAAAATGAGTCAAAAAAGAGACATACTGTTCTCGCTCCCTCAGTATATGTCTCTTTTTTTACTCATTTTATTTATTTATCTATATATATGCTACGTAAAAACTACTCATGCATTGATTAGAAAATTCTACAGAATTATAAAATTATAGATTTATTTATAAATAATAAAATGGAAACTATTTTAGAAATTTTAGAATAGAAAATTGGCAAGTATTATTTGTTTGATTTCCAATCCATTATTTTAGAATTTTGTAATCAGCGCATGAGTAATTTTTATGTAGTATATATGTACACCACTATTTTTTCAATAAATTCAAGACTTGAGAATAGGGCCTGATGACCCCAAAACGCATTGTCAAAGACAAAGTATGGAAACATCTTTCCTACGATCTATCTAGAACGTCAATTATATTCTGAGAACATCAAGTCAAGACATTTACTGGAAAACAACTGTAAACAACATTGACAATGACTGATTCTATACCAATTTGTTTGTTATTGCCAAATCCAGCTCTTAGGTAAGTAGCACCATCAACAGCCACGCCCCATACATCCTTCCTAGTTCCAACAGCAATGCTTGTAAATGGTTCTTTTGCTGGGACATGTGTCCATTGCGTTCCCTGAGTGATAAAGATCATACAGAGGTTGGCGATTAGAAGCTAACTGTTGCGCTGCTTTGACTTTTCTTGTAAATTTTTTCAAGAAAAATGATATAAGGTACATAAAATATATAGAATAGAATAGAATAGAATAGAATTGAATTGAATTGAATAGAATAGAAATAGAATAAACAATTTTTAAAAAAACTCAATCCATATAATGAATCTGGATTCTATTTTATCTATTAATTCCCGGCATTAACTAACAGATACTTCGCCATTAAGCTGCTGTCGTTCCTAGAAGCTTAATCATATGAGTACTAATAGCACAGCATATGGGGATGTCGTTGTCTATAGGTGCTTATGAAGTATTCAAACGAATTGTTTATACAATGTTCTCACATGCTTTATGCATGTTACCTTCTAGAGTACATCTTAAGAACAATTTTATTTGCAATTGAAAAGAATTATTTCAAAAATATTTGGTAAAGGATATATATATATATATATATATATAGCGATAGTTTCAAGGAAGAGTATATTTATTCAGAGATAATATTTTCTTGGTTTTATGCCCAATAATTATCATATTTAAATAGTGAATATTCCCTCACATTTCACATACAATGGCGCTAATTACCTGTGGAAAATTCTCAGTGACATTTGATCGATAAAGAACATTTCCATTACTACCAACAGCCCATAGAGCAATGCCTTCATTGTCATCATTGTTATGTCCAATAGCACTTTGTTGTTGTATTGATAGTGAACGTAATAAGACATCAGAATCCAAACAGAACCACGGACCTTTTGTATCAACACGGTACCGACTATAGAAAATTAATAATTCAACAAGCATTGCGAACCATGCAAGACTCTATATTCAATATATAGAAGTGAGCACGTGTGAAAATATAAATTACTCCATGAAGCATGGAAACGCCAGTGAAAAGGCAACATAATTGAGTCTAAATGCTGCAAGGTACTGATTCAGTGATTCTTCAGTTGTCACATCATATTTAACAAAATATGTTTCAAGCAAAAAACAAATAATGTTTCAACATCTAGCAGGGAACTGAACGAGTCCTATTGAACAGGCATAGCAGCAATTGCTCCTGCAGTGTAAAATTGCTTGCTAGCATACAAATGAATAATTGGGAAAGTACCAAGTAGAAACTATATAGTATATAGGCGTACCGTTTCCATCTTCTTCGGCGAACATAGTCTCTGACACCTTTTGATTTGTGATATGACCTAGACGCAAAAGAAGAAATTACACAAAATGAAATTAATCAACACTGTGTTTGTTGTGAGTTAAAAGAGTTTCAATTGTCATATTCTTGGGCGTTTGAGTGAAAAGTTTCAGTGTTGATATATGCTGGAGGCTTACAGGATTTTGAATGATTGAAAGACTTATCAAGTATGAAATATGAATGCACAACCAGATAGTTCGGTTTCGTTTTTGGCTATTTAATGAATCTAAACATCCCTACCACACAACTAAAAAGATGTAATCACGTGCATTTATGTAAGATTAGTATGCTGGGGATACCCTCCCCAAGGGTTCGATGAAATCGGGGATTCTAGAATTGAGAGTCCCGGAAGGCTAGCACAAATTTAGAAGGAAGTGAATATATAGTTGTATTCAAGTTTTTTAATCAGAAGACGAATCATTATTTTGTTCTTGGACAGAGAAGCAGAACTACGCAGTTTTTATCATATTTCTTGATAATAACTGTAAAATAAAAAGATTTGAAAACGTTTACACGATGAAATCACCCAAAAAAGTTTGAAAGAAAAAATTGGAATCCCAGAAGAAAAGATTTTATCGGACCCTCCCCGATATCGGACCCCTCCTCTCATTCTCGTTATAAATGGAACCTTTTCTTCATATTCTGTCAGTTCCTTCTTCGTGTGTCCATTATTCGTCATTGCAATGTCATGAGTAGGTATAACAATGGGATAAGTATACTGTGAACAGATTAGATCAGACGTCAGACATGCTATGTGTTGTTTACCTTGGGAAATCAACTGCATATTGCCAGCCTTCTTTATCAGTTCCATTTGGTGTCGAAAAATCAACAATCCATTCATTATCCCACTGCCAATTAACAGCTGGTAATCGATAGGTAGATGGATCACAATTGACAAGACCAGTTTCATCACTCCATATCCAACGGTCACTAGGTAAGCGACTGTAAACGTGAACAAGGTAATTCATGCATTAAAGTTTATAAGAAGAAAGATAGATGCTCGCAAATCAATATCCGTTTTATATATAAATCAACTAAAGGTTTGAAGCAGGTTTTAATAGCGAAATCATTCCAATCATTGATTTCTTAAATCACACATTGAACAAAGAGATAAAGCTTCACAGTATATAACCCAAGAACATTATTAATTTTAACAACAATAAAGTGCACATGAGGAGAAAATATATTAACACAGAATTCGGGTATACAGTGGAACCTGTATATAACAGCCAGCTACGAGAGGTAGATAAATTGACCATTATAGACAGGTGGCCTTTATATACAGGTTTAATTCAATAAAAAAATACTATTTTAGACATTGCAAGAGTGACCACTGTAGACAGGTGGCCACTGTATAGAAGTGACCGTTATAACAGGTTTGACTGTAGCTGTTAAAGTTAAATGATAAAGAATGATGACAATGACATCTTAATTTGGACGCGTATAAAATCTACGATATTTTCGATCATTCACTTTCTCAAAACTCAGAACGACAGTCGGAAGGACAAGAGGACTTACTATTATTATGATAAGAAAATGGACACATCAAAACTATTAATAATCGTATCTCATTTCGAGCGATATCAAAAGCTTCCAACGTCCAAGTCCGCTACCATCGATCTGTTGTAACATTTTACGATGTCATGTGATTCACTTTAATGACAAGTAATTGTAACGGTAAGCACTTTTTCAAGTGAACAAACAATAATGGAATCCTTCTTAAAACAATGGATTGATGAAAGAGATTGAGTTGCACTTAACAAAAATTAACCCTACCTGGCAGAGAATCCTTCCCAAGGATTCCATCGATGATTTTCATAAATATAGACATCCATATGGTCATATAATTGGTGTTCTCTTCTCTTAATTTTATCTTTTTCTTTGGGACCTGGAAGGTCAATACTTTCTATCTCTCTATCATAAATGTAGACATGCCCATCGTAACCTAAAGACCATGTAACACCTAACATTCCTGATTTAACAGTTCTCATATGACCACCAATGCGATGCCATGATAAACGATCAACATGATCAACACTACCATCAATTGATGATGTCATATTACAAAAATAAATATCTCCCATAATAGATGTAGCCCATAATGCCGTTTTCGAAACAATTGGAATAACTTTACCAAATATTAACCGTGATCGTTCTTCGTCTAAAGAATTACACCAATCCAAAGCTTCTTTTTCTACTTCAAAGTCCAGTAATATAGGATTACGACGATGTGAACGCTTAAGTGTAAGAATACCAATAGTGAAACATCCTCCAATAGCTTGAATACGACATATACATTTTATTTCTTGAAGATTTAATGTCATTTCAACAAATTCTCCGTTTTTATCACAATAATAAAGTAACAATGTGTTATTGAATTCACTACTACACATTCGCAGTTTGATATGTGCATCATACCACTGCTTACCAAGAATGCGGTCTTGCATTTTGCATTTTGCCCGCTTTGTCCACGCCTTTGACATCTATAAGGAGTATGCAATATATAACATCATCAAAAGCAGGCAAATTTTCGATTGAGCTATCAAGGATTGAAAATGAGTAATTTTATTTTAATCGATAAATTCGAAATATGAAAATAAAACTATTGTACTTTTAGTTGTTCCTGGTCATTAGCTGTCATGATGTATTAGTGGTAATGAGAACGAGGGATTGAAATCGCCATAACAGCTAGGTCATCTACATAATGTATACATTTTGTTCAGCGAATAATAAACGAGTAACTTATGTAGCAAAACAGGAAGAAGGGTATTTGTCAACTAAGGCCTTGATAAAACGCGGAGAAACTGTCGAGCAGCTAAATTTTTTTCTACAGATTTTATCATATTTTGATGCCGCTCAAGAACAATATCTGGGATTGGCTGACAACTAAAATGAATCAAACAGAAAGTTAGTTGACAAACAGAAAGGGCCGAAAGGTTGATTGTTCACCCTGGTCAATCTTCTAGCCTATTGAAGGCGATCTTCATGAGTGTATTTTGGAAACTGGAACGGTTTATTATAGCCTATTTTCATATAACAGTACGAATATAATCATCCTATTAACAACTATTCAACATTCAAGGCCAAGCAGACATGAGAATCATTATAGCTACAATCACATAATCAAGAACATTCTAAGAGTTTGACGTTTCCGAATCTTTCTATTTTAAGTTGTGTAAATCCACATCTGCTTTAAGTTATTAGGCTATTAAATATGTGTCAAGTTATGCTTAGTATAATCATACGTACATTTGCATCAGCAGCTTCGTTTCCAAGATACACAGGATCAGCTTCTTTCAAGTTTCGAGATTGAAGTAGCTTCAGAACCTCATTTCGAAATTTCAAAATTGTTGCATCACGTTGATTTTGTGCTTCATCATTACGAGATGCGAGGCTATTTAAATATTCCCCGTCGCATGTGCACGCACTTGCACTGATGTAGCTCCAATCCAACATTGGCTGGACGTGAGAGCAAGAACCGTTAAGTAACTTGTCTGCAAATAGGAATTTTCAAGACATAGCAGAAAATTTATCAAGGCGCTGAAGTAAATAACAACAACAATAAATAAACACAACCAATAAATAAACAAAACAAATAAATAAATACAACAAATAAATAAATAAAACAAATAAATAAATACAACAAATAAATAAATACAACAAATAAATAAACACAACTAATAAATAAACATAACAAATCAATATACACAGCAAATAAATCAACACAACAAATAAACACAACATCAATGTCTGACAAAAATATTATATATTTGCAATCCTAGAGCTTAACTTTTTATTCCTCCTAAGTTTTTGTTGACTTGCTACTTAGGTAAAGATAATACAGGTGTGACTAATTTTAACTGTATGCAATAATGATCAAACCCTAGGCTACTTGTCTGTGATTTCTGTACTTGCCTTCACTTAGAAATTCCATCTGGCCATGTTTACGTTCGAGTGTTCTCGTAGCTTCACTATAGGATG
The DNA here is from genome assembly GCA_916610825.1 of Haliclystus octoradiatus. NCBI lineage: Eukaryota > Metazoa > Cnidaria > Staurozoa > Stauromedusae > Haliclystidae > Haliclystus > Haliclystus octoradiatus. Next base: position 23,328,901 of record OU744449.1, on the reverse strand, counting down.
CAATATAAAGAGGATCCCATGTTTTACCAACTAAATCTTCATTTACAATACCACTTCTGTAAAAAACATTGTTGTTATCTTCGGCTAGTGCAAACACCTTAAAATATAAAATATAACCATACAGTCAATACATATCAATAGTAAACTAGTGTTTATAAAGGCAAATAATTTGAACCACTAAAGTATACTGTCTATTGCAAACATTAGGTGATACTCACGTGTACTATATAGCCTGTTTAAAAATATTTCTATCATTTTATTAGGTATGGGTGCAGTTTGAAAAAGTAGCGATTTGATGAGAAAATCATATTCATTTATTGCAATAAAATAGATCCTTGTCAAATCTCCGGTAAGAAGATAAAATATATGTCTGGTGAACGCTTATACGGTGATGTACATAGTAAGTACTGTAGTAGATTTTTTTTTTATTTTTTTTAACAAACATAGTTAATTTTATTTCCATAGTATACAAATAATTCAAAATCTTAAAAACAATCATAATTAAAAATCAAATTACAAAAGGTCTATGGACAGATTTCAAAACTATAAACTAAAATAAATATTAAAACTTTATTTCAAATAGTAGTAGATTATAATAGAGTACAAGAAAGGAAGCTACATAAATATTAACTATATGTTCATATGCAATCTATTTGTATACAGGCAGAGATCATCCTCATTTCCCATGTAGTTATACGATTCATTGATTATCTTTATTTAATGAGGGTCAACCTAATTCATTATTATTTCTCTCGAACAGGGCAAGACATCATACAAACCTTTATAGTATACAGTCACTTAAAATATGTTGAGTTGAATGAGTTGAAATAAATCGCCTGATGATCACCTTCTGGTGTGAAACTTGAAGTTGCGGAAATCTAGAATGTTTCATTTTTGACTCTCATTTTATATAAATGCTCCGATTAATTTCATTGAGCACTATACCAAGAACTGGTGTGGAACAATCCACCTATTAATATTATTATATTATTATTATTATCATAGTATACAGTCACACCTGTTATAGCGGTCACCTGTCTATAGTGGTCACTCTTGCAATGTCTAAAACATTATTTTCCATTTAATCAAACCTGTATATAAAGGCCACCTGTCTATAATGGTCCATGTATCATTCTCTCTTAGCTGGCTGTTATATACAGGTTTCACTGTAGTGTATCAATAAACTGCCCGTAGCGGCCAATTCATAGTTCTATCTACAACCAGCAACTGTCATGATGCTATAAGGCTTCAACATTCAAATGGAAGAAACATGTTTCTGTCAAGAAAACAAAACATCCCTCTCCCTAATTAGAACGGTACAGTGCCTACAAAATACCTATCAATTTTCAAGAGAACATCAATTGACTTAATACCTGATTATTTGATGAAACAGCAATAGAACGATAATCTCCAATCATTTCAACCCATCCTGTACCTAGAACACCATTGATGTTATAGCCACATGCATCAGTTGGTGTGATACCTTTACGAAAGTAAATCTAAAATAAAACACAAATTATATAGTTGCATGCTTGTACAGGTATAGATTGTTCTGTTACATAATTAATAAACTGTTTATTATGTTAATGTTCATCTAAAATATATATCAAAATCATTATTATTTATATCGTTTTACATTACAATTTAATATAAGCAATAGATAGACACAAACATTACTATAAAAAGATCCTACAGTGAAACCTGTATATAACGGCCAGCTACGAGAGGATGATAAATTGACCATTATAGACAGGTGACCTTTATATACAGGTTTGATTCAATCGAAAATATTATTTTAGGCATTGCAAGAGTGACCACTATAAACAGGTGGCCGCTGTATATGAGGTGACCGTTATAACAGGTTTGACTGTATACTATAAAAACACTATACTATATACTGCAACAATGCATACTCAGGGTCCGATAAAATAATTGTCCTCCGGGATTCTAACAGAATTGCTTTCAAGATTTCCGGGTGATTATATTATCATGTAAATGTTTTCACAGCTGAACATTTTCACTCATGTTCCAAAGAAAGGAAAGCAAATCTTTTTTCTCTGATTGTAAAAACTTTATTTTAGCCAAACAGGAGAAGTGTTTGAACCCATCATTCAAAAAGTAGCTGCAAATACGTATTCTGATGATAATATAACTATTGCAAAACAACACAAGTTACATCAACCATGCAATAAACGTTCCGTTCAGCACCATAATAAGAATTGTGCCCTTGACAAAATGTAAGATATAACGGTTGTTTGTAGTTCACTGTCCTGGTTACCATGGAACTAGATTAATTAATGTAGAATGTTTGCAAATCATATCTCACACCTGATGATGAATAGAGTCATCATACACATATGAAAGGTAGTTGGTGTGTGTGATGTGTCCAAAGTGTAATGGGTCCTAATAATTCGATCGTAAAATCTATACATCTCCTCGTTCAAGTCTTTCGCACAAAACAATCAATAAACAGTTCCATAAACAAAATGATGACAAGATTGGACTACCTTCCCATTGTCACATAGTCCCCAAACACTTTTTTCTCCCACAGCAATTTGTGTGATTCTCTTCTGTTGAGGGTTTAAAGTTGGTGGATTGACAATTCTCCATGCAGTACCTATATAACAGTCGAGATCCATATGTTTCACAGTCGTACATCAACAAATTTAAAATTTAAAACATGTTGATTTGTTGAAGATAGCAATATGTTGAATTAATCATCAAGATACTAGTGAGTTTGATGTTAGCGCACTTGCTTAGACATGTGCTAGTTCCCCTACACGTTTAATTAATCTGTAGAACATTGATTGAAAGCTATATACCTATTCATATACCTATAGAAATAAAAATAAGTTCAAGAACGTAAATTTAACAACTGAGAAATTAAATCTCAGGTCAGGTGTTACCAAGTGCCCTTGCCTGTAGTTTGAATGCGAGATAATAAAAATAAAGGCTAAAACATAATTTTGCTTTTTTTAATTTATAATTTTTTTTTTATTGTATAAGTTGCGTTTCATCCCTACTTTCAAGGTTTAAAGTGCGAAATATATGCGATAGATTATGGTGACATTAATAAAACAATTTATTGATAGTCATCCTGTTCTTCCATTTTTGCTATGACTAACCCATCAATGTGAAAACCTAATGAATGAACATAAAAACGTGAGATATACTATAATTGATCATTAACAGCAATGAACGACATACTAGAGCGGCAGGCTAGCAGAGCTTGGATTATGTATAAAAGGTTGGTAATAGATATTTAGGAACAAGTCAGGGTCTGAAAAAATCCTCCAGAAACATTGAGAACATCCCCTATGAAAAACAACTTGAGAGTTCATAAACTGCTTTTTCATGAACTTTTCATAAACTGTTCATGAACATTGAATGGTTTTATTTCATGAACTTCTGCATCAACTTTTCAAACGATATATAAACTGTTCATTAATTGCCATGAAAAATTTATAAACAAGTTCTTAAAAATTGGACCATTTAAAGTTCATGAACTGTTTTTGTAGCTAGCTGAAAGCATTTGGAATCTACAAATCTACAAAATTTGAATTGAACAATGAAATAATTATGAAAATATTCCGATTGTTTTATGGATAGACCTTTAATTAAAAGTTTTGGTATTTCTAAAAAATTTCAAGGTTTGTACATCAATTTGATCCAATAGAATACAGGGTTTACCTGTTGGGTTTAGATGCGATACACCAACTCTTACAACTGCAATACCGTCCCATGTGACAGCCCATAATGGACCACTTGGACTGGCAGCAATTTGAACTATATTAGGTGTTTCATCGGGTAGATGAATTTCTTTCCAGGTATCACCTCCAGGACAGTTGCGATGGATGTTAAGTCTGTGGAGTAACTGAACACAAAACCAGTGATTAATTAAGTCGCATAAAAATGTTACGGATACAGATGCTTACATTATATGAACAACACACCCCCTGAGAAAAACAGTTCAGGAGTTCATGAACAGATCATGAACAGTTCATGAAAGCTAAATGGCTCCAATTTTCCTGAACTATTCATGAACAGTTCATGAACACCCACAGACAGTTCATGAACAGTTCATGAAAGTTTGGGGGAATTTAACGTTCATGAACTCCTGAAATGTTTTCGCAGGGGTGACAGCTTTGATCTGTGCATATAATTTTTTATCTGAACAGCATTCAAACATTGATACAGTGATGTTCTTGGCGAGTCAAAACAACTTGGATATGAAGATATTTCAAGCAATTGTTAGGCCTGCACATATAATTGATAACTTTAAAGAATGGACGTCTATATAATACTATTGTATAAGAATGCAGCATGCTTTGGTATAATAATAATCACACAAAAGAAGGTTAACAAAACTGGTGAAATGCAAGCCATGATAAGATTTACCTTTCCAGAGAATGTCAAAACCCAGCATGCAATCGATGAATCATGCTGTTTGGCAATTGTTTGACTTCCAACGGCAATATCCTGAATTGGGTCTTGATCAGCATCCAGTCCATCAACCTAATGAATATTAAATAACTGGATTACTCATCAACACACTAGTAGCCTAAATACTATTCTAAAATATGACTTTCATAATCGTATTTAATCCTGAAATTTGATTGGCTGGTTTATGTGTTTGGAAAATCTAGGATAAACATATTTCAAAAATTGTCGTCGAAATTTGCAGATAAAATGTTGGTTGATATTCAAAGCTGAAGAAGAATAGGAAATAGCAATGTATTTTCGAAGAAGTAAAATCAAACAAAAACGTCTCCATCAAAGAAAGAATAAAGTTTTGAAGTTTTAATTTAATCCAAGGAGATTTTTATTAAGTAAAAACATTGAATTTAACTTAAATTTTAAATGATTAATTCAAGATTCGAAAAACCTTTATTAAAGTCTATAAAAGCCAACAACCATTCCATCAATTGTTATCCATATTGAAGTATTTTACAACTAAAATAATGATATATCGGTCATATTAATAACAATAATAATAGCTTTGATTGGCTGATTTCGAATGAAAGTTATTCATAAACAATAAACTTTTCCCCGTAGCACATGTGTATTGAAACTTTTACTATATATCAAAAGATACGACTGTTATGATGCAGACTCTGTCATCTTGTTTAGCCTCTTTAACTTATAATGAATAAGAGGCTGCCTCATGGCAGTCTATGTTGTCAGACTTAGGAGTAGCCATCTTGAATAGATATAAAACATATAACTGACTCTTCTATGACTTATAACAACGACCTACCTCAAAGAGGCGATCAAATCCAATGTACTGTTTATATCTAGCCCAACGACGTCTTCTCACAAAAGATAACTTTCCACATTTGTCATAATACGTAGCAGGAAAGTCAAGTGCATATTGCCAACCCTACAGAAGAAGGCAAAATAGATTTGTTTTAGATTAATAGCTTGAATGTTTGTATTAGATCGAAAATATTACAGTCACACCTGTTATAACGGTCACCTCTATACAGCGGTCACCTGTCTATAGCGGTCACTCTTGCAATGTCTAAAACACTATTTTCTATTGAATCAAACCTGTATATAAAGGCCACCTGTCTATAGTGGTCAATGTATCTTTCTCTCTTATCTGGCTGTTATATACAGGTGTCACTGTATACCAAATATATTATTTTTTATTAGAAAAACTTACTTCAACATCATCAGACAACGATTCATCAATATACCAATCAGATTCCCATTTCCATTGATATTCATTGAATTCAAAATTTGAATCAGATAATTCAATTTGTCCAGTGACATCACTCCAGCCAGGTCTGTCTGTTGTTATTCTCTGCAATAAATTTTATGATAATATCATGTATAGATAAATGTGATCAATATATAGGGTCGCATCTTGGTGGCATACCTGAAGCATGAATTTAACACTTTGAATAATTATGTAAGACTTTTCGAATTAATAGCTGTAAATTATTCTAAGCAGTTTCCAACTTACATACATTAAGTCATTACTGGCCCAAGATTAGCATCAGCACTCAGGCTCTAGACTTTATCAAAATACAGTCAGAATTGCATGCCAAGCACATGATTAAAGAACTATGCCAGAACAACATTGCAATCTCATTACGTGAGACTTTGAAAACGACACAGTGAGTTATTTTAAGTCGACAAAACATGTAACCACAGCTTGACAAAAGTTGCTAGTTTTCAAGTTAAAACCTTCTTATTTATTTGACTGAGCCAGACAACTTTCTTCATGAATTCGGTTAGCATGTAGGCCTATGCTGACAGGTACTATACAGCGTTAGGGACCTTTGCCTTCATACTTAGTCCCTGGGTACATATATTCAGCACTTTCAGGCTATAAACATTCTTTAAAGCATTAGGCCTCAATATAATTTAATTTTATACATTACTAACAAGTGTTTATAGCAGTTTTACATTAGATTACTAACAGTTTTTTTATAGCAGGGAATGCCAATACTGCATAGCCTATTCTGTCTGGTCAAGGTTGCTCATAGAAGGTAAATACTTGCGCTAGAAGCATGACATATAATTGTTGCAAGTAGCAATTCCAGAGAGAAAAGTTTGTTGCGTGACTTTTCTACGTAGGATTTCAGCTAAATTTGACTAGATTTCAAGCGCGTATACCGCAATATTTTCAATCTGGTGGTAATTAAGGTCAACCAAACACAAACGCAAAATGTATATATGCAAACCAATGGTTCAATCTAGGTTTGCATTGTCTGACAAAAACCCTTTTGTATTGTCCCAAGAATATCATTGGGTACCCTTATAATACCTACCCCTTTATTAGAAAATCCATGTCTTGGTGACCATCTTTGATTTTCATATCTGCTAGCTTGTACACGGATAGGTGAATCAGTTTTAAAAACACACATGTACAATCTTTGATCAGCACCAAGTGCCCAGACACATTGTTTCAATGCAGCTAATTTTTTAAAGCAATTACGACTGGCATCAGTTTTTGTTCTTCTCCAAATTAAAGATTTTAAATCAAGGTTATATATTGATCCAAACTGATCTGTCATCCATAGTTTTGATGTTGTTGCCATATTGAGTTTCCAGCTTCTCTTAATCAGCAATCTAAATGTTCAGGATATTAAATGATAGCACACATGGCTCTTTTATGAAATTACGTTTGAAATTTAAGACCCCACAGCTTTGGGAAGCTTTCTTGAAAGAATAGGTAGCCTAGTAGTAGCTAGCACTGTTCTGATATATGCACATTTCCACGAATAAATTAAATCTGGAGTTCGAATTCGCGTGGATGTTTCACATCAAATCTAATATAATAAACATTTCATTCGACTTTCGGGGCAAGCAAAAAAGCAAATAATAGCTTATTTATCAGATGGTCTCCTTACAACAAAATGTATGTAAATATGAGGTAAATGTCTAAATTAAAATTGAAAATAAAAAGATAAATAAAGTATAAATGAGATGCTTACTCAGCTTTTCCAAATCGAATAATACGTTCATCAAAACAAGGCTCAGAGGAAGTCCCACTCGTGAAACGAGGCTTTGAAGATGTAAAAATTAATTGTTGTTGTTGTTGCTGGGTTATTTGCCAAAAATCAGAACAAAACTGGCCTGCTCGCAGACTCACTGTCAAAATGTAAATTTGGTAAACAGCTACCAAGTTTACCAAGTTTACATTTTGACAGCGAGTCTGCAAGCAGGCTAGAACAAAACATTCTGATGCCGTTTTTTTCAGTCTGCCTACCAATGCATAATTATCTAGCACATAATTTTTTGCAACTGTATTGTGTGTTGTTGTTTTTTTTACATCAGTACCAGGTCATCCCGAAGATCTAAAAGCTTTTTTGTTTAGGATTTAAGTTCTATATTTAAAGAAAATCCAATTAAATTTCAAAATGATAAAATATCTGAAAGCAAGTTGTTAACACTTATGATGCCGACACATTTGCGAAAAGGATAATAATATACCGCAAGTAGCCTTTATAGAGAAGAATACTGCCTATTGGTTTGTATAACATTAGTTGCAGCCAATGTAGTTAGTCTGTAATTGTAATCAAGTGTCATTCAAGCCATTCAATGCTGTTTTCAAATTAATGAATAATGATCAATAGGAGAACACCTTTTTGAAATTAAATTTAAAACAATTCTGTTTTATTTGTATTTAGGGTAAGTTTGTGTGCTGTAGCTTTTTGCGAAAGGTATTATAAAAGGATTTTCTTTCCTGCGATGGGAAGATAAACATGTTTAAAACGCAAGGAGGGATTTTTGCTTCAATTATACAGACCATTAATTTCAACGAATTCTAACTTCTTGCAAAGAGTTACAATGTGTGACCATGTGTTTGATTTTCGCAATATGATTCGAATGAATTTCTTGTGCAGTACAGTAAGACATTTAGAAAAAGGACTTTCCCCAAAGGATAATTCCATGCTCAAATTGTGGTTTGACCATTGTATTGTGAACTTGAAGTTTATGTTTTATCGATAGAAATTTTCTCACACGAATCAGAGAATATATATTGCTAATTATTTTGCTTCTTACATGAGATCCCAGTTAAGTTATCATCATCGAAAAAGGCTGACATTAAGGCTGCGTTTACTTTCATTTCGCGGCGAAACAACCTGTAAATATTGGCAACCATTTGGCTCTGTTTTAGGATGAAATACTATAGTTTAGTAAAACTATTGAAGGAATCTGTTTATACAAGATAAAATCGTGAATAACATGTATTTAGAATGTATTATTTACAAAAGCGGTGTCAATTCTCGTGGAATTTAATTAGATAGGAATAACAAAAGACATTTTGAATGATTTAAATTAAAAAGAAACATATCTATCTGGAGCTACAGCATCGAAGAAGTAGAAAAATCCAATTTCAACGAAAATCCGATAAGAAATACTTGAGTTACTGTGTTTTATCAGCCAAATTTGATAAATCTAGCCTTGAATGAGCTGATCACCTATCTAGCTGAACTTTTCGAAAGTGGACTTTTGAAGACTTTTGAAAACCCGGGTTTTTGCTCTCGTGTAAACGACTAAACGTTGCCTACAATTGTGGATACTGAATAGTTACTTCTCGTTATTTTTGAACAATAAGAGAGACGCTCCTCATTCTTAAAATCCCAAACTCTGCAAATTCGCTAAGGAGGCAGGTGAGTTCTTTAAGTGCAGGCATTGGGCAGCATTTTAGACCAGTCTATAGCAAAAAGTTAATAGATAATTTAAGGGTACGTGAGGGTACGTGAGACGTGATGCGTTGGATATTTGTTTAAGTGTGACCCGTGTACTGCGAGTTATGTTGGCTATACTCGTCAACATCTTTATCAACGTGTTGCTGGACATAGTGGGTCGGCTGTCTGCGCACATCTGTAGGAGATCTTATCACTCTAATGGGTGATCTTCTAGGTGTTATGGTAATCTGACTCCTTGTATTCATATTGAATTAAGAACTCCCACAAGATAATATATGTTGAATATAATTGTAATGATAAACTAATACCAGTGCTTGTCAAAGTGAATCTAATTAATAATATACTTTACATTGGTTTTTATATGATTATAAACGAGGTTACCTCAAAAGGAGGATAAGCTAATATCAGCTGCCTGATAGAGAGGCTGATAAATTAATCCACTACAGATGTCCCCCCTCCGAGACGGAGTCCGAGGGAATTTACAGGACTATATAGTATTACATGAATATGTATGAATGTTATAGTGGTAGTATTAGGTATCTATTTCTAACATGGTGATAGTACTATTATTCTATTCAATAATTCTATTATATTGCTAAGCTATTTATTAAGTAAATTATTGTATTATTATTATTATTTATTTATGTATTTTGATTTGATTTATTTATTTATTTGATTTTTTTTTTATTTTTTTTTATTTTTTATTTAAGGATAATTGCGATTCATCGCTATGATTAGTAACTACTCAATATGTTATATAATGCAGTTCAATAATATATACAAAAAGGGTTAGGTTTAAATGTTACTCTTCTTCCTGAGCGTGTTGTAACAATATTGGGATCAGCTGTAATAGATGCATCATTGATAATATCATCAGGTGTTGTCGACGGTAAAGATTCAATAACTGGTTTTAAACGATTGATAGCAACAGTGTCTGTTGTGTTTCCCCTTTTTATTACGTAATATCTTTCGTGACGTGACACAACTTCATATGGGCCAGTATAAGGTGCTTCTAAGGGACGACGTGGACGGTCTACACGAATCCATACTCTTCTACATGTATTTAATTCGGGAGGTACATACGATGGTATAGTTCTTTTATTGGCAGGCGGCTTAAATTTAATAGTTTTAAAATGTTCCTGCAATGTTTGTAATAAATGATGCGATGTTAATAATTCTTTATCTTCGATACATACACGAGGTATTAGTGGTTTTAAACCGGTGATAAGTTCATATGGAGAAATACCATCATCATCTGGCCAGACTCGAAGAGCCAACAGTGCGGACGGCAAGGTATCATACCAAGAAATACTAGCTGTTTTTAAAATTGATTTTAGAGTGCGATGCATACGCTCTACCAAGCCGTTGGTTTGGGGATGGTAGGCAGTAGTTCGCAGCTTAAGAAATCCAATTAGTTTGCCGACCTCATGCATGAGTTCACTTTCAAAGTTTGAGCCACGATCCGTAATGACATAAAGGGGTGCGGAATACCTAGATACCCATTCTCTTACAAAAGCTTCAGCTACAACAGGAGCAGTCTGGTCAACAATCGGAATGGCTTCAACCCAGCGCGTGCAACGATCAATCATAGTTAATACATATCTACAAGTAGCGGCTATATTTGTTAGTGAACAAGTTGAGGCAAGTGCTGTTATTATATCAAATTGCACTGTTTGTAAGCGATCAGCTGGCAAATTGTAAGGCAAAGAAGGATTAACAGTGTGACAAGTAATTTTTGTTTGTTGGCATTGTAAACATTGTTGAACCCAAATATTGATGTCTTTGCGCATTTTAGGCCAATAAAATCTGTCATTAATTAATTGAAAAGTAGCTGAACGGCCATAGTGACCTAAATTATGAAAATTTGTGAAAACTGTAGAACGGTAAGACAATGGGACGTAAGGGCGTGGTAATTGTTCGGATGTTTCACACCATACCGAGCCTTCTATAAAATCAATCATTTTCAAATTTGAAGTATCAAAAGGTATGTGCTGTTGTGCTTTAATAATTTCTTCAAGGTTAATAAAATTAAAAGAGACGGCTGAAACTGAAGAACAATCGGTAGGCTCAACAGATAAATCACGAGATAATGTGTCAGCTACAACATTACTCTCACCGGGAATGTAAATAATATCATGGACAAATTCAGACAAAAATGAAAATTGCCGTTCTTGACGAGGAGAATGATTATGAGCGGAGCGAGAATGCCAAGCAGCAGAAATTGGTTTATGATCAGTAAAAATTGTAACTTTAGTGTTTTCAATAATTGGGCGGAACCGTCTAACGGCTGAAAAAATAGCTAGTAATTCACGATCAAAAGTAGAATACGATAGTTCAGTTGTCGATAATTTGCGTGAATAAAAACTTAATGGTTGAGGGTTTTGTTTTTGTTCGTGTAAGACATCACCAATAGCAAAAGCTGAGGCATCTGTAGTGATAGTATAGTCAGAAATGGAAGGATCAGGATGTGCTAAAATAACTGCATTGTTGATAGAAGATTTAAGATTGTCGAAAGCGAGCTGATGATCGGATTGCCAAACAAAAGGTGCAGAAGCATGTGAGTTACGTTGGTTTTTGGAACGAGGCTGAGTGAGTGGCATTAGCCAGTGCTTGCAGAGGTTGAACAATGTCTGCGTAATGTGGAACAAATTTACGATAAAACCCAAACATACCAAGTGAACGACGTAAAGAAGAATAATCAATAGGAGAAGGCAGTTCTAGTAAGTCTGATTTTGATTTTGATTTTGGTGAAATGCCTTTGGAAGTGACTTCATACCCTAAAAAATCGACAGACGCAACTGAAAAAATACATTTTGATAGATTAACGCGTAGACCATATTCAACAAGTCTAGCGAGAACAAGTTGTAAACGGGCATCATGCTCTGCTTGACTGCTTCCATAAATTAAAATATCATCGATGTATGAAAAACAAGGTATTGAACGCAAAACAGAATTAATAAAGCGTGAAAAAGTCGCGGCACTATTGCGAAGCCCAAATGGCATTGTTTGATAACAAAAGGCACCGAAAGGAGTAGTGATGGTTGTTTTGTTTATGTCATCAGGATGTATTGGAATTTGATGATAGGCTTTAGATAAATCGAGACGAGAAAAAATTTTAGAGCCAAAAAGTTCATTGTTAAAAGATTGTAAATTAGGGAGAGGATAGCGATCGGGTTTAGTGATTCGATTAAGTGCCTGATAATCTCCTACAGGTCGAAAAGTGTCAGGTTCAGATTTTGGAACCATATGCAACGGACTAGCCCAAGGAGAAGTCGAAGGTTTAATTATACCTGCATCTAATAATTTATCAAACTCTGCCTTGGCCACGGCTAATTTGCGGGGGTGTAGTCGGCGAGGTTGACAAAAAACGGGATCTCCGACAGTTTCGATGCGGTGTACGACATCGTGTGGCGGTGTGTTTTTGAAGGAAAAAGGTGTAAATAATTCGGCATGAGAATTTAAAATGGTACGCACGTTCGAAGAAAGATTTTTGGGAAAAGGAAATACGACAGACTCGACGGAAACAGAACAGGATTTTAACGGGACAGAAACAGTTGTTGTGTCGTCAATTAAAATTTGTTTGAACAATCAAGGGTTATTTTGTGTTTGTGTAAAAAATCTATGCCTAAAATCGGTTGAGTGACTTCGGCAATGATGAATGAATGCGAAAAAGAGCGTCGTAGTCTAGGCAACGTGGCTGTTGTTGCGATTTCACCTAGAACATTGATGCCCTTTCCGGAGGCAGAAACTAAAGATAAATTGGAAAAGTTTGAATTGATTTTGTATTTTTGTGCAAGAGAAATTGGAATAATAGATACGGCAGAACCAGTATCAATGAGAAATGCTACCGCAGGCATGTTTGGTAAAATAATAATGACATACATAAATAAGCCATGCTGAGGCGTCATAGGTTCAACACAGCTCAAAAGTTTTCCGGGGCCTGGATGGCGGAGACAGAATTAATTGGAGCAGGCGAGACAGGACGGGAATTGTTTGGTGTTGCCTGATTATTGTTTAAAATTGTTGGCAGTTTTGGACCAGGCCATTGACAAGGAGGACGACAATAGTGAGCTTTTTCACCAAAAAAAACGTGAGAGCGGCATATTTTAGCGCGTTGACCTTTTGAGTAGCTTGTAATAACCGTGTATTGATCGTTATTGCGCGTATACTGAGCAGAAGAATTCGGTTGTTGATACCGAACTGCCTGAACTGATGCTGGAGCCTGTTGAAAAAAATGTTGATCTAAGGGTGGTGTAATAGGGAAAACACCAAGAATATTGGAATAGGAGTTGTCATTACGAAAAGCGCCCCAAGCAGTGTCAGCTACTTTCAAAAATTGTGGCATGGGCAATTCTGTATGGCTTATCAAAAGCTGACGAATATTAATAGGCAAAGCATTTAATAAACGATGTCTTACAAGATTATCAGTGGGCGCGATACCTGAAGCAGACAGCGACTGTTGTATCTTCATACTGCAGATTGATGGTTTCAAACCCTCCAGCGAAATTGTGCCAAGAGCTTCTTCTAATTTCTCTTGATCAGTCTTTTGTAATATCTGTAGTAGTTTATTCTTTAAATCAGTGAAGGGTGTGGCTGAGGTGAAGAGCTCTGTGCTGACGACCAGTGGGCCAATATTTGACGGCAGCTCAGCCACCACGTATCGAAATCGTGTCAATTCATCTGTGATTTTTTTTAGATCAAATAAGCACTCCACTTGCATAAACCAGAATAGTATTTGTAGCGGTAGAAATGGTGGTAATTTCAGCAATATGAAGTGATTGTGTTGTTTGATTTGTTGACTGGTTTGATTTTGAGATTCCTCATCTGCTGCAATTGACATTGAGTTATTAGCGGCTGCGATGTTGGTTGCGGGGTCACCAATTGTAGGAGATCTTATCACTCTAATGGGTGATCTTCTAGGTGTTATGGTAATCTGACTCCTTGTATTCATATTGAATTAAGAACTCCCACAAGATAATATATGTTGAATATAATTGTAATGATAAACTAATACCAGTGCTTGTCAAAGTGAATCTAATTAATAATATACTTTACATTGGTTTTTATATGATTATAAACGAGGTTACCTCAAAAGGAGGATAAGCTAATATCAGCTGCCTGATAGAGAGGCTGATAAATTAATCCACTACACATCTAAGGAATAAAAAGTAGCGTTTTGAACGGGAAAAGCCTGTTTACTGTTGTCAGGAAGTGTGCCTCAAAATTTGATTGCCTAATACACGAGTTGCTAGCCATCAGGGAGTTGCACCCCACATTAAACGTGCAAACTGACTCAGTGAAGTCAAAATTATTCACATAATGTATTTCCGTATAATAACAATAGTAATTGTTTGTCTTGTATCCGTACGTAAAACTTCATTGTTATTATTATACAATAGATTATGTAAATTACATTATTTTTTTATAGTATATATACCATGTCAAACTTCAAATTTATTCTCTTTCGCTTGAAAATGATATATGGAAGTATCGAAACGTCGCAATTCTCAGAGTTTTCGCTTGTCGCTATCCCTTACTTTAAAATGTTTTACTAATGGTTAGATTAGTGTTGAAAAAAGGCTAGAAACGCATCCAAATCATAGCAAAATGTAACCAGCATTTTCATTGCATCTGTGCTGGCAAATGTTGTCTTGTTTTACCCTAATAGCTCTGCATACCATTCGATGCCACTCGTGTGGATATGAGATCGATCACTGGAATTCAGTGTCATCACAAGTTTTTTTTCAATGAGATTTTGTAAAATAATTCGACAAATTTAAAAATCGAAAAGATTTTATTTCAACCCCATCATTCTACATGACTGATACAAATAGGTCTTATATACGTCTAGGTGACTTATAAATCAATATGAAACAAATAACAATGTATACATTATATGTACTAAAAAGTGACAAAATGGAATATTTAATAGAAATGTATATATTATATCTGATATCCCAAAATCAAAAAAATGTAAATAAATCTTTTTTCCTCTAAAAGACTTTATAAATCTTTTTAATATACACTAAATCTAATTTATTTTGTTAAATCTGTTTTTATAATTATATTTGTATTATTTACAATAATACTATTAAATAATTTTCAAACTTGTGTGCCTGCAAAACGACTATAAATTATAGGATGTAAAGAATTATATGTTTATATGATTGTTTATAATTCTTTCATATAGAAAATAATATTCTGAATTTTCTTCCGTATAAAGAAGTTGATAATATACATGGCTTTTCTATGTCATAGTTTATTCAAGACAGACCTTAGCTCCATTTATCTATGCTATTCTCGCGTAAAATTCCATAAGAGGTTTAACTATCTTCATTTGAAGAATGGATTGAAATTGTAAGCATATACGAAACTTTGTGCTTAAGATAATATAATTTTTATCTTAGCAAAGACCTGTTTTTTTCAAGTAATTTTAATGCAGAGAAAGGAATTCTTGTTGCAAGCACAATGTTCTTCCTTTGTATTTGTGCTATATATGGAGTACATCAGAAGCATATAGACCATCGATAATATTTTGTGAGTAATTCCGCCAATAATGTAACGTTGCTTATACAAACTAAATTTACAAATTAGATGTGGAAATGTGTATAGGATTTCAATGTAAAAATGTTCTTCATTTAGGCATAATATTTCGTGTCATTGTTTAAACTTTCACAGCTATCACTAATCACATGTTTATTGAATGATGATTCTTGAAAAGGTTTCAAAATTGGTGTAGGAGTATTGACAACTTGATAACTTCCTGCATCTGAAACATTTCCCCCCATATATTTATCATTTGATACTTCATCAACTGCACTCATTAGTGGTACATCTTCATCATTAAAATCGTAAGTAAAAGACAAATCATTATCATCCTGTTTTTCAATTTCATTTGTTGATGAACCATCAGCATTTATTATAGAATCGTTCATGTTTCCGAGGCAGCTACCAAAATCTGAATATGAGTTTTGTCTTGATTCCTCACAGAGTGCTTGCTCGTTTAAAGCTTTCTCTATAGAGGATTTGTTGTTATCTAAAGTTTTAGAATCCTCTTTGTCATCTTCTAGTTGTTTCATTAATACAGCAACAACAACATTAACAAGTACAAATTGTGTTGCCAGAACAAATACTGCAAAATATATTGGTGATATGATTGGCATTAATCCACAGTTTTCTTTACAAAGCTCTTTGTTCAACGTATCCTGAAAAATACAAAATTTTGATAACAAAATATCTGATGATATTCCCAATTGTAACTTATTGTGCCTTCATTTTAGAACTGATTATATTCTAAATCGATCAATGTAGAAATTTTATTATAAACTCTGCAGAAGATTATTTGTCATCTAACAATTCAGTTTTGAAAACAGGAATGTATATATCATAACATAAAATTCAAATTTTCTCAAACTCTTCGTAGCGAAGTAAAATAACTATTTATTCTGAGCCTAATATCTCAACGAAATGACTGTCCATGCATATTTTAATCTCGAGTCATTGATTATTGTCATGTTATATATTAGGTCTTGATATTCAAACTTCGTTCAATGGGCAAAATGAAAGCCATTCAATGGATAAAATCAAACACGTGATTGTGTCTATTGCCGTTGTCTAATACGATTAGATAACGATTGAACGTGCATTAGAAGAAAAAAAAGTGAAATGAATAAATTGACTTGATAATAACGACCACATACAAAAAGTACATTATACTAACTGGGAATTGTTAGCGGATTTCTAGTGAAGCCTGGGACGCATAGCAAGCAACATTTTCAATGTGAAATAATTTTGATTTCATAAATACGCAGAATTATTTAATCCCCGTATTCATCTTATCTGGGCTTGTAGTGCTGCAGAAATGGAAGTATAAGGACAATCTACACATTATAAAACGAAGATCAATTGTTTAGTTTTGAAGATGCTCTTTATTCGTGAAATGAAGCCTTTACTGCATGAATAAATGCATAATCGGATTCAATACAATCTATGCTATGGTCCGATTGCATATAACATAATTCGTATCCTTATATGGAAGAAATTTAATTTTATAAACCAAATTACTAATCCATGTAAATAGTTATATTCATAATTGTCGAAACGTTGCCAGAATAAAATTCATGATTTTGATGATGCATTAGCATTTGTTGTGAAATGTGTTAATCGGAATACGCTTATTTATGTGTTGGCCCAAATCAGCCCAAAAACAAAGGAAATTAATTGCTAGTACGATTATTATTTGAATGTCTAAAAATAGGCTTATTTAACGACAGTTCATAATGCGTTCCTTGCCAGCAAAATTTCGCACATGTAAAAAGGCTATATTCTCATGTATTTGAAGAGTATCAAATTACTGTTTTCAAGACTGTATTTACCTTCATAATTCCACTCCAACTGTCTGCTGTTGAAATTCTGAACAACGTAAGCATGGCATGAGGAAAATCCCTGAAATGTGCATGTCTGCTCATTCCTTGGCATAAATTATCTCTGCATTCTGAAAGTAAGCAAAACATGATTAATTGTGATTGGAGGAAAAGTTGAAAAATGGCGCTATTTTATAATGGTTTTCTCATAATGGATTAATGTATGTACGTTATCTAACTGATTTAATAATTTCAAACAAATAAACCTCATAAAATTAATAAGGTTTAGGAAGTTAATATATTTGTATTCCTCCCGGTATTCCTCACCTACTGTTCCGAATAATTCGATACCAAGCGACGAAAAGATGAATATGAGCAATAGGAACAACATTGAAAGATTTCCAACCTACAATAAGCAAAGCATTTAATCAATATATTTTTATTTCATTTCAAATAACCGAAATACTATAACAAAAATTGCAATTCCTTTGCATAAATGAAATGATACGTAAAAGCTCGAGACAGGAAAATTCATTTGCTTAAATCAAGAAGTATTTTCTTGAAATATGAATAAACTGTATAGCTAATAACATAATTGTATGGGCAAAACATCAATTTGAGTGCTCAATGCTAAAAGCAGAGCAACATAAATAGTAGATCAATGATCACGAGTTTACTCCGTTACTCTGAGTTTCACGTAAAGACGCTCTTCAGACTGTTTATCGAATCTAAACTGTGACCTAATCTAAGCTAATCTAATCTAATCTAATCTAAATTGTATAGCTATAGATAAAAATTATTGCAAACCATAGAAACGAGGATTACAACACAACATTAAAATGAGAATAATCAGTACTACGACATAAGCCTAGATTAACTTTGTTGAAATATCTTCTTATGGTAAACTAGGTTATCCCTTGATTTCTTACCTGTGGAAGCGCTTCCAAAACACAATTCAATAACTTTTGGATTCCATCAGCTGCCTTCAAAATCTTCAACACTAAAATTGAAACACGCAAGTAGATTATTTCAATGCCTTCAAAAATATAATTCCATAACAGGATTTAATCAACGCCCAGGAAGTATTTCCTGAAACAGTTCAGAGCTAAGATGTATGTAAATGTTTTAAATATTTGAGCATCCATACCTCTTGCAATTCTTAAAACCCGCATGATTCGTATGATAGTTGGATTAATTGGTAAACTTGAATTCAATTCTTCCAATGCAATTCCAACGATTGATAATATCACTATTATAATATCCATTTGATTCCATCTAAGAAAACATAATATAAATCAACCTATTATCAAATTTAACTATACTGAAATTACAATGATACTTAGCAAGCAAGCATGTAGACTCAAAGTGCTCAGTTCTGCTTATAGAACCATTTCGAGTCTGTATGAAAGGTAAATCCCCGGGGAGTAACTCCAGCTCTTTAGGGACGGAGAGGTGCCACTTTGGAAAAAGGTAAAATACCCAAAAAGTTCCAAACATTTTGTTGATGCTACCCAACAAGTTCTAGCAGGTTGATTGATTTTAGGTAAATACACAAAAATGATGCAAATTTTTTCCAAAATTCTTGAAAAAGTCAAAATAGGATACCCAAAAGCTCCAAAATTTGAAATCTCATACCCAAAAAGTTTTTTCTCAGCTGGAATATGGACCCCATAATAGTGGCATTTCCCCGTATAGCCGTCCTAGTGGAGTTACTCCCCGGGGGTAAATCACATGACATTTATTTTATATATGATGACACGCGTGCTTTGATAACTTCATTGGAACATTTAGCACAGTTATCGAATTATGTTGAGCAATTGATAAATTGCAATCGATTGCACAGAGATCAGCAGGGAAACAAACATACAGTAACGGGGTTGTTCAGAGTTATATTGAATTATTCGTTATGATAATCTAAAGGCAATATGCTTGAAGAAATAATTCAAATTGGAGAATTAGAAAAAATGTAATACCTTATATTGAGGCACTTACTTCTGTGATTTTAATTAGGTAGTCTATCCGATCAGTCCAGCTTATTATAGTGGATAATTATATATACTAGATAACTAGTATCATGGGATAATATTCCACGTGTGCCTCTATTTGCTCATTTTGGACACCCTTGTGAACTCGATTTCTTTTCAATTATAAGCCATACGTGAACATCGCTTATTCATGCAAGAGGATTCAAATTATAGCCAGTATGAGCAGCTATAACCAAGATTAGAGCATAACTACACCGAATACTCCTTAATTTCCTTTATGCTCGAATATATACACTTCAACGTTGAAGCAGCTATTATATATTTGATATGTTGAGAGAGGTGTCATTAATCTTCCCGAGGGGTTACTTCGGTAATTTCTTGACGAAGGTGTACCATTTTGAGGAAGAGGAAAATCGTAAAATTTCACAGCAAATGAGAATGAAGACGCTAAAATTTCATGTTTTTATGAGCAAAGCAAAGGGAAAGCTCTAAAAAGTTTAAAAATTTCTAACTTGAAGTCGTAAATTTCCCAATAATCTGGAAAAGGCACCCCTTGAAAATGGCACGTCCCCAGGTTCATCTTAGATGGTTTCAGGTGGTCCTCTATAAACTATCATAAGATTTGGAGCAAATGATGAAATAAAGTAGTAATGATTTCTGTCTCACCTTTCGGAGAAAAATAATTTGAAACCAAGAACATAGATTTTCAGGCCACTTTCAATGATGAAAATAGTTGTGAAGATGAAATTTGCAATTTTCAAGACCATGATCACGTTCTATAAAAGTAAATAATAGCATCTCTGATTTCGTAGGAATAATTAATAATTGCATAGTCGCATGTAAAGATTTCTGCTACTTCTATAGTCATTCAGCAACATCACATCATATTTCACAGAAATATTGTGTGGCGCTATTGCTCAGTAACGGTTATAGTAAGTCGATCATGTAACCTAGAACTTATTTAACAAGCTATACGTATGAAATCTTCTGCTTGAGCTAATTTTCTTATTATGATTTGAGGTCTGTTGATTCTCACTCCTCCCCTCAATTGTATTGTTTTTCTTATTATTATCTCAAATAATTTGAATATATATATACAGCTATATATTATTATTAGTTTGTTGGCAAATTTTCTTGGAATCGTGATATGAATTGAACTAATAGCTCAATCTGGGTATATGGTTTTTAGGCCAGGTTAAACATTGACAACCATTTCTAAGTTATATATACATGGCTCATTCGATAACTACAGATCAATTTAAACTACATAAACTGATTACTGAAGAACTGCGAAGACATAGTAAGTGTTCGTCTTCTCGCAGTTTTAACTAACTCAGTATAACTTCGTCCACCGGTGTGTCGATGGCAACAATTCATAAGCTATATCATGTTTTTTACTTGATATGTACAACTGTTGCTGTCATTTATTCAGTTCTGAGAGGCCTTTCAACGAGCTCTAGTATCATTGGTTTCCCCCCACTTATACGAGCAAGAGGGAATTTATGATACAAACATAAGTGTTACTTATTGTAGGACAATCATTCGAATCAAAAACACCTGAGAATATTTATATACTTACTGGAGGCATATTGTAATACTCAATTGCCATAAACAATATATTTAAACCGATTATACCAGCGATGACCAAGTCGAACTTATAATGCATGGCAAAACTATGAACCTTTTTGCGAACTTTGGAGTAATTTTGACAGTAGAATGGATAACCATCCTCTAAAAATCAAAAGACAAAAATGGTCAATGGTAACCAACATTTAAGTTATCTAGAGTTTGATAGAATGCGTTTATATAAAGTCTTTGTGAAGATTAAAACATTTCTGGAAGAAAATGTCAAGTCGGTGCATAGAAATCCGTTTCGCTGCACTGCTCTATCCACCATTTCCAAGTGAATCTCATTTTTGGAATTTGCGAATGATCTTATAAAACATCACGCCATAGTTGAGCATAATCCGGAGACTTGATTTTGGGCGGTTACATTTTTTGGAGATGTTGCGATAGAGGCGTGGTTTAAGCATCCCGCATATTTGAAACCTAAGTTCTATATTGCGTTATTTGTTTTAAAACCTAGAAGTTATTAAATTATTGTTTACAAATTGAGAGTACTAAAATTATGGAAGAAGAACTGCATGCAGCCCGTGTATTGAGACCTTCATCGCACGTCATTCCTTACCAGTCAATTTTTCCTCTTGCTCCTCTTCCTTCACCGGCTTTTCTTTTCCTTCGTCAAGCTTTTCAAGTTCATCTTGACATTGTTGAAAGTTATCGATAATTACACCGACAACCATATTTATAACAACAAACCCAGCCAGTAATAAAAATGCAATAAAATATAAAAATGCCATGGGGTTATTGTTGACTTTCGGCTGAAAAAGAAGAAAACATTCGCAATGGTTGAAATTCAAACCACTAAAAGTTAAGAAATTTTCGTCACTACATATTTCTTTGGGCATCTTTAACACCTTGCAAAAGATACATTGATACATGTGTCTAGTTAGATTTTAAAAAATCAACGCTATTGATTGTTTCAAGTTATACTGACAGTTAGTGCGTCAATTCAAACCAATAATCTGTGTCTTCAGATCTGATCTACATACATTTTTTTGCTTGAAGATGGTATTGAAATATAAATTTCTTTTCTCAACTTTTCACTAGACAAAAGCAGATACTTAATAACGGACACTTTTTTATTTTATCATCATAACTGATACTGTAATTTCCAAAAACTTTATATGGTGATCAAGCCGTAAGCATGTTTTAAATATATTCCATATAGCCACAGCTTTTTTATGGTCTTGTATCCCTCTATGGCTGAATTGCTGATGTCTTCCAAACACAAGCAAATGAATTCGTAGATCAAAATCCAAGTAATTGTTCATTACACAGTCATGATATCCCCACAAAGTATACGTTTGTTATAATTTTTTTTATTATTTACCTGCATATCAACACCAATACTATCAATGCCAATGTGCATCATTTTTGCCCAACCGTCTTTTGTTGAAAATACAAAAAGCGTCAGCAATGCCTAAAGATAAAGTGAATATGTAAAACTTTGAATAATTAACAAAAGTTTAATTTACTGTATAAATAAACTAACTTATTCAAATACATCAATATCTTAAATTTACTCTTTCCTTCAACCTTCACAAACATGCCAATTAACTATTTTTAATTTTAACTAAAGTTTAGAATTTCATTTAATACATTAACGGATTCTTAGATTATAGAGAAATATAGGATTTACATACATCAACAAGATTATCAAAATTGTATTTCTGATTTTGCCATTTTCCACCTTCTCTGATACAATCATCCTTGGTCATTATTGAATCTTTTGTTATTGAACAATAGTAGAATGCACCCTTGAACAGCTGGAAAGAAATAATTACATAAATGATATATCGATTGGTAATTAATAGTTGACAGTCGTTAATGAAATTCAAATGTTATAAATTTAACGGTCTTGCGACATCTTAGAGGAGTATCATGTCATCTGTGAAGCCCTGGCTTTATGATCGCAACATATTGCTCTACACGAGCTCAACAAGGTTGTAGAGCACTTGCTGGGTTCATCATGCCAACCAACCCTTCTACTATACAAGTGATATACATTGTTAAGCTCATGTAGAGAAAATCTTTGATCATCGTCAAATCACTTTCAGCACAGCTCAACACGTTTTTTCAACAATGTTGTGCATTTTGGGGTGGCTAAATGAACGCAGCATTTGCTCAACATCCGCTTCTAAAATGATGAGCTCGTGTAGAGCACTGGTAGAGCAGATGTTGCATGGCGTATGGTTAGATCAACCAAACAAGTTCACTCTACACGAGCTTTACATCGATGTTGAGCAAATTTTGACCAAATATTGCGTTCATTTAGCCGGGGCATAACGTAATTTTGACAATAACATCTTGATAATCAATTACAAATCATGTATGTTTTTGTAATTAAAATTGTCAATCTCAAAATGTGACTCATATAGATCTTGTGATTACAGATTCTATGATTAAAAAAGCAACTTGTATAAACATTTCATTTACAATCCTTTAAATGTCTCACCTGAACTCCAAGAATTGCGAATATTGTAAAGAATACCAAAGCGATAACTAATAAATTCCCAATCGGTTTTAGAGATGTTATCAATGTCTCTACCACAATTTTCAATCCAGGAGCTCGACTAATTACCCTGATTAATATAAATTTCAAAAACCATGCAATATAAAAATGATCACATAGTCATGCGATTGTTGGATCCATTGTTTGCTAGAATAGTTTGTATGATTTTGTAAGCAGCACCATTTTCATTGATTTTGCATCGTCATATTAGCATTGAGCATGCCACGATAAACAATATATAATTGCATGAAGAAATAATTCAAATTGGAAGATCGACGAAAATATACTGCCTTATATTGATTGATTTATTTCTTTAACTTTCTTTGACAAATGCACTAGCATCTATAGCAGTTAATTTATTAGGAAATCTACAATTAGCACTTCCTTTCCACGTATTCAAAGACTACAATTTATATAGTTATATTCTTGGCTTTTGGAATGATTAATTGCATATTAGCTTTAATTATTTCTCGGTTTTAGCATAAAAACTAATGGATTTATCATTTTGATAAAAATTACGGTATTTAAATATTACGATGAAATGAGATTATCGAGTGCTATGTAATGCATATATGGTCATTGGGAGTGGTGTAGATTCTTAAATCAAAACAAACGGCTTCTAGAATATTGATTGTATACAGTTACCTTAATGGTCTCAATGTTCGAAATGCTCTGAACACTTTAAGAACTCCGAGAATCGAGCTTTTTGTGTCACTTGTACTTGAAACAATAAGATCGATAAGAGAAACAATAACAAGAAAACAATCCATACGATTCCAACTGTTATCCAGATAAGGATCATCACCAAATATAAAGCACATGGTTAAAACCTGAAAAAGGTTCAGGAAAACTATCGTTAATATAGGAATCATCACTAACAAGAGAAAATACGACATCAGAACTGTAATATTGACAAGGAATCTATATAAACTACCAACATCAAAACCAAACCATGAAAATTCCATGAAACTGTTGTGATAACACCATGAAAATGTAAAAAAGTGAAAACAGCAAATTTATAATAGAATAAAGTCATGAAAACATCCATATTCACGATATTAAAATGTGAAAATGTCTTAAAAATGCCATGAAAACGCAATTAAATTTCACGATTTTGTCATGGTTTTTGTGTCGGTATAGTAAAATAACATGTGCTGTTTCGAACATGAATTGCAAAATGGAAGTTTGTTGGCCTCCGGGGATTGACATTAAATGTTAAAACCATGATAATTAATGCTGCTTTTGCACACAGAAGAACTGTCCACCAGTAAGTACATCCTGGCCAGATTATATTGTGAATCAGATTGCCTTTCTTATCAGTGAAATGCTACCAGCTGAGTCAAATAAACTCAATATGGAGTAAAATAACTTTATGATAAAGTAACATTCCTAATTATAAACTTTAAAAAAAGCTGTATCTTTCAATTTTACCTTGATCATTAATTCCAAAGTAAAAAGTACGGTGAATATATTGTTGATTACATCAAGCACTTTTCTTTCCTGGAATTGAGATATAAGATATTGGATAATGTAATGTAAATATTTGACATGAGCTAGAATACTTACAAGTACAACATTAGAACAACTATATATTTTCACCAAGTATTAGAACTATATCAAATTAGTTCGATGGATGAAAGGATTTAATTTTTTATTCTTTAGAAAGTTCTTAAGGCGTTGCTTAATATACGTAACTTGTAGAACAGAATGTTCTTAATTTTGGAACATTTTCCTTGTTAATAATATGTTTCTGTAAAATAAGATACGTGAATATGCTAACAAGACCTTCGTGAAGATGGAGCTGGGCGTGGAACACTTGAAGAAGCACCATGTGTCGATATGCTATTATTAACGTTTGTGGATTTAGGAGTTTAGGTTTTTTTCTTTTTTTTCTCCCTTGTATAAAAATATAATCCATTCCACCTTCATCAATTTCAGGAAATCAAAGCACGGTAACCTGCGCTATGTAAAAGGGGGCCAAGCTCTAATTGAAAATATTACGTATGTGCTTGTTTCATGCGTTAACATTCACTTACTGTGCCATTAGGATCAATTCCAGGTCTTTCCATAGCCAAAACAATACAATTGAGAAATATAAGAAGAAGAACTATTCGATCAAACCATTTATGATTGCAAATAAATTTACAGTAACAGCGAAATCTAGAATAGAACAATCGGCAACATAAATTGATATAGCTAAAAACATTAGGCCAGATGAGTATCTTTCGACACTTGAGGCTGCGCTTATTCAACTCTTTTATTCTTATTTTTTTCAAATATAGTGAATTCAATTTATGAAAATCTCGAAATCAAGATCGGGAAATTTCATCGATATGATTTTCTTGTGTGAACTTAAACTAAAATAGGATTTGTTTCCATAATTTTGTATCAAGGATATTTGGAAATTGCTACTTTAGACAGCAAAGTCAGCAAAATACATTATATTCGCAGACAAGATGATCTTGAGGCAGACGGACGAGCTGTTACATAAGGCCAGTGAAAACGATCCAATTTTCAAGTTAGCTCGTAATTATACACGTGAATCAATAGTGAAAATTAACTTAGAATTACGATACTATTAACATCATTGTAATGTCCTTGAAAACAAGATCAAGCAAGACGAAGCTCAATCATCCTGATTTGTAGAATGCATTTGTAAAGAAGAAAATTAGAGATGATACAAACGCAATACTTAGAATAATTATGTTATATACATGCATCACACATAAATAATTCATACTTGAGTCACCCACGTTAAATAAAGATGACCAATGTATATTTAATGCACATTGTACAGTTTTCTTAAAATTCGGATTGCTGAAAGATGCCCTCTTGTATAGGGT
This sequence comes from Haliclystus octoradiatus, assembly GCA_916610825.1. Taxonomy (NCBI): domain Eukaryota; kingdom Metazoa; phylum Cnidaria; class Staurozoa; order Stauromedusae; family Haliclystidae; genus Haliclystus; species Haliclystus octoradiatus. Next base: position 23,302,408 of record OU744449.1, on the reverse strand, counting down.
CTGCCCCTGTAACCCTCGTATATGGTTCCAGAACTTCCAGCAACCCTAAGATTAACCCTTCAGCAATTAGTAAAAGCTTCGATTTTGTGTGTCATTTTTATAAAATAATCCAGCTGAAGGCATTATTTAGAGTGCACATGACATGAAAACATTTGTCACAGATTCGAGTAGCTGAAGCTAAATGATGAAGAATGGTGACAATGATTTCTTGGTTTGAACGCCTATAAACAGAGATATTTAATGTTGAATCTACTCTATTTTCGATCAGTCACTTTTTCCAAACTTGGAACGATAGTAAGAATGGCAAGAGGGCTTATACGATAGGAAAAAGGATAATTGAAAACTTTTTAAAATCGTATCTCCATTTACGCGGAATTAAAAGTTTTAACATCCGAGTCAGCTATGCCTACACCTTTGGGACCCTTTTCTACTTTAAACGAGTTCATTTAAATACGATTTTTTATGATTTTGACTTCACCTTTTTTCTTTAGTAAGCCTTCTTGTCATTCTAACTGTCGTTGCGAGTTTGGAAAATAGTGAATGATCGTAAATAAGTAATATTCAACATTAAATATCTCCTCCTGGACGCGTTCAAATTAAGAAATCATTGTCACCATTCTTCATCATTTAGCATCAGCTATCTGAATATGTGTTCAAATTTTTTCGTGTCATGTTCACTTTAGCATAAAAGGGTTTTCACAAGAAAAAGCAGTTAATAAAGAAAAAATGGCCGAACCAATTATTTTGCTTCGATTTAAGAAGTTTGACATGGTCTCCTTTCTGTTCTTTGTTTCTATATATAACATGCAGCTAAGGAATCATTATCGGCAAGTTCGTTGTCCCTGTATTATAGCTAGCTATTTGAGCCCTATACTTTACATTAATATGCATTAATGGAGAAGCTACTTACCGGTTAGTAGGAGACAAAAGGTAAAAAGTCCAGTTACGTCTACGCATACAAAACCCACAGCACAACAATGTTCTAGGCTTCTTCTTTTCTTCGTCATCTTTATCCATAATTTGAAGCGGCTGTGAATAAATATTTATGCTAAATCAGTATGCAGAAAAATTATTCATACGATGAAAAATCACTGTCATATCTATACATATAAATGCAAGTGTCTATGTGTATGTGTGTTTGTGATGATTTTCCGTGATTTTCCCAGATATTTCAAAATAAAAAAAAATCATATGGCATATCATTTGGCAGATTATTGCAAATAGTTACACGGGCTTTGTTTTTTTTGTCGAATCTCCCTTTGCTTTGCATATCTAAATAAAATATCATTCGCAGTAACAATTTGGATTCCATCTTCACTAACAACCATTTCAACAATAAAGCTCAAAACGCTTAATAGTAACTATCTCAAATATACATATTTTAACGCTGCTTCTGCCTTGGTTGGGAATTTCAACCTTCATCAAGCTTCATTACCATTACCATTGCGCTAAACGTTAAAACTATCCAATGGCTTCAATTGAAGATATTATATCTCGTATCCATGAGTCCAAAGTGTATGAATCCAGTCTCTAGTATACAATAATAATGGATCACAATTCAGAAACACTCAGCATTTATTCAGAACATCACATGAGTTCAAGAAATTTGCAATGGACTGGAATTTCAAGCATGTCACTAGTAGCCCAGAATAAAATCAAATGGAGCAGCGGAGAATGCAGTACAAACATCGAAAACATTGCTTCGAAAAGGTTAAGTATCTGGCAGAGACCCTTTTGAGGCATTGTTGAAGTTGCGCAACACTCCATTTGAAGATATTGGCCTTTCTCCAGTTCAGATGTAAATGGTACGCAGGACAAGGACATCACTTCCAACTGCCCGAAGGCTACTTGTGCCACAGACTATATCTCTTTCTGGTGTATTTAAACAATTGAAAAAGCCGCAAGTCACAGCAAAGAGCTAATACGATACTTCGGGTAAAGACCTGTCCATGTTGATTGATGGTGATAATGTCAGATTCAAACCAAATAAAGAAAGGTTGTGGAGAAAAGCGGAAGTACTTCCAAGATCTTCTGTTATGCGAGATAAACGAGGTGGAGTTTATCAACGTAACAGACAACACATAATCGCTGTGCCAAATGACAATAAGATGGTACATCAACAGCATACCGACAATGATCCAGTGAGCCAATGCTCTGGTGGAAGCATTGATGTCCCACATAGCCAAAAGCCTGCTCAAAATTGTGATGTGGCTAGCTTACTAATGAAAAGCTTGCCACTCAAGAAATCAACGAGGGACTGTCAAGCACCAGAAAGACTTGTTCAATCTTGCTAAGTAGCTATTACTTAAGTTACATTGTTATGTAAAGGAGGATGTTATAATTTTCATGTTATTCTTGTATTAGTTATTGTTGTTTGATAACGAGGCTATCTGAGTGTTCCCAAAATGGCTACTTCAACACATATTTACTGCTTCATCTTTATCTGAGTATTTTCAATTTAAATCTTTGAAAGATTCTGAAATTTATTACAGATCGAAACAACAAAAATAAGCAACACGGCTTCAAATGGAATTCCCTGGGTGGTCAAAACGTATCAAGCAAAGGTATCAATAATTCATATTCTATTTACGTGTTAAAAAGCAACGTCATTAAATCATAGGCAATATGGAAAGAGAGATTTATTTTTCTATTGACTATGATAATAGACAAATAGAGAATTTCCCATGGGCGCACGGAGAAATGGAATAATTTTTTCGATTATGTTATGTTTGATTTGAATGCATTACCTCATTATGTTCCAATTCTTCCACTTGATCAGCTTCGTTGTTTTTCTCTGCAATCTTTGATGAATGATGTACAGGTGGCTGTACAGACGGCATGAGAAAATCAACTTCACTGCAATTGAAATTCAAAGGAGATTATGTGATGCTTGTTATTGCTCTTCTGTTATTTGAGTAAGCCAGCCACATGGATGACTCATTGCTAGTTATCCAGACAAACTACATAGGCATTATATCTACATATTATACTACCTTTTAGCAGGGAGATAGGGGCTCACTTGATCAAACAGTTAATAAGTTGGTCACCGGATATCGAGCAGAAGGAAACCTGCAACTATACTATAGTTAAGCGATATTCAAAATTGGCTCAAAGCCTATAGGAAATTTACTGATCGATAGTATTTATTGCTGTACCTCTCCTCTTCTGTGATTTTTTCTTCTTTCATGCTTTTCTCCTCTTTATTGTTAGGCATTATTTCATCGCAAAACGATACAACTAAATTAGGTAACGATCTACCCATATATTTCTGATGAACATGACAATTTCTCCCGTCAGGTCCTGCATCTGATATACTTTTTTGTAGAGGTATATTTCGTTTTGTCATCGATGTGGTATAAACACAAACGTGACCAGGGACACCAGCTAAGCTGCAAACACTATTTTCTAATTTATGTCTGCTTCCAAATGGATTCTTTCTTTTTCTTTGCGATGCTGTTGTAGGCGACGGAGCGCATATTGCCGCCATATTACCATCTGACGATGCGGCTTTAATTGCTGTTCCTGACTGACTTGTTTCATCACCTTCTTCATCTTCCTATGTATAGAAAATTGAGGATCACATCAGTATGACTAGGTACGATAAATACATATTATGCTATATTGGGAAACATTAAAATTGGTTGATTGCTCGAGAACAGATACACCGGCTCTGACCAGAGATATTGTATAAAAATAAATGATACTGACTATTACAACCCTCTGTAAATATATACTGGTGTATCCTTAAGGGAAGCTTGAATCTATTAGAACCCGACTTGTGCACTACTCGACGTACTTTATTTTGAGTATTCTGACTGGCTCAACTATACCTCAGATTATTTTTTCGATATAACGTTATTATAAATTGGATCTATATTGACTGAATTTATTTATACTTAGTTTAGTTTGGGTATATCATTATTCCATTTCTAATATACCAATCAGAGAATGCCGTGTAGATGTATGATTGTTGATTAGACTGCTATATCAGGAAGTTCTTATATGTTATGATGCATTATCACAATATACTTACGGCATCAGTTGAAAATCCTTCAACCAAAATAGCGACAAGCAAATTGAATAGGATATAATTCCCAATAGTCATTAATAATATGAAGTAAACTGCTGCCCAATTTGAAGTCGATCTCATTGCTGTGTGCATAATTTTGTTCCAGTCTTCTTGTGTTAACACCTGAAGGGAAAAAATAAGTGGTAATTCGAAATATGCAACCAGACATAATTACAAGAGAAAGAGATTTTACATAATTTTCAATGATGTAAAATTCGTATTAATAATTTTCTATATAATAATTTTGTAATTAAAGAGAGTGAACGACTGACACAAATTTCAAATTTGAAGATGACATAAGATATGTGACTCGAAACGTCAATTAACTTGCTTTATCATTGAGTTTATTTCCTGATATAGAAGTTCTAAGTAATTTGATAATCTATTGAAGCCTGAGGAGTAGATGCCAGAACTATTTGCCATGACGCACGGAAAACATTATTTTCTTAAGTTATTATTTCAAGCTTATACAAAGAAAGTTACAATAAGTGCAATATTACGGGAAAATGAACGAGACTTTACCTGAAAGACTGTCAGTAAGGACCATAATAGATTATCAAAATTGTGTCTGACATGTTTTCCATTGTCAAACATCTTTGCTCCAAGTAATTGCATTCCAAGAATAGCAGCAGTAAACATGAAAATCGTTAGCAATGCCAAAAAAGTCATTACACTATCAAGAGTCTGAATCATAACAGATATTTGCTTTTGAAGACTGGGTAAGAATCGGATCAATTTGAAAACTCTCATTAGACGGAATGTTCGTAGAACAGAGACACTTCCTTGGCCATTTCCAAACAACTCAACGAAACTGAATAAAATTGAATGCAAAACGATTACCTTAGTAAGGTACATCAGAGCCATCTATTTACAAGAGTTGGGACACGCTTTCATGTGCCGCTATCGTCTCCAATTGGACATATGCCAGTCACGTGATTTTTGGATGCCATCTTTGTTCTTTCGGAAACAGTTTCTCAATCATTTCAAGTCAAACGCGCGAAAAAATACAATGAAAAAACACACAACATTCTCCTGCACATGCGCACTGTTAAAAACGTGCTCGGGTCCAGGCAAAAAGATACAAAAATGGCAGAAGTGTCCCAACTCTTGTAAATAGATGGCTCTGCATATCCCCGGGTACATATCAAATCAAACCACACATACTAAGCATTCAATTCTCAGAAATAACTCGCTGACATTAACTTTTACATTCCATGAAGCTGTTGGTATATAGAGAAAGAACTAATACATGCATATATCCTTGCCTATGCATTTTAAACTTAGTATGTGGAAAATGGTTTGTCAGAATACCTATACAATCATTTCTTACCTTACGACAACAATAAGACAATCAAAAAGATTGAAAGCCTCTTTGACGTAGCCATAAAGACCATAACCATACAATTTCATCAAGAATTCCAATCCAAATATCCAAGTGAAAATCATGTTCATGGCATCAAGGATTTTTGTTAACAGTACAGGCTGGTTGTATCAAAAACATGGAAGAAATATTGCAATGATGTCACGGAGCGATATCAAATAAGGTCTTGTTTATAAATGCAAGGTTGTTGAGCAACTATTCTTATTTTAAGCTGAGTAAGTATGGCCTATAAGTATACCCATGCAATTTCTTAAACAACTTAATAAAGGTTCTACTGAAGACCTAAAGGTTTCTTAACTATATATAATAGTGTCTGACAAGATAAGTTTCAGGATTTGTTTTCTATTTTACCAAAATATTTATTTATTCAGAGGTGAATCAAGCTGACAACTTTTGCGTCCTATTAAAATCCTTTCCGAAGGATCATCTTGCTGACAGGTTTAATTCCTGCTCCCTTGTAGAGAATAGAATAGAAGATGGGTATATGTTTATTATTATTTTTATTGTTATTAATATCTTTTTTGAGCATTGAGCATTATCCAAATGAAGTATTAAATTTTTACATTTTTAATACTATTTATAACATAATATGAAATAACACATGTTTGTGAGAGGGCTTAATGTTATTTTTAGACAGAACATTGTATAGAATCGAAACAAAGATGAGACGAAAGCCTTTTCTGCTACTCGGAGTTTCACACGTTTATTTTGTGATCATCAGATGGTTTATCTGGTGATCGCAAAATAAACCGTGAAACTACGAGTAACGGAAAAGGCTTTTGCCTCATCTTTGTTTCAACTCTATAACACTATTATTATAATACTAGCAATGAGTGTAGTCCATAATGGACCTTCTATGATAAAACTTTCAGATCACTTATAATTAAACAATTGACTAAGCTTTCTATCGCTGTATAATACGGAGTATGAACTCTGGAGGAGAACATGAGACACAATACGCATTGAAACGATGTAGCATTAATCAATACATCTTAATCATTCCTTTAATAAAAATTTAATTTATTTCACATCAATTGAGTCGATTGAAATGTATAATTTAACGTAGCTTTGTCTACATAGAAAAACTTTATTTTATGTGTTGAAAGGAAGCCAGAAAACATTAATTATTATAAATTACAAATACTCAGTCAAATTTCGAAATCTGAAACTATCCATAAAAAATCACTTCAAATCCGATCAGATCCGAAGACCTAAAATATTAACCCGAATCTGACCCGACACGATCGGATCGCGTTCGGTTCGAATTCATAAATCTTTATTGCAATATATACAACACTAATGTGGTGTTCACAAAATAACGCCGTCAAGGTGTGGCCGGTCAAACTCGTGGCATTGCATGCAATATATTCAGTATTAAATTAATTTAGCTTCGACAAGACACATGGTCCACTAATTTCTGTTATTAACATGATCAAACGATATCTTTTGTTAATTAACAATGATTTACTGCTTCATATTAAAAAAAAAAAATCAGAAAAATCGTTGATAAAAACTGCCGAATGGCGGATTTGAACTTACGACCCTAATATTGTAATACCAGAGCATTAACCAATGAGCCAACCCCTTACTTACTGTTGTACGCGCCTTGACTGTACTAATCAACAAACCTATTGCTTCGACAACGTATTACTGAACAAGGCGACAGCGCGTGTATTGATTTCAAACTATATATATAATCTGATAATATTATGATATGATAGTATATGAGCCTATATATTTTTGATCTTTGCAATCTCAGCAAGTAGGCCTGTAATTTTCATGGCAGTCTATCAAAATACTAAGAGTTCGTTGAAAATAAAATTTTAAAAGTAAACAAAAGATGTGAAATGTTGACCTCATAGTGCTCCTTGTTATCAAATTTTCCAGACTAATAGCATCAACATTCTTTTAAAAGGAAATAAAATTCTATAATAAATCGCTATACTAATTCGATATTGATATTATGTTACATCTTGTTGTCAATTTTTCTACGCGCTATTTATAATACATTACAGATGTCGAATGAAAGGAAAGACGATTATGAATAAATTAATTGTTTTGATAGAAAAACGAAAACAACTCATTTTGCCAGATTCGTGATATGCATATTTATTCAGGATTTATTGAAACGGACGCGATGGTTTATAGAGTGGAAATGTTTAGTGCAGCTTCAAAGATATAAAATACCATAGCCGATGGTAATATTTAAATGCTCATGTTATGATGTCTGACGAAAAGGATAATTTACTATGTAGAAAATGAATCTACTTTACCATGCATTTGATCACGATATGAAATGATCATTTTTGTCAGAATTATTTCGAATAAAAGACAATCTTTATTTTATTCTTATCGGGCGTACATTCTCCTTCGATAAAATATGGTTGTTAACTTATTATTGATTGGTGTATTAACTCAGAGAACCCGCTATTATGTATTTAAATGTTGTTCGGAGATTATGCCGCTCGTATAGTTTTTATTTGGATCTCATTTGGAAAATGGTAAGTTGTATTTTAATAAATATTGTTTGCTATGATCGATTATTTCGTGCAACCTTTTCACTTTTTATTTTTGTAACACAAGGTTTGTTACACTCATCCAAACTGTATTAACTATTTAAAAATGTTTTTGAATTATGTTTTTGTGCTTTTAAATTCAAAGCAAAATTTTTGAACGCTGAAAATATTGTAATTATTATTATTTATCACAAATCCTACGCTCAATTCAATTTAACTTTGTTAAATTTGATATACCTGAAATTAACTTTATTAAATGTTGATCAAAGATAATAACAAGACATCGCTATTTTTATTCTCGAAACTGTAGTAACATACTGTGTCTTATTCGTATAGCAAGTCAACAAAATGAAATTTTAATATTAATCGATGCCTATAATTCCTTCGTTAATTATGGAAGCAAAATCTGAAAATAAAAGCCTTGCTGCTTAAAACCAAATGATTCGTTTTTTTATATTAAATAATAAATTATAAAAATACTTCTGTGCAATGCCTTGATTAATTCTAAACTCTATAATTTTAGACTGTAGACAGATAATCTCTTCGAACTTTTAATATTTTTCGAAATAGTCGAACGCCAACGTCAATTTGAAAATTCTTGCAAATTAATTTGTTTTTAAGCCCCGCGATAGATTATTCATTTCAAAACAGATTGTTTGCTCAGTGTTCTCACAAATTATGTATCAAAATAGCCTTTTTAAAAGTGAAATGTTTTATATCTCGATTTTGAGAAAAGTAATGAACGGCATTTTGTTTCATTAATAAATTAAATTAAGACCTCAAGTCTCTTTAATTTCATAGCGTTTGTGCCGCGCTATATGTATTGCTGATTTCAACACTACATGAAATATGTCTACGTTTCTTTGATTTCAAAACATATTTTGTCTGGCCTAGTTATACTGGTAATTCAATGTAATTCAGTATTTCGTATTGTTTTAATTATCATAAAACTGATTCAGTTTCAAGTTTCACTTGTTCAAACAATTTACACGCAGCTTTTAAATTCAAAGCAAAATATTTTTGTTCTGGAGATTTCAATTTGAAGTCGATTTGGCTGCCCGCTAGATTATCGACCTATGAAATTTTTCAAAATCTCTGAATTTTTTAATGCAATGATATCAAATAAAATATCAGATGAAGTATATTATTTTAAAACAACGCCATAGACCCATACTTTTCATACAACAAATTTGTTACTGTACACGGTTATCTCGACACAAATGTTTGCATAATTTCCCGACAACGGATTATCCGTATTATATCGCCAGTAAGACGTACATAAGTCGCGGACAGACACAGAAATATCGAAATATAGAAATATAGAAATATTGTGATATATAAACAGACAGTATTATGTATATAAGTGATATCCATACTATTGTTATTGTTATCCATATACAAAATAAAAGATTGCTGGTAAAAAAAGATAATCAAAATTGTGCATTTGATGCAGAACATTTTCCGTTAGAGACCAGAACTTAAAGTAATACATTACTGATAAGATGCAAGATAATTTATGTATTTTTGTTTCAGTTATATTACAAAGTGGACCTATAAGTATTCTTACTACGAGCTATCAGCTTATTGACAATGTCTTCTGAAAGCTGATTTGTAACTGTTATGCTCATTCCACAAAGTTAACAGAACTCATTGCAGTTTAGAAAGAGGAGCATAGCTAGTCAAGGTATACAAATGTTATAGGGTCAAAAAGATGATACATTCTTACCTGGTTATGATGTTCAATAGCCATTGTTAACGTATTCATTAATATCACTCCCATGATGATCCCCTTAAATACATTACTATCACATGCCAATTTAGTTAACCTTTGCATTTTTGTGCATAATTTCTCTTTCACTTCATCATCATCATCTTCATCATCATCATCTTCGTATTCACTACTATCATCTTGACTCTCGTAATGATATTCATATTTTGCTGCATCCATATCACTTCTACTTATCGGTTTGTTATGAAAGCGTGGACAGTTATCTTCTGTACAAAACAAGTTTCTTACATTTACTTTTGGACTTGATGCAACTGTTGCTAAAGCTGTTTGTTTATCTTGTGATAGATTTGATGAAGTATATGATCCAGGAAAAAATGATACCGTATGATTGGTTGGAGAAGTTGGTACAATAGTTGGTTTTGACCTGCATAACATAACTGTTGTTTCAGGTAATAATAAAGATGTATTTCTAGCATTGTGAGGAGATTCGATTTTTAAATTCTGTCCTTCGATCTGTAATAGTGTTGTTGTTGGTTGTAAAATGGGATTTTCTATTGTAGGGAGTATTGTTGGTGAAAAGGAAACCAATCCTCCAGATTGTCTTCTGTTATCAAGTTCAATATCATTAGTTTTACCACTACATGAATGATGATGATGATGATGAATATGATGATGATGGTGATGATGTAAATGAATTGTATTTGTATTTGGTTTCCTTCTCTTCTTTAGTTTCTGTTTCTTCTTTTCTTTTTTTTTCAGTATACCAGCATTTTCTAATCTTCGTATAAACCGTCTTTTTCCTCGTCGGATTTGTCGAGCTATATATAATAATGAGGCTTGATAACAGCCTTGTTTACTTCCTTGTGACATTTGATCTGAACTAGCTAATGTACTATACGATTTCATCATTCTTGATTTCTTCATTGCTGCTTCGATTAATGCTGATTCTCTTTGTCGTGTTTCACTGAATTGGGTTGCGATAACAACAAGACATAAATTTGTCATAAAATAGGAACCAACCTTTTTAGAAAAACAGACAATGTGGAAATTGGTGCTACAGTGTATCAAGAACATTTTAATAATAATATATATATAGTAATAATAATAATAATATTTATAATAATATTAATAGTGGGATTGTTCTACTTCAGCTTCTACAGCATTTACAACATTTTCTAAATATCTATCTACTGATTATTTAGATTATCCTGCTGCAGTCTTACTTACAATAATCAAAACCACAAAATAAATCCAAACCCAAGGACTGTAAGTATCTTGAAGAAAATACATAACTTGAGACCATCCTTCTAATGTTATTACCTACAACAGTCAAAAGAAAAATCAACATAATTGAAATGCATAATCTCTTGAGGTACAAACAGAGGAAATCTCTTAGGTAGGAATATACAGCACGTTTTTGTTTACAGTAAATTGAAAGTTGACTCGTTGTCGGCGCACCCGTCCAACTAGATATGGCTTGCTGTCATTAACACGGCGCGCTCCGAATCGAAAACTCGCATACGTGCGTATAGAGCGCGCTTTTATTCTGAAGGCGAACTTTCATCTAACAGTTCAAGGATTCCTGTGACCATATTTGGTAAAAACCGAGTGTTGCTGTTAAAATGAAATGTCTAGCTTCTCCTTGTCGGCCGTTGCCTAGATACAGTTCCGTTTTGCAAATGAACAGATGAATAAAGATTGTTTTTCATTTGAATTGTTATCGAAATCCACAAAATAATAACAGGAAAACTACTCTGAGGATCTGTACTTCTCACTCAATCGAGGAGGAGAAAACTTCTAAATGTGTCAACATTGAATGCAATATATACTTACTTGGAAAATAGCAATGAATGCAAAGCCAAAATGATCAAAAGTTGTTATTCCATAATACGGATTTTGTGCATCTTGTCGACAACTTGTGTAATATGAATTCCAATTAATACAGGAATCATTTGTTTGTTCACCGATCCTTGCTGTGCATTCTGTTCCATTTAAAACTGTGTTAGGTATAAAAGTTGACGTACAATGTGCAAGACCACCTTCACTCGGTAGAGAGCACAGATTGCTCCATTGCAAACGAAGAGAGTAGTATTCTGTTAGATTACTGCAAAATAAGAAGATACAGGAATTATTTGAGACTCGACAAACTTATAAACAGTAACAAATCACTAAAATATAAACATATTTTTTGTCGATCTTAATCCAATTTACTTATGATCAATTATCTCCCGATACATATACACTTTACATATAGATTAAGATTTTTGCTGCTTCCAAATTTGAAAAGACATGAAAAGAATGGAATGGTGTACACTCATTTGTCATTTATGTCATCGTAATATATAATTCACGTTACTTGAAATGTATGAGCTATTAGCTTTACTAGCATATATCTAATCCCGATTTGATTTGGGACTGTTTGATGCAATAGTGATTGCATGGAACAAAATCATTATATTCTAAATATATATAATAGCAGATAATCTTCAAGTCCATTAAGTTACACTAAATAAAAAAGTACCTATACCATCGGATGTAGGTGTTTCTTCCTTCAAAAAGTAATGCAATGATAACGTTTTGTTGTTTAGTTTTAAGCTTCAAAGCCTATTATGATTTACATGGTATGAGCATATAAACACCAATAAAGAATTACGTTACAGGAAAATGCGACTGACAATCCGACCAATCAAAAACAAGACAAGACTGCATTAGGTGCAAATGATCTTCTTTCTGGAAATAGGAATTATATCTTTAAAATTGAGAACCAGTTTTGGATAGTTAATTGACATTAGCGATCTATACTTACGCTGAATAGTTGGTCGAGTTGACAGGAAGCTCCAGATAACATCGATTCCTCAGAACTCCCTGCCATAGTTGAACACCAATTATACCAAAGACAGCAAATATCAACATACATATAGCAAGTACATTACCAAGCATAGGTAAAGTGTCAAGTAAGAGTGTAACCAAGATCCGAATACCTAACATAAAAAATAACAATCAACATGAATTTGAAGTCCGTATTTGTTATTGTATAGTACGCACATCACCAATCTATCCCTTTATATCTAAAATTTAAAATGATGCCAAAAAAAGAGTTGATACAAAACATAGAAATCAAATCTTTAAGCGAGAAATTTGTAATAGTTCTTTGCAATAGTTAATAGAAACTTCATTTTAATACTCCTTTGCAATGATTGGTCGATCTTTGAAAGTTAAGATAGTCTTGCAATGTAAAGTGTTTCATTGCAAAGCCCAGTGATTTTACTCAAAATCAGCAATGTTGTACTTTGTTGGTGGAAAATATGAATATGATATGCAATATAAACATACTCCAAGTTAGCAAAAATGTTACAATATTACAAATACACACTTCCCTTTTCCCCCATATTTTAGCAGCTTTGTTATTCACATAATCATGCTCTTCATGAGTCTTTTTAGAGTTATATGATACTTCCTTGTCCTGTAAGTAGTTACATTATCAAGTGTTCTCTGCTGGGACAGTCATAAATCATTTTCACCACTTACTTGGTACTCTGTTAATAGCTCTAAGTGGCCTCAATACCCGAATTGCTCTTATTGAACTGAGAAATTCACCATCACCATAGGCTATCTCAAATGTTCTAAAAATAGAACCATCATGTATTATTATATTAATATTATCTCCAAGTTGAAGCTGATGTACATGAAGTTACACCCAAGATTTCCAAACAGCTTTAATTTATTGCATGTTGCTTAACTGGGAGTTTATAATCAGGGAGTTGTTCTATATATAGACATTTGTGTTTCAATATGAAACCAATCAGTTTTACAAAAAGAGCTTTGTTTCAGTACTATAGTGAATCATTGATTATTTCTCTAATGCTAGCTTGAATGGACATGCACGTAATCGAGTATAATGAACCATGTATCGGCACAATATATAAATGATGAATCATTTTGGCATCATTTGGGATATGAAATTTTCAATTTTGGCTTCCTACTTCGAAATTTCCGGCTTTCAGCTGCAGTGAATCTGACATACCTCCATATGTATGTGCGGAGTGCCTAAATCCTTTCTGCGTGAGGCTCAAATCTTATTTTAAATGGTAAAGAATATTACTAAATCATAGTTTTGATACTTTACACGAATATTATACCAAGTAAAACGTTCCATCATATTACTAAACATACCCAGCAGCTACAATGAAAAAATCCATTCGATTCCAAGACTCTTTGAAATAACCAAGTGGACCAAATAGACCCATTGCAAGAAACTTGATTAACATTTCCATTAAAAAGAAAAAATATATAGTAATTTCCAATGCTTCTAAAACTTGACATCTCATTGTAAGGCATTTTGAATCGAATGGATCAAATAAGCCAAGAGTAACACAATTGAGTAAAATAATTGAGATAGATACTGTTTCAAAATGTCTGATATCAAAATGGTTAAGAAATCACAATCAATATTTATTCGCATTCAAACTTGTTATCATAGACACGTCTCTACACTGCACACTGTACACAAAATTTCATTGCTCAGAAAAGGTCTGGTTAAAAAGATACTATCCTTTCTTGTAATTAAAACAGTTTGATTAAAAACAAGAATGGACTCGCTTGTCCACATAACTAGAAAACTATTTCTTATTTAAGGTTAAAATTGTCTTAAACTTCTATTATTTTGGTCTGAGACCTCTGGCTATACATCAAACTTCTAGCCGCTTTTATTTATACACTAATGATCAAACTGCTCTATAGTAAAGATCCAAGCAAATATGCTGAAAAATGCTACTTAATTTACTCCATATAGTCGTAATCTCTTTATTCGTATCAAGAGCTCTGTTCTTATAAATTTATCATTATTAGACTTATCACAGAGTTATCAGAAACAGCAATATTTTCTGATGACACTGTGTAATAAGATTGAAGGATTATGACCACCTTCCAACAGGGTATAACCGTATCCTTATTTAATTATCTAATAATATTTAATTCAGTTTTATTTATGCATAATTGAATACAATATCTAAAGTAGATTTAACTTGTCGATATGAATAATTCATCTTTAAGTTGAATATATTATTATTTATTTTTGACATGATTTCAGTTATGATTAGGAAAGTAAAAGTATTTAAAACAAATTAAAATTAAATGAATAATTTTAAATACATTTCGGTTTCATAATGACATTACAAAAATAGAGCGTATAAATGACATTGTAATTATAATTCGAGCTTTATATTGATTTCGCTACGAATGAATTTTAATTATCTGTGAACTTTCAATGTAATGTAAAGAATCACCACAGTGATGAAATTTACATTTATAAAAGTACTTCTTAATAATGTATAGTAAATTTAAGATCTATTTTTCTTGATTCAGGCAGTAAATTCATATTTATCGTCAACTTTCATGGAATTTGAACTTACGAATGCAAGAAATATCAAATTACTGGAGATTTGGGAATTAATAAGAAACTTTTAAACAGATATAAGAATCAAGTAAATTATTTCTAATGTAAATGATATTTATCCTAATACATGTGTGATAACTATACATTTGGCCTAAACATTCATATAAACATTCACTTTTGACAACTGAAAAAATAGTTTTTTCTTAAAGCATAGAGGTTGCAAAGTGTTTATAGCAAAAGCATGCAGTATTACAAAATTAAATATGTTTATATGTTTCAATAAGGAGATAGCAACAAAATATATTTGTTGAATTATGTATACTGGGTTCTGTTATGCAACTATACAACTATATAAAGTTCCATGTTAATGTTGATTTGAATCAATAACTCAAAGTCAGTTTTCTATTGATTTGCTTTGAATGCTTCCCGTTAGATGTAGCAATTCCACAATGTTGAACATGGCATTATATAAATACTTAAAATATAGTGCAAACTGTGGTCTGATTATGAATAGTTTGCGGTAAAAATTACAACAAATAATATCATTGGTCATGTTGCGCAGATTTGCATAGGTTAATCAAAGAAATTATATATATTCAATAGATCGAATAGACATCTGCTGAGATATTTCTACAAAATTTGACGTTCTATTTTTCAAATTTCAATTGGCTTGAATTTTCTCAATTTATATATTGTTTCAAATTTTGAATTATCATTAAAAATACAAGATCTCGATTATTAAAAAACTATTATATAACAAAATTATCTTCATAGATACATGCTGTATTTAACACTTTCATCTAATCTAATTATCCCTGTAATTAATCACTGTTTCTTAATTTTGTTTATTAAAAAATCTCAAGTCAATTAGATAGCTTTTATGATAATACTTTTCAAATGCGTAAACTACAACATAGTTACGCAGCATTATTGTGAATAACAAATATCAATAGAATTAGCCAATGACAGCTGCGAATCATCATTTACTCATAGAATAAATTAACAAAAGAAAATTATTATGGCATATAAAATTATAATTGAGAAAAGTATCACACCAAGGAAAATCGATTGTTTAGGATAAATTTTATTTCTTGATTTGAGAAACTACGAGTCAAAATAACAACAGTATAGAAAATTTGCATTTGAAACAAGTTGCCGTCTTCTATAGCCATGTGGACAAGTGTGTGTATATATATATATATTCTGCAGGTTTCAAGCAAAAACGTGTTAATTTTAAGATAACACTGTCCAGTTTTAAGCAGATAATGTTTTGAACTCATTTTATCAATCATCAGTCAATCACTTCCAGAAATCATAAGTTGCCACATAATGGAATGTTCTAGAGTACATTCCAACAAGAACTATGTTAACTTTATTGAAAGTTGAAATCAATAAATGAAAAATCTATATTATTAATGATAATGATTAATGTCAATAGATTGAATCTTCAATTCATGATTGAATGGTTCATAGTAAACTTTTACTGTATTTACATGACTACTTCATTGCTATACAAGTAGGCGAATATATATTCCCTTGCATGAATTACTTATGTATACATGGCATTGAGTACGTTGTAGACAATTTTAATTGTGATAAAAGATGTGATTACATTGAAAAATTGCTGACGTTTATATAACAACAAAAAAATTTCCTTGACATAAAATCAAATTTCATTTTTAGCAAGAACGAGGATACTTCCTACATTCTAGAACATTTTAATCTATACCCAGGAAAAAGACAATATTAGAATTCGAATAACACGGCAATATCACCCAAAAATATGCATTTATTTAATAAGATGTAGTCTATTTTGGGTTGAAAATCATCTCTAATCTACACTACACATAATACTACGGGCATTGCTTATGAGGGTTGCAATGGGAACTATATATATACTATGGTGAAATAAAAATACCAGAGAAAAGATACTTGTGTAGTAAAATCTTTATAGCCCATGATCTAGGCCATTGATCTCTTGAAATATATCGAAATGATTTCTCTTGAAAAAATTCCTCAGCCATTTCAACTTCAATATCAAACGGTGTTCGTTCTTTATTTTCAACATCTTTTGTCTTTTCATCATCGTCCTTACTTTCTAATTTCTCTTGTAAAATTTGAGACTCTCCTTTTTCTATTATTTTCATATTATAAATATAAATTTTTTTCAATCATCACGCTTTGCATTTATAACTATTTACTCCAACAACTAAGAAGATGAGTATTTTTCCATTGACATCTATAACAAAAGCAAAATTGAAACAATTAAAGTAATGCACATGCATAACAGAACCCAGTATACATAAGTCAACAAATATATTTTGTTGCTGCCTCCTTATTGAAACAAACTTTAGAACAATGTTTTTTGAAAGAACTACAAAAATTCATATGTGATATGTACCCGGAGGAGGGGGGGGGGTAGCTTCAATTGCTCTTCGACGGGGTTGTTCAAATGGAACTTTGGCAGAATGACCTTACAAAATTTTCACATGATAAAAAAGATACCTCAAATATATTTTTATGAATGACAGATTAAACGAAAAATAAACAAAAAGCAAGAAATTCATAGGCAAAATTTATTTTGCAAAATGAAACAATTTAAAAGAGTCAAAATGATACCTCAGAGTTTTTTCTAGTAGAGGCATACCCTAATTTTTTTTCTGGATTTTGAAAAAGGTACCCTTTAATCTTTGAACGTCCCCGTATAAACAAAGTATGGAAGTTACCCCCCACCCCCGGGATAATTATTGCGATTTCAAAGGACGTTATTGAAATGTACGTACCTTTGCAGTCCAATTTTTGGCCTAAACATTTATATAAACATTCATTTTTGACAACTGAAAAAATAGTTTTTTCTTTAAGACAAAGAGGTTGCAAAGAGTTTATTGCAAAAGCAGTATTACAAAAATAAATATATTTATAACGATTAAATTTAATTTTGGCATTTCATTATATAATTATATGTGACGTTTTTATTATTTCAAGATCAATAATTGGACTTAAAAATTGATGATCGTAAAATCTATTACATCTTCTATAAAGTATAAACAAAACTTCTGCACCTGTGTGATTAGGTCTAACATTTGATTGAACGCCAGACAATAGACTTTCGGCATGTCTATATATTTTCCGTATAAACTCAACACCCACAACCAAAAGATAGATAGTTTAGATATGGTCAAAGTATATTATAATATAATTTTTTTTTCACAGAATGATAACTTCTATTAAGTTAGAAGGTGATTTTATGATAATATTTTTGTGGCAATTCAAACATGTGGTAATTATATAAGTTTTTTATAGTTATATATTCTTCTTATTATTTACAAGGCTGCACGATTGATTCAGTTAGGATTATTATTGCAAAGTAGCAATGACACCGACAATAGATAACGTTATTTTAATCTATACCTACCAACACGACAACAACCAAATTTTAGACAAAATACTTAATAATGTTTTCAAAAATTCATCGAACGCCTTAACGATTGATTTAGCTTCAGAATTAAACAATTGTATTAATTAGTAATCTTTCCGCGTTAATTACACGTAAAAGAATGCCCTATACAATTATGAGTTACGTATTAACAGGTCCACTAGCACATTATACAAACGATTGCCTTGAATACTATACTAGAAATATGAATCATTTCGATTTAATAATTTCTACAAAATATATTAGACATATTGTTTATTTACCTTTTCGCGTAATTTAGTATATTTGTGTTGCTTAAAGTAATACCAGACAACCACTAGTTAAATAAAGCATTACCCAGTTCCATTTAGCGCTAGCATCAGTTTGCGTAATATCTTTCAGAGAAAAAGGAAATCCTCTCGAAACGTTTTTGGTTTTATTTCTGCTCTGATATGTTATCTGGTGACGTCATTACTGATTTTGATTGGTCAAGCCAGAGATCACGTTGACATAGTTTTTTGTGATTATGTGTATGTGTGTATATGTGTGTCGAGGGTAGGCTCTTGATGAGAATAAAACTGCGCCGGTTTACAATCATGAGACAGGTGTGTTTTTGAATCATTCAGAATAATAAATTATTTGATCCGTAGGGTACTTTGTCAAATTCATAACAAATAAATCCGTAAAAATTGAAAATGATTCTACGTTTTAATTACATTATAGATGAAATAATGTTCAGAACTTTTTGTGCCAAAATTGAAAAGTTTCCAAAGCGAAATTTATTTTTGATATATTCAAATTGTTATTTTTAAAGATGTAAACCAAAACCATATTACAGCAGCAATTGCAATTGAAAGTAATATCGCAGGGATTATATCATTCTTCGTGAAATGTTGCGTTTGTTTTCATGCAAAATCTGTTTTTATTTCGTATGATTATCCTATAAAACAGTATTTCAGGTCGTAAAACAAACAATTATAAATCTCGCAAAAGCCGCTTGACAGAGAAGCGACGGTGAATAAAACTTACATTAAAACCAGCAGTATTATTCTCTCGCCTGTATTATTCTACTAAATGTAACTGTGGACAGCTGCTGCTGCCATGGAAATGAAATACTCGTATTCGTATTGATGAAGTCTCGTTTTATGCTAAATGTAAGTGACATTGTAAGCACAGCCAAATTTGCTTGTCCTCTTTTGGTGCAGATGAAAAAATGGATATCAAAGAGATACCATATGAGAGTTTGTATGTATAAGACTGAAATTGTAGATGAATCTTTCATTTATTTAGCAACTATATAGGCCCTAACGGTTTGACCATTGGAAGCTTTGAAACGCATTAAGCGTTTATTATAAAAAAGAAAATAAGAACAATTTTTGTAATTTATATATTTCAATAATTCACGTTTGCTCTCTTGACTCTTGAACTTTAGAAATTCTAATGCTATAAAGTTTCTTAATATGGTTTAAAACTAATTTTCCAGTCATTGAGGCGTACCGAGGTTTACCGAGACGTTGATGTTTACCCCCGTGTGGACGCGATTATTTTGCTTATATTTTAGATTCATCTTGCTAAATATAAAACAATTGTATAGAAAAAAAAAAAATATTTCACTGCAATATGTACTAACTTATAGCGATGTGTGTGATATCATGGTGATATTGTAAGATATTGATTGGTAGAATATTACAACTATACAGTATGGCTTAAAGATGCTTTATTAACGTAACGTGTGCTCGTATCAGACTACAATTATCTATATATCTATTTATAGTCATGTCATGATATCCCAATGTGACGTAGATCATACTACAATATTGATAACATCATCAGATTATCTTATCTTTGGTGCATCATTTTGTAATGTTGTTACCTATAGTAACAGTTAGTAGAAAAACTTGAAATCTATTTTAGATCATTTTCACAGTATCAATTTAAATGTAATCAGCGAAATTGAGGAAGATGAAGTCTTTAATCGTATTTAAACCAATTTATACACCTATGCTCTGACGTATACAGCAATTTAAACTTTAATTTTTTATTTTTTTTTATTGGTACAATCATACACCTACCGCCAAAACTTGTATATTATATTGTCTATCTACATATATAAAATAACATTATATTAAAAATCTAACCCATATTTAAATTTTAAATTAAACCAAATAAATAAATAAAATTCAATTCAGGTACTAGCTAATGTGTTAAAAGTTCCCATTACACATTTAAACTTGTATAAATATAGAAAGATATTTTCAGCATTAACATATATAGGATACAAATTTCATTCTTTTCACTCGTGGAATATTATTCATTATGCTATCGGGTTTGACCTCGACATCAAGCTGCAAACTCATTGATTCCTTTCAAAAAATTCCTGCGTGATTATTACAGTGTCTGTAAAGTCAAGAATTGTAATATAGGAATCCTCCTGGTTCTATACCTAACTTCACTTTTAATTTATTTATATTATTTCCACGTTTTATAATAATTATTTTTATTAATACTTTCTTTTTTCTCCAACTTTCTTTACTTCTCAAATTTTCAATTCACTTTAATTTCTATAGCTTTTATTTTAAATTATATTAACGTTATACTGTATTTTACCGTTAATCACAATCTGATGTAAATTAAGTGGGTCTCCCAATTAAACAAACAGTAATTGCTTACGGGATTTCTTTGCCTTGTATGCACAACATTTTAATATTTACACGTGTCAGTAATAGCAGTAACAATTTTTTCATGGATAGTCAAATAAATCCATGCGGTGACCAGTCTATCTTTAGAGAAGTCGATCTATAGAAAGCTCATATCCCAAAAGATCTCTACGAAAACGCCAGCTCTTCATTCGATCTCTAGAAAAACGAAACTAAAAAAGGGAATTAATCATCTATTCTAGAGTTCGACTTTTCTAGAGATCGGCAGGCGCTCATAGTACATGCCCACATACGTATACGCGTACACGTACCGACGTATATGTGCTTTATGATTATAAATGTCTATCAAATTTTCGTTTGACTCTCCTCCTTATGCATGATATACTAGCAACTATCGTAATATATGTTTGTAAAATATTCTCAACACATAGAGTATACACAAGAAGAGTGGATGATGCGGTAATGATAGTGTAGCATAGTAAGTTCAATTTCTGATTTATAATTTTAGAATGAGTACAATTAAATACTCGGTTAATATCCCAACATAAAACTGATTTATATATTTTCAATTCTCTATAAATAAACTCTCGTATTCCCACCTCAATTAATGTCCCACTATTCATTTGTGCCACAGAGGAGCTGGGGGATATTTAGCAATTTCGACTGGATGTATAACAAGGTCAACGACAAGGTATTCAACAGGGTCTACTTCAACAACCTCCTTTTCGCTTCAAAATGAGATCCCACTGATGCTCCTGGGTAAAAGGTATCATCATCTTGGATCACGCATCATCACGCATGTATAATTGTTAAATATATCGAGATACTCCACTGGAGATAAACAGAGATGCATATATGTCTATTATTCCTAATGTAATGAGTCAGTCGAGAATTTGAATTGTTGCTACTTAATATATTAAAATAATTCATTAGTAATTTTCATTAATTATTTGCTACATTTACTTTACTGCTTATGCAAGGTTTATTGACGGCGTAAAGACATAGCCGGTAACATTCTACTATTAATATGTCTTGAAAATGAAGCTGGTTGATTGGATAATCTTGCTGCTATGATTTTGTTTCGTTGCATGTCTGAATGACCGCCACCTGTTGAAGGTCTATGCTGTCTAGATGTTAATGTTTGTAGTAACTCAGATGGTAAATGAGGACCACTCATAGGTTGTAATTCAGAATATGGTAATGATGTATAGGCAATGCATTGATTATAATATAATGATGGTTTAATATTTGCAGGCGGCATACGATGGCGTTGCTTGGGTTTATAATTCTTACCAAGTACATTTTCAAGTTGCATATTAGCTAGATTTGACGTGGGTGTTATGTGATCGTCTCCTTCGTCAATGGTATCACTTGGTACTATCTCATCTGTATCTAAACCAACACGTGGTTTTGTAAAGCGTCTTCCTAATTGAAGTATATGTAGTATGTTCTTTGCTACTTTCCATCTTGGTGCCATACCTGTAAGAATCTTTAAACTATTTGAAGACGCAACACGTTGAACATCTGCTGGGACGCGTCGTGGTAATTTATTAAGAGATGATGGATTATCAAGAGAATCCCATAATAGACGGTGACCGAATGTTCCTATATATCTACCAGTAAGACTCCAGAGGCGAACACATCCATCCATAGATGCTGATACAACAAGACTTTTACTATCAACATAATCAAGACTAACGATACTCATACAATGGGCACGATAAGATGTTAGTTTATTTGGAGGATAAAAATTAACAGATGGTGGTTGCTTAGCAATATTCAAATCTCTATCTGGTGTTGTTGAAGATGAGGATGCTTTTGATTTCCATTTCTTGAGGCCTCGTAATAATGGTGTTTTTAATGTACCTCCAAAAGCACTTGCAGGAGAGCGAGGATCAACATCTGGCGATTTACTACGTAATACATCACAGAATATACAATAAGATGATATTTCCCAGATTGTTATGTAACCAAGGCTATTTCCAGTGATTAGAATATCATTCTTAACATCAGTTGTCATTCCAAGGACACACTCATCTCTACCGTGAACTCCTTCAAACTGTCCTAACAGAGTGCAACACCCCTGCGTGGACCACGCCTGTATTAATCCACCTGTACTTGTTAACAATGTAGCAGTTTCTTTATGCTGGTCACGAGATTGTAAAAACATTATTTTGTCAACAAATTGATGTTGTTGAGCATTTACTGCTAAATCACCTGTTTTATCAGATGGGATGTTATAACTTTTAGTATTACTGCCTGGTAATTGATTCATATTAACTTGACCGTAAACATGTCCAGTATCAACATTCCACACTGATAATTGTCCGTCATAACTAGATGTTGCCATTAAAATACCACGGTATAAATCAGCAGCTAATATATCATCTTTATGAATTTTATTCCATGTCTTTGCTGGTTCATCTTCTGATTCCCTTAAATCTCTGTGAATTGTAACTAAACGGTTCCACCCGACAGTGATAATTCTTTGTTTAGGACATACAATCCCTGTTATTTCACAATCATTTGCTTCGGCTAATAAACGCAAACATGCCCCATTATTAAAATTCCAGATTTTGACAGAACCATCACGTGCTCCAGTAATCAATCTTCGTTTTGTTGGATCAAAAGACATAGCTGTAATTTCTGAACCATTGTGTGCATTTGTAAACATAATAGTCTTCTCACCAGTGTCAAGATGCCATACATTAACTGTAGAGTCATGGCATGCACTGACAACTTGATTAAATAAATCATTATATATTGCACCGCATAAAGGTTTTGAATGACTAGTTGGTTCGTCATCAGAACTAGATTCAATCCCACACTTCTTTTCTAAAACGCATATTAAATTACTACCAAGTAATAAAGTTTGGTTACGATGATTATAGTATACTGTTGTTATAGGATGAACACCAATATCAAGAAAACGGCTTGGTATTGTTTGTAAACAACAATGATCTCTGATATCCCAGAGTTTAATTATACGATCTTTTGATATACTAATAATTTGTTGATGATCACCATTGGCAACAATTTGGATAACTGGCGAGGCATGTCCTTTTAATACTGATGTTGCTTTATTTGTGACGTATGGGTTCCATAATCGAACAAAACAATCGATACCACCTGTGACAATTACATTATTATCTTTATCATAATCAAATGAATATACACCCTTTTTTATTCTAAAAAATGATCTTGTTTTTTTACGTTGTAAATCACCCAGACATAATGAAGTGTTTGTTGTATTAGCACATGATATAAATGATTCTAAATTTGGTATATATTTGACTTTCCGTACCCAGTCTTCGTGCAATCCATTAAATATCATTGCTTTTATGTTTGGTTGTCTACCACATAATAATTCTTGAAATGGGATTCTTCTGACTGTTACAGTAGAAATATCTTTCTTTTGACCAATATTTCCATCAAAAAGACCAACTGTTGCATTGGAAAATTTAATATATGATACATTACCACCTGCGTCTCCAAGTAGCAAACAACTTTCATTTAAATTACGTGGATTATACCAGTAATCCATACATAAAACACAATGATCTAAACCAGCTAGTATAAATTGCTTTTCAAAATTTGTTGCTGACACATCATAGAATCCAACATCTCTTTCTGTTGTTGAAACAGCTATTTTTTTAACATTTGCTAGACATACAACATCAGTTACCCATAATGTTTTTGCTTTATTATGTGAATTTAATTCTGATAATGAAACAGTTTTTTGTATTGTAAGATCCGTTCCCCAGAATACTAAAACACCATCTTTACTACAAGAAACATAACGTCCATTTCCATTATCTAAGTCATCACTAAGGCTTGCATGACGATTGCTAACACCAAGGCTAGGAAAGTAAGTCAACCTTGCTATAGAATCATGATGAGGACTTGGAAGTTCTCGAGCAGGCTCAGAAAATGGAAGGTCTGATACATCTCGACTCATGCTATCTTTTTGTTGATTTTCTAACAGCATATAAGAACAGAATTCTTCCCAGTCTACTGTACCATCACAATTTGTATCAACTTTCATAAATAGAATACTCAATTGGTTATCATCTAACCCATCTTGCATACTTCCGAATGCCATTTTCATTGCACAACCAAATTCTTCAATATCAAGTCCACCTCCGCCATCTTCATCTGCTTCTTCAAATATCTTTTGTAATAACTCTAAATTTTCATTATTCATTTGATCTTCTAATTTTGCTTTATTTTGATAAACACTCGTTGTGCTGGCATTATCTTTCCGATTCTTTTTATTCTGTGAACTTGATGCATGAGGTTTAACCTCTCCTGATGCAGATGAAAGGTTACAATCATCTGCTGATGACGTTCGTGAGCTTTCAGAAACTGATATGTTATCCATCTTTCAATGATATTAAAGGCAGATGTTGGCAGCTTTTTGTTTTCTGTATTGCCGCCAATGACAGATATATCGAATATGGATAAAGGCGCAACACAATATGACGTCACAAAGACTAGATATCACGTGATTCTATAATTAAACGTCAAAATATATAAATGCACGGGTATCTGACAATTATTCTGAACTGTTGTTTTTTTTTCGAGATTTTATATTAAAACATAGTAAAACTTCAAATTTGAATTCTATCTGTAAAAATCTAAAACTCAAACTCAAACGGCTTTCTGTTCAGATTTGTGATACTGTATTGGGAAAAAATGATCGATGTTGCCGCAATAAAACGAGTTTTACTGCATTAAATTATTCAATATGAATTTAAAAAGTAATGGCAGCTATACAGAATATGGCCTATATATAAAGTCCATAATTAGTGAACATGTAAAGGATCATCATCATTATTTATTCAGCATCTAAAGGATCAGTCCAGAGGCATTTGCGAGACTGATGTGAAAAGACAATACGATTGCTAATAACGGGACCATTCGATCACAAACCCTCTGCCTCGAGGGTATACTATTAGAATAGTAACAATCAGGCCATATATTAGGTAATTTCCGTGATACCTCCTTGGAATAAAGAAACCAAGCTGAGCACCTCCTTTGATTTCCAAAGTATTCCAACAACAACATGTCATGAGACAAGGTTTCATTCCCACGATGACATTTAAATCAAATCAAGCCATCCAGTTCAAGATACTGGTGCGCACAAGTGAAACGATCTACCGTGTACCATGAAAGGAGTCTAAAGCAGGCCTAATTTCAAATGCCTCATCGAGTAGCACTTACGTTCTTAAGATAAGGTATCATATTATGTTATTATTATTATACTTATAGTAATTATTCTGTTATTTGACCCTGTATTTTAATGTCTGTTTTCCTGTCCAATACATGCAAAATGTATCATTCATTTTAAAAAGGTATCTGTAACTTAATTGTTTTTAGAATAACCCATGATGATGGGATGATCTTAAATGACCATGACCTATATCCTATGCGTCATGCTATGATATGATATGATATGATGTCATTTTGACCAGCTAATAAAGGACACTTTATAACGCTATAGAAAGTGTCACTTACATACAGCATACAACCTTAATGCTTTATAGTAAGTAAGTAATTGAGATGATGACGCCCTACCGAAAGCAACCTTATCACTCCTCTAGAAATAGACACTGAAGATCAATTTCAGCAGATTTCATGGCATATACGTCTTCATTGTCAATGCGCAACGATGCACCGCAGCTACTCACAATGAAATTCCCTCTGGACCAATCCATCCGCCATCCTTGGGTGGTACTCATTTGATGTTTTAGATAAAGTCAATTGGCTGGGTTGACCTCTGGGGATTTGCATCACAGTGGATCAGATATGACCACGATGTAAAGTTTAGTTGCTCTGCCATCTGAACTAATCCTCCCTGCTAATCATGCTCTACAGTCTATATAAATTCGTATCAATCCCCTGACAAACCCCTCATCATTCCTTCTTTAAATTGGATTTCGGATGAGTTAACATATGTTAAATTTTGGATTAACAATTACCACAATTGGAATAATTTTACATTTAAGTAAACATCATGCTTATAAAGGAAACAAAATTACCTTTCAGCCCCTATCAATCAATATGTGGAAGCAAAACCTGGTGTCAAATTCAATTCTTAAACGAGCAATCAAGAGCGTTTCTTAAATGGTAAAGATTTTATATACTGTATGTATAGTAATCATGTCTAATTTTCTGTACATGATAATAAATTAAAAAATTTAATTATAGTGAGTGTAAGCTCAGATACACATATAATGTGAACGTGCTCAATGGTGGGTAAAACAGAGCATTGTATAATAAGAGACAAAGATTAGGTAAAGCCTTTTTCCGTTACTCGGAGTTTTACGCGTTTAATTGCGATCTTCAGACTCGGTAATACAACGAAAAGTGATAGTAGCGTAATAGATCGCATTTAAACACATAAAACTGTGACTAACGGAATATCCTTTGACTCATCTAGTCATCTTTGTCTCTTATAATTGTCTATATGTAAATGATGTTCACTACAACATCATCGTCTGGATAAGCAATGTCAGAAATTTAGAGAAGAAATGTAATGTAATGTAGACGGTGTCGCCCTACCGAAGGCACCCGTACCACCCCTCTATTTCTAGAGGAGTGGCTTTTTTTCGCTGAGAGCAATGACTTTTAAACGCTCTTTGTTGATCTCAGCCGCAACACTGCAGATCAATTTCAACAGATTTCATGGCAGATACTCAGATAGGTCTCGATTGTCAATGCACAACGATGCGCCGCAGCTACTCACAATGCAATTCCCTCTGGACCATTCCATCCGCCATCCTCAGATGGTACTCATTTGATGTTTCAGATAAAGTCAAGGCTGAGTTGAACTTCGGGGGATTCGAACCACAGTCGATCAGATATGATCCGATCTGAAGTTCGGTTGCTCTGCCATCTGAGCTAATCCTCCCGAAGAAGAAATGAGAAGAAATGCAATAGATCATAATGAGGTGACAGTTTTTCCAGAGATGTTATTACGTAACATTGTGTACGTGTGTATAACTTGTAAGTGATCTACCTTAACTGTATGATTGTTTGTTATCGTTTAAATATTATATGTTTATAATACATAACAACATGAATAGCATTATTCATGTTCTAATTGAAATCTCTCATCATCTCAAACTCTTTCATTAATTAAAAACAATATTTGAAATAAATGACATTGATTTCATAAACATTTTTTTTTCATCACCGTTTAATTAATACAAAAGAAAGATATTATATAACTCATATAAATAAAATCATATAACTATATCTTATTATAACCTGTTATTATATTTTGCTAATTATGTACAGTCCCGTAAACAAAAAGCTCCAAGCTTATCGGGTGCTGGATAAATGATGATGATGATGATGATGAGATAATTAATAATACTTCTACAGTTTAATAAGTTCATTTATGCTATGTTAAACATCAGACAAATTAGACTATATGGTTACCGGTACCTGCGGATAATTATAAACACAGGATTATTGGCTTCACTGTGATAACTAACTGTTATACATTTAACAACAGTAATGACTGGACATAATTAAATTGAACTGACCTTGTAACATCTATTAGTCTTCGTATTTTTCTGTCAATAATATATTCTTGAACGCATCAGAATTGTGAAATATATTCTGATTTCTAAACTTCATGATTTTAATTGGAAATAAATACACACTGCTAATTATTGCATTTGAGTTGTCAAGTCGATGAATGTTTTAGTTGTTGATTTATCGTCTTGATTACGTCTTTTGGACACCTGCTGGAAGTCACTCCCAAGCGCAATCTTCTATAGACAATAATACGGTAAATAATAAGTTCCTGATGACCATTGGCGCGGGGGTTTCACGGTGGCAGATGGTATACCTACGATCTGATAACAGACAGATAATTGATCGAGTGATACGTTCCGATAGCGGGCCGATAATTACCAACCTCGATTTTACAATACTTGGAATTGTAACAGGATAGCCCTGCGATTGCCCGGACACCGTAAATCTATTTGCCCCGCTTAGCCCTCCTCTTGGCGGTGTGCATTATTATCGAAAGCATTTGTTATTCATTCTATAGTCTCGTCTCTACATATGGACCCTTGAGGTTTGCTGTTTATCTAGCAATCTCACCTCAAATTCTATTGAAGTAATGAATGTATTATTGCTTACATCAAAAAAAAATTACGAGAAACACCTGAAGATGTTTGATAAATCTTGATTGAGTATTTGAATATTATATTATTATCGAGAATTTTTTCCTCAAATAAAAAGCCGATTTCTCAATGGATAATATTTGATTATTTAAATGAGGTTGATTAGATCATAGCAGGTCAAGTAGGCTAGACACGTACAGTAAACCAAACATACGTCAATTCAAAATGACATGTTAGTAAACTAATTAAATTATTGCATTTTTGCAATTATGGTGTTCGTTAACAACACTTGCTGTCTCGCTTCATCCAAAATAGAGAAAAGACTATATAGTATTTTTAAATCAATTACGGCCATCTTTTATTTTAAAATAATTATCTGTTGACTATCTATACATATATGTAAAGATAAATATAATAGTCAAATGAAAATAAATACATGATTCTATGTAAAATCTAAAATAACTATCCATAAAAATCATGTTGGTTAAAATAAAATAAATTCTTTGTTGTTTCTAAACGACAATGTCCCCAGGATACAGTACTAAAAATAAATGATCTCAATAAATAAAGAATATCTTAAAAATGCGTTTGATATCGTGGTGTAGCTGCTATCATGAGAGCTCTCCTGAAAAAGTGGCTGTATCTGATATAGTAAATTGAACCAAATTCTTGACTGTTGGCTGAAATGTTTTATTTTATTTTATTATTATTTTGTTTTTATATCATTTCATCTTTTCGAGTTTTAAAATATTGACAAACTGATTCCTTATATCGAATAAACATCTGTAAAAGTGTCTCTATAGTTGATCTTTGGAAGTTATCCTCTCAGGAGTTTAAAAGCATAATTTTTTCACGAACTCATGAAAAGTGTTCCCACAATCGCCTAGAAAGTCACCCATCTCTCCTCTAATGGTAAGGAAACGCGCCAACTATATAATTTAATTCACAGGAAGTATTGCAATAAGATGTGATCATACATCGGCAACAGAAATTACTAAATACTGTGAATTAAGTCACATCTGCTGTCTCCTTGAAAAAGAAAAATCATCAGCTCTAGCTACCAACATGGCGTCCTCACGTGCACTTTTGAGGTCTTGTCTTCGCCGTTTGAGTTTGCCAAGATGTGCTGCAACTGTTTCATTTCGACAGTTTTCGCTATTGTCAGTTGCTAGACCAATTTCCACAGCTTTATATGGATCAAATTGTCGAATTCCAACGGTTACAAGCAATGGATGGTCACGGAGTTATGGAGACGGTCCTTCGATTACTCTGCAGGAACTCGAAGATCGTTGTCAAGAGATCTTGAAGCTTTTTGACAAAGTTGATGCAAGCAAGGTAAAATAATGAGTATAGACCAACCGAGACTTTATATTCTCAATCTGGGAAACAGAATTAATAATGATTTATTTGTCGTTTCTATTTATATGCCTATTTATTTGGCTAGGCCTATACAGTTTGTGACCGACAGGCCTAGCTTACATCATCTTTATTGGCAAACTTAGAAATAGTTCATTTCAAACTAACTCAGCTGCAAAATATTGATCACCCGTGTTTTGATTCAACCCTCGATAATAACTTGAATTGATTGTGCTACTGCAATTGCTTAACCGAATAGCCAAAAAGTCTTCAACAGACAACAACAATTTATATAATTGCAATTGGATGTCCAGAACTCTTACTAGGAGATCTGAAAGAAGATGAATACCATTGATTGAAAATGTTTTGTTCAGTTCTGATTTAGGATATTTAAAGAATTATTAAGGGGAGGGGTGGAAGCTAGCCCAAATAAGGCAGTTTTTAAACGTCGTTCTTTTTCATACGCCAGATTGGAAAGAATTCCTTATGCGCGGCCAAGGTCGTATTTTTTCTCGGAAAATGTGCGGCTGAAAGCCAAATTCTGATGTAGTTTTGCGCGGGTGGATCACACATGTAGGCGAATTTCAGATATAACATCAAAAAAATGATGGAAATTATGTCATTTTTTTATAAAATTCGGATAAAATTATGAAATGTGCGGCTGAAATGTCAGCTGCGAAAATGAATGCGCGGCCAAGATTTTGCCCGCAAACAGCAAGCTTTCCAATCTGGTTCATGCGCTCTTCATGCATTTTCATGATTTTTTAAATTAAAACATTTAAATTCGAGGAAAATATAACTAATATTAAACATTATATCTCTTACACCGAAATCTGATATCTCAAACAGTGTGACATCGTCTTCAAATCAAATGCTTCTAAATTTAGCTGAGGTTGTGTTAAAAATAGTTTGACTTTCGATAATTGCGCAATACGCCTTTCAATTTTTATGATGTCAATGGCCAAAGTACAGCAATGTTGTGCCGTTTAATGAAATGAACCCAGGATTTCAAATCTGCTGTGCCAGACAAAGAAAAGCAAGGTGTGTGAGAAGCATAACGTTTGAAACTCTCTAACCTTTCTGACTATAATCTGGATTGTAGGCCATCTCGTTCATTTTAAGATGTCTTGACACAGATTGGAAAGAATGCTACTTGCATGCAAGATCTTGACCACGCAATCACTATCCTGGATGGCATCCCCAGGGATCAAAAACTTTTTCAATGCCTGCGACCACATAATTTTGCTTTAAAAATGCCTGCAAATATTTTACAGTATGGACAAGGGCAGTAACTTTACGGTCAAACCCTTCTTAGCTAAAATACATATAAAATGGTCATAGAAACGCGAAAAAGATTACAAAATTGCTATATGATATCTGCATTTTTATATATCACAATTCCATTCTCAAAATACAAATCGGACTTTCAGCAAGTCTTAAATGAGATTAGAATGTGCTATATGTAGCAAAGGTTTGTAGTAGAAGTATTTGGTGCTTTACCAAGACTTCCAGCTGTGTGTTGATATTGGTCGAGTGACTGCACCTTGGGAATTGTGCCTGCGGCCGCCGGTCCCAGTGGTCCCATCATTTTCTACCCCTGGACATCCCAGTTGCGCTTCTTATATAATTTTTGTTCACATATATAAAGAAATAGTCAATCTTCCTTAGTTATCAAGATTTTAACACCAAATTACCTGAAATTGATGTGTTCTTCCCAATTTGGGTCATGACTGGTGAGTGGGCAAGAAACAGTTTCCTCTGTAGACACTTTTGCAATATTGCAATTCAATGCAAACGTAACTTGTGTCAGAAGTGTTTTTTATTATAGCAGTAACAGAATGACAACTTTTCAACAAAATAGATGACTTGTAGGTAACATAGTCCTGAGATGAAGGCAGGATGCTTATATGTCTTTGAAATAAACTATTATCAATCATTCAATTAATCAATCAATAAAAAATAAAAAATACTATCAATTTGATAGTCAACATACACAACTTTCCTGTTCAACATGAATGATAGGCATGCAGGGTCCAACAAATTTAGAATCCGAATGCTGGAATCCTAGATTTTTGTCAATCATTCAATCATTAGTTATCCATTTGAATAATGGACCAATTCATAATAGTTTTGGTAGACTTTATGCAAAGTCAAGGTCATGATTTGATTTTAGCCTATATATAGATTATAAATTTTAAAATTGGCTCACAGTTAGGTTTAATTTTCAAGGATATTAATTTTTTCCGATTTTGCTTCACACTTCCCCGATCTAGGATCCTAGGATCACCACTCATTGTCAGAGCCCTGAATGTGGACGACTAGACATGCTTTCTTTGAAACTAATATTTTACTAACTTTACACGTTCAGGTCAATCTTGATGCTCGTCTTATCGAAGATCTTGGCCTTGACAGTCTTGACGTTGTTGAAGTAGTAATGGCATACGAGGACGATTTTGGTACGAATTTTGTTTTTAATGTAATATTTAGGCTTGTTAAATAATCAATTAATGTAAACAAGCCTTCCCATCTTCAACCCTTACTCCCTTGCACCATATATATATAGTTTTTTAAATGTTGATGGTAAGATGCGTTGTCAAACTCTAGTTGTTCTAGTGATTTGATTGGCTGACTCCCGTGCTAAGATCACGCAAGCCAAAACAATAAACAAAGACATCATGTTACAGATAAAAACACCCAACATGAACATTTCAAAATAATTGTAAATAAAAGATTGAATCATGTTAGCATCGTTGATGAATTATATTTCTAAATATTATAATTTAAAGCATTCTTCTTCGTATCATCTGATTTGACCATTGTGGCTATTTTGAGACTAAACCAGAATCCATACAATAATGACAAAAGCTTGCTAAACAGCAGAAATGAGAAACGAGACAATCAAAATCATAGCGTTCGAAATAATTGAAAGTGGTCCAAAAGTATAACTCTGGATCCGTGATTCGAAAAAAAGTGAATACACGTAAATATCTATGGAGATAATTGATCTAATCAGTAAAATACTTATTTTTAAATTTCTTTAAAAAATAGTATTTTTTTCAAAATGCTACTGCACGGAAGCCTTCCGACATGAGAATTTTCAGACTTTTAGCGGATTTCAGACTATTTTGGGCCTAGTGAAATTCTAATTATTGCTTTTTGCCATTCAATTCCATTGAAATATATCAAGATGTTGTAGATTTCAAACTATTCTAGAAATTTCAATTCTCATGTCTGAGCCTTGTTTAGGTTATCTTTAATACTAACACATGAGATATTGGGAGACACTCAAAAGCTGAAAACCGCTAGCCCTACTGTCTTTTGTTTCTCTGATGCTTTCCTGTGTCTCCCAACATCCTATCCTAAATACAGGTATGCCCATTTCAGGGTGGCACAAAAATGTTTGTCTTCTGCTAACTAGCTAGCTAACCTGTGGATTTTTTGATCAAAACTATCTCCATTCCGATGTCTACAATCAGTTAGTGATATACTGTAGTGCATAGGAATTTATTTTAGAAAACAATTTCAGATTTTACATTTTCAGAACTAAGTGTAGGTCTAATTCAAAAAACTATTAAAAAAAAAAAGGAAATAATGTTTAATGTGTGACGATCGAGAACCTGCAAGACACAGTGGAATTACCCTTTAGGTGTGAAATATGACCTACATTTTCATCTTTCTTAGCAAATAATTGATAACAAATTTGTATTTGTACAGTTCTAAAGCTGGTATCATGTTAGCCTGCGTTACAGACCGCAATTCATTCACGAAAGAATAGGGTCTGTGTGAATTGCTCGGTTTCTCTGTCCGGGCCTCGTATCAGAATAAGATTGATGTCGCATAATTATGCAAGATTAAGGATTCACTTCAGTTGACATGATTGCAATAAGTTCTATTTTAGGCTTCGTAGCTATGACAATTAAGTGATCGAACAGAGGTGATGAGTTTATTATCTAAGAACAATAGATTTACCATGCATCGATCAGAAACTTCCGCTCTACGTTTTCGTAGAGTGGCTGGACAGAGAACTGTGCAAATCACACAGACCTTACTCTTTTGTGAATGAATCGCGGTCTGTAACGCAGACTAGTATCTTGTTAGGTATGAGCTCATTATTTTGTTTTTGTATTGTTTTAGGTGTTGAAATACCGGATGAAGATGCTGAAAAAATCAAGACTGTTCAAGATATTGTCGATTTTCTCAAGAATGCATTACATGTTTCATAACTAAAGATTTGCCTATTTCGAAGGTACATAGCTTAATTGCCTATAGTGTATAGAAACATTTTGGTTTCAGATAGAACTATCTATCTGAAACTAAACTAGATGACTATCCCGTTTAATATTATCTTCAAAGTTGACACAGTTGAACTTGCCGGATATCTCCTCTGGTGCAGATCAAAAATGGGACTGTGCAATGTACATTAGAATATCAGAGTTTGTATGGAGAATGGAACTAAACATCAGTTTTATCAAGATATTATAATAGAACCAAGAAAGTCTAACTCAGATTTGTGTTTGAGAGAGTTTTAAACAGGCCATAATATTATCTTATCTTGGTGAAAATCAACCAAATTACCATCCTCAAGTATTGAATAATTAAAATTTAAAAACATCATCTTCGTCCGACATCAATAACATCCTCAAAAATCCATCTTTGTTGACCCAATATCGATCATTTCCAAACATTATGATCCCTTCTGACACGGCAGAATCACTGAGAATTGGCCTCAAAAGCTATTTTAAGATCATCTCATTTTGATGCGAAAAAATTTCAGGGGGTCAGATTATCAAATAAACAAACTTAGTTTCTTGTGAAAAGTTAAACATTTATTAAAGATTGTTGATATTCAAGATGTTTTGAAATGTCGCGCGTGGCAAAAATTAAACAGAACCGGGCTTCATGATTTCATCTGAACCGCGCAAATAATATATAGAACCTGGGGGTGTGGGGGTGCAACACCCCCAATAAAGGTTTTGAGAATAATCCTTACAACTTTGAGACATTCAATTGCAAAATTGTGTAAATTTGAAGGCATTGGAGTACTGAATCTTCCAGGTGTGCGTATAGGCCAACCACACCCGTTTTATCAGGCAAAGTTAGAAATATCTCCTCCCTCATGCAGCAGAGCAGGAAGTAACAATTGTGACTGTACTGGATAATATTAGTATCTATAGTCAACTTGCCCACTTGGTCAGATTATTTTTAACTTTATACTCGACCTACAGGCTACACGCTACAATGTCACTTAAATCAAAGAAACTTGACTAACTACCATGATTTTGAACAGCAATGGAAGAATCACTATTCATCATTTTTATCACTAGGTGACAGGATTTTTTATTATTTATTTTCTTCAATTTCAGGAGTAAACTTGATTATCAGAGAAGATTGGTCTGGCATGCAAAAGTCATCTTTGATTTGATAACTCAGATCCAATATTGATAGGCAAATTTGTTTATTGAGTAGCGAATTATTTTCGTTTGTATCATGTGTGGAGTCAATCACTGTTATCATTTGAATTCAATTGTTTAAGTCACATGTTTACAACAAATTTGTTTTAGGATTAAATTACTATATAAGAGAAAGTGTGTTTGTTTTCAAACTGTTTTAATTTAACCATCATGGCAATTACTGTATAAAAAGTCCAAATTGTTTTAGCAAATGCAGTAGTATTCACCACTACTGCTATTTTTACAAATTGGAAAGGAATTGTGCTGAACAGCTGCTCAAATCATTCCCGTTTGAGTATAGCAAGAGCCATCAATCTCAAATCAATCTTATAGATCGATGGCTTTGTGTAGTTTCATCAAGCTGCTCTACATTTAATGAGATATTTGGATAATATGGCTAATAAGTTGTTCTTACATGCAATAGCATAATTATTATCTCTTGAATTATATTAAGAAAACCTCTACACAGCACTATTTATTATTAAGTGGAGTCAAATGACATCTCATATTCCCATCATTAGCTAGATGTGCATTTTCTCACAATTGAACCTTACACATACCACACGGATTCTGCTTCAAAAATATGATCATATATTAGATATGATATTACTTGCTTTTATGGTGTATCCACTAGACGCACTGATCTACCCACTGAGTTCATCATCCCAAACAGGGATGGTACTAGGACTTCCCCAGCAATTAGGCTAACTCCCCAAAAGAGGGGCTCTTATAAAAAATAATCAAAAACTACTGAAAAAGTACCAAAAATTTCTCCAAACAGGGGGCTAAGTATCCCTGACAAGGGGCTACTACAGTCTATCACTGACCCTAACAGTCTTGAAGTTTACAGGTTTTTGCGTTGCTTGCTTTAGTTTATCAAAAACTTTCGAAAATTATTTAAATTGGAAATACGATGGATGGAACATCCATTCGTACATTCCCAGTATTTGGGTCATTCCTTAAGGCTATATGGAATAGAGACTAGCCTCGTTTTTCTAACTGATTGCTCCGTTTTGATTTTGTTGAACATGTGAGGTGCTGAAAGTGTCTGTAAATAAATATTAAAAAAACATTAAATAATTTTAAAAACATCCAATATTGAAATGATCGAAGAAGAATTAAGCACTGAAGAAGATATCGAAGACGATGCTGGCGTTATAAATTGGCAACTACCATTATGTTTTATGAAGAAGCGCCACAAAGAGAAGATAGAAGGTGGAGAGTCAGTGATGCAAACATGGAGAATGAAAGAGAGAGTAAGAGTGTGGAAAATGTCAACTCCACCCTTAATTTGAACTATTATATTATCACACATATTATGAAATACAATATTGCAAGTACTTAAACAGTTGAACTATCCTTTAAATTGTCCAGATATAGTTAGATATACTGTTTTTAAAGTAGGTTCTCTTTGTGTATTAATTTTGTGTTGTGGTCAGCTACCGGCATGAATTGTCAACATTGCACGGAAAGTTAAGCGCGAGGGCTAGTAATCTGTTTTCGTTATATCACGAGGCTCATAATTATTTGCCACTGAGATCACGAAGGAATCATTGCATCTTGCATGCGATAATACCCATATCATACATAATGCTGAATGCTGTATATAGATAGAAAGCCAACTAGCATTATTTGAATTGTTAGCATGTTACATGGTATCCAATCATAAGTAGGCCTATTCGATAATAAACAAACTTGCACGGCTCTTTCTTTATGAGTTGCTAAAACCCCTTGCATACGACAATACTTATTATTTCAAATGATGATGAATTTTGTTTCATTTTTCATCATCATAAATAAGGGTAGCCGTATGCGACAAGCCGACAACCCTCCTACATGTCAAACATCTGTTCACTATTAATAGATCTTCTTTGCTTCAAGGTTGACTTTATATGTCAGAATATCTGTTCTAAGCAGTTTGTCAGTTTCCAAGTTTCACTGTTTTATTCAAGTTTGTTTTATTCAAGTCAATAAAACCATTGATTTTGATTGACGTCTTGCATCTTGATAGCAACTTGACCTTGTCCTTTTCTAGTCAATCCCTTTTTTACTGTTGTGTTAAACGTTGATTGACGTCTGACACATTCATTGTATAGATCTATGGAATAAGATTAGTCAATGCCACTGTATTAGTAGATATATCAAGTCTGTAAGCTACATACGATGGATACTGTTTGAAAGCAAAAGTGTAGCAGGATCATTGGAGAAGGGATAGTAAATACCTGTCAGGCCATGAAAATGGTCTTCTAGAATCATAAAATACATTCAATTTTCTACTGAATTTTCTCTAGGCCTATCCTTCTGGAATCTACGATTGCTGGTTTTCCATTTCGTCAGACCCCATTGCCTTCTAGATCATTTGTAAATAGAAAAACGTACATCAAAAAATTATCAATTTTCTTCTGAATTCGCTCTACCCTCACGGGATCTCCACTTCTGTCGGACCCTGCTACGACAATCTATCTACAATAACTATGCAATCAAATTTAGAATTTGAAAATTTATATCGATCCAAACCTTTTTTTTCTCGTAAATCCGACAGTTTGAATATTTTTAATTTGCATTATCTTATTTATATTTGCTTATCTTAGATTTGCAAGTCCATCTATCCAAATTCTCTACTTGATCATTTCTAACTTGAAAAAGCAAAGAAAGCATGTTAGTTCTCAAAATCCATTTGATCTGAGACATTAAGTCAACATGATCCAATCTAATCCCAAAGCTGAAATCTAATCCAAACTCAATCCGAAATCAGATTGCATTTGATCGTATTTGCACACCTCTTACTGGAATATCTCTCTACCTTCATACCAAAAAGATATGGATATAGCCTACTACTCTTCAATATAGGTTATTAGTTTCGCTTTTTTTTTATAAATTCACTAATCATACAACAATGGAATCACAGTGTTGAAACATAGATAGGTTTCTGAAATCCCCCAAAACAACATAGGCCTACTTAGCAAATAAACAACAACTTTTAATAACGTAAAATCTATTGATTGAAATAGAAGGATAATTTTGTAATGGTTCTACACAATATTGAGCAGTATCGTTGAAGAATGTGTAAATTATGGACTTGTAGGCTATTTATAAAACATTGATATCGTAAAATGGATGCTGAAGCCAAATTGTGCAGCGTGTAGGTCATACTACACGTAGGCATATGCACCGGATCGGATTGGGTACTAGTAGCCTAATCTGAATGTTTGACATATAGCCTATTGTGATATGAATTTAATCCGAATGCGATTATCAGAAAATTTCCAATTAAATTTTTCAGGTCCAATCCGATCCGACCAAATCCGAATCCAATTACCGAGTACTGTTTTCAAAATGGGGAAAATTTCTCGGTTATAAAGACAGAATCAACAAACAAAACTGAAATTTTAAGCCCACAAAAAATAAGAATCATATGAATGATATGTTCAAATTGCTGAAAAGAAATACATTAAATCATTTGTTTTTATATTGAACCATTCCTATGTGGAACAAATTACCAACCATTGCTGTATCCCCTACGATGTTATCCTCGTTCAAGTCACATCTTGACAATGAACACATCAGTTCAACTTTATAAATGTCTATATACATTCCTGTAATAATAATTCTTCGAAGTTATCGTAATTATTAATTTGTTAGCATTAATTATCAATACCTTTAATTTATTCTTAAATCATATTCATGTAAGAGCAAAATTTGCATTGCCTAAGTTTTATATGCCACCTGTTTATTTTAAGATGGTATGTCCTGCCAAGAATAAAGACACATATATATATATTCAAATCGCTTGTAATAAAGCACTTCGCTGTCTCTGTGATTGGTCCTATTTTGGCTGGATTATGCAAATGAGAATTCATAATTTTTAACCTTCAAATTCTATTTTATTACAGTCTAACTCGGTTAATATCCCCTCTTTTAATATCCCACCTTGCTTAATATCCCCACATAAAACTCAATTCTATTTACCATTGTCCATACAAACTCGCATAATCCTACCTCGTTTAATATCCCACCTCGCTTAATGTCCCGCTTTTCATCTGTACCAGAGGGGGGATATTAAGCAAGTTCGACTGTATCTCAAATCTTGTGAACGCATCCACATTGGAAAGATCTTGTCAACATTTTGAATCAATCATAAACAAACACAAATATCATTTTAATCAGGATCACATTTATGTTCAGGGAATCTATATTTATAGTTTCATAAAACAAAATTTCCTGCAACACTGCCTGCGATGAACCGCATGCTACCAATACTCCAGCATTCCAGAAAATATGATGGTAACAATCACCTGTATTATTGAATTACTTAGATGAAAACTGTGAGTGTTGCGCTAGTCCTGTGTCTCAATGTTGGTGTTGACCCACCTGACGTTGTCAAAACAAACCCGTGTGCAAGGATGGAATGTTGGATTGGTAAGTTACTTAATATTAGTAGCCTACAAACAAAGCTAGTACTAACAAATACTTTGCTTAGTTTAAGATAAAGAAAAAGTTTTTTTTTTACCATTTATGCATTGGTAATTGTTGTGAATCAATTCTTGGAAATGTAATCGATTAATCGATAAATTGGACACACCCAGGGTCCAACAAAAGTAGGAATCCTGGAATCCTTGATTCCGGAAGGTTAGAGCAAGTTCAGAAGAAAATTGATATTTTAAACGATTTATTGGTCAAACATCAACAAAAAAATTCAGAAGAAAATGTTGAAATGTCTCTTGGATTCCAGAAGGCTGAACCTTTTGTCAGACCCTGTCACTAGGTTCTACAGACTACCAATTAGACATTGATAACAGTGATGCATCTCGCTGTAGTGTATATCCTGTATTAATATTTGCAATAAATATATTAATACCGTATATTCATTATCGGTTTTTAATTTATATTTTTAATATCCTACAGATCCGCTATCAATGAGTAATGCAAAAGCATTAGAAGCAATTGCAAACAGTTTACAACAGCAATACGAACGATGGCAGCCTAGAGTAAGCTATACATTTGTTTCAAATTGTAATGTCTTTAAGGCTTTCAAAGTAGATCATCTCTTTTACACAGTAAATGCTGAACAGGTTTTACCATACATGTGACATATATAAATAATAGTAGGCTATTGTAGGCCTAATGTAAACGTCTAGATGTAAACGTTACCAAGACGTTTTATATGGCATTTGAGACAAAAGATTTGATAAGCTAGCTCTATCCGATGTATAACTGTTTTCTTTCTTCTTGTACAATATTTTTACACATTTCTTTTGTTTTTCAAGGCAAGGTATAAACTTAATCAAGATCCAACTTTGGAAGATGTCAAAAAATTATGCATTTCACTGCGTAGGAATGCCAAGGTGAGGCGTGAAGACAAGTATGCTCACAACTGACAGATTAATAAATCTCATTGCCTGTTTTATCAATTAATTTTTATGTCTGTAGGCTATAGAAGGGCCTAGCTATTTTCATTCTTTATGAGAAATGAATATAGAAACCTATAGGTTTATTCAAATAACATATGCCTTGATATTTAGCCTACATTTAAAGTTGATTTTGTAAGTATATGAACACAGGGTCCAACGAAATGTTTTTCTTCTAGAATCCTAGAATCTTTCAACATTTTCTTCTGAATTTTTTGTTGACGTTTGACCAATAAATCCTAATATCAATTGTGCACAACATGAGGTAATTTCTTTCAATAATACAATCACAGATTCCTCTGTTTGTCAGGTCCTGCAATTAGTGAACAATTTAAAATCTTTAGGTCACCTCTCTAGTTTTTCTGCAATGACATATTCATAGTTTGCATAGGCCTACTCAAATAACACTATTGAAATACTTGGATGCCGTAATTTCCTCATGAATTTCAAAAGAAAACATGCAGTGCTTGAAATTCAAATGCAAGCCTTGAGTATTCAATTTAATAAAATAAAATAATGAAATAAATATTCAACTTACCAATTCCACTTTAGGAGGAGCGTGTTCTTTTTCATTACAATGGACATGGTGTCCCAAGACCAACTCAGAATGGAGAGATTTGGGTTTTCAATAAGGTTTGTTATATTAAATAGCGTTTTATTTACGCATTTCCTGTAATTTTAAATGGATTTGGAAATGTCATAAATCATGAAAAGAGAAATATTCTTGACCTTAGATCAATATAAGATATATTTATAGTATTTATCGATCATCTAGTATACGATCATCTGGCTTATCGATTGTGCAAATTAGATTACCAAAGAATTGATTTGACATCACAATGCTCGTTGTTTCAGTAATTGTATTTATTGTCAAACAAATATTAATTGTCTCATATTATTGATATCTTCAGACTTATACACAATATATTCCGTTATCAATTTATGATCTACAAACATGGATGGCTAGTCCATCAATCTATGTCTACGACTGTTCTAATGCAGGTGATTTAATATATTTTATTTACTTTGATTTACCTCTTGATGAAAAGCCATCTATAGATCACTCAATCAGTAAAATTACTTTATCCTTAGTGTAGGTGCCTTATGCAGAAGCACTAGTGTAGTGGTTAGTGTGTAGGATTTCGGCCCGCATGGCCTTGTGTTCTATTCTTGGCAGTAGCACTATTGGCCTCTTCTTGTGGTTGGCTTATAAAATGTGTGAATAGAACACGCTGTCAATGAAATGCAATACAAACACTTTTCAATTTGTGATTTGAAATGAATTCGAATGTCATAATTTGGCTATGACGAACGGTAACAAGAGTAAACAAGAATCTTACTTCAAATCATGGTTCGGCCTTTATATTGAACAATATACGTGATAATTTACTACCAATATTAGAAAGATAAGTGTGATAATTTACGGCAATATTGAATGATACGTGTGATCATATGTGCGCAAGGAAGGATTTGTTGAAAACGAATAGGATATTTCTATTTTATATATCAATTATTAAACACTTTCTTGTGCAATATGGGTTATATAAACACTCAGGTTGCTACGAGGCACTCAAAACTTCAAAAGGCTTCAGATAATCACTCGTGATGGCGGCTCTTGATTTTCTTACGCGTTCCTTGTTCCTCATGATGCAACACTCATGCTTATATAACGCATATTGCACAGAAAGTGCTTGATATTTGTGTAATATTTGTTGAAAGTAATTTTTATGCTTCTATTTTGTTCCTTGTAGGATTAATATTAAAATCATTTGAACATTTCCGAAATCAAAGAGAACAGGAATATGAAGTAAGGAATAAATTACTAAATTAGTTTTATCTAGTACACCTTTGTCTTCGTGTGTTCTAGCTTACCATATGATCTATGCGAGGATTGTATGATGCTAATTTATGCCACTGGTCCTATGGTTGACATTATAGTTGAAACTGTAATTAGCAAAAAGACTTGAATGCAATCAAGTACAATTTGTTAGGGATTGGGTCATGTATAGCTGATAAGCTTCAGACCCCTTCCAACATTGGTGCGGCCTTGGTGTAGTGGCTAGGGTGTTGGACCACGGCCCGCAGGGTCTCGGGTTCAATCCCTGTCCGAAGCACTATAGGTTGGCATCAGGAAGGGCATCCGGCTATTAAACGCACACAAGCTTCAAAATACTAACAAATTAACCAACCACCCCGGTGAAAAAAAGCTGTAAGCTTACCCGGTTCGTGGAAAAATGATAAATAAAAAAAAAAAAAAAAAAAAAAAAAAATACATTCGACTAACTAAATGCTTACATAGCAAACTATTTGATACAATTTTCATTGCGTCAATATAGGGTATTTATCAACTAAACATATCTAATTACATAACTCTTAAAATTACATAAATCCACATTCCTGAATCGCCAACCAACAACACCTGAATCTCTTTAACCATTATATATAAAATATATAGACTTCATCACATCACCTGCTCAATTAACAGAACTATGAAAGTCAATAAATGCAACAAAGCTTGATGGTACTGCAGATCCTGACAACATCCCAATTCATACCTTACAGCGCATCATCTACAAAGTCCTATCATCATTCCTGCAACATGGCGCATGTCCACAATCATATCAATACCAAAGAAAATAAAATCTACATCACTCAACAATGTCCAAGGTATCTTGTTGATGTGCTTATGTCCAAAACTGCACAACCGAGTGCTGCTAAAGCATTTACAACCTGAAATAATACCATATATCTCACTGCTCCAAGCAGGGTATCTCAGAGAGAAGCACGGCACAGCAAATTGTGGCTCTCAGAATTATGGTTGAGGCTTGTCGAAAACACTAACGAAATGCAACAATCATATTCATCCATTTCAAAAAAGCATTTGACTCCATATTCAGATCAGTTATCCTTGTCTGCCTCAAATATCACGGAGTACCCAATATTCTAATAAATGCAATAATGGATCTCTACCACGGTAA
This sequence comes from Haliclystus octoradiatus, assembly GCA_916610825.1. NCBI lineage: Eukaryota > Metazoa > Cnidaria > Staurozoa > Stauromedusae > Haliclystidae > Haliclystus > Haliclystus octoradiatus. Next base: position 23,257,913 of record OU744449.1, on the reverse strand, counting down.
ATCTGCTCAAGCAATAATTGGCAAATACGCCAGCTAACCTTCAACACATCTTCCGGCTTTCTTTAGGAAATACTTTTGCTTCATTCGTCTTTGTAGTGATTCTCAATGCCGTACTAACAGATACCAATCTCAACAGATATACCATCTGCGGTCGAAAAACTTCAGGTTATCCAGAGATCCGGAAATCATCATCAAGAAACGAAAAACATTGGTGTGGACAGCCTCCAATTAGGTATCAAATATATTCCACTCTTACAGTAACAGAAGAAATGAAGCTTAAACTCTTCAAAGATGCAATTGAGTCATTGCGTTTGTATGATTTAGAAGCCGTGAGCCTTAACAATTCTTGAGAAAATGCCATCAACCAAACGCGTCGTGCCCTTGCTAGGTTTTCATTGGGAAACCATTACCATAAATGAGAAATGTCCACATGCGAAGAAGCTCACGAATAAATGTGTTTTTGATGCAACTACTCTACTACAGTCAAAACCAAAGTCTAATCCACCCACAGAGATAACTAGAAGAGGAATTCATAGACTACAAACATTGAGAGAGCTCTTTCACTATGAAACTTTTATCAGTGTTAAATAATAGTACATACAAAATAGTTGTTATTACTTTCTTATTATATATATTATATATATTACTTTCCTCATTACTTTATTATTATAAATACCCTCAAATTACTTTGTTGCATAGTCCTTTATCATTTACCTACCTCATCATTAGCTTTGCTGGTCTGAATTTGTGAATTCTCCATCAATCAATTTTATTCTCCTTAGTATTTCTTCAAAACTACATTAAAAACGATCATTTTGGCTGCGTGTCAGTGACACTCAATTTCCTATGCCTGCTTACTAGTAAATTTAAATTTTGTCAGACGTATCTGTTTTTTCTCAAAGTGGGAATAAACCCCCAGACTATCTTTACATATGTAGTAGAACCCGACGTGAAAAAAAACAATGGCGTAATTTTTTTTTTATCTGGAAATCATTTCTTGGTGAAAAATGCCTTCAAAGTGGTGTTTTGACCCAAATGTCGTTGAGGAAAATAAAGGGATTGGATCTAGCTTTATGACGACAAAGTCTTATTGATACAATTTTCTGTTTTAATTATTTTAGAAATGTCTTGCTCAAGGTACACCGATACCTGTTGTGCCACCTGTGCGCAATTGTATACAATTAGCTTCATGTGGCGCAAATGAATTACTACCAATGTTCCCAGAACTTCCTGCTGATCTTTTCACTTCATGTTTAACAACTCCAATCAAAGTTGCACTCAGATGGTAAGATTTGTTGCTATTTTTTTAGCAATGGAGCTGATGAGCTTGCACATAAAGCCAAATAAAATATGACTGTATGCAGTCAAACCTGTATATAACTGCCAGCTATGAGATGTATGTAAGTGGCCTTTATGTACAGGGTTGATTCAATAAAAAATACTATTTTAGACATTCCAAGATAGACCAAGTTATAGACAGGTGAACACTGTAAAGAAGTGACCGCTGTAACAGGTATGACTTTATTATGAACGCGGGCACTGATGATAAACCAGTAGCTTTTAATGATGAGATACGTAGTCAACCCTTTATATATTCCAAGCCTCGTTCTCTGCACAATGAGAGCAAGGGCTCAAACAAAACAATATAGCTGCTTTTGTCATTTTAAATTCTTGGAATTGGTTAGAAAATTCCAATTTAATCCTAGAAGTTTGTATTTCCCTTGACTGCATAACCGGTTTCTGGACTGTTCTTGGTAACAAAATGCTGCCATGTTGACCATTTTGAGATTAAAACATCATTCTAGGTAGTGTAATTACTAATTACAGTTATTCTTTTATAGGTTTGTTAGCCAACAAAGGGGTAATTTGATTCGAGATGTATCTATGGACTTAATCGAAAAGTAAGAGATATGACTTAAATAGTTTTGAATGTCATTTAATCTATCCTATGATCAGTGCAGACTATTAAACAATATCGTTATAAATTCAATTCATAGAATTCCTGGTCAGTTAAATGATAGACGAACGCCTCTTGGAGAATTAAATTGGATTTTTACTGCTGTAACGGACACCATTGCATGGAACACATTACCAAGAGGTGAGAGTTTCCCATGTACATTTAGAGATGGTACAGGATGATTCCTCACAGCATTGTCCGTCAAAATTAAATATCCTGGAATCCTAGGTTCTGGAAGGCTAGAGAGCAAATTCAGAAGAAATTTGATACATCTGACAATTTATTTGTCAAACTTCAACAAAAATCAGAAGAAATTGTGTAACGCATTTAGGATTTCAGAAAGCTGAACCTTTTGTCGCACCCTGCCTTATACAGATTGTTTGGCTTGAATTCTTACCAGAACAGAATACCAATCAAATAGTTTGTTGGATTTATGTTGTTTATGTTTTGCATTGCTGCTTTGTCGTTCACAGCTTCAATTACACTGTTAACCTTTATTGTTCTAAAATCAATATCCCATTTTGATAGTATAACATAATTGGCATGATGTAATTTCGATGCTGTCTAATGTGATTCAAGTACAAAAAATCTTGAAAAATATGCATCAAGGTTTTTCTGTTCCTCCAAACCAAATTTCCAAACGATCAAGATGTCGGGCTTAAATTGAATTTGAATTAAGTTTTGAACTAAAACGGATAAATTACTGACATGCTTTTTTTTTAAGAATCTAGGGGAGAGCGGGGTGAAATGGAACGGGGGTGAATCGGAATACACAACTTCTAAAGACTCAAAAATTACAAAATTGCAGCAGAACATTGTTCTTATATAGTCTAAACATTGTGTAAAGTTTCATTTCGATACATAAAGTAAATAAAATATTATAAGCCTTTGAAAATTTGTACGCGCAATGCAAGTCATTCGCTTTTCACATCGCGTTTGATTTTATTTTCATTTCTTCACGCATCAGGTGTTATTGCATACCATTGTGTAGAGAATTTCCGTGTCATGACGTAAGCAGTTGTTATTTTCGTCTTTTCCAACAAACTTTCTAGTAAATAGTGTTTATGTTGCAAGATTCACGATGGGGTTGAATGGAACACGGCGGGAAACATTTCAATCACAGTCTGGCTTCACACTGCTTTGCTTTGTTGTTTCTCCGCCTTTGATTTCACACCAAGAAGAAATCATTCAAATTAATCCATTAAATTGGTTCAATTGCCTCTTTTCATTAGTAAATATCCTTGTATTATTTCTATGAACCATTGATCTTTTTGTTGTTTTATTTTCAACGTAAAATTAATGAGTTTGTATTGTCTTGTTTTGACTTATTAGTTCCCTCGTGAATCAGTGTGAATTATAATGTAAACAAAACATTTGGATGAGCGGTTTCTTTGAATTTGACACCTTCGGAAGGAAAGCGACTTTTTCGAAGGACTGCATGAAATTAAATGTTGTTTTATTCATATTATATTGGTTAAATCTAATTAAAACCCATTTGAATGATTATCCTTACTCATATTCTCTCAATTATAACTGAAATTTGAATAATTATACTGGTACGGGAAAATGTTATCGTGTTTTACGGAGACGCATTTTTTCGAATGGAAAATAATAATCTTATAAATTTATATTTGGAAGTAAGTTTCTTTATCTATCTAATTTATTATTGTTGATATCAATTTTTAAAGGCTCAATAGCTATGATATTCAATTTATTTGAACAAATTCGATGAAATAATGGTAAATTTGTGATCATTCCGTTTCACCCCACATTTTCGCAAAATCGCGGTTTTGAAAAAATGTCATTCTCCCATTAAACATTGTTTCAACTTTGATTTGACAATATTCAGGTATTTTGCATTATAAACTTCAGACAATTTCCTACAAATCGATACCAAAATTGTGAGTTTTGCGTGAGCCGTTTTGGAGCAATAATTTTTTTAAGAAAATTTGTTCCAATTCACCCCGCTCTCCCCTACAAATATCGCTGAATGTGTTGAGCTCAAACTCTGATTTATTTTTTCAGAAAGGGCTCATGTACAGATTTTCATACTCTATAGCAAATTTCTGCATTTCTTTATATGTTTCACCTGTACTTCCCAGTGTCACTTGTGAAGTAATTCTGCAATGAACCACAGCAGTCTATGCACATTCACTTCATTCAAGGTTGTAATCCCAAGATATGTTGTAACTATTATAATACTGTAATTGCTTTGTCCATAAAGTTTGGCTGTTCACTTGTTTGACTAGAATCTGAATAGAAAATGGGAAATGTCACTGGCATACCATTCTCCCTGACTCTTGTAACAAATAATTTATTTTATTTTGCAGAACTTTTCCAGAAACTATTCCGACAAGATCTGTTAGTTGCAAGTCTCTTTAGAAATTATTTATTAGCTGAAAGAGTGATGCGCTCATACAACTGTTCTCCTGTTTCATGTCCTAAACTTCCACCTACTTTTCACCATCCTATGTGGTGAGTATTGTTGTAGAGGTCCCATTATATTTTATGAGTTTCAGTTTTTAGTGCGGCCTTGGTGTAGATGCTAGGGCGTTGGACCACGGCCCGCAGGGTCTCAGGTTCAATCCTTGTCCGGAGCACTATAGGTTGACGTCAGGAAGGGCATCCGGCTATTAAACACACACAAGCTTCAAACTACTAGCAAATTAACCAACCACCCCGGTGAAAAAAAGCTGCAAACTTACCCAGTTTGTGGAAAAATGATAAATCCCCCACCCCCCAAAAAAAAATGTTTTCATACATTGTGTATAATCAGCTGTCAATAAAACTCCACACAAACACTCGTCAATTTGTAATTCGAAATAATTACTTTTCTCATATTGATACAATACAGTGAAACCTGTATATAACAGCCAGCTACTAGAGGTAGATAAATTGACAACTATAACAGATGGCCTTTATATACAGGTTTGATTCAATAGAAAATACTATTTTTAGACATTGCAAGAGTGACCACTATAGACAGGTGGCCGCTGTATAGAGGTAACCGTTATAACAGGTTGACTGTATCAATATTTGTGATAATTTACAACCATATGTTGAAAAGAAATAAGATATTCCTATTTTGAATCAAGAATTTAACACTTTAGGTGCAATATAGGTTATATATAAGCTTTTGAGTTGCTATGGGTTGCTACAAGGCACTTGAAATGCTTCAGAAAATCACTTGATGCGGGTTTTTTTATTATTTTACGCCTTCCTTGTGCCTCGTGGCGCAACACTTGTAACCCATATTGCAGAGAATGTGCTTAATATTTACTTATTATAATAAGGGATCGACTGACAAAACATTTTCAAAGTGACGATTGATTCTGATGTACTGTATATCAACTGAAAATTGATTGATATCTCCGTCATTTCTTATCGGATCAGCGTCAAACTTTTACTTATCAATTTTTTCAGTTGATATACATCAGAAGGAATTGTTGCTTTGATAATATTTTTTCAGTAGAATCCCCTATTGTACAAATTTAGAAGGATTACAGTTGATATAGCTATCACATTATTTCTACAGTAATAAAAAATGTCAACTTCATAACACGTCAGATCTTCTACTCAGGATCTCGCGAAAATGGGGAATCCTGCCGTCCTAGATTCTAGAAGGCTATGAGAATGCCAATTAATGATAATTTTCTACTCAGGATCTGGCGAAAATGGGTTCTAGAAGGCTAGAGAAAATTTAGAAGAAGATTTTTATGATTTATGGTCCAAACTTCAACAAGAAAAATTTAGAAGAAAAAATTGACTTGTTTGTTATAATTGTTTATTTATTCATTATTATTTTTCAGGCAAGCATGGGATCTAGCTGTTGATGGTTGTCTGTCGCAGTTGCCAAAAATTATCAAAGATGAGACTAAATATGAGGTACAGTCAAACCTGTTATAACGGTCACCTATATACACCTATATACCAAGAGTGACCATTATAGACAGGTATAGAGGTGACCGTTATACCAAGTTTGACTGTATTTTGGTGAATGTGGTAAAATAGTGCGCATTGATTTTAGCTGTCAACTATATTGTAAAAGTTGACTGATTCAGGAATGCTTTGGTGACCTACCGCTCTGACCTACGGTCTATATGCAATAATATGTTTTGGTGTATATGATTGATAGCACTTGTCCAATCTTATTGTTCTGTCATGTTTGTTTTGCATTGTTTTTTTTCAGAACAGTCCATTTTTCAAAGAACAATTGACATCCTTTCAAGTTTGGCTTGCCATGGGAGATGAAGCAAGGCATCCACCAGAACAATTACCGATTGTGTTGCAGGTTAAATGAAACGATTCACTTTTTGTATATACTTTCAAATTCATTCTATAACCTGACATTTAAATATAATATTTAGAAATAAAGTCAAAGATAAAGCGTTGTCTCCGCTACTCAGTGTTTCTCGCGATCCTCTGAATAACGTCTATTCTTTGACTTTACTTCTATACCTACTGCTCGGCATATCTGCATCGAGTAATCTATTGTTGTTTCGCCACCGAAGAAGCTATCAAATATAATATTTATAAACACTTGAATAATGGCAGCACATATTTTATGCCTACTGTTTGCAGAGATCTACTGCTAGCAGCTATGATTGAGGTTCAACGATAGCTGACTAGAATTATGTCAATATTTGGATGACTGATGATTCAGGGATATGTGATGTAATGTTGGCCAGAATTTATCCTATATTCAAACTAAATTCATAAAAGATGAAACGAAATTTGAAAAATTGATGGCCGTGATTTCAGAAAAATAAAAGCGTTTTCCTTGCTTTTAATTTATATAATATAATGAACTCCGATATTCCTATTTCTGTCTCTATGGCAACTGATATCAATGGCATATTATTCAATTATGGCCAAATCTCTAATATTTTTTTTATATATGTTGAAAATTATCAAACCCTGTTGCCTGGGAAAAAACATCAGTCACATTAAGTTGTCAATATTGCAGCTACATATCCTTAGATGTTCAATTTTTTCTTCAGGTGTTATTGAGTCAAGTGCATCGTTTACGTGCTTTGGATCTGTTAGGAAGATTCTTAGATCTTGGCCCTTGGGCAGTTAGTCTGGTAAGCGGTACACTGCAGTATATATTTACGCAATCAACCCGTTCAGCATTCTGTAAAACACTCCATTTAACGGCAACTACCCTTGCGCAACTGTAATCCTTCTAAATTTGTACAATAGGGGTTTCTACTGAAAATGTCTTTTTCAAATATATGATTGATTCTGATGTATTGTATTGTACTGTGATGTAATTATTGTACTGACAAAATTGATAAGTAAAAGTTTGAAGCTGATCCGATAAAAAATGACGGAGGTACCAATCATTTATCAGTTGATATAAATCAGAATCAATCATCAATAAAACGGTTCATGAACATTAAATGGCGCATACTGTCATGAACTGTCCGCGAGTGTTCATGATCTGTTCATGAACTCCTGAACTGTTTTTCGCAGGGGCAGCTTTAATTTACTTTTACCGTTGTCGTTGAATCGCTTGACTTTTACAGTACTTTTACGGAATACGATTTTATAAATATATTGATTAATTTCATTCAGTGGTCCAAAACAGCAATCTTCCATTAATTAAGTCAGCCCTGTTTATAAAGCCACCTGCTAATGATAGCCAATCTCTTTCTCTAGATACCATAGTTTGACATTACGCTGTATTTGAGTAGTCCTGATGCAGGGTCCGATAATTTATACATATTTACATATCTGTCGTCCAGTTAAATCCAATACTGTAATCTAATCTTGTTTTCATTTTAACAGGCTTTATCTGTCGGAATATTTCCATATGTGTTGAAGCTACTTCAAAGCTCAGCTAGAGAGCTTCGTCCATTGATGGTCTTTATTTGGGCAAAAATCTTAGCGGTGGACAGTGTAAGTTATAAATTATCAATGCTATCTAAGCATTTTTTTGACCGGAGTATCTAGTTTATTATATTTTAGAAGGATTAGCTCAGATGGCAGAGCAACGAACTTCAGATCGGATCATATCTGTCGACCGTGGCTCAAATCCCCCTAAGGTCAACTCAGCCTTGACTTTATCTGAAACATCAAATGAGTACCATCTGAGGATGGCGGATGGAATGGTCCAGAGGGAATTGCATTGTGAGTAGCTGCGGCGCATCGTTGGGCATTGACAGTCGAGACCTATCTGCCATGAAATCTGTTGGAATTGATCTGCAGTGTAGCGGCTGAGATCAACCAAGAGCGTTTAAAATCATTGCTCTCAGCGAAAAAAGCCACTCATCTAGAAATAGAGGAATGGTACGGATGCCTTCGGTAGGGCGACACCGTCTACATTACTTTTTATTTAGTTTGCTGTTTCAATTATCATTGCAGAATATTACTTTTCAAATATTTTTGTTGTGTTAGACTTGTCAAGTTGATCTGGTTAAAGATAATGGACACAAGTATTTCTTGTCTGTTCTTGCTGATCCGTACATGCCTGTAAGTATTTTAAAACCAATTGTATTTGTTCATGATTTTATTATCAGACATCTAATAAAACAGGTTTTGTGGAAGCTTTTGCTACAAAAAGCTAAAATTGAAATTCTTGATCTTTGTATATTTTAACATCTGTGTCGCTATGTCTGTAATAATGTATATTGTTAGTAAAAGATTTAATAATAATAATAATAAAATAATAATATTAATAGTGCGATTTTCCACACCAGACCAGTTCTTATTATAGTGCTCGATAACTTGATGATATAGTAACTTTTGTGATCAACTTTTGGTGTGAAACTTGAAGTAGCGGAATTCTAGCATGTTTCATTTTTGACTCTCATTCTAGCAAAAGACTTATCCATAATTTTTTTGTTTATGAAACATTCTGATAAGTAAATATTATGAAGCATTTGATGAATGAGAATTCATGAACAGTTTTTTGGGATCTTGTGATTGCAAACAAGCTAACATGTGTGCCTACTGCCCAGTTGAATGTTGTAAGAAATCACCACTCATTTGGATTAATTTATTTTTTTAACTTTATCAGTCAAAGTTATGAAACATACTGTACACTTTGGCAGCTTCAACACAACATCAATGCAATTAATGTACATTTATTTTTCACTTTTGCTCATAATATCCATGCTATTTATACTGCTCCAAAACTATACTATTAGACATGAATCAATACAATTTGGTAAGAAATTATCAATTGATAAGGCTGGTCTGACACATGTGCTTCGCCCCTGTCAAGCGACTCATCATAGACCTTTCTGATGGCGTGACAACCTCAGTGCATATCGCATGCACAGTCCCAGTTGAAAACAATATGATTGATTAATCAATTTATTTTATTCAATTCATGAGGGTGGTCTGATACATGATTTTTATTAAATAGCAGAGTTTGATGCTCATCTACGTTTTGTTTGCATGTTGCTTGGGTTTGTTGCATTTCCCAAGCCTCGTTCATTCCGCGATAACAACAAACAAACACAATACAAACTTATTACATGAGGCTGGTCAGACACATGTTTCGTCCCTGCCAAGGTACACATAAAAGACCTTTCTGATGTCGTAGCTCGTCAGGCATTGCTCCTGAAGTCTTGCTAACGAATAGTATTCAAATTTCTAATTTCATTTCTAGTCGTGGTATTGGTGTTTTCATTTTGATTTTAATCATACAGTTTACTCAACCATTGAATTGAGCAGCCTAGTTATTCCAGATTACTATAAATGTGATTGTTTTGTTTTTACAGCCAGAACATCGAACCATGTCTGCTTTTGTTTTAGCACGTATCATTCATAATTATCCAAACGGACAGGTAGGTCCATTAGATGCTTCAAAATATGTAAACATAAGTCCAATGTGATAACACCAGAACAAACTAAATCTCAAGGAACCAAATGTTTCGTGTATAACATTTTAATGTCTGACAAGTTATTTAGCCTCCTAATGCCTAGCCATTTTAGATATTTTTCTTAAATTTTTGTTGTTGTTGTGGTTTGACCTAAAAGTCAGAAAAATATTGTTTTTTCAGAATTCTCTCAAACTTGTAGAATCTGAGATTGCAGGCACAACCCTAAATCCTGGATGTGTGGGGTGTGTGACACCCCCAATACATATTTCAGGGAAAAATTTGGAAGTCAGACTGTTTCATCTTTAATTATTACGTTTTTTCTATTGATTTTGAAATTTGAATTATCGTGTCTGTGTAATGTTAATGAATTTGAATGCGTAGACAAATATTTAATAAGTAAGATCACAAGTTATATTTATAAACCTCCAACTTTTAAAAGCGTACTTCTTGCCTAACTTTATGCACAAAATCAATAAAACTCTGATAATTTAACTCTAAAATGTTGATATTTCATAGGAATTTATAGCATCAACTCATATTCTACTACCGTAGTAAAATTTAAAAGATTACTGTTGATTTCCAAGAGGAATTTTTATCTGTAGTATCTTGTAGATCTTGGTTATAATTGATGTTTAAATGTAGGCCTAAATATAAATCTTCAGATCTATCACTTTTTGTAAATATTTAGTACTGTGAAAGACATACTATACTCGCTGTTTTGTATTAACACCTAGCCACTTTTCTTTCAAATGGAAATGAAGTAAAATTTTGCACACAAAAATATAAGTGGTGGCTGAATCAGAGCAGATGAGTCCCCTGTCCCTACTCAAACTATGAATGTTGGAAATATTGAGTCGCTACTGAAATCATACTGAAAACATACTGGAATGGGTTTGGGTTCTGAAACCATACTGAAATGCACCAGACACTTGAATCTAGAATCTTCTCATTCCTCAGAAAAATTACTGAAACACATCTCAAAATCTGAAAGCTACTGAAAAGAGCCTATTCAATAGATTTTCAGATTTTCAAATTTTTAGTGTCATGAATAGTGATATCGAAAGCATGACATAATTGCTTAGCATTGTCATATCACAATTTCATGTTTCTGTTAACTTACAAAATGTTTCATTTTCGGTTTCATTATAGGAAGCTAGTCTTCAAGGAAACATGATTGCTATTTGTTTAGAACAACTAAATGACTCTCATCCGTTATTACGTCAATGGTTGGCACTTTGTCTTGGTTTAATTTGGTCCGAGTTTGATGCTGCGCGTTGGTGTGGTATTAGAGACAGTGCACAAGACAAAGTAGCAAAATTACTACACGATGCGTTGCCAGAAGTAAGTTGGAAATCAACTTTTCTGTTTAAATAACTTTAAGCTCATCTGATGATGAGCCCTGAAATCTAAGTGCTTGGCTGATGGCAGGGGCTGTGGGTGCTTGTCCTGATACGCTGTGTTTCTGTTACGTTATTTTTGTTTGTTTCATCTTTCTGTTAGGTAAGAGCTGCTGCTGTTTTTGCTTTGGGTAAATTAATGGCAAATGTTGGTGATAGATCAGATCATGCGAATATGATTGATCATAGCATTGCTACAACGTTAGCCAATACTGTCGGTTTGGATGGCAGTCCACTTGTGAGAAAGGTACTAATTACGATTATTATTCAAATGATGTCTTCATTAAGACATTCATGGCTTTATAAATGACTGCCATAATGTTCTTAGTTCAATTTATGTCCACTGATATTGGAAATCATGGGGCTTGGATTTGTCCTCGATATGATTTGTTTTGTTTATTGGTTCACAATGATCAATTCATTACAAATCCAAGTTCATACAAATGCTAGGAAGATTGTGATGTGAATGTGATCTAAACATTAAGGTAGCCTACTAGTAGATGTCCTACATTTTCAGGCTTGAAACAAGGTGTAATTCCTTAAATTGACTGTGCGAGTTTAAAATAAACATGATTGATTGATTGATTGATTGACTATGATGTCTATATTTGGTTTGTTTTTAGGAACTCGTTGTTGCCTTTCACGGCCATATTTCCCAATTCGAAAGTCATTTTGGTGCTGTAGCGGTACAATTCCTAGAAGAAGACCGTCAACGTGATATTTTAGGCACCAGTCCTTATGATGGTGACAACAAAAAAGGATGGATTGTTGTTGCCCAGGGAACAAGAGATAGTGCGTTTATGGCTAGCACAGATAGCAGTACGTTAAAACGAAATCCAGGTGGTTTACGGGGAAGCCAATCGAGCAATCAATTAAGCACAATGGACTCTGGTCATCGTTCATCGCCTGCTCTTCATGCATTACAGCTTGGTCAGCATCATTTGCACGGAGGTCCATCACAGTGTGAGTAAGCTCAATTAATCAAAAGTTTAAAAGCTGATGTTGATAATATCAATTACTGGAAATTACTGTTGTCACTGGCTCTTCTTTTGGGATATTTTCCGTTCAGAAGACACAAGAATTTTCACCCATAATTAGTTGTTTATCTCCTTTTTCTATTATCGTCAAAAAATGTAGTATTTTAGCAAAAAAAGGTTCTCAAAACTTTTCAAGTTAGAATTAACTGGCTTATTTATTACATAGCTCCATTCTTTGATAAATGCATTTCAGCATTTCAGCATTTCAGCATTCCACTTTTTCTATTTTTTTCTATTTATTTATTCCATCAGTAAATGAAACTTCATCCAGTTTGATGAGTTACAGTAGTACAAGCAGTATCAGTTCTGGAGATAGTCAGAGTAGTGAGACTTGGGGGAAATCACCAGTTGGACGGAGCTCAATGCAGGCATTCAGCTCACTTAGCGAAACAGTTTTCAGTAGAGTTTGGAAGGTAAGTTTGAACTTGTTTTTATTACTTTGAAATTAAACTAAAAATATGCTACCATGTTTTGTATTTAATCATCTTGATTGGTAGCCAATTTTTCGTACAGTATTCCAGACATTGAGAATTTTCAGACTTTTAGCAGATTTCAGACTATTTTCACCATTTGGGACCCTTGTTGTTGCATTTTCCCCCATTGAAATCCATTCCAAAAAACTGTCCCATTATCCTAGATTTTAGACAATTTTGCAATTTTAATTTTCATGTCTGAGTATTGATATTGGCTCTAAAATACCGCAATGTTCTGATTCCTTCTCATTTTCGCCTTACGTTCTTCTTGTGGTGCTATGAGTGCGTAGTTCACGGAAAGTGTGAAGTATTCGTTTAATATATGTTCCTACCAATATGATTGCTAGAACATTTGAAATAATTTAATATGCTTCATTTTCTTATTTGCTCTTTTCTTGTATCAGATGAAATAGTGTGCTAATCCAATCATCATTTTTTTAATAGGTAATGTTAAACATGTCAATCGATCCATTCGATAGTGTAGCTGACATGGCAAGAAAAGTTGTGAACGCAGTCACAGTCAAGGTAAATGCAGTTCATCGCTCATCAAATATTGATTGGATGAAATGAACTAAGTACATCTCATTCCTGGTCCACTTTAAAAACTCTGTACCCACAAAAAAAACTTAAAACCAAACCTAACAATGATATCTAAAAATGAATAGCATCCATAGGCCTACTGTATTTACCTCCAGCTTGTTCAAAATCTGGAATAGTTCATGAACTGACAATCGTTTTACTTGTATGCCTATTTCATGAACTTTCCAAACTATTCAAAAGCATTTCACTAAAATGGCACATTTTTCGTAAAATGCATTTCAAATAGTTCATGAACTACTATACCTGTGTCCCATCACGTCAACAACTTAGCTATCCTTATTTTTTATTTATTTTTTTTATTCAACTAGGCCACAATGACAATGAAATCAGAAATGGCAATGGGTAGTCGTTCTGAGCCTTCATCACCGACATCAGATAGTCATTTAATGATAAGAAAAAAGTAAGTTGATATCTCTTTAAATAGTAACGTACAGGGATGTTAGTAACGATTACAAAAGTAACGACGTTACTTGTAATTGTTACTTTTTAGTAACTTCTGCTTGTAACTAGTTACTTTTCTGTAAAAGTAACTTCTACTTGTAACTAGTTACATTTAGGCAGTGTTGTAAATACTCGTTACTAAAGTAACGCGTTACTCGTTACTCGTTACTTTTGGAGTAATTTTAGGAGTAATTAGTTACTTTTTTGAGAAAAGTAATAAGTAATCTAATTGATTACTTTTTGAAGTAACGAGTATTATTTGAGAGAAAGTAATTGACGTTACTTTTCAAATTACTTTTATGATTAAAAAATATTTTCTTTGTTGTCTTGTGATAATTTTCAAAGGCGCTGCTGTCACTAAGTTCCGCTTTTTATTGTTCTGTCTGCGATGTAATCTCACATTATTTGCAGCTTTCACGAGAGCTATTCAAACCAGGTGAATTGTGTGATATATTACCAATAAACCCTATCCCATAACATATTCTTCTCTGTTCTGACATTGTTCTGTTGATGAATAGATTCCATAGTTTTTCACTTTTTATTTGAGTGAGTTTCGAATATTGAAAAGATGATGTAAAATTTATGGCTATATGAATAGATTGATAAGACAAAAATAAACCATTTTGATAAATCAAATGAAACCATTTATTTGTCAACTTTATTAAAAAGTTTTCAACGTCAATTTATGTTCTGCTGAAGTCACCAGTATTAAATTAATATTATCAAATCGATCGTTCCCCTTCGTAAAAAAACAAGATGGCCGCCATGATTGTCAAAACGAGACATGTCTTTATCGAAAGGGAGGCAATATCTTTTGTTTCACAAGTTAAAGTAATCATGAAGTAATTAGTAATTAATTACTTTTTTTGGTAAAGTAATTAGTAATTGTAATCAATTACTTTTTAGGCTGAAGTAATTAGTAATGTAATTAGTTACTTTTGAGGAAAAGTAATTTGTAATGTAATTTATTACTTTTTAAAAGTAATTCTCACATCACTGCATTTAGGATTAAAAATAAAGTAACGATTACTCGTTACTTTTTCACTTCATTTTCGCTTTCTTCCGTTACTTTTTTCACAAAAGAGTGCTGATAGTTAGCAGCTTCTCGATCGCTATTGTGTTTTAATTAGTCAAAATCTTTTGTTCTCATTGTTATGGTCCAAGAACAATAAAAACACAGACAAAAGTTCCCAACAACTGCAGGAAATCCTGTTACAGATTTGGAAGTCAAGAAAATTACATTCAGGGAAGTAACATTCTGTTATAGAATCTGTTTTTCCGAGTTTATGATATTCAAGTGATTCAACGTCAACAAGCGTTTCATGTCTGATATGTCTGTTCGATCAATTAATTGTCATAGCAACCAAGCCTGAAATAGAACTAATGGCGCGTAACTTGAGATTTTCTTTGTTATGGAAATTAGGGGGATCGCCTAGACCATTCAAACACGCAAAAGACGTCGCTGTGAAATAGTCGTCGGGTGTCTGTTTTCGTATATATATTGTCAACAAGAACATTTGATTAATTAACAAATTAAAATACAGAAATATTATTTGAATACTTCATATATGTCTCATTGCTTCTGTTGGATATTTTTGGACTTATTTAGAAAAAGTAACGGGAAAAGTAACTGTAACTAGTTACTTTCGAATTAAAAGTAACTTGTAACTTGAAATCGTTACTTTTTCTGAAAAGTAACGTCTGATAGTAAGTAGTTACTTTCTCGCCCAAGTAACGGTAACTTTAACTAGATACTTTTAAAAAGTAACTTTAACATCCCTGGTAACGTAACATAATTGAATTATGATTTTGAAAAGATAAAGAGTTACAGAGAAATCTGTATATACTGTAGCAACTAGCTATGAGCGGTAGAGACACTGACTGATATATACATGTGACCTTTATATACAAGGATGATTAAATAGAAAGTACTATTTAGCTATTGGAGCTGTGACCACTATAGACAGGTGGTCACTGTATATAGGTGACCATTATAACAGGTTTGACTGTATTCAATATTTTCCAGGTCAATGAAAGGTTAAACCAAATCACAAGCTTAAGCTAGGACCAAACGGACAAACATTTTCATAGAAAACCTAACAAAGATGAATGTTCGTTGGTTCGTTCGGCAGGTTTACCGAACAGTGCAGTCTATTCTGTCCAATGGACTAGGAGTCGAAAACATTTGAATGTTCTGCGGAAGCAGTGGAATATTGAAGACCCTGTGTCTCATGCTATTATCGTCTCTGCTCTGTGATTGGTTGTTGGCTAGTAATGGATTAAAGCTTGTGACGGCAGACATCTATGTTAACCACATGGATTAATCTCACATAAATAGTATTGCAAGTTATAGTTATGTTTTCTGTTTATCTTTAGGCTAATATAGTATTTAAATTTTAGTAAATTTTAATAAGGAAGTAATAGCCTAATGTCAAATGCATACACTGAAGACTTTTTGAGCTAATTCTGACACAAATATTATTTACAGTCTTTCTTGTCCACAATGATGGCAGTCGTAGCAGTTTTTAGCTTGCAGCTTTCTCAAATGAACTGCTAAAACTTTACTTAGATTCATTGCCGAGGACAACATTTCAATTAAACATCGCGTTTTATATTACAATCATAACTTTTCTGACTACCGGTATTGAATCTCTGATGGCATTGACAGCAAACATAGGAAAAAAGGATCATGTTCTCAAATATAGGAACAATCTCAATAAAACAAAGGCAATGTTTGTTGAATTAATTTCAAATGTTTATCGTTCAAACGATAAACAAATTCAAATGGCACCCTGTGGATGTTCGGCGACAGAACATTTGTGGAAATCTTCTGTGAAACATGTTCTTCCGTTTGGCCCTAGCTTATAAACAGTCTAAAAAACTTTATAAATCTTTTTTTAGATCCTATAAATATTGTTTCAGAAGTAGAATATAATATAGATACCCTAAATATGTTGTGGAAGCCCAAAATATATACCCCAAATAATAATTATAAACTATTCCTAATTACAAACATTAATCTTTAAACGTTCTCATTTCTCATGTAAACATCAACCTTACAACCGAATTCCTAAGATTTTTATTTGAAGATTTTATTTGATTTAAATATCCTAAACATTTTTTAAAAAGTTTTTGCCACGGATCATGTAATCAATCATTGGCACTTTCCCATATAACAACCATAGATAGCACTGTAAAAATAGTTAATAAATGTTGAATGGCCCCAAATGTCATGAACAGGTCATGAAAGGTTTATGAACAGTTCATGGAAATTAGGCCATATAGTGTTCATGAACAGTTCATATATGTTCATAAACGGTTCATGAACTATTTATATGGTGTTCATAAACTCGGTAAATTTGTTTGTAGGGGTATGTAAGTTATTCCCTGGATGCTAGTGCTAGGCAGCCGCTAATAAAGATCTATGTAAGTTATTTCCTGGATGCTAGTGCTTGGCAGCCGCTAATAAAGATCTATGTAAGTTATTCCCTGGATGCTAGTGCTAGGCAGCCGCTAATAAAGATCTGATCGTGATTATATGATTATACTGATTGTCTTATTTATTTAGGCAACCAATTGGTATTTCATCAACAAGTTCTATTTCTAAAACACCAGAGCGTTTAAGTACCCCTCGTCACAGAAGGAAAACATCAAATATTCCATCGCCAGCTATTCATACACCTCATTCGTTGGAATTTTCAACCAAACGAAAAATGTTTGACCGTGGTCCAGATTTAGACAGAGTATGGTTAATAAATAATTATTGATATGATTTCCAAATTTTATGTTATGTTCACTATACAGTCAAACCTGTTATAATGGTCACATCTATACAGCGGCCACCTGTCTATAGTGGTCACTCTTGCAATGTATAAAATAGTATTTTCTATTGAATCAAACATGTATATAAAGGTCACCTGTCTATAGTGGTCAGTCTATAAGCCTCTCGTAGGTGGCCGTTATATACAGGTTTCACTGTATACGTAACCACAAAGATAACTAGTCTTCATGGTTGTATAGTATTTGATGTATTTGGCATGTGCATTTATAATGAAGTTTTAACAGCCCATACACACAATTGAATTAACTCAGTATTTAACAAATCATCTTCCATTAATAATTTTCTGCTGGTTCTCCCCAAATAAACAAGAACTTGAGCTTATGAGGTCTTCATTTACAACGTACAACTCTCGGTCATTATTAAAATAAAATAATTCCATGAAAATATCTGTAAAAACCATTTGACGTTCATGCAGCATTCATGGACTCTTTATGGGTGTTCATAAACAGTTCATGAATGTTTATAAAGTTTACAAAAGAACTATTCATAATTGTTTGTGAAATTCGTGAACTGTTCATGAACAGTTTATGTGAACAGTTCATGAACTCAGCACATTTTCTCTCAGGAGAAATGTTGCACTTCCCACCTACCTCACAGCACTGGCACCAAAACCATAAAAGCACGAAATTTCATGGCGTTTTCATGGAATTTTCACTTTTTATGGCTTTAGGGGTTGGTAGTGTTGGAACATGTCTTCTATTCTTCTCTATTGTACTTTTCCATTGTTTTAGACAACAGATGATGCAAGTGATTCAGGATCAGACAATGAACAGGATGGAAATCATTCGAAAGCACCTTTAGTTAGGACAGCTTTCTTGCAATGGTGCTGTAGCTACTTCGCTCAATCTGTTATGAAGGTTTGTTGAGCTTTGTATATTTATTTAAAAAATCATTAACATATGCTTTGTTCACAAGACACAACAAAGTTTTGATAGTATTTATGTTTTTCTTACTGTATATTCATTAAGCTATTGAAAATATGACACTCAAAAACAATGCATATGCATATCGTATATCGTATATGTAAGAAAGTAGGTTATATTGATTAATACATCATTTCCTAGTCAATCTTCAGAGATTTCTGTCAATTTCAAGTCTGTCCAAAGAATTTTCAAATACTCAATAATCTGGGTGTATTTCCCTCTGAAATTCAATCTGAAATTATTTTTATCGCTTAGTTTCAGTCTATTTTTTGTCTAATTTCCTCATTTATACTCTATCATCTCTAAACATTGGAGGACATTTATATTTGCTCCAAATATTATTATAAACAGGCATGAAAACTTTCCTCCCATCAGCAAAATTCCTTCTTTCCATCTCTAAAACAAAGAAAACACTAATCTAGTTATAAAGATGTGCTCATCTATATGATTTCATGTTTTATTTTTAAATTTTTGCTTTACAGCCACCTGATGACCTTGACCCAAACAGTCGACAAAACATTGAACGAGAATGGCGTTTTCTACGGAACACCAGAGTGCGACAGGAGGCTAGAAAACGTGCAAAAACAGGTACGCCAATTATAAGGCAAGGTAAAATGATGTGAAATTAAATGTACAGTAAGTACAGTCAAACTTGCTTAATATCCCCCCTCTGGTATGAATGAAAAGCAGGATATTAAGCAAGGTTGGATTTTAAGCGCGGTAGGAATATGAGAGTTTGTATGGAGAATGGAAAATTGAAATCAGTTTTATGTGGGGATATTAATCAAGGTGGGACATTAAAAAGAGGTTATTAACTTTGTTCGACTGTAGTCATTTAGGTGGGGATTCCACTATACCGGATAGAAATAGTACCGGATAAGTATTACGCCATCAGACTGAACATCATACCGGATTTATTGTTGTAATACAATAGAGCATAACTATTACTAATGCACAGATGTAATCACCTTGTGTTGGATAATTCGCTAACTGCTACTGCTGATTGGCTTCCTCGTGGCAACACAATCTGTGTTATGACAACATGATATCGTCAGTGACAACAATACTGGATTCGATCAATTACATTACGACGATCGGAAGCAAAGACGTACTGGATCAATTTACCCCTCGTTCATAGCAGAGTGAATTTGCTAGGCTAAAAAGTAATGTAGACAGTGACGCCCTACCGAAGGCACTTGTACCACTCCTCTATTTCTAGATGAGTGGCTTTTTTCGCTGAGAGCAATGATTTTGAACGCTCTTCGTTGATCTCAGCCGCAACACTGCAGATTTCAACAGATTTCATGGCAGATAGGTCTCGATTGTCAATGCGCAATGATGCGCCACCGCTAGTCACAATGCAATTCCCTCTGGACCATTCCATCCGCCATCCGTCAAGGCTGAAGTGACCTTTGGGGTATTTGAACCTCAGTCGATCAGATATGATCCGATCTGAAGTCCGGTTGCTCTGCCATCTGAACTAATCATCCCTTTAGGCAAAAGAAAGTCTTGCATACTGAATTACTTTGGTATAGTTATTGTGAATGCCTAACCGTATTACAACTACGCTTGGATGACTATATGGTATAGTGGAATCTCTGCCTTAATTATTCATAAGGAGAAAGATACCAAATTTCATCAGGGAGATCAGTTAAAATCAGTATGCTATAAACAATAATCGGTCATAAAAGGTGAAGTTATACACACTTTCTACTGTATTGTTGAATATTTAGCAATTTTTATGATTCTGTCTACCCAATTTGAATTTGCTTTTATAATTTAAGAGACTTTCTGAATTTAGATTTTAATATTTTTGTATTCTAACAATTCGACAGCTGTAACTCGTCTCGATGATCAAGTATTTTTCAACAAGAATGTCAATCCACCTTCTGTATTGAAATTTCATCCTTATGATCCTCATCTCGTTGTCGCTGATAAAACTGGTGTTTGGTAAGTAAACGTGTGTGTCTATCGTAGCCATGCTATTTGGTGAATCGCATAATTAAATCATACTTTACTAGACAAAACAGATGGCAAGAGATACTTCCTTGTTTTGATTTCCTCTTTTGTGTCAGTACCAAAGATTATCCGCAGAACTGTCTTTTCTTTAATTTTGAAACAATTTAAGGTTTGTTTTTCTTTGGCTGGATTTGACTGTCCTGTTTGTAAGCCATTAGCTGCAATCGCATATCATCAAGTTTTAACCCAAGTTCATATCATGGTAGATATTTACTTGCATAAATGCTACTATCACAGTACTTTCTTCTTACCCAGCTGTTAAATGAATATATAATAATTGTAACTGTCCTTGTGAAAGTAGTTCATGAACAACTCATGAAAGGTTGATGAAATGCAAGCCATTTAACGCTTCTCGAATGGTTCATGGATAGTTTATGATTAGTTCATGAACTCAGTAAGTATTTTGACAGGGGCATTAGCAACGTAATAATTCATCATATGGAATTAGCGATTATAAGCCTTATGTTAGCATTGTTTTTGAGGCACCAAATGAAACATAGACTCTTTGTAACTCGATCAGTTGGGATTTTTATATGGTACAAGCTATACCCTGCACAATAACTTAATATATGTGAAATTACTAAAGGGTTCATGAACAGTTTATAAATAGCTTATGATTCTGAAAATTATTCAATTATGAATTTTCAAATAATATTTCATGTATCACCTTCATTAATGTTTAAGAACTGTTAATGAATTTGCTAAAACCAATAATGTTAACATGAATGGAATTTGTCAACAAAAAAAGTCACTTAGTGTAGCAATGTTGAAGCTTGAAGAACGGCAGTGATGATACCCAAGGTGCCGCGGGAACTGCCATGAAGGGACAGTCAGTTGAAGTATTCTTTCCTTATCACTATTGAAATACTGCCTAATGACCAGTAGTGTTTTGCTTGCTTTTCAATGTTATGCCAATTCAATATGTAATTTTATTGTTTAGTACTTGGAATTACGAGGCTGGATCTCGTTTAAATTACTTCGATAATGGCAATCCACGTGCTTCACGAATTACGTCAATGGATATACTTAATCCTCATGACATATCATTATTATTAACTGGCTCTGGTAAGACTCCTTTATTTCAGGAAGAATGGTCTCTTCTGGGGGGGGGGCAAATGGCATTTAAATTGCAGGAATATGACGCCTATAGACCGAACAGACAAATTCGTTTTTATTGCTTAGAGTGTTTCAGGCTGAAATTCCCTTAGAGGTTCTCTAAAATCCCAAAATTCAAACCCCAAAAGAGGATTGAAAATAATTTTAGTGAATTTGCCACCAAAATACTTAGAATATAATACGAACATATGTTAATAAATATGTCTTTAAAATGCATTTATCCTCCAAAAGTGTAAAAACGCACTCTTATAAATCGAACATCACCATAAATAATATCAGATTTCACTGACTCATTTTGTTATCTTACTTGTCAAATATATGATTAAGATCAGTGTTGATACCAGGGTCCGACAAAATCTAGCAACTTGGCAACTAGGTTTCCAGAAGGCTGGTCGAAATTCCGAAGAAAAGTAACATTATTTACAGAAATTTAGAGAAATGACAATATATCATAAGGAGCCTTTCAGGTGAAAAGTTTACGGTTGTTTGAATAAAAAGTCAGGTTCCGGAAGTAAAAACATTTGTCGGACCCTGGTTGAAACTATTTCATTTATCATCACACCCCTGATCCATCATGTTCAAACAGTGAACCTAAGAAATCAAATGCTTATTAATTACGGATGTTTACTGTATACGATGATTAATCTTGTATTTATTCTGACCATCTACCAGCAGTAATATTGGATTTTTCAAACTAGATTTATTTATTTGCTGCTGATATTTTACGCTGTTTATTATTTACTTTTCTCCCTCCCTTCCCATCCCTTGTTGGTTGACAAAGGTAAGTATAACTAGGAATTCCACTGACTTAGCAGTGTGACTGGAGCTTGGTTAGTAGTGTCAGGTCTGCTATTGGTCAACTAGCTATTGTGTTTTGCTGCCAACCTCCCACCAACCACAAGCACCTAGGCCAAATTATTGCGATGTTGAGGATTCGAGATAAAGGGTTTAACTAGAGATAACATGATTGAACATTATTATAAAAAAGCAGTCATGATTTCTTTGCTTGTGCTATTTTTACCGATGTGGTAATAATATGTGTGTATTCATTTGTAGACGATGGGGCTGTGAGGGTTTGGCGGAATTACGATGGCCATGATGGTAAACGACCTGAATTACTAACTGCTTGGCAAGCCTTGTCTGGAATGATTCCTTCAACAAGAGGTGATATCTCCTTTTAAATATTTGATATGACATAAATTGTGTGCCATGCCAATTGATCTAAGTTATATTTTCAAGACCAATTAGTAACAATTTTCAATGTGATCAAAGTTTACTCTTATGTAGCGTATTACATCATTGTTTGTAATGAAGAACTGTAAATCTAGACATTAATGAATGGTTTATAATACTTTGGTAGGACGTTAATTTCAACATTTCCTCACGTCTTTATGTACTTTGAAACCTGTAAGACTAAGTGCATCTAACAGCCACTTGTAACAAATTGACCACTGTAGCCAGGTGACCTATATATACAGGTTTCAATGCGTTGATTGCTGCTATATAGAGGTGATGACTATGTGAACGCTATAGCAGATTTTAATATATGTAGTAGAAATTGTACCTCTGTTTGTGATAGTACCTCGCTTGCAAAATGTGTCATTTTCATAGATATTTCCTTTATTGAGAGGGGATGAAAACGTATGTAACTTTTTTAGGAAGTCATTTTTATAATTATAATATAGTTAATGATTACATAGAATGCACAGTGGCACATGCTCAAAGTAAAAGAAAAAACTATAGTAAAGTCATGCATCGGGGCTACGACGGTCCATTGGATGACCAATTGACTGTACAGTATAGACGATTTTAACGTAAGTCAACAAACAGAGTGAGTCATAAGTTATGGATGGATCCAGCTCATTTCATCATTGATATGTAAAATGTAGTTTCCATAACTAGAATTGATACATGTTATATCCAGTACGATTTTGTAAAACATTATTCTATTTTGTGATGATACTCTCTTGTATGAAAAGATGTATATATTTTTATGTTTTACCTTCCCTGTTAATCTTTGTTTTTACGTATGTGCTTCAGGTACTGGTTCTGGCCTTGTCACTGATTGGGAACAACAATCAGGCACTCTGTTGGCGTCAGGTGATGTTCGTTTTATTCGTGTCTGGGATACGCACCGAGAAATGCGATTAATGGTATGAATTAATTATGGATTGTACTTTGAAGTTTACATTTGTCAATAGAGAAGGAATATACGATTGATAAATTTGTAAATGTTTCTGTCATTTAGTCTATACGTCTTTATTACATTCTTCTCATGTCCGGACGGCTTATTTATTTCCCCTAACGAATAGGAGTTGTTATCTCCCCTGATCACGCTCATTACGAACAAAATTAATTACGAAAACATTCGCTCTTTGAATAACTATTCAAGTGTGAAATATCAATCAATCAAATCTTCCAACCATGACCATCAAGAACGTGACCTTGACCTGTGACAGAATAGATCACGGTCGAACAACTAACCTTATTTCTGTATGCACTAGTTAATACTACTGCAGGTCTATACTTAAAGTAATTACACTGTATATAATTATATAAGACACCTTTTCAAGGCATAACGGGGCTAGACATCTCCTGATGATGCAAATCTCTTTTGAACGATTCCATACACCATTGTGAGGCTTGTACTAATGACCGTCACCATCATTTAGTCTGAAATCTGGTATCCTTGAAGGTTCTTTCACAGGACATAACGGACACCTATGAGATTGGCGTTGATATGACCTAAACCGCAGACACTCGCATTAGGAGCTGCCTGCCCGGGGACTTATGCCATCTGACTATACTGACTTCGTCTTCTTGGCGTGGTTGAACATCTGTCACAATGATAATAATTTTATCTTATAATTATTAACAGTACGCTTTTACTTACTAACTGGCTTATATTTTAATAGTATTGGCGGGATCTTATCCAAGTTCTGTAGAATGCGATAGATTTAACATAATTCCGATTTTAGAAACAGCTGACGGTTATCTGCTCTATTTTATATCTGAGAGAAATTCGGGCTCTACGAATTTTGCAATTATGGATCTGAAAATGCTTTGCGGATTCTATACAGTAGATTGCTTGGGCCCCGGGCAATTTGCACGCTTGTCCCCTCTCTGTTATTCTTGTTCTAGTTTATTTTGACCTGACCATAGAAAACTTTGGATCACTATGAACATTTTGACGGTACGAAAGTGTGCATTGGCTTTGTTTGCTTGACTAAAATCCAAAGTTATCAAGTTTTATTATCTATCAAGTATTTAGAAAGGAATAATTGAAACCGATACGCCATTCCAATTCAAGATGAAATTAAAACAGAAAACTGCGATACATGTGTCTTTCCTCGATCATAACAACAAAAAATCCAGATGCATGATATTATGCGATACGTACAAGCAGACCTACAGTCACGTTAATTACTCCTTTCACATGCGAACAACAATGCTCGGATAAATGTCTGCGATGAGGGAATGTTGATAAGAATGTAACACAATCCATATAAAGGAGCCTCGTGTTCAAGCAAAATAACTGGTCTGTCAATACAGTCAAACCTGTTATAACTATTACCTCTATACAGCGGCCATCGATCTATTTAGCAGTCTCAAAATAATATTTTCTACTGAATCGACCCTGTATACAGTGGTCAATTTGTCTACGTCTCATAGGCCCTCGTAGATATCTGTTATATACACTTATTACAGGTTTCATTGTATTTTATATTTTTTACAAGTACGTATTTTGTTTTCGTAGGACATTCCGACAGGTGCCGATAGTTGCGTAACAAGTATCGCTTGCGACTCGGTCGGTCGGTCACTGCTTGTTGCTGGACTAGGCGATGGTTCTGTACGGATTTATGATCGAAGGCTGCCACCTCATGACTGGTAAGAATGACATTAAGTCTGAACTTACTGAAAGATATCCCTATGGAAAGATATGTAAAAGTAACGCGTGTATGAGTTCACAGTAAAAGATGACACAACAGTCCATTTGTGATCGTATGAAACTCTGCATCTAACTCAATATTATCTTATTCGTCTAACAACGCAACCTGCATCGCATTTCTGTGTTACTGTAAATCTGATCTATAAATGCTGACTAAGACCATGTTTGGTGATTGACCTAATTTCACTGAATCCATTTCTAATCGTATTTATTTCATTATTGTTTTAGTCGTGTTATGACATTACGTGAACATCTTGGCTGGGTTGTCAGGGTTTTTCTACAGAAGAGTAACGCTGGTCATATCGTCAGTGGAAGGTATGATGCGGTGGTAATTTGACTGATCTAAGTCCCAATTACTTTTATTAATATGCTTTTATTAATGTAGTTTTTATTGTAAAATATCTGTTTTAATTAGTGAGGGAAAAATTAACTTGAAAAAAAAAAGAGATCGAACTTTGATATGCTGCATTTTCACGAGATCTCACTCACAAAATATCAAAATTTTCATAGTCAGAAGTGAGACTTGAGCAAGCCAAGGCTGCAATTTGCTTTGACATATTGAGTCGCAGACCCCGGGGCCGCGGCTGAGATCAGTAAAAAGTGTTTAAAATCATTGCTCTCAGCGAAATGAGTCAACGAAAAGAGCCACTCCTCTAGAAATAGAAAAATGGTACGGGTGCCTTGGGTAGAATGACATCGTCTAGATTACTACATTACTTTTTTGACCCAGGGGATCTCCATTACACATGTTATATGGGTATAAGCAATTTATTCCAAATTTACTTTTAAATTCCTTGAATGTATCGTATTTTTATCCTTTTTACAAATATTCACCTGATGTTTACCGTATCACGTATTCGGATTTTCACACTTTTTCCGTACAGTATTTAAAGAACCACCCACGGCTCATTCTTCTCCAATTATTCTTGGAAACTGTCTTGTTAATTCTTATCGTTCAATTTCAAGCTGTCATCTTCACGTTTTCTTTTCCACTTTGTTGTTGAAATAAAATGGTAGATTCTAACAAACACCGTGAATTTCCTAACTTTTATTTCGTTATATATATTTATAGTGTTGGTGGCGATATCAAATTTTGGGATCCTCGTAAATCTGATTCGGTCAAAACAATTCCTACGACGGTGTCCAATCTAACAACAATGGATGTTCAAGAAGAAAATAATCTTTTAGCCTGGTACGATTTCATTCATGCTATTATTTATTCATATTTCTTCACGCCAACGCGATCGTCAGGCAATCTAATCTATTCAATAAAAATTATACACTACCTGTATCATTTTTATTGAATAGATTGCCTGATGATCGCCTTGGCGTGAAACTTTTAGTAGCAAACATGATTGTCTGATTTTTGACTTTATAAATTTTATATATTATTTAAAGCCCTATATATTCAATCAGTTAGACAAATTACACAACATCATAGATTCTGTTATTTTGCAATCTAAAATCTCAGGTCGTGTAACATGAATTCATAGGATATTACTAGAAGATTAATTATGAAGCATGGTACGTGGTGTGGCTGTGATGATCTGCTTTTAGAACTACGTTTTGATAACCTCACTGTATGCTGTATCATTGGGTGTTCAAATTAAAATTCATTTTACCGATAATAACACATCTGTTTAGACACCAAGTCTCCCACACCCTGTCCTTCCAGGGTAAACGCCTACCGAATTATATACTAATGAAACGTGCCCATTCGAGTGTCTACATTTACTCCATTATTTCAAGCTAATTAGTAGTAATTTATAATTTAAATCTAATCAATTATTTTTCATCGTTATATAGTAGATTGCATAATTATTTTGTTTTAGTGGCTCATATAATCATTTGGTTTGTGTATATAACGTCAATGGAAGTAATTTGAGCACGATTCGTTATCACGATGGTTTTATGGGCCAAAGGATTGGGCCAATGAGCACGCTAGCATTCCATCCTTATTGGGTAAGTCTCTAACACGTGACAAAACCAAGTATATTGCAACATTGGTATATAAAGCAGATAGATTGTCAAGTCAAAATTAGTTTCAATTTGTACTTTGTAAGGGAGGAAAACTATCATTTTAGTCATATTGCCTGAGTGTAACACCCAAAAACCTCTTAAATAGACTAACAGGTGTTAGTATATTACAGTGTAATCCGCTTAAGCGCAAGTAAGAATTGCCAACGATTTCAGCTGCATTTATCCGAATTGGCACTTATCCGAAATTGCTTAGCAAACATTTGACCAGAAAATAATTTATAGGTTTTCAGATTCAGGTTGCAGATAAACGGGAATTTCACTTATCCGAATTGCACTCAAGCGGGTTATACTGTATATATCCTATTTTACCGTCGTATGCTGTCTATTTGTCGATTTCATTTCACTTTTAAATATGGACAAAATGGCAAAAACTCTTTTAAGATTGATTTCTACCCATAAACATACCCAGCAAGATAAATGCGTTTTTGTCTTTTCGGATGATAGAATAATTCTGCGAATCGTTTGGATGTAGAAATATTGATGCCATATATTTTGGATATCCACCCGTACTAATCTGAATATGGTATTTGTCTCTACGACATGTTTATAGCATCTGATTTCAAATTAATTAATTTATCATAATTAGCTATTTTTGTCGCTTTGTCGGACATAAAGCATAGAGATATTATCAATGCGTTGATGCGAACAGATGCTGAGAGTTGCTATGACAATAACGATGTCGTGTTGCCAATATAGTGCTACGTGGAATCTTCTTATCTTCTTAATCCTTTGATGATGGTTTCTAATTTCTGTCGGTAGTTTAGTCTATCTAATATAATGGATCCTTTTGCCAGCTGTCATGTTCTGTATACGTATTGCATTATCTTATGTATACAATAATTATTTACTAAAAGCTAGCTGTTTACAAATCATTGTTCGCAAAGTTTTTTTTGAAAAACTCAACAAATTCGGATAATTACTTCGGATTATAGTAATTTTGCTTGCACTTCAGTGCGTCAGTCACATGTAAGTTACTGACTTATCCGGCCGATATCGCGACATGGTTGGTTATCCGTTTCTCAGCTGTAGTAGTCAATATAGTCAATATATGTATTATTGTGTCCATGCAACACCTCCGTGTTATCTGTCGCGCATGCATGACCACGCATGTTCTTACGAATTCATATTATCTTCTGCAGTATCTCATGCCCCTTATGTATATAAAGCCTATAAAAAAGAATCACAAATTGCAACGATTTGGCGTTGCCCTCCAGAGGAGACGGATCGTTTTATAAGTATTGGCAACTGAGACCTGAACATTTCCAACCATTTAGAAAAACTGATGTAAACTTTCCAATTCTGATACTTTTATGAATCGTGGATAATAGACACTGGATAATGTAAAAAAGGTTACGTAGGACAATTTTCTGAAATTCAGAGCTTAAGCTTTTATGAGTATAGCACTATGATAAAAAATAACCCTGTAATATGGCACGTACCTGGGGGAGGAGGCTTCCTTACATCGGCTGTACGGGGCGTGCCTTTTCCAGATTCTTGTGAAATTTTACGGTGTCAATTTGGAGATTTTCAACCTTGTTTAGAACTTTTCCTTTGTTTTGCTTATAAAAACGTGTACATTTTAGGGTCTTCATTCTCATTTGCTCTGAAATGTTACGGTTTTACTCTATTTTTGAAAATTGCGCACCCTGTAAAAATTTACCGAAGTACCCTCCACCCCCATCGGGGGCACGTATGACACGTAATGTAAACGAGCAATCCTTGCTCATATTGGCTACCTACGGCTACGAAAACAAATATAAGTCACACACACAACAGTCATCAGATAGCATCTGCATGGAAGGGCCAAACAAACTTCAAACAGAAATCAATATCAATAATTTATAGTGCATAATCGAAAAATCTGAACTTTTGTCATCTTGTTCATAATTATGATTTGTCCGGATTTAAGCTAGCTAATTATTCAATCATGGTAATTAATTTATTATGTGAATATATTTGTAACTGGTGGTAGTAGATAATCGTATGTTTTGATATTTTTAAGCTCGTTATTTAAAATGACATCTGTTTCACTGTTGCGTAGGTGTGTCTTACTATTTTAATATTTCAATGTATCGTGTTATTTGTCAATTGCAACGATGAGATGTAGTTATTAATAAACATCTGCGCTGGATAATTATTGTTTTTCGTATCTTGATGTGCCAGGGAGTAATTCTCGCTCTAGCAAGGGTTCAGCATTAATGCATGGCCAGTGTCCGTCAAAATGTTCAACTTTCTGGGATTCTAGAGGCATTTCAACATTTTCTTCTAAAAAATTTGATTGAAATTTGACCAAATAACCATAAAAATATCAATTCTCTTCTGAATTTGCTCTAACCTTTCTGAACCGAGGATCAGGGTTCGACAAAAGTAGGAATCATGGAATCCTAGATGCCGGTAAGTTAGAGCAAATTAGTTAGAGAATTTATATTTTTATGATTATTTGGTCAAACTTCAACAACAACAAATTCAGAAGAAATTGTTGAAATATCTCTATCGGA
The DNA here is from genome assembly GCA_916610825.1 of Haliclystus octoradiatus. NCBI lineage: Eukaryota > Metazoa > Cnidaria > Staurozoa > Stauromedusae > Haliclystidae > Haliclystus > Haliclystus octoradiatus. Next base: position 23,227,790 of record OU744449.1, on the reverse strand, counting down.
TTTCCAGAAGGTTGAACCTTTTATCGGACCTTGTGTGAATGCCCCTAAAGTCTTACTAGACTTTACACTAGATCTTACTAGACTACTTGACACCCATGAAATTCCACAAAATTTGATTTCATAGAAAATGAGTTACATTTCGTAACAATAAATAATGAAAACTTTAAGTTGAGGATAAACGTATAATCTGAACCTGTTTTGTCATGAAATATGTAAAATTTATGAATTACATAACAAAAAAGTTTATGAAAGCATTACACTGAGATTATCGATTGATTAAGAGGTTTAGTATGTATTAAGTAAAGAGCTAATCCAAGCTCAAGAAATACACTCTAATACAGCGTTTGAAGATGGTTCTTTGAGTGGCAAAACCTTAGAGGGATGTAAAGAGTTTTCAAGATATGTGTGATCTGAAAATGGAACTTGCACATGTTTAGGGGACAATGTCAAAACATGCAATTGCCTCATATTTTTGTGTGGATTTATTAGCAACCTATGTGCCCCATTTAGAATCTGAGTCAACTGATCGTTTGGCAACACATCGAAAAGAGTCTGCTATAAGGGTTAGATGGGAGTTTGATTATATTATTTGACCCCGCCGTCAAAGTGGATTTTTTGCATTCCCTGTTGTTGATTTATTTTACAGAGTTTTTATGTATCCCAGATTCCCAGCGACAATGTGCCGTCACAACTTCATGTGAGGTGGCCTTAAATTGGTTCGACTCCACAAATGCAATTCCAAACTCTGTTCATTGTCTTGAATCTCATTTTTATTAGAATGTTAATTTTCAATACCTGTCAAAGAACTAGCCATTTATGGTTATTTCTACTTAGTGAACATCGCCCTATTAGTCAACTCAGCTTTCAATCTAAAGGGTGTAATGAAAACTGTGTAAGCTAAGGAACTTTTGTGGTGGTAAATACTCAACTTTCACTTCGTAATGTAAATAGTTGTAAGATTTCCAAATTAAAAATTCGACATCAATGTCAATAGAATAAAGCAAGTAAAGTTTTTGTGGTGTATGCTTATAGAGCAAAAGCAAAGAGGTTTTGTCTGCGGTTTTCGTTAATAATAAGGCTGTGTTTACTGTAACGATGTGGGTGTTTTTTCCACAATCATGTATATAGCGATTCCAATGTGCATGTGGGTGACCTCACTGTTTGATGATCGTTAATGCCTATCATCTCAGGCCAATTGAAAGTGGCCACATAACTGTTCAAGTTATTTCTTGAATTGTTCTTTATTTATTATGCAGCTTTCAATGGAGTTTTCCGTTCCCGTTTTGTCCTGGTTTCTATTCGTTTTTTTAGCCTGCCCAGTTCTGTGGATATCCTAGTGTCGGTCTGATCGATTACGTTCCTTTCTTTTGCATTCTGTAATTTTAAGATATTGGAAGTTATCATGATAGTAAGATGTACATCTTGTTTTTGCGCTCTGTTTTCGACTTGTCTTTATCTCATATCAATAAGCGTAGCGGCAATTGTTGATGACCGGCGATAGAACATTGTTTGAACGAGGTCAATCGTGGGCGCTGTCTCTAACATTCAGCTAATTCATTCGAGAGACTTACGAGAGTTAATCTTCTAAAGATATGGTGAACTTTGTTTCGAAAGTTAAACTTCACTCTAGGTTAGTTTCATTTCATTTGTCAAAACGACAGCCACGAACAAATGAGACTTTTACACTAATGAGAAAACGCATGGAATATTGACTGTATTAAAACAAGGGATAAGTCATCCATTCCATGTGAAATCAACTCACTCCTACATTCTAATGGATAAGTTTGGATTTCAAACGACCACAGTAAAACAAAACTAATTTTTGATTTTGATTATCTACTTTGTACCGTATGCTTACTGTATATATTATTGCAATATTCAAACACTTTGCACAAATTCTAAACAGATAATTTTATTTATTTTAGACTTACTTAGCTGCTGGAAGTATCGACTCATTTTTATCAGTTTACTCAACCGAGAAATCTTTGTCTTCAAAATTAAATGAACTAGCAATTTGATGAAATCAATTATATACTCAATTCGGATGTTTAAAAAAGAAATATTTGAAAATTATATTTTTATTCGATACATAATGCTATTATTGTATGATAAAATGTAAATAGAATAGAGATCATAAAAAGTTGGTTCTAATTATTAATTATTATTATCATTGTACTCAATAATGAAATATTTTCAAATGTAGGTTCTTTTTTGTACAAAATACTACTACTATACCATCTTACTGATCAAAATAATTTTATGATATAATGAAATGAAAAACAGCACTGATATAAATTATTGTAATTTTTGATACAATTAGTGGAAGATATTCCCAACTAACTCCTTGGGATGGGGTAGAATCAGCGATCTCAGAGTAGAATAACTCAAAAAAGATCAATAATTGTTGCCACAGTTGTGATATTGGCCTTCAGGACTATCATAGTATGCAGTACTTTATTTCCTTATTTGTGTAGTACCGTCATTCCTTTTCATAAATTTTAACTGAAACCCAACAAAAACGTACCGATTCTCGTGAAAATGTGATACATTCTAGATAATTTGAAAATGTTTCGATATTCCCACGATTTACTATCTCTTTTTCCTTTTTAAACAAATCTTTTTGTCAGATTTGTCGCCAAGACAAACTGTCACGGTTTTGTAACGTATTTGATTTATCAAATTGGAATCAAAATTAGCAATAAAATGATTCAAAATATGAGATATTGTGTAATACAAAAAGGCACGCCTTAAATTTTATAATCTCATGTCAATTGTCAACTATTTCAAATTTCAATACATGTACCAATATTCATCTGGTATCTATGACAACTCAACATCCGAAATGTCATTGTGGTATTTCAATGTTGACAATACCATTCTTGTTTCCGTAGTAACGGGTAACTAAACATTGATTGGTTCGTTTTCATTTTGATTGTTTGAATTGACCTATCAGCATTCATTTTGTTTTCCCTCCGTCTGGTTCTTGTCTGCCGGAGCAATAACACCTTCACAGTTTACAATATTCGAAGAGGACTTCTATTCTCAAACAGCAGAAATAATTTTGTTAACAAGATGAGCTAACTAAGAATATGTTTTATTCGATAACTTGTTTTTTATTCGTTTGCTTCTCATGTTAACTGGTGGTTAGTGGCTAACTCAAAGTCTTATGGTATTAAAGATTTATTTTTGGATTTCATTGTGCCGCACGTGAGGTGTGTTTGCAAACATAAGTTCAACCTGTCAAAGGAAAGTTAGTAATTTGGAATCAGAAATAGTTATAGATATTGTAGCCTTCGCTACTACATAACAAGATGAGTAACATAACATACATATGTCCGAAAGATTATTTTTGTAATATGGCCACGGCAGGCACATTATTTTTGCCGTTAACAAATGAAAGTGATTGGGGTCGTGGATTTCGTGCTTTCATATATTTCCTTGCGATGATTTGGTTTTTTATGGGTGTAGCAATTGGTGCCGATTTGTTTATGTGTGCTATTGAAACTATTACAAGTAAAACAAGAATTATTAGAGTTGCAAGACAAGACGATGCTGGAAAAGGTTACGAGGAAGTGGAAGTACGAGTTTGGAATGACACTGTAGCTAATTTAACACTGATGGCTTTGGGTTCCTCAGCACCAGAAATCCTTCTTTCAATTATTGAAATTGTGTTTAATAATTTTAAAGCTGGTTCGCTTGGACCAGGAACTATAGTTGGTTCTGCATCGTTCAATCTATTCGTTATTATTGCCGTCTGTATTGTTTCCATACCCAAAGGAGAAATGAGAACTATAAGGGCTTTTAGTGTGTTTGGTATCACTGCATTTTTCTCAATTTTTGCCTATGTGTGGTTATATTTGGTCTTGGCCGTTATTTCACCCAATGTTATGGATATTTGGGAAGCTGTTCTGACTTTATTGATGTTTCCAATCTTGGTCATTCTCTCGTATGTTGCCGATCAGAATTTTTGTGGACGAAAAATCGATAGCAATCGCAAAACTGAAGATATTGAACTTAGTAAGTGAAATTATATCGGCCAACTTTCTTGTTTTATTAATTAATTTTGTCTTAGGGAAGATTTTAGTAACATGGTAAATACAATATGTGTTGAATGGTACGGTGATTTTCGAAAGTGAATGGTATTATATTTCCTTGGGCGTCAACAAATCGACCTGCACGCGATTTCTATTAATTTTCAATGTTTTGTTCGTAGCCTCAAGATGGGCGCCGGCGATCTCCACTGTCTGTTTTGTTTTGCCCTTTCTAGTAACATTTCAAAATCGACAAGTGGATTTCCTCAATATACACTTCATCTGCTCTATTGACAACTTGTAAGACCATAATCCGTCTGAACTACGGTTCAAAACTCATTGTGAAAACAACTACTACTGTGTAGTTTTGAAACAAACACATTTGAAACAAAAAAAACTATTATTTCATTGATTTTTAATACCCTTTCACTCCAATTTAAAGCACCTGTTACTCAAACTTGAATGATTAATCACACGCAAGCGATGATTATCTAGGTTATTTCTATTATAAAAGACTACGTTGAATAAAATACCCTAAACAATGATATTCAAACATTTATTCGACATCTATTATTCTTAATTTGAGATTATATAAGTTGTAAAATCGTTATGCATTCCCCCAATATACAGACATTGGTGCCTACGTCTACGTGATGGCCCAAATCATTGTTTAACGTATGCAGTATACAATAATGCGAACTCTGAATTCAATTCTTTGTTTATGAATGATAATGTAACCTCTGAACGGGTCACATTCTAGCAGAGCGTATCTAAAATAAATTTTGTCGAACATTTTGATTTACAGATGAAGCTGATGTATTGAAAGAAGATGTACTAAGAAAGCATTATCCAGAACTGGTTGCATTCATGCAGGTAAGAGAAATTTAATGTTTTGATGTCAGATCGATGCTGGTTAAATTAATGACAATTGTAGCCTATACAGTATTTGTGTGTATGCCTTTGTCAATTTTATTTCTATTAATCGTAATGTCTAATTGGTTTGGACTTCAGTTGGACAGTTTGGACATCGAGGCAGTTATCCTAGATGTAGACTATATAGGTATACTGTAGTCAATTACTTTTAAATTTGGATCTAAAACAAATTTGTCATCATACCATCCTTTGCATATGCTACTTTAGCGCCGCTCACCAGTCCCAAGCTCTTTTTGAAACCGTAGGGTCTGTGTTACTAACCTGTGAGCTGTGGATTCTAATTACTGTAATTGTGTTCATTTGTGATACTATTCAATTCATTGTGGCGACTGCTATAGTTATAACATGACAGTGTATGAATAATTTACCTAATTTATCTACAGTAGATGCTATTTTCACTGGGCAGAAAGCCCCCAATTTTGTTCCCAGTTTAATTAATCCCCAAAACCTGTGTCTGGAACGTACACAGACTAATTATCTAACAGTTAAAAAAAATTGCAATTTATCATGACATTCATTCATTCATTTTATTTATTTATCCTCGTATTTTCCTGTGGCAATACAGGAATGCCGCAGTTACCGCACGGGTGCATTTACAAAATAACGAGCTATTAAAGACTATTTATATATACTAATGTAATTTGCACGTTTAAAAATTAAATTAAAAAAAATAATAATAATAAATATTGTAATAATTAAAGTAGAAACAAGTTGATAAATATGAAGTTGGTAAAACTATCTGGGCTGTATACTTACAATATGATTATAATAAAATAATATGTTTTTTTTTTTGTTTTTTTATAAATAAATAATTGAGAAAAAGGAAAAAAAGAAATAAATAAATAAATAAAAGTTAGTAAGTTTATTATCATGATCAGATTATGTCAATTTAGGAAAGTTTATTTTTTATTGTCTTCCTATTGCTTGAAAAGAGTAAGTGATGATCCTTTGAAATTGTGTTGTAAAGGCGGGCACCTAGCACACACGGAGAGGTCATACCATAACAGGTACTATTCTTTGGTATTTTGAAATTTCCTCTGGTTGCTTGCCTAGTATTTCCTTCAACGAACGTAAATGCTTTCTTGATGTAACTTGGGGCTTTCTCTGACTTCACATTGTGACACATCATAACTGCTGATTCTGCACATTGCTGTCTCAAGGAACTGAATGTAAGACCGATGTCTTCAAAGCAATCTGCAATGGGTTTCAATTTAATATGACCCAGTAACAAGCGGATCGTCCTACCAAGACACTTATCAATCCTGTGTTGTAGGATTTTGCTGAGGCCATGTAGAAGGACGTTTGAATAAACAAAATGAGGCAGTATGAATGTCTTGATGATACAAACTTTTCTGTGATGAGGAAAGAAATTTCTAGTCCTCGCCATACAACATGCCTTAGCCATTGATGTTTTACATATGTAGTTCACATGGTCTTTATAAGTGAGTTTGTTGTCAAGTGTAACTCCCAAGTATCACCAACGATTCTTTTGGCTCTACCAATACACCTCCCACTTCTATGACTGCATGCTCATCTGTGGCTTTACTGCCAAGCATGATCCATTGTGTTTTTGAGGGATTCATCAAGAGTAGATTGTCCTTGAACCAATTTGAGATAGTTGAAAGGTTGTGTTGTATTTCGTATTGTAATTGTGTTTGATCTTTGTGGCTGTGATATACATTTGTGTCATCAGCGTATTGACGAATTTGGCAATGTTGAATGAAGAGGTGAAGATCATTGGTGAATACATTGAATAGTAGTGGGCCTAATACACTCCCTTGAGGTACACCTTGTTCGACGTGTCTCCGTATGGATAATTTGTGTGTTATCTTTACCCTCTGGCGTCTCTCGTTTATATTGACATGAAATCATCAATATAAATTTACGAAATGCTGTCACTATACAAACATGGTTTTGATTGAATTCATATTCTACAAACCTAAATCAATAAGGCTAGGGCATATTAGAAAGTTGAATAGATTTTTAAGCCAAGCATGAACAACATGTTGAAAATGAAACAATGGTGTATTCTATTGCGAAATGCTAAACAATTATCAGACAGGCATTGATTGCCAAAACCAATCTCGTACACAGAATTAAAAGAATAATACATTAATTAATACTGTAATCAAGGTCCGACAACAGTAGGAATCCTGGAATCCTAAATAGATTCTGGAAGGTTAGGGCAAATACAGAAAAAGTGATTTATTGGTCAAACATCAATAAAAAAATTCAGAAGAAAATGTTTATTGAATTGCCTCTAGATAGGATTCCAGAATGCTGAATCTGTTGCTAGACCCTATCGATAATAAAAAATTGTTTTTATGTAGCGCACATTAACTTGGCTGAATGACGCTTTACCAATTTAGGTTAAATTGAAACTAAATATTATTACCCTAGATTATAGGTTATATCATATAAAAACTTTTATCCAAAGGGACAACATTCCATAATCTTGGACCGCATGCTGAAAATGTCCTATTAGGATTAAGATGAAGATTTTGCTTATCGCCAAGATATGATAATAGAACCAAGATAGTCAAACTCAGGTTCATGTTTTAAAGAGTTTCAAACAGGCTATAATATTATCTCACCTTTGTGAAAATCAACCAAAAAAAATGCATTTAACATCCTCAAGTATTGAATAATTCAAATTTAAAAACATCAGCTTCGTCCGACATCAATAACATTCTCAAAAGTCTATCTTTGTTGACCCAATATTGATCATTTCCAATCATTTTGATTGCTTCTGACATGACAGAATAACTGAGATCAAAACTATTTTAAGATCACCTCATTTTGATGCAAAAAAGTTTCGGGGGTCAGATTATCAAACAAACAAACTTAGTTTCTTGTGAAAAATGAACATTTATCGCACTGTTTAGATGAAATCATGAAACCCAATTCTGTTTGTTTGATAATCTGACTCCCGCAAATTTTTTCGCATCAAAAATTTGAATTATTCAATACTTGAGGATGTTAAATGCATTTTATTTGGTTGATTTTCACAAAGGTGAGATAATATTATAGCCTGTTCAAGACTCTTTAAGACATAATCTGAGTTAGACTATCTTGGTTCTATTATAATATCTTGTTATCGCTGAATGTAGGCAGGGTCCGACAAAGTCCGGAAACTTGGAAACCTAGTTTGCGGAAGGCTAGAAAAATTAAGAAGGTTAGCCAAAATGTTGGATATAAAGCTAAAATAAAGCTTCGATTTTACGCTTTTATGTCAGTAAAGTTACAAAAACATTTTTCTAACGTTTATCTAGCAATATAAGGTTTGCGGAAGGTAAAACATTTTGTCGGACGCTGAATGTAGGCTAACAATTTATTACATCAGCAAATGATCACAAATTATAATTGATCATTTTGCTGAATAAACAATGTAAATTATGATTCTGTAATAAAAGTAAGCGATAAAATAGACGTTGATTGAGCTTTCGACATTGCTTATGTCATCTTCAGAAATATATTTAAAAAGAAAAATTATTTAAAATACATGGGTTTAAAAGTGTTAAGTTAAACAACTTTTATAACTTTATATAACTTTACAGCTTTATAAGTTGTATAACTTAACAGTTTTAAATCCATGTATTTAAATTTTTTTTTTTTAAATATATTTCTGAAGATGACATAAGCAATGTCGAAAGCTCAATCAACGTCTATTTTATTGTTTACTTTTATTACAAAATTAATAAGTAGAAACTTACTGATACGAATTTATGATTCATGTAAACATATAACAGACCTATCTATGCTAAAATATATTAATGAAACAACAATAATAGTATAATAGTATTCAATGGTTTCATTCAGTTCCAGGGTAGACCATTCAATCATTCAATTTACTTGTTTGCAGTGACGTAATCCTATGTGCTTTGATATAGCCTACAATTAAGCTTGTCTAGGTAGATAACAGTCATTTAAACTCCTTGCCTATATTGAATATTTGGCGTTGGTGCTTGGTTGGTGGATATTGGTAGATGACCCAAATATATAAGCACCAATACAGCATAAACCATACCTGTCACCACCAACCCAAGCACCAGTCACACTGCTAAGTCAGTGGAGTACCTAATATACTTACCTTACCATACTTTCTGCGGAGGGAGGGAGGGGAATCTATTATCCACATTCTGTGCAACTTCGCACTTCAATCAAAATACAACATCACTCAGTGCAACTTCGCACTTCAATCAAATAATTAATAACATCATTCAATACTCTAATATCACTCAGTGCAACTTCGCACTTCAATCAAATAATTAATAACATCATTCAATACTCTAATATCAATCAGTGCAACTTAGCACTTCAATCAAGTAATTAATAACATCATTCAATACTCTAATATCCCTCAGTGCAACTTCGCACTTTCATCAAATAATTAATAACATAATTCAATACTCTAATATCACTCAGTGCAACTTCGCATTTCAATCAAATAATTAATAACATCATTCAGTAACCTAATAACTCTAATAAATATATTGCACGAAAAATCACCATTTATGGTGTGTAAACAATCAGTGTGTCAACTTCTAAATCAAACTCAAAATATCCAAATAACCAATAGAAAAATCAGTATCAAACTATCAAAACAAATATACCGAGTTGAAGAGCGATTCAAATTCTGCTAGCAAGCTAGACAAAAATGGCAAGACTGACTACCACACCCAGATAATAGAGACATGCGCACTGAAAATAATTCATAAAATCTCACTTATTCAATACACACGTCATGTGGCCAATAAGATCCTAGTGTCAATCACTTTGTCCACTGACCATTTATTCAATATAGCACTTGCCATGATAATCTCAACTTTAATAAGTTATTAACTGCCATATAGGCATCAGTTTAACCTCATTTAAAATTAATCATTTTAACCACAATTATGATATTAGAGAATATTTACCAAATTATAAAGGAGAAAACTTTGCTATATAGAGGTAAAATTCAATAGAAATTAGCATTTGTAACATTATGAACTGACCACTATAGACATGTTGCTGCTCTGTATGGTGACCTTATACTCAGGTTTCACTGTACTGTAGGCCTACATGTTTTTAATATTTCATTATTGCTTAGGAAGTCACAGCTAACCCTAAATTGACTGAAGAAGAAGCAGCAAAATTGATTGCAATGAAAATCGAATCAAATAAAAAGAAAAATTATGGTTACTACAGAGTCGGTGCTTTGCGTCAAATTGGAGGTTCAAGGAAAGTTGGTCCACCAATAAATAATAAGCTTCAAGTGGTGAGTCTATGGCTAAGCTTATTTAGCGGATAGGTGTTGTGTCAGACTTTGTTTTCTATCCGTTCTGTATAAAATTACTGCCAGAGGTCCTATTTAGGTACAGATTTAGCTCAGTGGTTTAATGACAGTTCTCAAACAGTCAATCAAAGCTTCATGAATTGAAGTTGATGAACTGAGCTGTTGATTCTCCAACAAGTTTCCAATTTTCATTTTAAGTAGGATTGATTGCTATTCCTGTATAACTGTTCAGACTTTGCGGACATTTTTAAGGGAAATTCCACTGAAAAAATGTTTTCAACCCTTGTCTGATATCAATATCACTTTTACCTGTCTCGAAATTTTCCAAGTCATCTAACTACACTACCAACAACAATTACCATTAAAATGCTGTGAAAGTGTTGTAAAAACACCTTAAAAATGTAAAAAAAAGTGGAAACCACAAATTTGAACAAGTTTGAAATCATGAAATCATCCATATTCACAATATGAAAATGTGAAAATACAATTTTTTTCATTGTTTTCATGCCAGTAGTGCTACACATGTAAAGCATAAATATGTTTGGTTTGTTAGGTTTATGAAGATATGTCTGAAGGAGATATAGTGTCTGGAGCTTCAATCGTAGATATTGATTCACCAGGTAGGTTTCAGTTTACCAATGCCTGTTGCTACCGTTAGTTGTTGTTGCATTTCTTAATAATCACAATATCATAGATTCAGAATGTCATACATAAGGTTTTAGTCTTCCGGGAACGATTTTGTTAGATTGAAAACCTTCTAGGATTGGATTTAAAATGAGTCATAATTCTGGGGAATTGTTACCAAAATTCCTGAAATTTTACTTACTTGAAGCATGATGACATATAAGTACAGTTGAACTCGGTTAATATCCCCTCGGTTGATATCCCACCTCGCTTAATATCCCGCTTTTTCAAACCCGTTTTGTTATGAAACTCGTTTAATGTCCCGTTTCTTTGAATTTAAAACAAATGATAGTCGTTTCATTGTTAGCGTTTACCTTTGTTGTGAAAATTATCATCACTTCGAACTTGATATCGGGCATGACATCGACAACATTGATTGTTTTAAATAAGAATAAACATTTTAACACTTTGAAGAAACATCTTTCTTTGTTTGTGACTCGAATAAAACAGCTTTGAAAATTACTCTACTCTAGCTTCCTTATTGCAGAAGCACCTCTGTCAATGACAAACTTTTAAATGGCTTCTATCAAACGAAAACGAACTGAGTTCACGTGGTTGTGATGTAGGTCACGTGTACGAGTGCACGCTTCGTAGAATCACTTAGGAAGAATTTCGTGATCAAGAAGAAGAAACTGAACGAAACTTTTAATATATATGTGTTAATTGGACTTATATTGAAATCATTCTATGGTTATCCCTAGTATTTACTATTTTACTTATTTTGATTGAATAGCATTTGTTAACAATGAACGGAATTCCTTTGTTTTGACAAATTTCCTTTGTTTTTTCTCAAATCGGATAATATCCCACCTCAGATAATGTCCCGCTTTTTGCTTGCACGGAAGGGGGGATATTAACAGAGCTTGACTGTATGAGATTAAAAATTACATTATTAAAATAAGGACATTATTTTTGATAATCGAGAACCTTCTGAATTTTGACCAATAAATCATAAAAATATCAATTTTATCCTGAATTTCCTCTTCTTGCCTACCGGAATCTAGGATCCCAGGATTTCTACTTTTGTGTCAGACCCTGGATGTGAGATGTAAATCAATTGACCACTATATACAGGTGGTCATTATATGCAGGGTTGATTCAAGTAATTATACTATTTTGATCATTGTAAGAATGGCCACTATAGATAGACATGCGACGCTGTATGGATGTGACCATTATAAAAGGTTTGACTGTATCTACATTATTACTTTATTAGATCAGCTCCAAACTTATACAATATGCCATGATCAATCATTTATTTGAGCATGGATGGTCTTTGCAAGATTAGGCCATAGCATATGACGATTATTCATTAGCAATTTGATTGATTTGAAAATATTATTTTTAGTGAGAACAAGTTTAATAGGTTGTGACTCTATTGTCCATTATTGTAAATGAAGTACAGTGAAACCTGTATACAACAGCTAGTTATCAGAGGTGGGATACATTGACCACTATATTCAGGTGACCTTTATATACATGGTTATTTCAATAGAAAATGTTATTTTAGACATTGCTAGAGTGACCACTGTGTACAGGTGGTCGCTGTATAGATGTGACCGCTGTAACAGGTTTTACTGTAGTTGTGTTCCAGGTAATATTAGATCTACCTTAATAAAAATTTAGTATGCTAGACAGGAGAATTCAGATTTGCCAAGAATTTTGGAGGAATAAAATATATAAATTTGTTCATGTTTTGATCCATTATATAGACTTTATATAGACTACCTAGTGTGAGTAAAATTAATATTTCATATTGATTTTTCTCTTTTTAGAACCTAGGACAAGAGTTGAGTTTGCTGCCACCACTTGTTCTGTTCTGGAAAGTGACAAAGTCGCTAAATTAGGTGTTGTTCGCAAAGGCAATGCTAAATCTGCAGTTACAGTTCGGTAAGAAAGGTTTTTCAAATAATCCTTTGTCCCTTATTTTATTAATTACATTTACAGAAGGGACCTTGTTTGTGGAAAGCCATGAAAATATAGAAGGAAATACTGGATTAAATGTTTTTTGATAATATGGAAAATAACAGAATTTTTTGATTTGATGTCATTTATATTACCCAACCAATTATCTAAACAAAACTTGAAAATTTGCTTATCATTTTTTGTCGGATTATGCATATAATAAACTGTCACATTATTTTTCGGTTTTAGTCTTGTACAGACCTCAATTTTGTTAGATTGGAACCTTTTGGATTTAAACCAGAATTAGTTTTTAGTTCTACAGCTCGGCTTTGAAAAGATTACACGCGATATCTTCTAACTGTTACAAAATTGTAACACTTGCTAATTTTGATTGAAACTTTACAAGAAATCAACAACATTTTTAATCTCGAAACTATACCTTCTATTATCATTGATATTAAAAGTATTTTATATATATATAAATATTTTGTATTGTTTTTAGTTATGAAACGATTGATGGTACTGCTGAAGCCGGCACAGACTACATTACCAAAAAAGAATTACTTCATTTCGCACCAAATGAAACACATAAATACATTGATATCATTATTATTGATGATAATGAATGGGAACCTGATGAGACCTTCTTTGTTAAACTTTTATCTGATGTTCATGATAAGAATGTTGAAATTGGAAAACATAGTATTGCCGAAATAACAATTATTAATGATGATGGTAAGTCTGTCCATAATGATGACTGTATCTTAGTATAACGTTGAGTAATGCTATTGTATTGGTTCTATTAGTCAATTAGCAAAGAGACTATCTTGAATGCAATCAAGTACAATTTATTAGGGTTGGGTTCATATAGCTAATGGACTCGCAACGCCTTCCAACAGCACACTAACTTATAAATTACAAAACAAACTATTTAAATACAAACTAAATTACTTCATACAAGGCTTATTATTAACTATATTAGTTCTAATTACATGAAAATACAGCTAAGTAATGCAATTACGAGATTATACGAAACTACTATACTATCGCTATAATCATGATGTTTTTGCCCAAACAATTATGATATTATTTTAAGCCCAGCTCATACACCATTCTGTACATGTGCCTTTCCTAGTATTACGTTTAATTATCATTTTCTAGCATTACAATTCTATATTATGTTTCTTGTTAGAACCTGGAGAGATTTCATTTGGTAAACCAAGTTTTATTGTGAAAGAAAGTTGCGGAAAATGTGAGATTAAAGTTGACCGTGTTAATGGGGCTGATGGTAAAATCGATGTAACATGGACAACAAAAGATCAAACAGCTTTCCATGGCAAAGATTACATTGGAGGAGAAGGACAAATAACATTTGATCATGGTGAAACTGAAAAATTACTTGAAATTGAGATTATTGATGATCATACATTTGAAAAAGATGAATCATTTATCATTGAATTATCAAATCCAACTGCTGGATCACGATTAGGAAGAGTTAAACGAACAGTTGTTACAGTTGTTAACGATGATGGTGAGAGGATTCATATGTTATACAAATATTAAGCACTTTCTGTGTAAGATGGGTTATATAAACACAAGTGTTGCCTCGTGAGACACAAGAAAGGCGTAAAAAATTCAGAAGAACATGTTTAAAAGCCTCTAGAATTCCAGAAGGCGCTGAACCTTTTCTCATAACCCGGTAGGCAGGGCTCAATAAAACGGGGACCGCTGGGACCGTCGGTAGCAGGCACATCCTGGAAACAATAGATTTACTAGGCCTACAGACCCAAGTATCAAGGTTGCACAAGTTACTCTCACTAAATTAATGTCTTTTCATAAATCAGTAACTTAAACAACATTCAGGCACTTTGAAAGGGGAAAATTTGGTTGCAGGCACATATAAATTTTGTAGACCCCTGCTGGTAGGCTATAGCTATTTTCATTTGGCCTTCTCTAGAGCTATCCAGAGGTTATGTGAGCAAGTCTCTGTATACTTCACACATTACTTTTACTTGTTTCTGACTCCTGTCATTATAATGTCTGTGTTTCATCTTTTAGACTACCGTAAAATGTTTGACCGTGTTGTCGGATTGGCTCATCTTAACATGCATAAATTTAGTCTTGGTTCTGATACATGGGGTCAACAATTCAAAGAAGCAATGACTGTCAATGGTGGTGATGTTGAGAATGCAACAGCTGGTGATTACGTCATGCACTTTTTAACATTTTTCTGGAAGGTAGGTCTTCTTCTCGTAATCTATAACAGCATACAATAATATCAATTTTTGAGGTTAATTGAAAAGCTTGGATTTTTTATTCCTCTATCTGTTACTCCTCTTTTGGGAATTAACGAAAGAAAATTTGAAATAAAAATAATGTTATCACTCCCAGGTTTTTCTTACTCCATGATCATGATCTAAGAAAGGGTAGTAATATTCTCCCCAAGAAATATTCATTTATCAGTTTACAAGAAACCTTAAAATTTGAATGCTAATAGGATGTGCCAAATAAATTCAATAACCTATCATTTTCAGTAATATTTAAATTTTTCAAAATTGTTATTGTTTATAAACATTTATTGACTGGTACAGTATAGGATTATTTCTGTGTGACTATTGACTGTTCTTATTATATTTTAGCTTGTTTTTGCATTTGTCCCCCCTTGTTCATGGTGGGGTGGTTGGTTGGCATTTGGTTCTTGCCTTACCCTTATTGGTCTTATGACTGCACTGATTGGTGATATCGCATCTATATTTGGCTGTCTCATTGGTTTAACTAAAGAAGTAACAGCTTTTACATTTGTTGCCTTGGGAACAAGTTTACCAGATTTATTTGCCAGTAAAGCTGCGGCTGTTAATGAAAAATATGCTGACGCATCAATTATCAATGTGACTGGAAGTAACTCTGTTAATGTATTTCTTGGTCTTGGGTTACCATGGGTGATAGCTTCAATTTATCATGCTGCCAAGGTAAGTCATGAAAAGATATATAAGTTAGGAAAGATTGCCTAATGTGCTTATGTTGTCTTTTGTGGCTTATACGTAACCTTGTAATCAGACCCTAACTATAAATGCAATTTATTCTAATGCCAATATCATGACGTTCCTGACGAAATCCCTGAACCCATCATAATATTATATATTTGCAATTAGAGGGGCAAAATTGACCGGCGACCGCTGCGAGCTCAAGTTGAATTTATGCTTAGCGTAATTCAACCTTCTCGCTTTGAAACTATTATTATACGCTGGCCTAATTTGTAATATATTCATGTCAACAATGAACATTGTGTTATAAACAATAAACATGCATGCGCTCCTAACTGCGTAGCGCCTGCCGGTCATTTTTGCTCCTTTATTAGCGTAATATTTTATAACATAGAACTTGGAGTTACATCCAAAAAAAATGTGTCTTGACATTCTCATTACTACTATTTCCAATTATCTATATGTGTTTCCGATGGAGTCATTGCCCATATGTATTGTGCATATATGAAATAGTGACCATACAAATGTTTAATGCAAAATTTATTCATGTTCACCTCTGCAAAGTGGCCACCTATATAAAGTGGCCAATTCAATAGTTCTTGAGGAAAAATATTCCATTGAATTTCTAGTTATTGCAAGAAATTGTTTTTCCCACGCTTTTTCTCTCACAAAGTTCCCGCGCAAGTTTGATGGATTGCTACATCACATCAACGGAATATTTGCGCTGAATACAGCATGTTCGTAGCATTGCGATAACACAAACTATATACACGTTAAAAATTTATTTTGTTTGTTTACTAGATGCCATAGTTGCCCATTAATGTTGTCTTTATATAAGGTTTTCGTTTCCACATTACTAAACGAGTGATATTTCTTTTTATAGGGAACTGTTTTCAAAACTCCTGCTGGTTCGCTTGCAGTCAACGTTGTTACGTATACAGTATGTTCTGTAATTGCATTGTCATTATTAATATTGCGTCGTTTTATTCCTGTGTTTGGCCGTGGTGAATTGGGTGGCAATGTTCCCTTAAAATATGTCTCAGCTTTAATCTTGATTACATTATGGTTTATATATGTATTAATATCAGCATTATATTCTTATGGACATATTTCATTTTAATTCATTATGGGGTAGTAGTTAGTTATACTTGTAAAATATTATTTTGGATATTTTAAAAATTGAAATCTTCAGAAAATCACTGTGTATATTCATCACATTTTAAGTTACTAATTATGTAATTATGATATTAACAAGTTTGTAGTAATTTTAATTTATAACCTTTCACGTGACGTCAGAAATAATTTATTACTGGAATACTAACAATAAAAACGAAAGAGAAGATTAATATTTGAACGTTGTTGGAGTTGATACTGGCAGTAGATGTATACATTATCTAGATACAGGGCAGTGGACACACTAAGAATAAGTTTAATCTGCTCGCTACACTACTAAAGCTGGGCCAAATTGATGCAATTTATTATAACAAGAGATCCTCTCAGAAACAAATGCGAAAATGGTATTAAAGCTGGATTGAAATTGTGGCTTCTATAGAGAAGATATCACAGTCTTGAGTGGTCATCATTGCATTGTAATATTTAGTATTATACAAACTCTTTCTTGTCCTGAAATAAGTCTTTGGCCTTAAGTGTTTAATGTGAGATTATGTATAACTGATTCTGTTTCTAATTATTACAAAATACAATAATAAGTGTTACTGCAACTATTAGGTTTTCAATTTATTGTAAATTTCGTATATTATTAGAACAACTGTGGTGCATTTGATTTTATTTATATATCATAACAATTGATCACACTATTTTCATGTTATTTTATTTACTTTTTTATTTCAATTCTGTTTTCTTGGGCTCTATAGCCAGATGATCTTTATAAGAGGTTAATTGAAAAGAAATCAGTTGATCATTGAAAACTGTTGACTGACTTTTTCTCTAATAATGTCACACCAATGAATGTGAAATACCTGCTCTAGCTTTGTTTCTTTTGAAATATTCACAAACCATAGAATAATATCTTTCTATAATAATCATCATGATTGTATATTCAGGACCTTTAAATTTACGCAAAACCTTATTCCAAAGGACTCACTGTATTTTACTATATAATACTATATTTACTATATATACACTATTCTAAACTTTTCATGAAAGCAGATTCTTGATACAAGTTTTTCGAAATTCTTGAGTTGAGAATCATGACAGTGTTTCTTGTTTCAAAATTTCTCTTTCCGAACCAAACAGGAATCTCAATTCAAGAATATAGAATTCTTGAATCAAGAATCTCAAGAATCGTGTTCTTGATATAAGAATATAGCTCTTGTTTTAAGAAACATGTTCTTGTTTTAAGAAATAATTTCTTGTTTTAAGAAAATATATTCTTACGTAGAATGTGTCTTTCCTGTGTGGTCGCATTTTTATGAAAGCTCCAAAATTATTTCCTCATTTAATCAGTAAAGAATTTTTTTTACGTTGACCCATAAGATTTTGTGATTAATTAAGTCATGCTACCATAGTTTCCATGTGCCATATTTTGGGGAGGATTTATTCATATTTTCAATGAATTAAGCGATTTTACACCATTTCAGTATCAAAATGTTCATTATCATTGAAAATATTGTACACTGCAGTTGACAGTAGTATATAGGCAGATGATCTGGATAAACTAGCCTGAAAAAAAGTTATTTCTAAATATCACGAAGGTTTTCTGCGATCTGATTGGTCGAAAAGCGTGCATGAAATCCTAGGGTAAAACATGGCTTCGAAAACCGGGAAAAACCGCAAGCTTCAAAAAGTTTGATATGTGATAAAATACAGAATTTATAACTTTTTGATAACAATCCAATAAATATCTCAATAATGGCTACGATTTACAAAACGACATTTAGCTCAAGATATGTTTATATTTATTGAAAAGCGAGGTAAATGAGTTATTGGTAATGAACATGCAAAATACAAACACAGAATGAAAGACAAGTATATAGGCTACGCTGTTTCAAGGTAAACCTAAAATTTAAATAACAATTACTGCATTAATTTGCTAAAGAACTATTGTACCACTTATATTACAGACGTTCTTGTATATGTCTTTCATTATTCGACAATATCTATCTTGTTGTGGGATTCTCTTCATGCTTGGTTTATGAATTAAAATTGAATTTTAAATTGTGAATTTATGAATTGAAAATTCATCGTCGAATGAGATTCCGACATTTGTTTTATTTTAGAAAAGGGTTACCACATGCTTGCAAATGTTTGTATTCATATTTACTAAACTCGAAAAAGTTGGGGGACACTCGGGAAGTTAAAATCACTCGCTCGGAGCTCGTGATTTTTTAGAGCTTCACTCGTGTCTCCCAACATTTTCTCGTTTAGTAAATATGAATACAAACATGGCAAGTATGTGGTAACCCTTTAATGAAACATCTATCATATCTGGTCCCGCATCAATCTCATATCGAAAGCTGACGTTAGGGACCGTTCATTTATTATATTTATACAAGAGTGGTACAGAAGAGATCAATCAGGAGAGTAATAAGGAGTGGGTAGTGGGTTCACCAAACATTGGCTGGTCAAAAGAATTGGTACATATTTTTCGTGCTTTGATTATGAGATAGTTGTTGTCCATGAAAATTATGGTCCTGGCTAGATTAGGAGTAACTCAAGGACATTTATGACTTTTTGCCTCTGCTTTTGTTGCATTAAATTCTGTTTTCAATGGACTTTCAAAGTTCTTTTTGGTACATTTGTACATTTACTACAGATCTTGGAAATCTTCAATGTATAAAGTGAAAAATGAAACGTAACTGCAACAAATGTTAGTCAGACGAAAATGTTTTCCACAAATGCAATTCAAAAGTTGAAACTTTTCAATTTTCATTTTCTGCATAATAGATTTGTAGTAAATGTACAATGGTACCAGATGCAAGAAGAATTTTGAAAATCGGTTGGAATCGGAATTCAATACAAATAAAAGCAGCGATAAAATTTACGATCAAAAAAATCTGTTAAAAATTTCATAGAACAACAGTTCATTGACCATTAATTATCAACAATTTGCAAACAGTTCGTAAACAATTCATAAAACTTTCTTGAATTACTACATGAAAAGTTCATGAAATCCATTTTACGATCATGCCAACTTCATTTAACGAGAAAGGATAATTAATTTATACAAAAAAATGTTAAAAGTTGATAACAATTTTGATCTGAAGAAAAACTTCTTGGTAAAACATTTGATCAAAAACGTCAGTGGCAATAGTGAATTTTTATTTTTAACAATGTTTGGCTACATTCGTTAGCCATTTTCAAACTATGGTTTACAAAAATTAAGTTCTATTTATTTACAAGGTGAAATTTGCAATTATTAAGGTTTACAATTAAAATAAATATTTAAAATAATTTTGTTTTGATGAAATCGGATTGCCTGTTTAGGGACGGTTTGATTTCACTAATAAACAGCATCTCATATATTAGCAGTCCATTCTACTTCGGCATTGTTCAGAACGAAAGAAAAAGTATTTGGAGGTGTGCCCTGCATCTAAACCGTGATCTTTCAAATGGCGCTCAATGTCTTTAGATCTATGTTCGTCGATCCGTTGATGAAGGTGCCGGCGAGTAACGAATGTAGCCCAAACGTTGTTTGCCGAGCCGAAATTCACTATTGCCACTGACGTTTTTGATCAAATGTTAATACCAATGTCATAAAAAAGTATTTGAGACGATATAGCTATATAATAATATCATATAATAATCCTTTTATTTAATAGTAATGTCTATTTGTATATTAAAATATTTCAACATTAGTGTGGTCTGTCCGCGATTTATGTACGTCTCAATGGCGAAATAATATAGATAATCCATTATCGGGAAATGATGCAAACATTGCTGTCGAGATAACCTTCCAAATAATGTATCTGTTGATGTTTTTTTCACATGGTGTCAAATCATTAACAATTTCTTGATATTTTTCACAATTTAATAGTTTAATATCCATCACCCAAAAGTCATGGGATACACCGTAAGTTGACATCGCTGTACAAACACTTTATTTATCAGCGGTTGATCAAAGGTCTATCAGCCGCTTACGTACTACAGGAGAAAAAACAGCTGGAGCATGGCTTTCATGTTTACCATTATCATCACTTGGTCTATTCCTGGATAACACACAGTTAAGGATTGCCACAGCTCTACGTCTTGGATCGAAAAATGTCGAACAGCATACCTGCAAATGTGGTGCCACAGTCGACTCCTTGGGTACACATTGTTAATCGTGTAAATTCAGCGCTGGTAGATTACCAAGTCATAGCGCTATCAGCAACATCATCAAAAGTGCTATGGGATCGGAGGGAATACCATCCATTCTTGAGCAATACGGCTTGTGTCAATCCGATCTGAAACGCCCTCATGGACTCACATAGATCCCTTGGTCCCATGGAAAATGTGCTGTGTGGGTCTTTACCTGCCCAGACACCTTTGCAACTTCTCATTTAAATCAAACATATAAAGCCGCTGGAGCTGCCGCTGCTAAAGCTGAACAAGGCAAAGCCGCAAGATATTCAGAGCTGGAACCTTATTACAAAAGCATCCCAGTCGCAATAGAGGCTATGGGACAAGTCGGCCCAAGTGTCAAGAATCTTATCTCATACTTGGAAAAGCTAAATAGCAATGATGAACAGCCATATCAATACATTCGACGGAAAATAATTAAGTATTGCATTGCAGAGAACAAATGCGATGTGTGTTTTACGAACATTTTAGGAATAAATAACAATAGCCAGTAATTTACATATTAGGCTACATATTATTTCATTATTTGTTTTTTAAATTTTAAATTTTGCGAGTTTTGTATTTCTTAATAAATTATATTTATCCTTAAGCTTGATAATCTAGCGAGAATGGGCAGGTAAAATGAAGGCAATTTTTGAACTTCATGATGGTATATGCGATAAAAAACACACAGTAATTGGCGCAACAGTTTCGATTTAATCTAAATTCATCATCTTTAGATTAAATCGAAACTGTTGCGCCAATTTTTGTGTGTTTTTTATCGCATATACCATCATGAAATTCATGTCAAGTAAACCTTTACGAAGAAATTTTTGAACTCCCAAATAAATTTTTTTAATTTGAAAGCAAAACTGAGCTGGATTACTTGGATACGAATAATAATTGAGAAACGTTATAGTAAAACTAGTATAATGTAATACTAATTTAGTCATATTTACATCATGCACACATTCAGTTCTTCATGTAATTATTCTATAACTGTAAATGTTTTATTAGGTATTTACAAATGTTCTTACAAAAAAAATTGTCATTTATAAATTTAAGCATCTTTGGTATCAGAGTTCTTTGACATTAGACCAGACGTCATTCTTCTTCTTAAGCAAGGCATTTGATGTGCAGTGATAATTGGTATAAGCATAGCATTACTCATTGCAATAACTCTTGACCAATGTACCAATAATGGATATGGTATATTAGTAGATGATGTATATAAAGATATTACACTGTGTGGTAAATAGCATATACCAAATGTCAATAAATATGTTAAAGTTAATTGGATCAGTTTAGAATTAACCTTTCTTTGTTTGGCTTGTATAACCATTGAACATTTGAATTCATTAACAATAATCGTATTTCTAATTTTTCTCGTTAAAAAGAATATTTTAAATTGGGAATAAATTAATATACAACCAGCAATAATCGATACTATAGTTGCTACAGTCATTAATAAATTAATATGTATACCAGTTAATAATTTATAAAAAGGTAATATTAATGCCATTAACCAAATAGATAATACTATTAATAAAGATATCTTTTTATTATTTTTAAAATAGCAACAATAGGTATAGGGATGTATTACAGCTATATAACGATCTAAACTACTGGCTGATATAGTTAACATAGATGTAAAAGCTAAGAGATAACCAAGAATTGTTGATAGAGCTGCTATAGTGCATTCTTGTTGATGAAATACAATTAAAAATCGATAGATTACTGACAATACTTCAACTACGCCACCAATAAGTAAATCAGTGATAGCTAAATTTGCCATGGCAACACGAAAAGTAAACAATAAAGATCTTTCATTATATAGTGCACGCAGTAACAATAAATTGCCAACAAGGGTTGTAGGTATTAGTAATGCCATCGCGATAGCGATGCAGATAGTACTAATTGTGTTTGTATTAGCCATATCGTATGAAACACAACCTTCAAAGCTTTTAATTGTAAAATTTGAAGCATTCATTTTAAAGATTACAATAAATTATGACTGATTATATATACAAACCGCCACACAGCTTTTATAATTATGTCGACATGAGAAAATAGTAGGAGACGCCCAACTGAGAACTTCAATTGATTAAAAAATAATAAACTGCCTTATAATTCTTGAATCAAGTTCCTTATACAATGGTATCTGGAGCCGTACTGAGAACTTGTAGCTATATTTCTTCTTTATAAATAAAATATTAAAATGATCATGCGCTAAGATGCGAATTCAGAATGTATATGTAACAGTATACTTCACAGTATGAGTATAATATTAATTCTGCTTAAAAATAAAAATATCCAATATCGTCCTTTCCGCGAAGCAAGAATTATTGATTGATATTCCTACATGTTCGAAGAGATTATCCGTCGTTATAGAGCTGCGTTCTTTTTAATAGATAACACCTATATGACTGATATATTTTATACATGCAAACAAGTTTTGTTTTTAACTTGACGCAAGACCAACCCCAGCTGTCACAGAATTAAATTTTAATATCATGATTTCATTAAAATTTATTTGAATATCAATACAATTCTTATCAAGTTTATCAAGTTTGATAAAATAAAGAATGGTATTTTGTCTAACATTTTATGTATATAGACATAAAATGACAGCGAAATAATCATCGATATTATCATAAAAAATTAATTTTCAAGACAACAAATTATGTACTAACATCATTTGACCAAAGGAATAAACATGATAATATGTGAATTTTAGAAAAAGTTGTTACGAAGAGTTATTGAGTTGTTCAACTTACAAGATACCTGCATCATTAAGACAAAAAAAAAATGAGAACGTACTGTTCTCTATTTTGGATAGGTAAATATCGCTCGGAGGCACCAGCAACACGGGACTTATATGTGATCGAAAGAGGTTATATATGCGGTGTTCACATGGGCTATATAGGGTACGCTTCAAACTTTAACTATAAGTAGACGCTAAAACCGTCTATGACGGATTGGGTACACAGCCTTATTATGAGAACATTTGGACCGCTAACTTCTTGTTGAGAATAGTAATGTTAACTAACCAAAGGCAAGACTAAAGTAGCAAGGCTTTTCTACATGTTAATAATTAACTTTTAATATGTACATCTTCTACCTCGTGGTTTTAACTATTATATTGTGTTTCAGTTTAACAACGTTGATGTGTGCTTTATTTGTCAATCTTGCATTACTATATTAATCATATCGTTTACTGCGCATAAGTCTGGTTATTATACAATAGGTTATGGGCCCAGAAGCGTAGAACGATATATTTTTTACTTTAGTTATTTAATTGTTATTTTATATTCAACAATTATAACTCGTGTTTCACCAAGAAATTTTCAATGGCAGATATAACTTTAAAAGTAGACAAATTCAAAGGAGATGATTTCCATCACTGGAAATTCAAAATGAAGATGTTACTTATTGAAAGGAACTATTGGGAAATTGTGTCGGGTATTGAATTGGTTGCAGATGACGCTAACATCGCTGCTAAAGCAGCGTATCAACGTCGATCAGATAAAGCTCTGGCTACGATTTGTTTATCGGTAGCAGACAGTCAATTAATTCATGTTAGAAATGCCAAAACAGCTAGAGAAGCGTGGACAAGTTTGGAAGCTCATTTCGAGCGAAAATGTCTAAGTCAAAAACTGTATTATCGTCGGCTATTTTTTACCACCCGTATGGAAGAAGGCAGCAACATGCTAGCTCACATTAATAAGATGAGAACAATGTCGGAACAATTGGATGCCGTAGGTGCACCTGTAGATGAAGGAGATTTCTTAATAACATTGTTGGGAAGTCTGCCGGATTCATATGCAAACTTAATTACTGCTCTAGAGAACATAGATGAAGACAAGCTTACATGGGATACCGTAAAGGCACGACTTATACATGAAGAAAAAAAGAGAGAAGACAGTAATTTATCAAATAAATCGAAAGAAAATAATAGCGCTCTTTTTACAAATACAAAGAAGAATAACGATCAGTCTAAAAGAAAAGGTAGATGTCACAATTGTAATATATATGGACATTGGGCGCAAGATTGCCGAAAACCAAAAAAGGTAGATAAAGTTAAATCAGAACAGGCGACTTATGCTTTCACCAGTAACAATAGCGAGCCTGATATCGCATGTGTAGCAGATATTATTTGTAGCCCAGAATGGTTCATTGATTCTGGGGCCACTTTGCATATGACACACGAGAGGTCCGCATTATTAAAATTTGAATCGTATGCGACACCTTCTAAAATATATTTAGGAGACAACAGAGTTGTAAATGCTGTTGGTGAGGGAACAATAAAATTAAGAGTTGGGTGTGACGAACATGATATTAATTTAACATTGGCGAACGTATTATATGTACCAGAGTTAAAACGTAACCTATTATCAGTCCCTACTATGACAAAAAGAGGCATAAAAGTGATATTTACGGGTAAAGAGTGCCAAATAGAGACAGCAGGACTCAGCGTTAAACCCATTATTGCTAAACGGTCAACAACTGATAAACTTTATAAATTATGTATCCGAGAGGTATCGAACAATAGCGCAGCGGAAATCGCGTGTTTCAGTGAGAGCACTGGCGAAGTTGGAAAAGAAATGTGGCACGAACGCTTTGGCCACATAGGAGTTACTTACCTAAACAAGCTAATATCAAACGATTTAGTAGATAACATGAATGTTAAAGTTAATACAAACGTAAAGGAACATTGCTTCGGATGTGCAATAGGAAAACAACATCGGAATAAATTTAAAAAGAAAGCCAAAACTCGCAGTGAAGATTTATTAGGCAGAGTATTTAGCGATGTTTGCGGACCGATAGAAGTACCTTCAAAATCGGGGGCAAAATATTTTGGGACATTTATAGACGATAAAACGAGACAAGCACGTGTATGTTTTTTGAAAAACAAAAACGATATTTTACAAAAGTTTCAGAGTTATGTTACACTGACTGAAACGGAAACGGAAGCTAAACTAAAAGCCTTCCACTCAGACAATGGCGGAGAATACATATCTGATAAATTTAAAAATTATTGCCAACAAAAGGGAATTAAAAAAGAGGTGACTGTACCTTATACACCTCAGCATAACGGTACTGCAGAGAGATTAAACAGGACATTAGTCGAAAAAGCGCGTTCTATGATACATCATGCTAAATTACCAGCAGAATTTTGGGCGGAAGCTATTAACACAGCTGCTTATATTCATAATGTGTCACCGACGTCAGCTTTACAAGATTTTAAAACACCTCACGAGGCATATTACAATGCGAAGCCAGATGTTAAAAATTTGAAAGTTTTTGGATGCGATGCTTTTGTACACATAGAAAAGTGCAAAAGAAAGAAATTAGATGCTAAATCAAAATTATGTTGCTTTGTTGGTTATGCCGAAGATAGTTATGGTTATAAATTATTCGATCCTGAGAACAAGAAATTTATAATATCAAGAGATGTGGAATTCGATGAGAATTCATTTACAGCATTACAAAAAGCAGGATTATTATTAGACAAAGATTATTCGCAATTTGAAATTTATAATTATGATAGCGATTATTCAGATACTGATATTGGAAACAACAATGAGGAACCAGAGGGTAACGCCAATGAGGAACCAGAGGGTAACAATGATGATGAAATACCTAACGATATCAATGAAGAACACGATGATTCTACTGAAGCAGTGAGAGCATCAACAAGGGACAGAAGACCAGCAACAAAATATGCAGATACAGTCTATGGAGATTGGTGGGATGACCTAGAATTTGCGGGTGTGGCTGCTCAAAATGACCCTGATACTCCAGTTACACTGAAGGACGCACATGAAGGTGATCATTCAACACAATGGAAAGCTGCTACAGACGCAGAATTTGATGCATTACAGAAGAACACAACATGGACACTAGTTGACCCGCCTGAAGCGGGAAATATACTAGGAAGCAAGTGGGTCTTCAAGATAAAAAAGAATGCCGAAGGTCAAGTCGAAAAGTACAAAGCACGGCTTGTAGCTCAAGGGTTCAAACAGCAATATGGAACTGATTACACTGAAAATTATGCACCAGTGGTAAGGTTTGATTCCATAAGAACAGTACTATCAATTAGTAACAAATTGAATTTAGATATTCACCAAATGGATGTGAAGTCAGCTTATCTACAGGGAGAATTAAATGATGACATTTATATGTACCAACCTGAAGGATATATTGATTCTACAAATTCTAAGAAGGTATGCAAGCTCCAGAGAAGCTTATATGGACTTAAACAGTCAGCAAAATGCTGGAATACTGCGATTGATACATACTTAAAATCAGATGGATTTATACAAAACGAAGCAGACGCATGCATTTACATGAAGTCAAACAAGGGGAGTATACTTATATTATGCTTATACGTTGATGATCTCATTCTAGCTTCTAATGACATGCAGATGATGAACAACGTTAAGAAAGGATTATGTAATAGATTTGAGATGGAAGACAAACATGCAATAAGCTCTTGTCTTGGAATCAGAATCGAACGTGATAGAAGTAACAAAACTCTAGACCTAGATCAAGAAGCTTACATCGAGGAAGTGCTGATGCGATTCAACATGAGAAATTGTAAACCAACAGCTACTCCATTAGAAAATGGTAAACAATTTGATAAACGTACATGTGATGATAATGCAGTAGATTTATCTTTATTTCAATCAGCAATAGGATGTCTGATGTATATATCACTGGGTACTAGACCAGATATCTCAGTGGCAGTAAACTTACTTAGTCAGCATATGGCAAAGCCTGATCAAGATCACTGGAAAGGTGTTAAACGAATTTTAAGATATTTAAAAGGAACAAGTAATTACAAACTGCATTATACCGCAGACGAAGAATTATTATTATCTGGCTATAGCGACGCAAATTGGGCAGGTGATCCAAACGATAGAAAATCAGTTACTGGGTATATATTTTTATTAGGCGGTAACCCTATTACATGGAAAAGTAGGAAGCAAAAGTCTGTAGCAATATCATCTACAGAGGCAGAATACATGGCATTAAGTCAAGCTGCACAAGAGGCAATTTGGATTCGTAGATTATTGAATGGTATTGGTCAATCACAGAAAGAACCTACATTATTAAACGAAGATAACCAAGGTGCAATATATCTTAGTGAAAATCCAGCAGATCATCCACGTACCAAACACATTGCGATCAGATTTCACTTTGTAAGAGAAAAGATTATTAGTAATGAAATTACTGTTAAATATTGTAGATCAGAGAATATGTTAGCAGACATTTTTACTAAAGGACTCAGCCGTGATAAGTTTGAAGATTTTAGATCAGGAATGAAAGTTATTAATATTAAACAATAAATTTGATAAGAATGATAATTTGAACAAATACTTTTTATATTATTTTAGTTACAGTTTTGATTATAAACAAAGTTGATCATTTTTTATCATAGTGGTAAATTAACATTCAGTGAGAGTGTTGAGAATAGTAATGTTAACTAACCAAAGGCAAGACTAAAGTAGCAAGGCTTTTCTACATGTTAATAATTAACTTTTAATATGTACATCTTCTACCTCGTGGTTTTAACTATTATATTGTGTTTCAGTTTAACAACGTTGATGTGTGCTTTATTTGTCAATCTTGCATTACTATATTAATCATATCGTTTACTGCGCATAAGTCTGGTTATTATACAATACTTCTAACATCACAGTGTCCGTTTGAAAATTTGTCGTAACATAAAACACGTAGTCCGCCGAAGTCGGTTGCATCCGTAAAATTAAAAAAAACTAGCAATTTAAAAACGCCGATTAGAAAAAGTACAAATGCGATCATGAGGAAAGTTGATTTAATTTGTTGGTCAATCCATCAATCTTCGGTACAGTATATAGCATGAAAATCAATTATTCTTTATAGTCAATTAAAATGTTTAATCAGATAGATAACCCACAGGGATCAGTGGAAAAATAGAAGTAACTTCGACAAATGGGCATCTGTCTTTTTTATGTGATTCTAAACCAAAAAATAAAAACAACAAAATTTTACTTAACGAGATGCAATTTTTCTTAAATGTGAAATACTAAGTTAGATTTGAAGTAGATATTGAAATATAGATGCAAATGAATTCAGTCTCTATTACGTGTATTTTCTTGAATCTATTCTTAACGTATGTACCACACATTGTTTGTTTGCGAAGGAGTTTCTTTAATATTTAATTAATTTCCACGCAACAAGGGGCATATATCATGTCATTCGTTCATGTTTCAAATAAATCAAGCTATCAAATAATTATGTGAAACTTAATGACACTGACCAACTCTGAACTGTGGAAGATAGAGAGATCATATGGGGCTAATATCTAGAGAAATAGCACCTTCCTGCCACTCGATCACTAAAATCATACACGACTATTCCGTAGAATCTTCGCCGTTACTATGGTCCACAACATCCCTTCAGTCAAGATTCAACTCCAGACGTCAATCCTGTTGCTCCAGATCTCCGTCGCAGTGAAGACTGATCAATCTATGACTTCATTTTTTAAGATAATTATAATTTTAGCTTGGTAGTCATCAAGCTCCAAAAGGGGCATGTAGTATATCTAATAATAGCTCTTGTCTAGTCAAGCCAGCTATGTCTAGCTTATGCGTTATTGTAAACTGACTATATAGAAATACACATCGAAAGATTATTTTGCTCGGATTTGCAATTGTTGGAATACGAATGATATATGTTCTATTCAGAATATATAACTGAAGAATTTTAACGACATCACCTTATAGCTCACACGTGAGGGGACTCTCACCTTTTTATTCTTGCCTCCTTCTTATTCATATTAGCCCCTCTCAGTTTATCAACTGGAAGAGAGGCTCACATTAACAAATCTGCATAAAGATATAATACTATATAAATTAATACATTGGTAATCTAAATACAAATCTTAACATTCCTCCTTTCCATACAAAAGAACAGTCCCTGTTCGGCATTATAACAGGACGAATTAATAGTTTAGTCTAAAAATAATCTTTCCGTAGTGTTATGAGGGTAAAATGATTGAGAGCGATAAAATAACATCCACTCTCGTAGAGATTTCAAAACGGAGTCAAATGTAATTAATAAAATAAAGGGCAATACACAGGGGAAAGGGGAAGTCGATATTAGTCTAATTATGGTAATACGCATTAGCATAACAGTAGATGGGCAGGAGGCCTGCGGTAACGTGTTCCTAGCGACGAATCAGAAGAACTCGTTATAGCTTGTGTGGTACAGTCATTCTGATGCGTGTCTATCGGCTCTTTGTTAGTGGAGTAAGATGTGTGTCTTGTACCCATGGTGCTTTCGTTTCTGTACTTCCATTCCAAGTTTCTCTACTTATGACAATCTGTTCTTGGTTAGCATCGGCAATGGTTTCTTCGGCCGTGATCTCGGGCGTGATCTTCTTGTCGTCGTTGGCCGATTCAGCTTCAACAAATACACGTATGTGACCGTAATGCTGAGTACTTGCTTTTCCATTTAGTTCCATGCGATACACATGATATGGAAGCACTTCCGTAATGGTATAAGGACCAATGTATTTTGGTAGAAGTTTCTTGCTTTGGCCCCTTTTCTTGTAAAAGGATTTCAACAACACCTTGTTACCGACGATACAACACATACAAGTTGCTCTTCGCTGCTTTCAGTTGTGACAATGTCATCTTGCTGTGCGCTCGTAATGCATTTGCTGCTGTCCTCATTTATTCTTGTAGATGCTGAGCATACTCATTTGTCGTACACGTATCACGTTAAATTTCTGGACAAGTTAGCACGCTTCGTAAGGTCTTGTCTCACGACCAAAGATGAGATAGTTTGGTGTTTCCCCTGTTGATGAATGTGGTGTTTCTTTCACAGATCGCATGATTAGAGGTAGTAGTAAATCTCATTGCAGATGTTAATTCTCCATTAATAATGCCCAAAGGGATGCTGCCAGTTCTTTGTTTTCTCGTTCTACTACTCCATTTGGTGTTGGAGCATATGGTATTGTACGTGTTTTCTTTGTGCCCCAGATACTATACAGCATGCTTTCAATATAGGTCTGATTCAAAGTGGCTACCACGATCTGTATGCAATGTTTCAGGTATTCCAAAATATGAAAATACTCTTTCCTCCAAGGTAGATGCCACTGTTTTGGCAGTCGAATCAGGTAAAGCAATTGCATCAGACCAACGAGTGAAATGATCTATAATGAAAAGCAACCAATAATTTCCTTTGGTGATTTCTTGCAGATCAGGACCAACAAAATCAATAGCGCATTGTTGTCATGGGCGGCCAACGAAAAGATGCTGCTTTTGCCCTGCTGATCTTGCTTTTACAGTTTTGCTCTGCTGGCATGTTGTTGCAGCCATTTTCATGTCTTCGAACATCAGCAGTGATCCCAGACCAATACCAGTCCAGTCTAACACGTGCTAGTGTGTCGTTGATGCCAAAATGTGATTGAAAATGCTTCTCAGAAATGATTTTATTTCTCAATTCAACTGGACAAACCGTCAATTGTCTTCTTCTGTTTCTGAATGAAATTCTAGCAATCATTGTACCATCTACAAGCAGGCTATTAAATGTTCTATCGTCTTCATCAAAACTTTTGTTTCTTGACTTTCCATTTTGTATGTTTCTTCGGTGATGTTTTCCTTTTGCTGAAGTGCTTGATAAACCATCTTTAAATTCCCCGTTAAACTCACATCTGCCTGTTGTTTTTTTAGCTACATCTGATAATTTAAAAACTCTGATACTAAGATCTGGATTCAACAAGGTGTCATTGGCTACTTTATCTTTGCTTACTTCTTCAGTCGTTCCAAAGTGTTTGTTGCATTGAATAAATTCGATACACTGTTAATTGTCGACTTAAACCATCAGCATTGTTATGTTTCAGACCACGGCGATGCTCAAACTCAATTGTGTGTGTGTAGTCAGACATTGATTGCAACCATCTTCCTATACTTGCCCTAGTAGCCATACTAATGATGCATGGTCTGTTCATAGCTTTGACCCCAATGAAAATTAGCATCTTTCAATGTTAATTTTTTCAGTGGTTTTGCTAGCTCTGAGTGGCCTGATATAAATCGACGATAATGTCCTGTAGTTCCTAAGAATGCACGTACGTCCTATTAATTCTGAGGCGTGGGCCATTCCTGAATTCTCTCCACTTTCTTTGCGTTCGTTTTAACTCCATCCGCACCAACTATATATGACTAAGGTATTCTACTTCTTTACAGAATAGCGAACATTTTTACTGCTTCAATTTGAATTTTGCTTTCTTTAATCTACCAAACAATTCTTCCAATATTTCTAGGTGACTGTCAATGTTCTTTGAAAATATTATAATGTCATCTAGATATACTAATAAGGTTTTCCATTACCAGCAGCGACTTACGTTTTCCATTAATCTTTCAAAACACGATGGTGCTGATGTCAATCCAAAGCTGAGGACATTCCAATCGTTTAATCCAGATCTTGTGCAAAATGCTGATACCTCCTTCGCTGGACGTCTAATTCAACCTGCCAGTATCCACTAGCCAAATCCATGGTACTGAAGTACATATTTCCTTCCAAAGTGTCAAGGCTATCATCGATTCTTGGTAACGGATATGCATCTGGCTTGGTGACGCTGCTGATTTTTCTATAATCGATACACATGCGCCAAATTCCGTCTTTCTTCTTCACTAGAACGACTGTGGAGCTCCATGCACCGTAGCCATTTTTCCTCGCTTGTCGGTGAATGGCGATACAGTCGCTGCTTAATCGGAATTGCACCTTTTTTCAGGTTGATCGAATGTTTCACCAGGCTGGTTCGACCTACATATGTTGGTCCAGTACCGAAAATGTCAGCACATTGCTACAAAACTGTTTCAGTGCATGTTTATCCTTTGATGTATCCGGCGACTGAGGTCGAAAGGTAAAAAAAAAATACAGTACTCATTATTTTGCGAAGTATAGTTCTAATTAGTGCAATTTAAAATTGAAAAAAGCTAGCCGAAACAGCCCAGCAAACAGCTAATTACCTACGAACCATAATCTTTTCAGTTCAGCAACATAACATGGACAGAATATACACACGCTTTGAATTTCCCGCAGTTGAAGCAGTTGTCGTGACAGACACACTGTACACGCTGCAAAGCTCAACGAAAAACAAAACAAACATCGAGAGAAAACATTTATTAATATAAAACATAAGGATATGCATATAAAGCCATTTTATTAATGAAAGAAACATAAGTTGGCTATAAATATTAACATGAAATCGTGTAATACATGCCATTCTGAATGCATTCGAAAATATTTTCTGTTTGAAATACGAAAATTCACTCTCACTTATATGATGTCATCAAAGTTCGAACTTGAATCTTCAATATTTTTAATTAACCATTAATTACAGAATCTGGCTAAAGCGGGAGCTAAAGACTTCATTCATCAAAGATCTACAAAATATGGACCTTCTCCTATTATATTGTGTAAAATATTGACACAATAAAAACTTAAAATTTTTTCATACATAGTGTTCATCATTCAGAGATATGGTGACGTGTGAAGAATATTTTATTTGATTCATTTTCATAAATGTAAGATATAATACGCAAATGAAAGAAGAACTTAAAATTGCAGTTTTGAACTGTGACAATATGAAATCCTTTATCCACATTCGACAATGTCTTACAATATCCATTCAATATTATTTGTGTTGCTTTTAATAATTTCTATCGATTTCAAGCAAAATACTGAAGTGACGTCGAATAAAATTATTTGTGAACAACAAAAGAATCCAAAGGAAAAAAGAATCCTTTGAAGTAATCTTTGAAATTGATACAAACCAAATGAAACAATACGTGGAAATATTTCTGCTTGAAATACTGTTACGAAAAATCACTCTTACTTATATAGTGTCATCTTCAACATTTTTAACTAAACATTAATCACAAAATCTAGCTGAAGCGGGAGCTAAAGATTTCATTTATATCAAAGATCTACAAAATATGGACCTTCTCCTACTCTATAGTGTAATCAACTCTATGTTTTTTCTTACAGTTTTATGTGCAAATGATAGGGAATACTGTGGATATGCTTTGGCGGCTGATGAAATATTAGTTTCAGGAACAACAAAAGTTACAGATATTCAAATCAGCGAAAGGTATACAGGTATATTAACACAACATCCAACTAATGGTGTGAAGATTATGTATGGCTTTGGTAATGGTGAATATCCAAGAAAAACATTAACAATTGGACCACCAAGCTTCTGTTCGACTGGAAGAGTTTACGCTGGTGATATTAACGGCGATAAATTAGATGATATTGTTTGTCAAGATAGCAATGGTAAATTCTCTGTGAAATTCAACGTAAATGGTGAATATTCCAATGAGAAGAGCATTGCATCTGGATACAGCTGTAGCGAGGACGTATATTTTGGTAATTACGACGGAATAGATGGAGAAGATATTCTTTGCTTTGATTCAAGAGATAACACAAAACCAGTCACGATGTTCTTTTTTCGTTATTGTGATTCAAATCATTGTTTATTTCATCATCATCATCATCATCATCATCATCATACATATCTTCACGATCACGACGATGGCCATATATTGTACCATCGACTCGATCCTGGAAATGAAGACGGTGCTAATGCTTACACGGCAACAAGTCATGAATCGTGTTGCAGTGGCTTCATACGGACATTCCCAGCAACAGATTTTGATGATGACTGTCTTTTCAGCACTGATATTTACCCGATTGCAGTTATGATCATTGATGCTGATATGGATGGGTTAGATGACATGGTTTGTGAACCAAGATTAGGTGGCAGCCGCCCAACTGTTACATTTAAATCAAATGGTATTACTACATCAGCAAATATCTTTACATCTGGTATTACAAATCCTAATGTAGATTGCACTGATGGTAGTGGTGAAGATATCTTTGCTTCTGATGTAGATGGCGATGGTGATAAAGATTTAGTATGTATAAAAGATCCAAACAATCCTAGTCTCAATTCAAGAGTATACTTCAACGATGGCACTGGAACATTTGCTGCAGCGATACCAAGCACAGCGCATACTGGTTGTCTCAATGTCTGTACTACTCATACCGCCCAGGCTGTAGGCGATTTCAACGGTGATGGCTTTGAAGATTACATATGCTATCGTATCCCTGCCGGTAATCTTGATATTATTTTCTCTTCTTTACAGACGACAGCGTGAGTCGTGGTGCTATGTAACTGTAACATGCACATATAAAAATCAAGCCAGCAACTTCCAACAATACTATAGGACTTAGCTAAAAGACATTTAAATAGAAAATATGAATGTCTGATGTGCTTGACAATTTTCAAATATAATTAATGTGTCTATCTTTTATAGGCTGTAGCTGTAGATATTTTTATCACGTGGCTGAAATAAAGTTCTAGCCCATTCTATTGTATTCTAATTATATTCTATATTCTATTTGTTAACTATTCTATTCTTCTATTTCTATTCTTTCTAATCTTACCAAATCTATCAAAATCGTCACAAAAATAAGTGAGGCTTGGAGCAAGTCAAATGAGATGAGTCTCATTGTATCATGAAATTGGCATGGACGAAACACAAAATATTTGGACCAGTCCCCCAAAAAAATTGTTTGGCAAAAATGTGTATTTTTAGATTCCAGTGATATTTGGAAATTGTTTGGTAACAAATTCCGTGGGTCCTGGGGGGTAACTTCCATGGCGCTTCGATTGGGTCGTTCAAATGGAACTTTGGCAGAATGACCATAAAAATTTCTACATGATGAAAAATGAAACCCCGAATATATTTTTATGAATGACAGATTTAACCAAAACAAAGTGAAAAAAGAAAAATTCATAGGCAGAATTTGTTTTGAAGAATGAAAAAATTGCAAAAGCGTCAAAAGGATACCTCAAAAATCTTCATGACTAATCATACCCTAAAATTTTTTTCTGGATTTTGAAAAAGGAACCCTTTAATATTTGAACGTCCCCGTATACCAAAAGTATGGAAGTTACCGCCCGGGTCGTGGATGTTGAGCAGAGACATGACCACATGATATTGATATCGCCAAATATTATTAGGGGAATTAGAATTAGATCGATGGCTCTCCGATGGCTCTGAAAGCCTCTGATTAGATCCGTTTCTACATATATATGACACATATGTATCGTGTTACGAGTCTACACTTTATACCAGTTCGGTTTATGATTCCATGTTATGAGTGTCAGTCTCTGTGTTAAATAAAGTTTTAATCCCAGAATCTGAGTATTACCTTTGCTCGTGCATTTTGACACAGTTTGGTGCCACTTGATTATTATAGCATATACGATATACTGTGATTTGCAATCTGCAACTATACCTTTCAAAATGTAACCTAAAAGTTGTCGACAATTCTAATGACATTCCAGGCCACGTCTTTGGGAACCGTGGAAACGAGTTATGTTCAAAAGGACAACTTTCATTCTCAAAATCCAAGATTTTCAGCACACAATTGTCACAACAAACAGCTCTTTAAGCGCAATCTGTATCTTACTGTAGGTATTATTTTCTACATATTTAATTATGTTAATTGGCTACAATCACACATTTCAAGCCCTCCTTGGTACACTATTCACGTGGGGGCTAACTGCTGCTGGATCTGCACTTGTTTTCGTGTTTAGTCAAGGGCAGGTTGGTAATAATGTAGCAATCTTTATGATAATCTGATGATCATTATTCATATCATTATCGCACTGCACGGTTTATATGCTAGTTATACTGCTACCACAGTTCTCTGACTCTGACCCAAGCATCAAGCACTGATTATACTAACGAAATTGCTCATAATTAAGTTAAGCAAAAACACGCATGTTTGTTTGTTGCCTAGCCTATTGGAATATATGATATCCCAGGGCTACAGTGCATCATGCGAGATAATATTTTAAATATCTTGACCTGCATATAAACATTTTCGGAAACCCTATTACTATTGTTTATCTGTAGAATAATGTTATTCCTGCCCGCGAAGAAGCCAAAAGTCTTTTAAAAATCTAGTATGCTTCAAAAATCACTCTCTGCTCAGAATCAGTCCTTTGAAAAAAGTTTTGTGTAATCTTAAAAGTCCTAACCTAAATAAATTATTAAAATGATGATGATGATGATTATATGATTATGACCATGACCATGCTGAATTCTAAATACTTTTTTCATAGCTATGAACTGATTGTACTTTGTGTCTCCCATTGGAGAAGTAGAAGATTATGTCTACTTTAAAACACTAAAAGCGCCAAAAATATTTATTAAAAAGTTCAAAGGGGACAGACTTATTATCTGTGTCACATGACTCTATGAAATGATAAATCAGACTATTAATAAGAAAACACGTAAAGAAGCTTGTGCAAAACTGCTTGATTACAATAACTATACTTCAGTGTCATCGATTGACCAATTGGAGAAGTGTTATTCAACATTCCTAAATCCTATACTTCAACTACCAGATCCTGGCAAGATGGCCAAATGAAGCCAATATTTTCACAACATGGAACGTGACATGCTGGCAAAGTGATAGCTTCATTTGATCAGGGATTTACCTTTATAAAACTAGAAAAATGTTGTGTCCTACACAGATCCAATCAAATCATTGTTAAACTGATGAGTTCCCTTGTGAAAATAGTATACATGAATGTTAAATGGCCAAATTTTAATGGACTGTTCATGAAAAGATTAATGAAAATTGGGCAATGCAACGTACATGAACTGTTTGTAAGATGTCCATGAACAGGTCATGAACAGTTCACGAACTCAATTATAATTTGTTCGCAGAAGTTTTGCAAGATTGAGATTGTTCACTGAAAGGGACTGCCAGCATTTTCCGAGCGGAATCTAGCACCTGAATGTGCTTGTCAACCAGCATAATTGAGGTCAACCAGCGAGGGGGATTATGTGAAAGTTGACATTCTGTAATAAACGTTCGAAACTCCCAATAGGAATGTTGACAAGAGGGAATCCAAAATTGACTAAAAATCAGTTGTTGTCAATTGTGAATGTTGTTGCTAATTATTTCAAAATCCACACATTCAAAGACTCTTAATTAACCCTTGGCTCTTAGCGTAACAGCATTGACCAGTCAGCTACAATTACGAAGGCTTTGCACTTTTCTTAGGAACATTTCAATCTGCACACAGGCTGAAAATTCTTGAATGTAGTCTCAATATACACTGATAGATATGCAATACATTCATTTTGTTTTTTTGTTTTGTTTTGAAGAGAAAAGTTTTAGATGGTAGCCTTGGGTTTGCTGGAGGGGTAAGTTCAAATACATTCAATAAGGAATTTTCACTAGGCGTATATCTTTGATAAAATTATAGTAAATCTTGAAAATTATAGGAAAGCTTTATGATTCTAATGCTCTATCCTTTTTTAGTACCGGTATGCAATATTCTTAGGCTAACTATTTCTACAAATCGAAAAGGTACTGGGAAAATATTTTATACATCAAACAATCCTTATCACACCATCCTGATGTGGGGTCCGACAAAATGTTCAGCTTTCTGGAATCCTAGAACCATTCTAGCATATTCTTCTGAATTTGCTTAAACCTACCAGAATCTGGGATTCCATAATACCTACTCTATGACCCTGCCCTGATGCATAATCAGGACCCAAAAGGTGGGATTTCTGCAGTCCTAGCTTCCAGAATATTAGAGTATTTAACTCAAAGGAAAATTGATATATTCTTAGGTATGATTTAATTAAAGAAATGAAGGAAAAAATTTGGTAACGGTCTAGGATTTTCGAAGGATAAGCTTTATATTAGACCCTATACATATTTTATAGATTTGTAATTGTAGCATAATTCGATAGCCTCTTTTAGATGGGCGTATTTCATCTTATGTTGAACGCATGCTGATCAGTTACATTTAGGTCGTGTTGAGAACCAGTCGTATCTTATTAATTTACATTCAATATAGTTTTGTTTGCTACTGTTCGTAGCGGTTTTTGCTTATTGATGTTTAGAATTATTAGTTTAACATTTTAATATTTACAAGTTTGGATTATTGGTTTGTTGTTCATTGTCTTCTTATTATCTGTAAACTCACAGTAATAACTGCGTTAATGCAGCCAATATGCTAATTCTGATTGAGATTTAAAAAATTATTTATGTTACTCAAACAGGTAATGCTAGCAGCCTCTTATTGGTCATTATTGGCTCCTGCAATTGAATTAGCAGCATCGTCTGGTCTTTATGGTAGCAATGGAGAATACTCTTTCATTCCTGTGGCATTTGGATTTGCTTTGGGTGCATTATTTGTTTATATATCTGATATCTTATTGCCTTATTTTGTAAGTGTGATATGGAGGAAACTAATAAACTATTACTGTGAAACCTACATATGTATATGTATATATATATATTAGATATTATCTAATAGCAAAAAATAGTGCTCGATATCATTTGACAGAGCTAAATATAATTAAAAAAAAAAAAATTATATATATATATATATAGATATAAAATAAAATTTAATAGATATAAAATAAGAAAAGAGACGTTTTCTCCGTTACTCGAAGTTTCGCGCTGTAGCGCTCCTCAGACGGTTTTATTCATATGAATATGATATGAATAAAACCGTCTGAGGAGCGCTACAGCGCGAAACTTCGAGTAACGGAGAAAACGTCTCTTTTCTTATTTTATATCTATACAGCTCTGCTTACCGGTATTGAGCACTATATTGATGTTTTGCTCTTAATAAATAAATTTATTTATTTATTAAATCAACATTATTATTATTATTATTATATATAGGCCTATATATATATATAACAACCAGTTATGAGAGGTAGATAAATTGACCCCTATATGCAGATGACCTTCATATACAGAATTGATTCAATAGAAAATATTATTTCAGCCATTGCTAGGGTGGCCACTATAGACAGGTGGCTGCTGTATAAAGGTGAACTCTATAGAAGGTTCAACTGTAATTCTGGTAATGTACATAGTTAGTAGTACAGCCTTTGTGCACTACTGTGTAATATTATACTACAGTAACACTATTATTACAGACCATTACTAATATTAATACTAATCACCTTTAGTAAGAAAAGCTTTAAGCTTTAGACTGTTTGGTGTTTGGGGTCATCCACTGATCAGTTGAGGAGGAAGGGGGTCATGCCAAAAGCGTACATCTGCGTACATGGGGAGAGGGATGTCAACCATCAAAGTACTGACGAATATTGACTGTCTCTGCGTCACCTTTTAAAAGATTATAATTTAAATAATTATCAGTTTGTTGATGGTTGAATCGAAATTTATTGCAAAAAAGTTAAACGATACATTAGTTATTAACCTTGAAAATTTCCATTTTTCTAGAAAAAATTGTACTTGTATACTTTCAAAAAGCCAAGACAAAATTTGTAAAAATGTGAGGGGGGTTGCAAAATTATCAGTACATACGCGAAAGGAGAGGGTGATCCAAAAGCGTATAGCTACGTGCAGGAGGAGGGGTGTCAGATATAGAAACATTTACTGAGTACTTACTTTCTGGATGTATGGCCCCTTGACGGATAAATGATAAATCTAACTCTAACCCAAAAAATAATTTCCATATCCATGTATTAGATTTATCCAAATGAGCAAAGTATTTAAAATTAGTTACATGAAGATTTGTGTGTGAAACCCATTTGTACAGCAATTTATTCAAAAGTCATAATTACCACCTGGGTCAATTATCTCTTAAAACCAAAGATCAGTTACGTAGATTACATCAAATATTTAGCATATATATATATGTAAAGTTATAATAAACCATAGACACAAGATTCATTTTGAAAATATTTCTGCATGTTTCAGACCGTTGAAGTCTATGGCAAGATCTATAATTGTATTAATAAAATAATAATAATTTCTGTGTCATAAATAAAATGATAAGTAAAAGGAAATATTGTTCTACCTTTTGTAGCTTACAAAATTGGCTCTCAGCTTAATTATCTTATCAATTTGTTTCAGTAAACTTTGTTTTTAAGATGTTTTTAATGATTGATCCTCCACGGTCAATATTTCCAATAAAATAGCCCTACAGATTATATGTTATGTCAAAAATAGCTTTGTGATCAAAAAACCTTTCATCAACACAATATCAACAAATTCGCTAGGTTCTTAAACTTTAGGAACAGTCAAACTATTCCTAAACACCTTATAAATATAGTTTATAAACTGTTGATGAATGTTAACCGGCCTAGTTTGCATGACCTGTTCATGAAAATTGAGCCATTTAACTTTGAAGAACTGTTCTCACAGGAACATCCATCGGCTACTTATCATCACTATCATCAGAACAATTCGATTTGATTACTGTGATGGCAGAATTGACAGCTCTAATCCCCTGCAAAAACAGTTCAGGAGTTCATGAACAGTTCATGAACGTTAAATGGCCCCATATTTTCATGAACTGTTCATGAACTGTCCATGAACTGTTCATGAAATGTCTGTGAGGGTTCATGAACTGTTCAGGAAAATTGGAGCCATTTAACGTTCATGAACTGTTCACGAATTCCTGAACTGGTTTTCGCAGGGGATGTCACCTGTACGGACCATGATGATGTCATCATATCTTCACATAAGGTTTCCATAAACTCCAATTCCAAACTGAGATACTGACCATGACGGTCAATGGTGGTCTGAAATGGCATGGTCCATAAATAATTTCCAAAAATACAATGACGTCAATACAGACTTTACCAAGATCTATTCCTTCTTCTTTATTACATAATCAAATATATTTATTGATCTCGTCGACCATTATCAAGACTTATTTGCTCGTACTTTTGCCTGTACTTCAATGTAGTTATTAACTTTTACAAAAAGGGTAGATGAAAAACAAAACTCAAAAATTAACAAAATGTTGAAAACTCACAATTTATTATCGAGATTATGACAATTATTTGGAAGATTATCATAATTGCAACTATTAGGGGGATTAGCTCATATTGCAGAGCACCTGAGGACTGAACTTCTTTTCCCATGATCTGTGCTTCAAATCTCTCCAACAGAAATTCTGGCTCATATCTAAATAATTGTTGTGATGGGGGATAGAATGATTCTGATAGAATTGAAATTTGAAACAGAAACTGCTGCCGTGTAATCAATGGTTGGCTTGGTAATCAAGGCTTATCTTACCATCAAATTTGTTAATTTTATATGTACCCCTTCAAAAAAATTTGTTGATCACGAAGTTCTGTTCATGAACCGTTTATGAACATTAAAGGTCTGTTTTAATTGACTTTTTCATGAACTGTTTATGATCAGTTCTTGAAAA
The DNA here is from genome assembly GCA_916610825.1 of Haliclystus octoradiatus. Taxonomy (NCBI): domain Eukaryota; kingdom Metazoa; phylum Cnidaria; class Staurozoa; order Stauromedusae; family Haliclystidae; genus Haliclystus; species Haliclystus octoradiatus. Next base: position 23,185,394 of record OU744449.1, on the reverse strand, counting down.
TTGGACTATTTGACGTTCACAAACTGTTTTCACAAGAGCAGTGCCGCAGCTGAGATACTATCTGAATAACTACTTTACATAGGTACTAATTTATTTCTGATAGTAAGATATAGATGTATTTGTCATCAATCAATTTAGAGTGTGGTATTGATTTCAGGGAGTGAGTGGGTCGCCCAATTTCGCACTTGCGTCAATGAATGAAGAAAAACAACATAATGAAATTGATACAAATGTAAATGGTGGTCATCCAATGCCTGACTATGGCAGTATAATAGAATCAGAAAGAAATAAAATACCTCAAGGAAGTAGTCAAGTTGTTCAACGTAAAAAGGATTCGTCAATTATCACATCTCCTGGATTTGATTACATGCCATCAGAAGCTAGTCCAAAAGAAATTGTTGATACAAAAAGTGCGAGTTGGAAGAGAATTGTACTTCTTATTGTTGCTATCACTATTCATAATATTCCAGGTAATTTATTTGAACTTGAAATGAAATAACTCGTAGACGTGTAGAGACTTGAGATTTGATCCTTGAGATTTGATCCTTGAGATTTGATCAGGGGTTTGGAGCAATACGGGGAAGACAGGGGCGGACCCCACATAAAAGAGCACCTTACAGCAAATCGGATTTTAAGAACACAATTTTCACTGTAGCCTACAATGCCCATTCATACGCATTTGTAGCCTAATCTTTTATTCAACTTGAATGAGCTGGAAATTTGATATAGGCCTAGTGTTAAGAGTGGATTATGGATTTCATTTCGTATTCGATTGATGTTTCAAATTACATTTTGCCAAACTGGCCAGACTTCATTAAAGTCATTGACATGGATACAATGTTTTAGATATCTCGAACAGTGCCAGGCATCATTGATACATTTGGATTGTTTGTAGGCCTACTTTTCTTAAAGTGACAACTTGTGATAAATGGAAAGAAGGGTATCTGCTGCCCCTCCCTCTTTGCCCCTCTGCCTCAAGGGCAGGAGGGGCAGCTGACCCTCTTACCCCTTACTCCAGCGCCCCTGAATTCGATGATTAAGGATCATAATATCTACAATCTATACTGTAGTAGTATAGTCCCACAGAAAAACCAGCAAATCACAGGAACAATTTTAACAATGAAGTTTTGAACTGATTAGAGTAAAACGAATATTTAAATATTGTCCTCCACTCTCCAGAAGCATTTCCATTGATTGGTCTTTTTACTTTGATTGGTCTGAGAAAAGAATGGAAAGGGCCTGGGAACTAGTTCCGGTGCACAGTTACACAAAACAATTTTACTCTATTATCATGGTGAATAATTCGAGACTATTCCCAATTTGCAGAACGTATAGAGATATAAACATTAACCCATTCCATTGTTCTTTTATTTATCTCAAAGAGGGTCTTGCTGTTGGTGTTGGGTTTGGTGCCATTGGAACAACTAAATCTGCAACATTTGAAAATGCAAGGTAAAAACAGAGACGTAATTATAAATAGAATCATCATCCTCATCAACTCATTCTATTTTGGAATGTCTTTGAAGGGTCAAACAAGACCGGCAGCCTTTGTATGGAATTTTTTGATATCTGATCTTGTAGCTTGTAGCTTGATGTTATTTCAGTGAGTTGATAATATTTGAGCTGTGAATTCTGAAACGCAACTTCTAATATTGTAACATGTTTTGAAAAACACAAGCAAAGCAATACGAGTTGAATTATCTACATTATGCTTTCTTTCACACAAAATGCTTTATTCCATATTACATCTTTGGTAAACGGTCTTAGCAAATTACAAAACATTTCTTTGTGGTTATACTGCCATCGGAACACTTCTCGTGATATATTCCAGTTACCGGATTTCATCTCTATGAAAACTCAAAACCGGGTTGGTGATGTCACAACTGTTGTTTGAAAATACGGTTTTGAAAATAATTTTTTTTTTCAAACAATTATCGCCGTTCAATAATGCCCATTTAATGGATTAACATTTTGTAGATATTTGTTTAATGATAATTACAATTCTAATTGATTACACAATAATAACTGATCGTCACCCAATCGCTATTGCCACAAATGCTTGTTATGTTTATTTGGGTATAAACACATCATCATCATCATTTATTCAGCACCTGATAAGTTTTACAATAACTTTTTTTCACAGGACTGATCTTTTACAGAACACTTTTACAGACAAATATAGTGTAACCCACATATATGAAATTCCCGCTTATCTGCAGCCTGGATTTGAAACCCTGTAAACAATTTTGTGGTCAAGTCTTTATAAAACAACTTTGGATAAATGCAAATTCAGACAAATGCATTTATGCATGCATTTTTTAAATGAATACAGTCTAGATTTTATTAGTGAGGGAATAGTAGTATGACATATAGGAAATGGGGAATGGTATAGACAGTCAAATTATAGGAGAACGCTATCCCAAATTCAGTAGTTAAATGATTATAGTCCTATCAGAGACGTTTGGGTTCTGAAGTTCGGGACATGCATAGCCTACTTGGATGCATTTTCAATGCGTATCTCTGGGGTCATTAGAGCATTCCAAGATTATTGTTGGAGTCAAAATCTGCCAGTATAGCCAGTATACAAATGCCAAATAAATTGATAAAATCTTTCCATTTGTAGGAATCTTGCCATTGGAATTGGAATTCAAAATTTCCCAGAAGGATTAGCAGTGAGTTTACCACTAAGAGGCTCAGGCTATTCTGTTTGGAAAAGCTTTTGGTAAGTGAAACAATATATGTATTTATTTAAGTTCCAGATGCTTAAATGGTGTTATCGTATGTCGTAGAAATCCGTTCCCGAAATGTTCACGGGAGCATTGTCCCAGGAAGGTCTGCACCAATTTAGAAAGTTTTTAATTAATAATTCTGTGCTTTTTTATTTATGATTTTTGGAATTTCATCTTCTCATTTAAATCCAACTTTAAAAGAAGTCATCTTCTAGATCATGGATTGATTTCTTTGGGATTTCGAAGCAATTGGAAAACATTTCTGAAAGAATTTGTAGAGTAATCAATACTCAAGCAAAACAATTTCAGGCAAAGATTTTGTAATTTCCATGCTCCTGGAAGGCTTAAACTATCTCATCTGGATCCTTTTTGCATGGCAGTCATAGACTGAGTCATTGATGTCATTTTGTTTACAAACTGTTTTTCAGGTATGGTCAGCTTAGTGGTATGGTTGAGCCAATAGCTGGTGTACTTGGTGCTCTAGCTGTTTCAGTAAGTACTGCTGTTCATCAGACATTTAGTCTTATGTCTTGAAATAAAACACAGGTTCTGTTTAGACATCTCAGTCATGGCTAGTCCTGTGAAAAACCTTCATGAAAACAGACTATTTTTGACGTTCATAAGCTGTTTATAAAATGTTCATGAACAAACAGTTCATAAATGTTCGTTTAGCCAAGAACAGTCCACAAACTCAGTGGATTTTTTTTCATGGCATATTCACATTTTAATATCGTGAATATTGTATCATGACCTGAAAAATTTGTGGTTTTCACTTTTTTACATTTTCATGGTGTTTTACAACACTTTCATGACATTTTCATTGTTTTGGCGATATAACCCATGTAGGAAATATTCATGGTTTTATGAGCCTTGTGAACAATTCACCAATCGTTCATGAACATTGCAGACTGTGAACAGTTGCGAAAAGACAGATCCTGGATCACTGGATAAAAGTATGGATATTTTGAATTGTTCATGAATATCTCATAAAAATTAACAAACAGTCGATGAAAAGTTCATGAAATATGTTTGTGAAACCATAACAATTGGTCCATTGGTCCATTCATGACATGCAAACACAGGTTTAATAATGATCAATAAAATCGATCTATCATTGTTTTGATTTATTTGTAGGTTGCTGAACCTATACTTCCATATGCTTTGGCATTTGCAGCTGGCGCAATGGTGTATGTTGTATTTGATGATATCATTCCTGAGGCACAAATGTGGTAAGATAAGAAATTGCATGAACAATTGTCTGTGCACTGGTAGCTCGATGCCAGAGTGTCCATACTTTGTTCAAAAGGCCGGGGTTTGATTCCTCGTCGGTTCACACATGTTTGTATTTGTTTGTAAATGTGGTTATGTCCCCCAATAATCATGCACTTCATAATTATGCATATATATATATATATATTTAAATGGTAGATCAAAGATCACTAGTTTACTCTGTTAATCTGAACTTCGTTACCCGAAACTCAGAGTAACTGAGTAAACTTGTGATCTTTGTTCTACTATTTTTATTAAAGTAAAAGTAATGTAGACGGTGTCGCCCTACCAAAGGCACCCGTACCACTCCTCTATTTCTAGAGGAGTGGCTCTTTTCGCTAAGAGTAATGTTTTGAACGCTCTTTACTGATCTCAGCCGCAACACTGCAGATCAATTTCAACAAGACTTCATGGCATACAGGTCTCGATTACCAATGTGCAACAATGCGCCGCAGCTACTCACAATGCAATTCCCCCTGGACCTTTCCATTTGCCACCCTTAGATGGTACTCATTTATATTGCTTTGCCTTTAACATTGAGCACTCAAATTGGTATTTCGCCCATACAATTACTGTATATATATAGATTTATATATTTCATTCTGTTGCACTACAGTCAAACACGTTATAGCGGACACTCCAATTAAGCGAAAATTTAGTCAAATTTTGCCAATGGTCTATCGATAAAAAGGGAACAATTGAGCAACTAATCAGGATGCACATCACTGAATAGTACATTAAGCAAGTTCTACTAAAATATATTTACTCATCTTTTATCATGTCACATAGCTTACAATAAGGTATAGTGAAATCTATACACAACAGTCAGCTATGAAAGGTAGATAAATTGACGACTATATGCAAGTGACCTTTATATACAGGGTATTTCTAGAGCACATTATATTTTAGATATTGTTAAGAGATTAATGCTGTATCGCCAATTTTATTGAATTGCTTTTTTATAGTGGAAATGGCAAACTTGCGTCATGGGGAGCAATTGTTGGATTTATAGTTATGATGTCTTTGGATGTTGGTCTTGGCTAACCATTAAAATAATATTTAACTTTCTAGCCCAATCTTTGAAAATGTTAGTATGTTTTAAATATATATTGACAATTTTAAAGAAATGAATTTATTTCTAATTTATTATAAATAACTATAAAAAAGGTTGTGTCATTTGAGAATGTGATGAAAAAGACGTTTGGAACAAGACGAAGAATCCATTTTTTTATATTGTGTTGATGTTTGTCAATTTCTATTGTTTAATAATTTGATATCAATTTAGAAACATTACAAACAATGTCAAGCTTTAACTAGGCAATCTATAGTCAAAATGTTAAGCGTTAATGATGTGCAAAGAAAGACTGTAGATTTACCCCCCCCCCAATCTCTCCATTTATTTGTACAATTGCAAGTCACTGCGAAAAAATGTGCTGAGTTCATGAACATAAAATGGCCGAGTTTTCATGAACTGTTTATGAAAATTGGGCCGCTTAACGTCCATGAACTGTTCATGAACTCATAAATTGTTTTCCGGAGGGGAGTATTTTGAAATGAAATGAGAAAGGACAAAACAAACAAAAAAAATTTACAAGTTTTAACATATTTCATAGTTTCATATCTTCTGCCAAAACGTTAATGTGCCGGTGACATGCGCATGACATTTTATGACCAATTCATAAAAACTCCATGAATGCTGCTTAATCACCTGTTTTATGAACCTTTTTGTGAATTGTTAAAAACTCATTATAATATTGATGCATTTTGTGTTGGATGGTGGGAGGGAGCAATATAATTTAATTAAGAATTGAATTAGACTTGCTAGCGATTGTGTCACCACTCCAAGTACCAGTTACACTGATAAATCAGCAGAAAATCAAGAAATAATATGTCAAATGAACAATTAAAATATAAATATAGTTTGGGTGGAGTGGACTGGGGTGGGACTTTGAAAATTGGACCATTTGATGTCCATGGACTGTTTTCCCAGGGACAGTATTAAGCATTAAAATTCCCTCCTGTTCAAAGTTCACATTTAATGATAATTCATGCCAAATAAATGTAGAGGATTGACAAGAACTGTTTTACTTAGAGACAATTTCAAACAGCATTACGAAAATGTTCAAAATGTTGTTTAACAGTCCTGATATAAGTATCTGACTCCTACTTTGGCTCCAAAATGTTTCAGACAAACAAACTCTTGTAAGAAGTCCGAAAATAGCATATCAATCCAAATGGAGAAAGCACAAAAAAGGTACAAAGTTGGAAAGCAAACAATGAAAGATTGCCATAATCTGAAAAAATAGCCAACTCAACCTTTAGATTGAAATATCCAGACAATTGCAGCTGCACAGTGCCTATTAGGAAATTACAAGGACTGTAATATAGATTACGGCTCTCCTACTCCAGTACGGCTCATCCCCTGTGAAAACAGTTCAGGAGTTCATGAACTTTAAATGGCCCCAAATTTTCATGAACTGTTTATGAACTGCCTGTGAGGGTTCCTGAACTGTTCAGGAAAATTGGAGCCATTTAACGTTCATGAAGTGTTCATGAACTCCTGAACTGTTTTTCGCAGGGGCTATTTTGAAATCTGATTATTCCTGTCAGTCGAAGTCACAGGTTCACTCCTGTTTCTATGCACTTCTGTTGATTAAATCTCTGGATAGGAGTTAATCTACAGCAAAAATTTCTGTTTTGATATTTACATAAGCAAAATCAATTCACACCATTGTTTTCATTTTGAATATCATGTTTCATTTCAGCAGTTCACAAGACTGCATAATTATGTAAAGCAGGTTGAAATACCTGTTTTATTTTTAGATGTGCTAACAGATCAGCTTTTGTTTAATATTTTGTAGATTTTTGATAAATGGTTTTACACATCAGTTATTTGAAGTAGCTTGTAATGTTGATTTGTCAATTCTACTCCCGGCATTCTACTCAGCTTTAATAATAAAATTGTTTAATTGTCTATATAAATTGAAAATTGTTCTTTCAACTTGATTTGAGATCATCTATGTCTTTAGTTTCAACAAATTCTTCTGCACCACATATTCCATTTATTCTAAATTTGATACGAACACGATCCTAATAAATATACGTAAATTGATTGTTAAACTCAAACAGAGACATATTCAACTTTACATCAACAACATGCCAGAATATGCAAACGATTATTGTATGATTTTATTGAATTTTTATTTTGATTGGATATAATTCAGAGCCTTTGACTTCGCTTAGAAAAGAATGGGTTGCAAACATTTACCAAATATTTTGAATATTATTGATTTTCGGTTCAACATTTGTAGGCTGCAAATGCCACAACAAAACTCATCAGAACACAAAGATCTGACTTGATCGTAGCTTTCAGCACTTTATTAAACACACAGTGAGAAGCAACGACGTACCCTAGTTAATCTATATAATACTTCTGACATGTTAAATGCTCAATTTGAAGAATTTGGGAACAGTTTCTTAAACATTAATTGAGATTGAAATGGTTTTTATTGATACACATTTTCACAACACTATTATCGAAAAATTGTTAGCAAATTTCAGATCCAAAGCTTAGAATCCTTGAAATATGTATTTTCTTGAACTCTGATATCTGAGAATATTTTCTAAAGATAACATTGGATTAGAGAATATTGAAAAATACTATCATGATTTTTACCTTGCCTGGATTCGCAACCAACATAACCTGCGTGATACTTGGTAAGGGTAGTATAGGATTAAATGGTGATAATTCATTTGATGACGGAGGTTGAAGTTTTAAACGCATATTCTGAAAGAGAAAACCATTAAGGAGATTAGTGATAGAAATTAGTTGTACATTAAAATAATGACTTTTAGAGAAATCGGATGAAAAAGTTTTAGCTCTGAGGTGATTGTATACTATGTAAGAATAAACTGCATATTCTGAAAGAGAAAACCATTAAGGAGATTAGTGATAGAAATTAGTTGTACATTAAAATAATGACTTATATAGAGAAATCGGATGAAAAATTTTAGCTCTGAGGTGATTGTATACTATGTAAGAATAAACTGCATATACTGGCTCAAGGTAGAATGATCTGCATGAAGATTACATGACTTTCAATTTAAAAATAAAAATTTCAAACATCTTATCTGTTAGATAAGAGCTAGAATGACATTAACTGAACCAATTATCTGCTGAATAATGGGCTACTTGGACAGGGTCCGACAATAGTGGCGATCCTGGGAAAAATTCAGAAAAAAATTGATGTTTTTAATGATTTTCTGGTTAAACCTCAACAAGAAAATTCAGAAGACAAAGTTGAAATGCCCCTAGGATTCCAGAAGGCTGAACCCTTTGTCAGACCCTGTACTTGGGGTTACTACACGGTTACATTGCCATACGATTATAATTAGGCATTTTGTAAGGCATAATTTTGAGCTAGCTTTAGTCTACGTTCTACCAACGTCCTGTCTTATGTGATAGTAACTAAAGTATTCAATATAAAGGAAGCGTGTTGTCATGCTTACAGCTGCTGCATGTCACTATAGAACACATATAAAGTTGGAAAAATTTATTGACAATATCTCAAGTGATCAAATTTCTCAAGATAGATGGTGATGATGGCAGACAAACTAAATATAAATGATTTCAAAAGTGAGTTGATTAAATACTTTTTAATCCATTATTTGGAAGAGAGTGGTAAACGACAAGAAAAAAAACATTTCATGCTCCTCTATAAATCTCAATTCCGTATAGCTCATTTATTTATTATGCTTAACTTGTGTAGGCTTCCTAAGTCCAAACATGAAGACATCCTATTGTGAAAGGAGGCATGGTATGAACTTTTCATGGATAATTTTCATACAGTTGATGAAGTGTTTTTGCAAAATATGCATGAAATGTTCATTAATTTTCAATGAATTGGTTACGAACTTATTGTCACCACCAACAACACCAAAACCATGAAAATGTAAAAAAGTGAAAACTACAAAATTTTTACCTCATTTAAAAGTTGGAACCATGAAAATATCCATATTCATAATCTTAAAATGTGCATATGGCATGAAAATGTCATTAAAATGCCATGAAATTCACGCTTTTTCTTGGTTTTGGTGTCAGTTGTGTGTAAACAGACTGACAATCTGAAAGAAGTTGTAAATTACCTTTGGCACAGCAGCTTGTAAAGTAAAGTTTTTAACTCCAGTTACATTTGTTGACATTGTTGATAGTATTGCCACAATCACTAATGGACTAGCAGTTTCTCTTGTGTCCTATAATCAGAAAACCAAAGTAAACAATCAATATTTAGTAGAGCAATGCCATTAACGTCATAGAAATACCATTCAGTCTCATACAAAAGACAACCAAGCACATCGGCATATTATTATTGACTTCTTGATTCTGTACTGATTAGAGACAATAAATATTTTAAAATGTGCATTAAAACCAGATCCACATAACTTTCAGTTATCCTGGTTTGGACAGAAAGAGCCTGGTGCTGAAGTTGGTGAACTGAACACCCTTAACGTCAGGTTATCCTTTAGCAGTGTCCAACAAAAGGTTTAGCCTCATGGAATCCAAGCAACTTTCAACATTTTTGTCTGAATTTTTTGTTGAAGTTTGGCCAATAAATCATAAGAATGCCAATTTTCTTCTGGATTTTCTCTAGCCTTCCGGGATCCAGAATTGCAGGATTCCTATTTTTGTTGGACCCTACCCTTGATAAAAAATTTGCAGAGTTCATGAAACATTTCATGAACGTTAAACTGCCTGTTTGTAATATCCTTTTTTATGACTGTTTATTAACACTTCATGAAAATTGGGTTATATAACATTCATAAACTGTTTTCACAGGGGTACTGTTACTGTTACTATTAGGGGTGAGATAACTGTTCAGAAATCCCCTAGAAACCCGTCTCATCCCTAGTTACTAGTAGGCTACACGATGAGTTAACAAGACTATAGTGAAAGAAATGTACTTACTTTTCTTTGGCTTACAATAATATGGTATACACATTTTAGAGAAAAAATCACAATCATTCCTAAAATCGAAATAAATGTATGGATGCAGGCACTGAAAGATATCTTGAATCAGGATTATTGATGCTGCCACAAATTTGTAGCGTATTAATAATCCATTTCGAATTTTTATGAACTTTACCATGAACTATCCATGATCGTTAATAATCCAATTCCAAATTTCATGAACTATATCATGAACTTTTCATGAACATTAATAATCTGATTCCAATTTTTATGAACATTAAATAGCACAATTCCAACTTTCCTTAACTTCATCATGAACTGTTCATGAACGTTAATAATCAGATTCCAATTTTCATGAATGATATTAAAGGGTTACCACATACTTGCCATGTTTGTATTCATATTTACTAAACGAGAAAATGTTGGGAGACACGAGTGAAGCTCTCAAAAATCACGAGCTCCGAGCGAGTGATTTTAGCTTCCCAAGTGTCTCCCAACTTTTTCGAGTTTAGTAAATATGAATACAAACATTTGCAAGCATGTGGTAACCCTTTTCTAAAATAAAACAAATGTCGGAATCTCATTCAACGGCGAACTTTCAATTCATGAATTCACAATTTAAAATTCAATTTTAATTCATAAACCAAGCAAAGAGAATCCCACAACAAGATAGACATTGTCGAATAAAGAAAGACATATACAAGAACGTCTGTAATAAAAGTGGTACAATAGTTCTTTAGCAAATTAATGCAGCTATTGTTATTTAAATTTTAGGTTTACCTTGAAACAGCGACGTAGCCTATAATTGTCTTTCATTCTGTGTTTTTATTTTGCATGTTACACGACCAATAATTGATTCACCACGCTTTTCAATAAATATAAACATCTTGAGCTAAATGTCGTTTTGTAAATCGTAGCCATTATTGAGATATTTATTGGATTGTTATCAAAAAGTTATAAATTCTGTATTTTATCACAGATCAAACTTTTTGAAGCTTGCGGTTTTTCCCGGTTTTCAGAGCCATGTTTTACCCTAGGATTTCATGCACGCTCTTTCGACCAATCAGATCGCAGAAAACCTTTGTGATATTTTAGAATAACTGTTCATAAACTGATCATGAGAATTGGGCCATTTAACATTCATGAACCGTTTTCAAATGGCTTATGTTCAAAACATATATTATAAAGTTCAGTAAGAAAATGTGATGTAATTATGCTGTATTTGTATCAATGTCAGATTACAAAAGTCATCCAAACATATTCTGAATTGACAATCACATTTATAATCGCAATCAAATAAACATTTACAGATCACATACCTTTGCAAAATGAAGTACTGTTTTAATACCATTTTTATCCATAATATTTACAGGTGGTGAATTCACTATAATAAAATAATATATATACAGTGAAACCTGTATATAACGGCCAGCTACGAGAGGTAGATAAATTGACCACTATAGACAGGTGGCCTTTATATACAGGTTTGATTCAATAGAAAATACTATTTTAGTCATTGCAAGAGTGACCACTATAGACAGGTGGCCGCTGTATAGAGGTGACCTTTATAACAGGTTTAACTGTACAACGTTGTCTACTGTGTACTTGAACGGATATTTAATCATATGTATCCTAGATAAAAAGCTCAACATTTTTACTAACTTACACCCTGCAAAATGCCAAAACTCATATCACAAGTTTATAAATGGTTCATAAAAAGTATACAAATGTTAAATGTTATGTTCTTCTGTACCTACCTTGATGGGCATAACTAAACATCCATGAACTATCAACTACGTGTAAACATTCCACATGAAGTTCATAAACTTGCTACATATATTTAAAGGAGCAGAAACTATAAGCATTTTTCAGCCTTAAGCTCGTAGCAGTTGCCGGATAACGTTGCCCAATCAACATCCACAATTTGTGTCTCATATGTGATAACTCAATGGCCATAACACGATAAAATCAAATATTTAGGATCAAAATTCTCTTTGAAATGTTTTATTGAATAGTCTCAGAATAGGCTTGCTTCTTTACAAACATCACACATACCTTTACACACCCCACTCTATACACCCAACTTTATACACCCAATTCTATACACTCAACTCAGGGGTAGACACTTGGGGAGTCAGAGAGAAAGCATCTAATTATTGTTTTAATTACATTTTTCATTATCATTATCTGAATGTTTTAGCATTTTTACAAATTTGTAAATAATTTGTAAAACATTTTACTGGATGCCTCTCCTGATGCAAATCCATAGATATCCTGATTTGTTTATCCTTGAATAATACAAATCCCTGCAAGGTAACACCTTGGTCACATTGGTAAGGCCACAATAAACATCATCTACAAGTGTTATTGTCCACTTGATAACCTCAACATTTTATTTGATAAATTGATGATGAAAATGAAGAAAATATAAAGCACAATCGCAAAAAAAAAACAGAGAGAGATGTAAAAGGGTCTTGATTAATCAACCTTGCTGAGTTTCTGTCATATGAAATATTTATTACGAAATTGGACTCAAAAGATACTTACAAGGCTGTATAGCTTCAAGAGGCACAAAATAAGCATCCGAAGATGACGATGTTGTTGTTGACGATGATGACGAAAGAGAATTTGTGAGATCTTCAGAATTTGATTGTATTACTGGCGCAGGTATCTTTGGTATGTCAATTGCTGGAATAGAAGGAGGCACCGCAGAAGAGAATATATCTGGAAAAAAAGAAATGAAGTCTTTCATCATCATTCACTACCAACACAAAAACCATGAAAATGCCATGAAAGTGTTGCGAAAATACCATGAAAATGTAAAAAAGTGAAAACCACAAATTTTGTAGGTCATGAAAAGGTTTGAAAACCATGAAAACATCTATATTCACGATATTGAAATGTGAAAATGTTCTATGAAAACGCCATGAAAATTCACGCTTTTTCATGGTTTTTGGTGTCAGTAGTGATTATATCTTTATTATAAAGAGTAAACTGGTAAAGTCTGTGATGTCTGTGATGTCTTTTAGGATGCCCTCAGGAAGTTGAATTCGATATACATCTGTATATTGATAAAAAGTTTCTTTGAGTAACATTTTATGATAAAAGATAACGATAAAAAAACTAATTGAACGAATTGAATTGGTCTGAGTGTTGAGACCCACTTTCAAAAGCAGAAAGTTGATCGGCAACCTTAGAGTATGTGAGCAGAGACCGATTTTACTGCCTCGTCAATGCGTTCTATACGATTTAAGTGTGACTCCTGTGATGCAAGTTATGTCGGTAACACATGACGACATCTCCATCAACGCATTGGCAAAAACGGCGGGTCGAGCTCGGCTGTCAGTAGACCCTTGAAAACACACAATAAAACTGTGAGTGGTTCAGAACATTTATTTTTTGTTTGAGAAAATGTGAAAATTGGTTCAATTGTCTAGTGAATGAAATGCTCGCGATTCGGGAGAGAATTCTAAATACTCAGACCGACTCAATCCGTTCAAAACTTCTTGTATAGAACTAATAGAATGAATATAATGCATTAAGCTTAGAACCATATATATAGTTTGTAATTAATTTCCATCCTTTTATTGACCTGATGATGGATATCATGTATGAATCCGAAAAGTTGTCGAAAACTAATTGTAGTTTTCTATCGCTATCTTTTATCATAAAATATCTGTACATGTCTGAATAGTTTGAATTAGATAACCAGATAAAATCCTACCATCAAGGTCAAGTAGCGATCCAACTTCATCTTTTGAGCTGTTTGAATCATCAACTTTGGCAGTTGAAGCATTAACTGGGGTTGTTTTCGTAGAATCATTGACAGTTTGTTGATTTGGGAAATCTAACAGGCTGAGATGATCTAGTGGATTTTTACTAATTGGTTTAGTAACTGATGGCTTAGGTGTGTTGGACGGCTTATTGACAGTAGTAGATGTGGGTGTTGTCTGATAAGGGACACGGTTAGTCATAGCAGAAGGGTTCATAGATGCTGGTCTATATGCATTGTTACCATATGGAGCTTGGGCGACAGGTTGAGGGAAAGCAGGGAATTGTGGTCCAGTATTGGTGAACCCAGCAGGCCATGAACCTGCTTGAGTTGCTGTATTGAATTGTGATTGGTTATTAAAGAAAGGTTGTTGTTGCTGTTGTTGTTGAGCTTCTGCAAACTATAAAGACAGAAAAATCAGTTGTATAGCTCAGTCAAATAGTTATTTTTATTGAGGTCTCGAATTGAATTCCCATTAAAAACAAGTCTCAAGAACATGACACCCAACAATGCTTTGAGATAGATTCAAATAACTGATGTTAAATGAAGAAGAATGGTGAAAGCAGGATTCGAAAAAGTCTGGAAACTTGGAAACCTGGTTTGCAGAAGTCTAGCAAAATTCAGAAAGAAAAGTCAAAATGTTATTAAATAAAGCTAAAATAATTAGAAAAATATTATTTTAATTTTACGTTTTCATGCCATTGAAATTATTCTTACAATTATCTAAAAAGTTAGGTTTGCAGAAGGTAAAAATTTTTGTCTGACCATAGATGAAAGGAGTTTGAAATTGAATGGATATAAGCAGATTGATATCACAAATTTTCAGAGCAAGTTTTCACCAAATTCAATCATATCTCATTCCAGTTAATATCACAACCTGTTTATTATGACAATTTTGGCTGTGACAACGGGACTGTGATATCAATAGAGATGCACTATATTTGAAAATAATAGCATATTAAATAGCTTACATTTTGATTGTTGATGCTTGCAGCAGTTGACTGTTGAGGTGGGTCATTCAAACCTAAAGCATTGAAAAAGAAACATGTAGAAGGCACATAATACTTTAAAAAGCTAGAACTAGGGGGGTTGAGGATGTGACTTTTAAACAAAAATTAAGCTGCACCCTGATTGTCACCATTTGATGCAAACTAAAACTAACAATGATTGTCACAGTAGAAATGTATTTGCGCTTCTTAGGTATCATTTTGCAAGTAAGTAATTGAGATAGTAACGCCCTACCGAAGGCATCCATACCACTCCTCTATATCCACAACAAAACAGATGTCTTTGAATAGAGAAAGACACATACAAAACGCTGTGACTATTCAACGGCAGTTTCAGTCATTATGAATACATAGCAACGCATGCGTATTATGAACCAACAGTGAATAAATAAGATAAAATAATGAGAATAATTTAAAAATTTGGAACGACATGGACTTTTACCAGCAGGATCTGCCCACTAGTCAGACGCACTCTCAATGCGCTATGCCGATTGAAGTTAATGAAACAGAAACAAATTTAGTCTTGACTGGGTGGTTAACATGTGATCAGATCCTAACCCTACCTAACCCCAGGGTCCGACAAAGTTCGGAAACTTGGAAACCTAGTTTGCGAAAGGCTGGCAAAAATCAGAAGAAAAAGGCAAAATGCTAGATATAAAGCTGAAATATTGTTTCGATTTCAAGTTTTTATGTCTGTGAAATTACTCAAACGTTTTATCTAAAAATTTGAGGTTTGCGGAAAGTAAAAATATTTGTCGGACCCTACCTAACCCCAACCCTGGGACGAGTGAAACACATGATGCAGTGATTTATTGTCTTTGCAGGCGCAGTAGAATCCATAATGGTAGCAACTGCTGATCAAATAGTCACTTTGTATACAAAAACGTCTGTAATATAAATTGTGCAATAGTTCGCTAGGAAATTAATGTATTTCTTGTTATTTAAATTCTAGGTTTACCTTAAAACAGCGTAGGCTATTCTGTCTATAATTGTCTTTCATTCTGTGTTTTTATTTTGAATGCTGCACAACCAATAACTCATTTACAACGCTTTTCAATAAATATAAACATTTTGAGGTAAATATTGTTATGTAAATCGTTACCATAATTAAGATATTTATTGGATTAGGAGTAGACAAAGTGATAACTTCTGTATTTTATCACAGATCAAATTTTTGAAGCTAGTGGTTTTTCATGGTTTTTGGATCAAGTTTTACCCTAGGATTTGATGCATGCTCTTTCCACCACTCAGATTGTAGAACACATTTGTGATATTTTATAATAATAGTTCACAAATTCAACTAATTTTTGCAGGGGTCAAAGCGTTGGCTCATTCAATGGTTGACTTACCAAGAAGTTCTAATTGATCATTTAGAATATCAGATGACATTGAATTTTGAGGTTGCTGTTGTGACGATGTTGTTGATGTAGATGATGCAATTGGTTGCGAATCAAATCCAAGATCAAGAAGAGAGGGTGAGGCAGGGCCTGATTCTATTTAAAAACAATGGAAAATAAAATTTGTCAGATCTAAGCCAATGAAGATAAACTTAAAATGGCTTCTCTTTCCGGAGTACAGTGTAAACCGCTTAAACACAAGTAATTCATTGCATTTATCTGAATTTGCACTTATCCGACATTGGTTAACAAGGACTTGACCAGAAAATAGTTTATAGGGTTTCAGAGTCAGGTTGCAGATAAGCGGTAATTTCTCTTATCCGAATTGCACTTAAGCGGGCTATACTGCACAGTTGTACTGTCAACTTAAGTTCTCAACCAATGCCAATTTAACTGGAAGACTGTTCTCAATCTCTTTAAGAAGAATGAAGATGAACATGCATGAGACTGTTGGTTTGGTTAGGTAACTAATGATTGTGTGCCCTAACTGCTTTTATTCAATTCGAAATCTAAACCTATCTTGAATTAGTCAAAACCTCCTTTAAAGGCCTCTGATTAATGACGAATCAACCTGATAAGTATTAATGGAGGTATTAATTTTAGATTAGAGTAGAGGAATCTGCTGTACAGATGTGATTATTCCTCATCTGTTAGTCTCAATGTCCAGGCGGAATTGTATTATAAACAATTAAATAATGTACAGTCCTTAGAGTATTTCAAGTAATTAATGTCTTGAATCATATACAGTCAGATCTATTGAAACGATCATCTCTATGCAGCGATCACATTATCGTGGTCAATCCTGGTATGTTTGAACTAGTATTTTTTTATCAAATTTGCCCTGTATATAAAGACCACCTGAATATAGTGGTCAATTTATCTACCTCTCATAGCTGACTGTTATATACAGGGTTCACTGTATTATATTGAATTGACACCGTATAGAAAGGTCACCTGTATATAGTGGTCAATTTATCTAACTCTTGTAGCTGGCTGTTATGTACAGGGTTCAGTGTATTATATTGAATTAACCCCGTATATAAAGGTCACCTGTATATAGTGGTCAATTTATCTACCTCTCATAGCTGACTGTTATATACAGGGTTCACTGTATTGTATTGAATTAACAATGTACATAAAGACCACCTGTATATAGTGGTCAATTTATCTACCTCTCGTAGCTGGCTGTTATATACAGGGTTCACTGTATTATATTGAATTAACCCTGTATATAAAGGCCACCTATATATAGAGGTCAATTTATCTACCTCTTGTAGATGGCTGTTGTATACAGGTTTTATTGCATTAACCTGGTATAGATTGTACACTATATACATTAATAAACTGGTGATACATACCAACAGCATTGTCTTGGTTTCTATTGGGTTTGTTATTTGATTGAAGCAATGACTGCCTTTCACCAAGAACTTTCAATTGATATTCATCAATGACTTTAGTTAGACTGTCACTTGCTTGAAGTATTTCCGCTGAAAATGACAAAATAGCAGCAAATCAAAAACATAGAGAAGCCATAGGTGTGATAGCCTGCTTGCAGACTCACTGTCAATTTATAAACTCGGTAGAACAATAGTCCAGTATTCTATCTCATCTACTGTTCTACCAAGTTCACATTTTGATTGTGAGTCTGAGAGAGTGAGAGCAGGCTATTTGCGACTAAGAGATTGAACAAAATGGAAGAATACAGTATAGTGTGAATCGGTTAAGTGCAAGTAAAAATTACCAAAGAGTTTCGTTGCATTTATCCAAGTTTACCGTTAGCCGAAAATGTTTAATTAATAAAGACTTAACCACAAAATAGCTTATAAGGTTTCAATCTAGGTTGCGGATAAGTGGAAATTTCACTAATCCAAATTGCATTTAAGCGGGTTACATTGTGATATGCAAATTGCATAGGTGAAATAGAGGATTTCAATCTTTTCTTTTTTCAATGTGTACATACTCAATTTAATTTGATAATTGATCAATTGCTACCATTGTTTGCCCAGTTTTATAAGTGCATCATGAATGTGTAAACACTGCTTGGAGCAGACTAGAAGGCTTCGTTATTTGTAATAAAAACTTGTTTTAGTTAAAAAGTATAGCCTAAAAATCTGGCAAATATAAATGTCAAATTATTGAAACTAGGTGAAGCTATCGTACAAAATTAAGGAATCTACATTCGTTGATTGCGGCATGCGACTTGCAGCAAGCTGTGCTTCAGATATGGATCGGGTGACTGCGCTGTATGAATTTTGAAGGTTTTTAAAAGAATGTAATGTAAATATTTCTAATATTTGAAAAAAACTATCATAGCTTCTTAAATTCTTACTGATTGAATCATCCCTTTCCTCGGCACTCAGGCTAGCCAAACGGAACAACTGAGGTCGCATGTTAACACAGCTGTCATATAAATCCTAAATAAAATAATAAACAGTGTCACCACCCAAAGCACTAGTCACACTGATAATCAATAGAAGATTACAAATTATACAGTAAAAGTAAAATACAGTAGCTACATTACAAAAATAAATATAAATATAAATTAAATCAGGCTTGGGTGGGACTTTGGGAATTAGGGCTGTCACTTGTAGACTTTTTCACAATTAACTTGAATTAAGGTTGAAAGTTCAATTTTCTTAAATTTCAGTAAAATGCCATTCAAACTTCATCAATTCCCTCTGCATGAGTTTTGTAGTTAGTTCCTCGTTAGTAAGTATAGCATCTATAGCTTAATTGTAGATTTTTACGATAGCAATGTAACAGCTAATGTTGCTCTAAACAAAACATTGTAAGAACTCAAGTTATCAGCTTCAACATGATTGGCAATAACGTTAATTTATTACAGTGGAATCTGTATCTAATTGCTAGCTAATGGGAGGAGTATGGGAGGTAGATAAATGTACCATTATATACAGGTGGCCTCATATACAGGGTTAATGCAAAATGTTAATGTGGCCACTCTACAGAGGTGATTGCTATAACAGGAAATGACAGTAATACAATTTTATTGGATTTCAAACAGATAAAAGTCAGTTTTGTAGAGCAGTATGAACTTTTTATATTTTATTACACATATGAATATTTTTTCCTGGGTCCATTTTTTTTCAAAGATTCCGTTTAAAAGGGGAGAGTATTTTGGGGCAAAAGGGGGCAAAAATATATTTGTTCCCTATCCTTTTTACATTACCAGTGATGCATTCATTTAGCATAATATCTTACTAAATAATCCAATGGCATTTTGCAGTATGAAAATATTGATTGGTATTACTTTGTCAACGAAGGGTAACAAAGAAAAACAAAAACAAAAAAACAAGTTCAATGGATCATTTACACACTATTTGCACAAATCACATACTAAAATACTTTATTTCAAAGTGCTTCCATTTCTAGTTTCATAAATCAAACAGAACGGGAAAATTATAATTAATTAAAGGAAGAAGATAGATGCATATGAAATGCGTGTTAACGATGCGAGTCAACAGTCAAAACGGTAATCGAATATTCAATAATTCACTATTCGATTCGAAGCGAATACTAATCAAAATCTTCTGTTCTATTGTTATCGGTCAAGTAAACAATAGGAACACAAACAAAACACTGTCCACGACTGCAAGAAATCTGTTGAAAACATGACATTTAAATTGACTATCTTTACATAAATTTTGAAATATTTTGAATAAATAAATACAACAGTTTCTTTGCTCAATTCGCTTTGACATTAGTTTACAGAATTCATGTGATTCAACACGCTTCATGTTTCATTACATCTGTTCGATCAATTAATTGTCATAGCAAAAGAGTCTGAAATAGAACTAATGGTGCGTGACTTGAGGTTTTTTTTATTATGGTAATTAGGGGGAGTCCCGTGAACGATTCAAACCAGAGCCATCTGCAAAAGACGTCGCTGTGAAATATTTGTTGTGAGTTTGTTTGGTATTTCATATCGGCAAAAAGAGCATTTGATTCTGAAGAAAAGTTTATTCAAGAAAGGTTGCTTAATATTTGGAAACAAAAATATTTGAAAATAATTTAAACAATCGAATACTTCATTTTACTAATCAAATAATCATGTTCAACAATATTCCAATTCAAAATCTGAAATTGCATCAACATGTAAATGAAAGTAAAACAACAAATTTAGTTATAAAAAAAATGATTTTTTAAGATTGAGTTTCAAAACTCAATTGAAGATTCAGTTTCTGGGCCCGAACATACAATTACCCGTATGTAGTGGTCACTTCAGCAATATACAACTAATTATTCTATTGAATCAACATTGCATGTATATGAAGTCCACCTGTCTATAGTGGTCATTTTATAGGTGGTTGTTATGTACATGTTTCATCATTTCACTCTTATGACAACTGCGTAGATATAGTGTAATTAACCTTCATTAAATCTTTATCGTTTTGTGATATTGATGTTGAATACATGTCAAGCATTTCAGTTAATAATTTAACATTGTTTGAAACGGTTTCAAGCTCTTGTACACGCTGAGAAACCTTTTCCAATCTTTCTTCCTCCTATATAGCAATACAAAAACAATTTGTTAAATAAAGAAAATGTTAGATAAGATGAACGTTTCTTGTTTATTTGAAATGACGTGATCATGTGATTAAAATGTTGGGCTTTTGGGCATTAAATGAGAAAAAAATAATTTGGAGAACCAATCCTATTCTGAAGAAATTCGCTATTCCATGTTCTATCTCAGATAAATTGAGCTGAAATTAGACTGAGTAGGCCTAATAACTTCTATTCCAAGAGAATGGTGTAGTCATTTTCAACATAACTATTAAAACCCACAATACAGTAGGGTATACCCTATGAACAGGGCTGTTAGTAATGAATACAAAAGTATCAACGTTAATTGTAATTGTTACTTTTTATAAACTTCTACTTGTGAAAAGTTGCTTATTGTGCAAAAGTAACTTCTACTTGTACTTGTTTAAATGATCAGATAAAATGTAATACAGAAGCATAAAGATTTCTTGCAGCAGTCCTACATGCTAGAAGTTCTGAAAATAATGATATAACAATTTACCTGTTTAACCATAGTTTTTATCAGTCTATTTGCAGCTTGAAGATCATCAGGGTTTGAACTTTTCAGCAGTGTCGCTAGTAGCTACATGGCAATATAACAAATGTCAATAGTGTAAAAAATTACACTGTTCTGTCTGTACGCAATACATATGGTAAATGGCAGCATTGATGTAGTTATTAGGATTTTGGAGCCCATGGCCTGGCAGAAGGACTATTGCTTGGTATCAGAAAGAGCAAACGGCCATAAAATGCACAAAAGACAGTCCAAAATATTAATCAATTAACCAGCCAACTTGATAAAAAAAGCTTTGAACTTTTTTAAACTGCTTGTGGATAAATGACGAATAAAAATGTCTCTGGATAATGAACATTGATTACTTTATCACATCAGAAGTCAGAATATTCAAAATATAAACTGAAACATTAAAGTAAATATTATAAACAAAACGATTTAAAGCTGCTTACCTCTGCTTTCTCGTCATCTTGAAAAACGGTGTTGCGAGCCTGTTCTGAATAAGTTGGCATTGTCTAAAAGTATCAAGAAGAACATTGGAATTACCCCTGCG
Organism: Haliclystus octoradiatus; assembly: GCA_916610825.1. Classification (NCBI taxonomy): domain Eukaryota; kingdom Metazoa; phylum Cnidaria; class Staurozoa; order Stauromedusae; family Haliclystidae; genus Haliclystus; species Haliclystus octoradiatus. The sequence goes on along the minus strand of OU744449.1, from coordinate 23,163,646 downwards.
AAAACAGTTCAGGAGTTCATGAACAGTTCATGAACGTTAAATGGCCTCAAATTTTCATGAACTGTTCAAGAACTGTTCATGATCTGTTCATGGACTGTCTGTGAGGGTTCATGAGCTGTTCATGAACTCCTGAACTGTTTTTCGTAAGGGAATGTAGTTACTTTGCTTCAGAGTACTTGGCAAAGCTCTACAAAATATATATGTGTCTGGCAATCAAATGTTCCCCTTTCAAAGTGCATGTAAGTTGTTTAGGTTATTGACTTATGAAAGGACGTTATTTTAGTGAGAAAAGCATTAATTGGAACATGCTTAGAATTCATAACAGTTACTAATTCAGAAAAGTCTGCAATAGCAATTCTAAATGTAGAAATGTGTGCAATTTTGAAAGATGTGCTATAGTAATTGGATGGTTCTCAAAATTTGCTTGTGATTGGCAATCCCAGCAATCCCCGTTTTATTCAGCGCTGATACTTGGTAGACCAATACAGATGTCAAATCTTTTAAGAAATGCCACAGTGTTTTATAACTTTCATTCAACAGTAATTTGATAAAGAACAGATAGGATACACTAAAACTTTTATAATTATAGGATCCAAAAACAGTGAAATCCTTTTTGGAGAGGTCATTTAGGCCTCAAAAAGTAGGTCCAGCCCTGGGTCTGATAAAACATATTTCTTTCCAGGATTCTAATTTTTGCTTTCCGCATTTTTGGGGGTAATTAAATCATTTAAATGTTATCGCATTTTTTAATTATAGGGATTATTGTCCCTTTATTGTCATAAAATATAATAAAAATACATATGTTCATATTTATATTCTAAAGAAAGGATAACGAATTATATTCCTTCTGCTTATATAACTTGAATAGAACTATTTCCCTTCCTTTCTTCTGAATTTGTGCTAACCTTCCGGGACTACCGGGACTTAAGTCCCGGAGTCCCCCCATTTTATCAAACCCTCTTCTTGAGGCTTTTATTGTAGTGCTTAGCTCACTAGGCCTATGTACTGCTTGTGTTGATAGATCGATTTACAGGGCCCTATTACCAGTCACATATCGCATAATTAGAAGATAATGGGATTAATAGTCTAAGCATTCATTGATCGCCTCAATTAAGTTTCATATAAGAGTGTAACAGATTTCATAAAAAGTAATATTTTCTTCGTACAGTCAAACCTGTTACATAATGGTCACCTCTCCATCGTGGTCATTCTTGGTATGTCTAAAATAGTAATTTCTATTGAATTAACTCTCTATAAAAGGCCACCTGTGTATAGTGGTCAAATTGTCTACCTCTCATAGGTGGTTGGTATATACAGGTTTATTGTATACAAAAACAATTGAAAATCATATGTATACTCTACTAACCTTCTCTTTGTCAACAGGATCTCTTGTGATGACACCTGTTTAATAACATGAGATCATACTCTTAACAAAGTAAAAATCATCAAGGCAGGGTTAAACAAAACATTTTACCTTCGGGGACGGGGACCTTCATTATTTTCGTAAAATATCGATTACAGAATGCAAGTATCGTATGCAACAACAGGTACAATGTTCTGTATTTTTACAACAAAGAATTTTGATCAAATTTGACATTGACAAGAATCAAAAATATAAGTTAGTTTTTTGTGGATAGAATAATTTTCACAATGTTAATAAAATTATTTTTTGTAGATATGCATTTTGTCGAAGCAGCTATAATTGAATCAATAGATGGTCTGTTTTGAATTCCATCGAAACACATTTTTCGTCAACAGAAACTGTTGATAATTCACAAGTTCATGCCAATCATATTTATATTGTTGTTTCTAATACAAGGTACTATTTGGAGGTTGTGTGAATTTTTATTTACCTTTTTGCCTCCAAACTGTAAACACAAATGTTTTAACAAGATATGAAATCAAAATAACGTGGTTAAATTTTCAAAAAGAGAATAAGTTTTTTTACATAATTTTATTTTGCTATTAATTTTGTTGAATTCTTTTCTCTGCCTTCAGAAGTTGAGAATTCATCACTGAGATCAGTAAAGAGTATTCACAATCTTTTCTCAATCAAGCGAAAAGAGCCACTCACACAATACCCCTATAAAGACAGTTCATGAACGTTAAATGGCCAAATTTTTATGAACAGTTCATGAAAAAATATCATGAACATTGGGACATAGAACGTTCATGAACTCAATTAATTTGTTCGCAGGAGTGGAAATAGAAGAGTCATAAGGGCCCCATTGTTGGGTGTTACATTGTCAATTACTTTTTCATATAATATGTCCCAGTTTTCTTCTTCAGCAGAGTGGGGATTGATATTAACAGTAAGCAAGTTTAAACAGCGTCATATCATCCATATGATCTTGCCATTTTACATACCTTGCTGCTTAAGCATCTTATATGCTTCACCTATTTTAGTCTCTTGAGGTAAACCACAATACCAACCAAATAGCAATTGTGTTACCCGGCTTTTAACCACTTGTGGAGTGATACTTGCATCATACTAAAACGAAATTTTATAATAATGGGTTGATTTGAGGAATATGGCAAAATTGTAGAGAAAACAAATTCTGAGCAGTAATTTTGCACTGAGATAAAGCCATATTAAATTTGTATTGTACCTTCCAAACTTTCTGAACTAGTAGGATCGTGGGGAGATAAAGGGGAGCTTATACAGTACAAAACTATTGATAAGTCAAATTAACATTTAAATGGGGGTTTGATTGAATAACCACACTGGAGATATTCACGTTCACAATGTTTTCACAATATTTTCATAAATAGTGCAAATGATGTCCAGAAACCTGGAAAATTTCAAAATGTTCTTCTGAATTTTTGCTGCTGTTTGACCTAAATAGATCATCAAATTTCAATGTTCTTCTGGATTTGCTCTATTCTCCTGGTATAGGATTGCAGGATTCCACTTTCATGTCAGGTCAGATATATTTATGAATGGAGCAAAGATACATTATTAGGTATCAACTTCACTGTGTGAATAAATTGTGGGTCTGGTGATCAAAGGAGCAACATTGACTGGCGGTCACTAAGAGCGCAAATTGAATTAAGCTTAGCAAAAATCCAACGATCAATGTCAGTCATGCCTTCAGCACAGTTTCAGGTACAGAAACAATACAAACGACAAACACATAAATGACTTCAAGCGCGTAGAGCCCACCGGTCGCTTTTGCCCTTTCAAGCAAGTTTGAAAATCGATCAGTAATGTATGAAAAGGATCACAGAATAGGGTCATAGCTAGTCAGAATAGGGTCATACCTATTCTGCTACACTCAAAAAACTTGACTTAACAATAGTTTTAACAATACATCCATTTATTATCGTTAGAAGTCATTTGTATATGTTAATGTGTTAATGCTCCCCCAATAAACAAGCACTTGACTCTCAGTCATTGAGTGACTGTAAAATATAATATTATCATTACTATTATTATAACTACAGTGTAACCCGCTTAAGTGCAATTCGGATAAGTGAAATTCCCGCTTATCTGCAACCTAGCTTTGAAACCCTATAAATTATTTTCTAGTCGAGTCCTTGTTAAGCAATTTCGGATAACCGCAAATTCGGATAAATGCAATGAAAACCTTTGACAATTTTGACTCACTTAAGCGGGTTACACTGTACATTGTAACTAGGTTGATATATAGAAATAAATATCTTTATACCTTTGGTGACAAAAGCTTGATAAGCTCATTCAAAAATCTATATTTTCCTATTTCAGCATGGAAGTCTTTCCCACAACTCTTAACACATTGTTCAACAACCTGTTTTAAGGTAAAAATCATAAAACTAAAAATATTGTTACAATTGACAATGGCGCCAGAGATAATTGGTCACTATATAAATTGAATATAAATTAAATTAATTATTGGAGGATAAATTAAATGGGTTAATAGTGTCTACTTGACAGGTTATTTTTGCATTGTAAATCCTTGCATGTATGATTGAATATACGTTAATAGGCCTACTTCTTTTCAATTTGTTAATCATCCTAGCAGAATTGGTTAAGTTCAGACAGACAGCACTGTGTAGCAACACAAAAATAACAGTGATGTGCTAGCAAGCAGATGGATAGCGGCAGGAATGGTGTTCTCTACGAAAAATGGGCCAAGCTACCTCATGTTCATGAGAAGATCATTCACGATAAATCCTTCCTTCTCCAGCAGGGTTCAATAAAATGGGGCATTCTGGCAATGAGAGTCCCAACTTCAGAAGGAAGGGGGGAGAAATAGATATATTTAGAAGTTTTTATAATCAGAAGAAAAATGTTTCGTTTTCTTTGCGAGATAAGAAAAAGGACTTAATATTTTATTAAGAAAAAGTGCAGTTCTTATTTTATTTTATTGACAATAACCCCTTAAATAAAAAAACTGTGAAAACGAATAAATGTGATCACCAGAAAAGTTTTGAAAGCAAAAAAGTAGAATCCCAGAAGGAACAATATTTTTATCGAATCTTGTTTCCAAATGAATGTTTTATGATAAGATCATAAAATTCTGGAACATTCCCTGTGAAAGGGTTTATACGGTAAGTGAAGGGCAATTTAATGTTTATGATGAATCTTCTAATTACAGTATTTTATTTCTCTTCACAAGATAGCCTACACATAAGAACATTATGAAATTATGTAGGAATTGCATTTCCAGTTAAATGTCAAGTTTGCAGCAGGAAATAACTTGGAATGGCAGATGATAGTCCTATATGTATACTATGATTGAATACTCACATTGAGGACCTGCAGTGAAATAACTTCCTGATGTAATTGTAGCTTTTGAATAATGAGTTTGATAGCATGGTGCGGTCTGTCACCAAGATAATAGAGGATACAAATAGAAATTCAAATATTAACAAAATGTTTAATAACTTGAATATGCTCAATGCAATATGGCTTTCATTTGTACAAGCACTGGAAATGTCATATTATACTAGGTAAGCATCAGAAAATCAAGACAAGCCGCAGGGGCTTACAATCAAGCTTTTATCCTAACTTGTCCTATGAAGCATAATCGCACAAGGAAGTGTTCAACATTAAGTATAGGCTACAACTTAACGTAGGCTATTGATCATTCAATTTGGTAGGTGCAGCCAGCACAAAATCTTTACACACGCTGTGTAGGCCTATTAGATTCTTTCTAAATTTCTTTTCCATTTCTATGACAATTTTACAAGCTTTGAACAAGGACGAGTTTGACCGTAAAGTTACTATTCTTGTGACCTGCTGTGGTTACATTGTTGGATTGGTTCAGCACGTCATTGACTGTGCCTTGAGGCCTGCAGATAAAGTGGTTATGGATGGTTAAGTAGGTGAAGATGAATTTGATTGGTTAGGCAAGAAATTACGGTTCTTTTCCTTTGTTAATAGAACACAAGAAAACGAATGTCAATGATGAAGACTTCTCGCATGGCTTTGTAAACAGGATCTAGGCTAAATAATAAACCGAACCCTGCATTTTTGACTATACAAATACAACGAACACAACACAGACATGGTCGTCTAAGACACAGTCTATACAGGCTACAGCCTGAGCCTACAGAATCACGATGTCACAGTTATTCTATTCTTCGTCAGTGATTTCTGATTTACAAAATTACAGTGTTCATGTCTTGATACCTTATCTACTAAAGCTCTTCTTAATTTATCTTGCATGTATTAATAACTGTAGCGATTGGATTCATGGCTCATAAACTTCAAGTTAAAAATAGCGTAGACTCATAAACATACCCGTCAAATTCCCGGTTAACTTGATCGCAAAAGTCGTTGGCAAGTGCCTCGTTATTTCCTGTGTTGCTCGGATCTGTTGCCTTGTCTGAAAGTTAAAATGAACAAATAACATTTCAAGTCACGAAAAACTTCTTAAAATGAAGCACTTGCAAATAGAAGAATATATGATATTTGGTTTCATATAACGTACCTAGAATTTCTTCAAGAGTTTCAGCCATTTTGACAAACTTTTTGCAAAAGAAATAACCAGCCTCCCTTTGATATTGACAACACTAATAACAAGATTAATCTTGACTATATTTTCAAAATAGATTACTCCTTACACATGATTTAATCCGATTCGATTGCAGATCTTGAATCCTGTTCAAAAATAATTAATTTGCCTAATTTACGGTAAAAAAAATTTTAATCTCTTGAAGCAATTTTACATCATGACATGTGTAATATTTTTGTTACTTTTTTTGGTAATAATTATTATTCGGAAACTTTGAGGCAGTAAGTGGAAGCCTTATTATGTTTTCCTTGCATTCGCCCTTTAGGTTTAGAAATATTGACAAATAAAACAACAACAACAACAACTTGGATATCAAGTTTTCGTTCAGCCCCCTAATCTTCTGGTTTGTTATTCCCGTACATACTCAAATCGCATAATAAAATGTGCCTTTAAAATCATTCAAACTTCCAGTAATTGTAAACTGACAATTTCACTTAAAAATGTACAGGAAATTAATAATAGTGGTACGATTATCCATTGACAGCAACAACAAGTCAACAAGTTAACAACAGGTCTAGTATAGTATATGCTACAATCAATCGTGCCGGAGTCATTACGTATCAAACTTAATAATACGTAACCTACAAGATATGTAAATAAACAATAATTCCTCTAGATGTTGTCATGAAAATTTGAACATTTTCGCTTGCTTTGCGTCAAAAAACAAAAGAATTGTGGGCAAATATCATCCTACCAATATACGGCAATTCAGAAAAAATGTTTGAAAAGAGCTCGTTTTCCCTACCTGCCCCCGTCACTCGATTTTCGCTTTAAAGCCCCTGATTACAATCCAAAGCAGCTAAAACCGCTAATGAAGCTAGTGAATATATACTGAATAAACTTGGCCATAGAAAATCTATTGACTGGTTAAATTAATTAGACCCTATTTTGATTGCAAAATACACAAAATGACCATAAGACGCAAATCTTATGATCTAAGGGCAAAAGGAACGTAAAAATGTGAAATCAGTCAAAGTGAAAGTTGCTGAAACAAATTCAACCAAATCAATTGTATATTTATAAACCATTCTATCCAATCAGATTTAAATACTTTACTTTTATTTACAACAAGAAAATATAATTCGGAAATGAATGGATTAGTGAGTAGCCAATATTCAAACCACAATCTCAATCGATTCTCGTTAAAGATTGTTTATTGCTGAGATTACATTGAAAGAGAAAATAAGAATTATGAGCCCAAATGAGCTTTAACAATATAAAACATTTTATAATTGAGTTAACAAAATTTATCAAAGCTAACTACGTAAATGTATATAAACTGTTTTAACAAATTTATAGCGTATGGTACTATTTACATTTACTAATTGCTTTTAACAATTAAACGTAGATGAGAACAGATCACAAAATATCACTTGAAATGTCAATCTTATTCAATTATGTATGTATAAACAAGCACAAGAAAAGACAACCATAGACAAATTGAAAACTATATCACTATGTATCATCATTTATGTTTCGGACATTTGATGGTGAAACTACGCATCTGGAAATTGCAACCTAGCATAGAGGAAGGATAAAGAGCATCAAAATGATATTATGTCAACAATACAGTAAAACCTGTTATAATGGTCAACTATATAGAGTGGCTATGTGTCTATAGTGGTCACGCTCTAGTATGCTTGAAATATAATTTTTTATTGAACCAATTATGTATATAAAAGCCACCTGCAATCCTACATATAGCAGTCAGTTTATCTAAATCGAGAAATTACATCGCTGGCTGTTACAGGCCTGTACAAGTGTCACATTCACTAGCACCTGTTTATAGTGGTCAGACTCTAGCATGCTTGAAACATAATATTTATTGTGCCAACACTGTATATAAAGGCCACCTGCAGTCCTGCATATAGCGGTCAGTTTATCTGAATTGAGAAATCACATAGCTGGCTGTTATAGGCCTACCGTATACAAGTGTCATATTTACTAGCCTGCATAAATATTACCAGCCAAATATTTTTTTAGAGAAGATCTAAGGCTTGTGAATTAGCAAATGATTTTCTGTCCAAAAAGTTTTGCTGACTCGAGGATGATATAATTTATGGGTTACTCCATAATCATTCAGTTCAATGGGGCGGTCGCAAACTTTGACATAATTGACAAAAAGTTACAACATTATATACAGTGAAACCTGTATATAACAGTCACCCATGAGAGGTAGAGAAACTGACCAATATGTGGAGGTGGCCTTCATTTACAGGGTTGATTCAATAGAAAATACTATTTTAGACATATCACGACTGACCGCTATAGACAGGTGGCCACTTTATAGAGGTGACCGTTATAACAGGTTTGACTGTACTTTGAAGCCTAAAGCATCAATAAATATGAAAGTGGTCTGCTAAGTTTTATAGGTTCGCTTCATGCGGGGTCTAACAAACTTCTAACCTTCCAGAACCCCAAATAATTTCAAATCTCTCTTTTCAATTCTCTTTAATAGCAAGATCAAACGATTGGAATTAGAAATAAAACATAAAATATGTTGTGCTGACAATTATTGTTCAAAGGCTGGGCCCTTTAATATTGTTCATGAACAGTTCATGAACTTTTGGGCAATTTCACGTTCATGAACTGGTTCATGAAGTGTTCATGAACTCTTTGTGACTGTTTATGAACTGTTCATGAATTATACGTGACTATTCATGAACTGTTCATGAACCCACAAGAAAATGTTCATGAACTGTTCATGAAGTTCATGGATTGTTCATGAACTGTGCATGAGCTGTTCATGAAGTTCATGAACTCATGGATTTTTTCACAGGGGTGGGAATATACTATATAAAATTAAATATCTAGCATCAATAGTAGAACAGGATTTGTATCACATTACACTTACCTCTTTGCCTTGCACACATATAATGATATGGTTCAGCACATTCAGAATCAGAACAACACAGGGTTGCTCCACTAGATTTACATACACAACATTTCTGAAAATCAAAACAACATTATGAAAAATTATAAATCCATTTCACTACAGATTCGATAATGCAAGAAATAATGAAAACATCCTGGTGGATTAAATGTAAATTGATTTCAGACTTTTAGTAAAAATCATTGCAGGTTATGGGAAATGATCACACTTATGTTGTTTACTTCCAGCAGAGTTACAAACAGCAAACGTGTCGCGGCAAATAAATGTAACTTCTTTGATATTGTGATTGATAGGAATCCTTCTAAGAATAATCAAAACTGGTTAAGTATCTCATTGCGTGTGTATTGTAGGTCTACATTGTTACTGTCACTGCCACGGTCCTTCAAAACCAGGTAACCTGGTACAGTGAAACCTGTGTATAACGGCCAGCTAAGAGAGGTAGATAAATTGACCACTATAGACAGGTGGCCTTTATATACAGGTTCAGTTAAGTAGAAAATACTATTTTAGACATTGCAAAAGTGTCCACTATAGACAGGTGACCGCTGTGTAGAGGTGACCGTTATAACAGGTTTGACTGTATCTTGGTTTCCAGAATGCTGTCTTCAATTCTTAAAAAATCGTTTTTACCCTATTCTCTGCTCTCCTGCAAAAAACAGTTCAGGAAATCATGAACTGTTCATGAATTCTTGAGTTATTTACACAGGGCCGGGGAAAGACTGGGTTGCAAATGTTCAAATAAAATATTTTGTTCAAAGAGAAATGTAATAAACAACTCTGTGATTGCTGATCTTCATGGCCCACAACGTTAATATTTGGAATATTGATTGTGCATTGCCATGTATATATGTGTTATGATCATCTTAAATAAATAGGCTAAATTTAAAACAACAAGTAACTTATACATTGAATATCACATCGTTCTACCTTGCATTAATTATTAAAGATTTGAGCACTAGGGACCGTTAATCACAAGAAAACTGAAAAACACTTATTATCTAAAATTGATCACATATATATAAACTAGTGAAGTGAACCCGCTCCATTGGGTTAAATTTGAAAATACAAAAAAATAGAAAATCTAATTGCTAGAAGTTTGCCCAAATGATAAATAAACAACAGAACTGAAGGTCAGTCGGGTGTGAAAGATATTGCGTGACGGCTTCTGGCTGTCAATTGAAGGAATATAAAGATATGAACATCAAACATGGCCTATGTTGCCGCAAAAAATTATATAAGATGCCCCATGGAAAGTATGGATTTGATACGTTTACCTTGAGAAGCGTAAATCTCGAATACAGTAGATACAAACAGACATACATCGACGTATATATAGTAGATGTAAATTGCCAATCTACTTACATATTCTATGCTTGTCCTCAATGCCTCTGTAATGCCACAGATTTTCCGTCCTGATAAACATATAGAATGGGTCCAAATAGCGCAATCTCTGTGAAGCCATATTTTAAGACGTCTAGTTGTACTTTGAGATGGTAATGTCATAATGGTAGTAGCTTTTTTACTAGTATCTTCTTTTCCTGTTATTTTAAGTTCATAAGGACCAAATAACTGGCCAATATTTGGCAAATTTCCAGGTTTATTACATAGAGAACATACCCAACCTTTTGCTTTTAGTTTTTCTAATTTACTTACAATTAATTCATCTATTGTTTCGTCAAGTAAAAAACCAGATTCGACAACAGCACCTTCCAAACCATCAGAACTTAAATCAATAATCATTTCAGGTTTTGTTGTTGATTTTCTTTTTAAATGTTGTGGTAAATTGATATCAATAGAAGGTAACGATTTTTCTTTTCGTTTACGTTGTTTATATTTCTTTCTTTTGTTTTTGGGGTCAGTTGTATTACGTTTAACTGTATCAATGCTTTTAGGTCTACCGCGTTTTCGTTTTGCTATATCTGGTCTAGGGATTGATAATTCTGTACCAGTTTTCAATTTAGAAGATGAAATTGCTGTGTTTATATTCTGCACTTCAATACCTTTTGTAGCATCAACCAAAATGCCTGAAGTACTTTCAATACACGTTTCTTTATTAAACATTTCACAATCCATGTTTTGATCTTCTACAACTCCTTCATTGTCTTTGTCCTCAATCACAATAATTTTATTTTCTTCATTACTCTTTGTATGAGATACTGATATTTTATCTACTATAATATTTTCATTACTATTTTGCTGTGTCTGGTTATCATTTTGTGTATTTAACTTTGAAGATTGTAGAATAGTCTCTTTAGATGTCTGGCAATGTGCAAGTTGTTGAACATTTAAAGCAGGTACAATAATCTGTGCCGCTATATTTGATAATGACGTTGTCCCTTGTGTAGATTTTGGCTGTTGCGAGCTATTGACTTTGCCAATTTTCTTACTGTTTGTAGAGGTTGTAATAAAATTTGTATTAACAACGGTTGATTGTAATTTTGCATCTTTTGGCATACTGAAGGTGAACACTCCCGGTTTGACTTGTCTTACATTATCAGCTTGTAATTGAACAAACTCTACACTGCCACTCTCCTTTTGAACATGTACAATCGGTGACGTATGTTTAGTATTTGATAACTTTTTAGAAAAATGCTGCCCTTGAGATAGTGAATGTTGAATATGCATAGCATTAGACATGGTAGCCCCTTCATTATTACATTGCTTTGTAATAGAAATAACATTTTGTGCAGCAGAAAGACAAGCTTGTTCAGCAATAGAGTTAACTAAACCATGAAGGTCAGTTTGAGGTAGTTGAACGATAGGGCTGGCCATTTGAATAGGGACAGCCTGTCCATTATTAACAGATGTAAGTAAAACAGAATTGAACTTATTATCGGTTATATTCTGTATAGGTAGTCCAATTGGTTGTTGGTTGGTTACAACACGAGGCAGTGAAGTGACACTTTGCCCTGTTAACACACTCCCAACATTCACAATTCCATTTGATTCTTGAGTAACCTTATTAATAAGCTGTGTTGGGTTCACAACATTGACTGTAGCTTGAGGTAGACGATTGGCAGTTGTCAATTGCAAAGTGTCAGACATAGTATTTACAGTATTGCCAAGTAGAACAACATCATTCATATTATTACTTGATAACATTGAAGTAGAATGAATATTTGATAAAGAGCTAACAACATAACAAGGTTCTGCAAGGTTAGTTGACGACATAGATTGTGTAATATTTCCAACATTGAATTGACTATGCATTGGAATATTGGATGACGCACTCAATGAAGGATTGTGTGAGGATATCACAGACTGGATACTTGTTGGATTATCAAATAACTGTGTACTGTATGCTTCATTTTGAATATCCAAGTTCTGTTGAGACAATAAAACACATTAAGTACAGGTACAGCTTTGTATATCACAATACATCAAGCAGCATGCCTGCATTTGTTCCATTGATTAATTCCATTGAAAAGTATGGATATCAGAATGGCTAAAAAGACAAACGATAGCAAAATTTATGTGCTGCTGCCTGCTGTTGTGTCTCCATCCATGTTGAAATAAAGGTGCACAGCAAATTAATATTTTATGATAATTAGTGGACACATATACATAAAAGATTAATGTCAATGTCTTCATTCATAAAACAATAGAGCAATGTTATTTGCAATGTGACAATGTCTGATAAAAGGTACATCCTTCTGGAATCCTAGAGGTATTTCAAGATTTTCTACTGAATTTTTTGATGATGTTTGACTGATAAATCATTAAAAATATCAATTTTCTCTTGAATTTACTTTAATCTTCCGTAACCTAGGATTGAGGGATTCCTACTTTTGTTGGACATTGGTTATCCGCACACGATAACCTTTGATAGACCTTTTTATGTTTTGGTAGACCTGTTACCGTATACTAGCAATGGATTACCTACTTTGCTGGCTGGGTGATCTGCAGAGATTGAAAATTATCTATAATTTGTATAGTGAAGGTTTGACAGATTTTACTGAAAAGATCTACGTGTAAAAGAAATTTCACCTATGTAAAAGAAATTTCACCTATGTCTTTAGTTTGTCTTAGTTATAAACTGGTTTCGGTTATAAGAAGTTGAGTATCATTTCTATATTAAGGGCAGGGTAACCCCAAAAAATCCAAAGTTTTCTAAAAAAAATCGAATTTTTGATTTTTTTCTCTTGTTGTAGTTAAATATATATATATTCGAAATATGTAAACTATTTTTTACTTCGAAGTTGATATGTTGTAGAAAAAAGCGTTTTTTGTTACCTTATTGGAGATAATTTGATTATTTTCCGCAAAACTTGAGCAATTTTCCTGATCATTTTCAACTTTTACCGTTTCTCCTACGAAGGTTCAAAATGAACATGGCGCATATCATTTTGTTGCTTAGACTTTGAACTTGAAAACAATGGTATTCTTAGTTTGCTGTTTACAGCCCTTGAGTAGCTACAAGCTGTCAAATATTGGCTGCTTTTCAATCCAGAACAATAGGCCAATATTTATAATGAGATGCATGAAAAGCTGATTGGTTTAGAGTCTGTCACGTGATAGAATGCGTTGGAGTTCATAATGGCGGATCTTCGTTTTCATCACAGCTGATTTTATTCCCACCCTGTTTTTACAGCGAAATAAGAATAAAAAGTTGCTTGTTAGCATTATAGTAAAAGGAATTTTCAGTTTAACAAGTAGAAAACATTTGGAAATCCTTGGAACGTTTTATTTATCAACAAGTTGGTCGGTCCTTTGATATTTTTCGAGGCTGAACATCATAAAGGTAAGAATTTATGTCTGATATATTTGTTTCTTATTTGATCTGCTTATCATATGAAGTGTTGCTTTCAACTTGTGTTTGCCTTTTGCTTGTGATATTGTGAAGTTTCTAGCATATATATATGATCTACTATATATTATATTAATATTTTCTACTATCTAATGTAGGATGGGTAGAAGAAAGAGCAATGCTCGTAAATTCCATGGAAATCGTTTCACTGGACGTCTAACACGATCAACTTCAAATTTATCAAGTGATAGTCAACAGTCATCAACATCGAGTTCATCGTCAAATGAAAATGAATGTGACAATCAACCATCTACGTCATTATCAACATCAGCAGTTCCAACAGATAGCCAACCTTCAAGCACATCTGCAACAGCATCAGCTTCAAAACTACCAACACTTGAATTCTTGTCTGCACCTACTGAAAACCATGATACCATCACTGGCAATCGAATCTTCAATGTGTGCACATTAATTTCATTTATAACAAATTTATGTTGCCAATACTGTGGCTTCAAGTTGGAATTCGATGAAGAACGTCTTCTTGGAGTTGCATCTACACTGAAATTTACGTGTTCTTGCGAGGAAAGCAACAGCAATCTTTTGTCTTCGTCGAATTCAGAAGGCACTAGGAGGAAGCAAATAAATGACCGATTACAATTTGCAACTTTTGAAAATGGGCTGCATTATGAAGGTGCAAAACGATTCTGTGCCCTACTTGATCTCCCATGTCCAGTCACAAAGCCACACTGGGATGACAATAAGAATAGAATCCTGAGAGCTTTTGATGTCGTTGCCCAAAAAAGTATGAAAGATGCAGCTGATGAAGTCAAGGCAGAAAAAGGTAACGAAGTTACAGTGTCGTGTGATGGTACATGGCAGAAGCGTGGCTTTGTCAGCAAAAATGGAATAATTACTGTGGCAACTGTGAATGGAAAATCATCAAAGCTAGTTGATTACGAGGTTCTTACCAATTATTGCTCAATTTGTGCCCTTGGTGAAAAAGCTCCCACAGACCACATATGCAAGAAAAATCATACTGGTTCAGCTGGGGCAATGGAAACTGTAGGCGTCACAAACATTTTCAATCGATCTGAGGAACAGTATGGCTTGCAATACACAGGTTACCTTGGCGACGGCGACTCAAAGGGCTATGCTAGTGTGTCAGGTGCAGATCCACCAATTTATATCAACAAAGAAATTACCAAGTTAGAATGTGTAGGCCATATTCAGAAACGTATGGGTCGTCGACTAATGACGCTTGTAAATGATTGCAAGAAAAAAAAGTACAAATTAGAAAAGGGAAAAGTAACGAAAGGGATCAGTGGTAAAGGAAAATTGACAAAAAAAATAATTCATCGGATACAAGGGCACTATGGAGCTGCAATAAGAAAGCATTGTGGAGACGAAAAGGCGATGCGTACAGCCATTTGGGCAATATATAACCACAAGGCCGGTGATCACAAAAAGTGCGGAGATTGGTGCAATGTAAAAACAGGAAAAGTGGACAGCGTACCAACTCTGCCACCATATGTCATCAAAGAAATGAAACCTGTCTTTGATGGCTTGGCGCACACTGATTTATTGTCCAAATGTCTGCACGGTGGGACACAAAACGTCAATGAAAGCTTTCATCACCAAATCTGGTCTCTGTGTCCGAAAGAAGTCTTTGTTGGTATAGAGCGTATACGTTTGGCTGTTGCTTCTGCTGCTATACAATATAACAATGGAAAATTGGCTAAGCTTCCTGTATTAGCCCATCTTGGAGTAAGTGACAGTAGGTACACAACAGACTACCTACGAGCTGGAGATAAGACCAGGATAAAAAACTCAGAAGTTTCTGATAAAAAAAAAAAAAAACGCAAAATTAATCAGGAGAGTGCTTATGCTAGTAGAAAGGACTATGCTCCAGGACTTGCAGCAGATACTGAAAATTAATTATTTAACCTTATATATTGCCCCTGCAGTTTATTTATCATATATAATAAAAAAAACTTACATTTATCAATATTTTTGGAATTTTTCAATTACATTTATTTGTCTTATATTTGTTTCTGCTTTTTCTCAACAATTCGTTTTCGCGTGTTTCCGCAAGTTCAACTTGATATATCTCAAGAACCAATTGAGCTATGTAGCTGAAATTTTGGCTGTGAGGTACAGATATAGTGTTTATTATTTTGTTCTATAATCATGATAGTATGTTGAGAACCTGACATGCTGTGACAAATTTGACATTACATCGAGGCGAAAAATTCTTTGATTTTCTAAAATTTCAATAATTTCGAGAATGCTTGAGGTACAAGAAAACTTTTAGTTCAGTTTGGAGTTATTGTAGTATCAAAGCTTGCACAGCAGTTTGACTACCATCAGTTCACATAATTTCGAAATATTCGAAGGTTTTTATTTTTGAAAAAATGCTGATTCAGCAGAAAAAACAGGGTTAATGAAACAATAATTCAGTTTTTTTTTCATATTCCAATATTTGAGGCCCCCCTTCACAACTTCTGACCATTTTAAGTGAGTTTACATTAGAATTGTGGATTTAATTTTCTGGGGTTACCCTGCCCTTAAACAGGCCCCATTGTCATACGTAGCATGTGTAACAGATTTAACAGAATAACGGCACATTATTGTCAACTGACGATGCTTTCAATTTAGAATGCTCTAAATTAAAAGACAGTTTTATTAAATTATAAATTATCCGATTGATACAATAAATTTAAGGCGATAAGTAAGTTTTCTGTTGCTAACTTCTAATGACAAAGAAGCACCGCCTACAGATAATAACACCATAGACATTGTATTGCCTTTTAAAGACCAAGTGTCTGCAAACTCTGTGAGGTGTCAATTGAATGATCTAAGTGCTAGAGTCGGTCAACGATTTAGACTAATTTATAGTGCCAGTAAAAAATAGTAGACGATTTGAGAGTTTGAGACCGACCTGCACTGTCTTGCCAGATGTGTTGCGTTGTGTATCATTTCAAGTCTGATTTGTGCAATGCGAATTACGTCGGTTTTACACACCGACGCCTCCGTTAACTCATTGATGATCATGACGGCCCGTCAGCCGTTGACAAACACTTGAAAACCCATAACAAAAATTACAGGAAATCTTCCCACATGTTTTCGGTTGTTATAAAATGGGATTCAAAATTTGACTGTTTGCTGCATGAAATGTTGGCGATTAGGAAGCTGAAACCGACTGTTAACATTCAAAGTGGTTCAATTAAGTTGAGACTTTTAGTTCAATTGTTTTCCTTTGTCACAACGTTCTATTGTTTTATATCTGTAGACTTTCGTTATTCTCTCCTTAAAAACAACAGCCATAGAATGTTAAATTTATATCTTAGCACATTTTACCTATATATATCTTGTAATTTCATAAAATGTTGCTTTTAACCTTTGATAATAACAACAGCAATGTCGAAACTAAGAACCAAAATTAATCTTGATTTTTTGTCGCTATCTTTCATATGCACAAATACAAAACAGATATGTGTAATTAATGAGTTTGTTGAGTGTTTATATTCATATTTACAAACGGCAGTGAGTAACAGCCAGCCAAAATTTGATTAATCCCCGGATTAATCCAATATCCCTAAAGGCTAAATCATTCCAAAATTCCAGATGGGCAGCAGATAGCAACGCGCAAGACAGCAGAACCGACACGACTTTATTATAATTCTGTGTTTATTCACGATAAAATAATTTTAGTGCCTTAAGCAAAAAAAGCCACACTAACTTGTGCTATTTTCATCTATTGTGCCAAAATAAAGAATGTTATTTACCTGCGTATTTATTGGACCATTGTTTAAGAAAGAAGATGCTTGCAACAGATCAGCAGAATCAGGAGGAGCAGTGCCTTCCATTAACGACACAGTTCCTGTTAAATTGATATTATTCATTACAACTAGGTGCAAGCAAATTTACGGGTACGTTTGCTTCTATTGATTCATCAGGAATTAACTGTCGATCATTTTGATGAACGCACAATCCTTTTGTTTGCTAAGAGTTTAAGTGTTGATGGTGTAAGCATCGTGCGCCATTATGGGTGCTCTAACAATCAAGTCATGTCAATTCTCATCCTAGTCCCCTTGATGTATGTAGCCTATATGTAGCCTATATGTAGCGCATATTTTCATATTTGATGAGGCTTCTTCAACAGGTCTACTTTGGGCTCAACTTCATACTTCCGTCGTTGTTATCTTTTTGTCTATCCAGAAGTTGAACTAAAGGAGGAGTTATTACAATGGATAGTCGCCGTATTTTGCAATATAAAGACTAGAATCTCATGAATTTTCAACGTAGCAATCACGTTTATAGTTAGAGTGCTTTCTTGATATTCAAAATTATCGTAAGTAATGTTGTGAATACAAAACTGAAGTATCTCAAAGCTGCTTCAGCTTCACAAACATCATCATCAACAAACAATCACTGGCTTACACTTTTCTGTTGACCTTTGTTGATATGTGACTGGAATTGTGCTTGTTCGATTTTTCTTGAATGCATGACATAGGAGAGGATAACCACGCTGCACCACGATATCACCACCAACACTAAAGCACACCAACTATATAGTATATTAATTAGAGCTTTGAAGCTTAGCTACGTATTAAGAAGTTAATAACTACGTTAGGTTGGACGCGGAGCATTCTTCATATGCCTATTGAATGCAACCTGTTATTATGCTGATCAATGTCAGCAATGACCATCTCCTCTACGCTAGACATATAGTACAAACTGAGAAATGGTGTTGATTGAAGCTTAGTAAGAGGCCTGCTTTTAAAACTCACTCTCTCCTTAGGTATTAATTCCAATATAAAACATAAATCGCATCCTCCTGTCCAAGTTAAGATTGTTGTAGTTAAAACATTCATTACTCGCAGATGGAATAATTTAGATTATTTTTCTTGGTTTATCATCCATACCATATACTACTACTAGCTAGTACTACCATATACCTTGCAATATTTTTGCTCTCTTCCCTACCTGATTTGTTTGATCATGAATTTTTAATTCAAATAAATTTACGTTTTAGCTGTCATGTCTTCACCAGAAGTGGCGGTTCAATCATTAGAAGATTGCATTGAGCGATGTGAAAATAGATTATCTTTATTAAAGTGAGGGCAGGTCTATTAACCAACATTGCACATCTATTCTCACTCATACGCTAACTTTCAATGCACATGTCACTGCACAATTTACACAGTTGAAACATTTTATATATTTCAAATTGTATAAACATTCCAAAAATTTATTTATGAACATATAGTTTAACCGGACGCGGTGGATATTGTTCCGGCTGCCGGAAAGCTGTCTTCAAAAGATAATGTTCCGTGCGTCCTTTGCGCATGCGTATGTAGATAGTAAACATGGCTGTGTCGATCGATCCAAAATTATATCGTAAAAAAGTTTGTAAAAAAATTCACCTACACCGTAAATTGGATCGATTGTTTGGAATAAATATTAAGAAAAACGATATTCAGCATATCTATGCATTAATCATTTTATTCTGTGTTTGATTTATCGAAGCTTTTCAGCGATGCAACCCAGCGCAGCGTTTTTAATGTTTGAGTGTCGTGACATTTATTTGGCACGCTTAAAAGGTTTTAGCGAATATTTATGCTGCCTAACAATATTTCAAAACATTTTTACTATGGTAATTTGTAATAATATGGGATAATTACTTATTAGTCATTTTCTTTTCCTGTAACTGATGCTATATGCGGCCTACCAATTCTGATTCTGTCGTATACCAAAAGTCAAAACCCCGAAACTCAATACCAAAGCCGTGTTCGTTCGCTTTTTTATAAGTTTGGAAGAACGGTGGCATCCAGCGTCGTGAATCCCTCATATAAAGTGTTTTCAACCTCTAGCATTTTAAATTAAATTATTTTATATTCTATTATAAAACTGATGAACAGAATTGTTATTAACGTGGTCGAGGAACAGGACCGTCCATCGCCATTGCATCTTGAATGAATGTGAGAGAAACGCAAACAGCACATTAAGCATGCGCAGAAGACGCACGGAACATTATCTCTAGCACTCAGGATTCCGGCTGCCGGAACATTATCCACTTCGTTAACCGGAACTTCAACATTTAAAGCAATTGCAACGAGATAGTCTGCCAGCTTGAAAATAAATATAGGCCTACTTAATTATTGATTCTGTATCTTTATTTAGCCTAGAATAGGCTGCTTATGGAAAGTACATCATTTTTTCTTTCTTCCATTCACAAAACCAAACAAACCATTCTAATGTAAATCCTTTCTCATAAATGCAAGAACTATGATATTGCCCCACATAATGGTACCCCAACCCCCGCACTCTCAAAATATTTGAAAAACAAGGCTTACATAGACTGCTGATTCCATTGACAGACTTCAAGGAACATATGTGTAACGACCATGCGCATCCATAATGGCTGACGCAAAGGATCAAAACAATCATTTGAAAGCCACATTTTGAGCAGTTTTTGTTTCTGAATGAAACTTACTTTTCTCTTACGAAAGAGTTGTTTATGATTTTCAATCTCATGCTGCACTATTTATGAATTACATTACAGTATACGTTTTTTAATTGTTCTTGAAGGTAAATAATATTTTTCGTAATTTTATATTTCCTTGTCTCTCTGTGGAATTTTAAAATGTTCATAATGTTTGAAGATAATTCTGGTTCTACAAATACATCTCTGCTCTGATTGGAATATCCTATTTAAACTATCCCTCTATGACAATGGGAACATATTGTTTAGAGTTTAGATTGTAAAAGAGTTTAGAGGAAACATCCAAAATGAATCCTTTATGTCAGCCATCTTTGTTCCCATGCTGTATATATTCTTGTGAGCAGTCAATGAATACCCGACGAGGTGTCTATTTATAGAAAATATTTGCAAAACTGCTTGAAAAGGTATCAAAATGTCAAATCAAACAACAAATCAAACTGTTCATCCCCAACATGGGGCTGAATGTCCTGAACAGGGGCTGCAGCCCCCTGCACCCCTGACGGTCTTATATATTGAAAATATTCAGATATTGTATTTTATTTTATTTACAAATAGTTCAAAACATTTTATGAAATATTAATCTAAATATAATAAGTATATGAGATACTTATGAACTGTAATATCAATTTTACATATTTGTAGACCATCATATGCTTTTTGATACTTAATTATGACGTCATTATATCATGAATCTATTTTAGCAATAAAATATCGGAAGTACAAAGATCTTCAGATGCAGTGGATAGTTGTTCTACAGAAGTGAAATTGTTACTGGAAAAACATTTTAAGAAATTGTTGAATAATGTAACACAAACAATTGAATCGAGGAAAGAAGAACTGTTGACCGTTATAGCAGAAACATGTAAATCAGATCACGATTTACTCAAGGATTTAAAAGAACATTTAGAGAATGATGCTAGATTAGCAAAAGAGCTTCTTGAAGAAGGTAAACTAATTTAACTATTACAGAATCTTCCCTGTTTCCCGGTTTGTTAACGTTAAATCACCCCTTTCGATAAACTGTTCATAAATCATGAAAACTTTCAAAAAGACAAGCCATTTAATGTTCTTAAAATGAAATATTTAAATCGAACATTTCTTATGTTTTAAAATTGCTGAAAAGACACTGTAAACAACTTGATGTAAAATGTCAAATCGACATAATCATAACGATCTATATTTATCCGTTTTTATTTTTATAATCTTCCAAATATAAACTTGAGTGACATGTGCCTGGTATTTGGGGAGCAGGTCGAATCAGAACAGTTTTTCTTTAAAAAGTCATTGCTCCAAACCACCCCACACAAAACTTACAAATTTGGTATCAAGTTGTAGAAAATTGACTGAATTTTATACCACAAAATAAAATCTGGAACTATTGAATGAAAGTTGAAACAATGTTTAACAGAATAGTGCATTTTTCAAAATTGTAAATTTGCAAAACATTTGAGGTGAAACAGAATGATCCCATATTTTCCATTACTTCATCAAATTTATCAAATATATTAAGAATGATAACAAAATGCATTTTAAAAATCGATTTCAGAAAGGAAAAATTAGGTAGATAAAAAATTGATTTTAAATTATTAGGTTATCATTTTTCACTCAAAACAAATTTTCTTAGTATTTAACACAATTAAATCTTCATATAGGCCTACCCATACAGTATAAGGACATTAATTCCTGTGGTTTTTATTTATGTTAAGGGAGTAAAGCAGGAAATGATGGAGAAGACGAGGAAAGAAAAAATGAAGCTGCTCAACGAATTGAAGATGAATTAAAGAAATATTGTCGAATGTAAGTAGAACAAGTAGCGAGTTCCACTCCTTTGCGTAAAAAGTATCTGTGATATAATTTGTAATTTGAAATACTGTATTATCATATATTCAGGAAGCGTTGTATTAGTGCTATTTTGAATGTCTCACAAAAATACAGTTGACCTTAAGAATTCTATTTTTTAAACTGTAGAAACATTCCGAAAATTCAAATTCCAAGAAGATATTTCAGATTTCACAACAAATGCAAAACATTCATTAGCGTTAACATTTTTTGTGATAACATGTTGAAATGCAAGCATTTTAAATATGAAAAAAATATTTAAATTAGAACTTCATTTACAACAACTTCAGCCTGATATTCTGCCAGTCTGAAAATATAGCCTACACAATTAAATGTAGCTTTATTAATATAAAAAAGCTTCTTTTTAGACAGTAGACTAGGCCTACATATTTTGTCTTTCTTCTATTCATAAAAGTAAACAAAACAAATCACTTCCATTCATCTTTTTTGCTTATAATTTTGAGGATCCCTACCTCAGGGAATCACCCCGTACTTTCAAGGCATTTGAAAAACAATAAAAACAATGAAGCTCATCTATGAAAAATGGGTTTTTCACTTCGTTTTATTCAATTAAGCAAGAATCAAGGCAATGATTAAATGGAAAACGATTTCTGGGGAAATACAAATAGTTCAAGATATTAAACTCAAAAATCATTTCGGATCTCAACAAGTTATGCGGGAAGACATAGGCTAAACATCTACACAAACCAAACCAGGGCTATTTGTGATAGGATAAGTAAAAAGTGCAGTTTTATAATATTTTATTGACAATAGACCCTAAAATAAAGCTGTGAAAATGTTTACATGATGTTCACTCACAAAGTTTTGAAAGCAAAATTAAAATTCAAGGAGAAAAAGTATTTTATTGGTCTTTGACTTGCCCCAGTCATTTGAAAATATCTCAATTGAATTTTTTGTAAATTGATCATAAAATATTGATTCTCAGAAGAAAATTTGTTTTGTGATACTTGTCAGCATAATAATGGAAACATGTTTTGTGTCATCTTTTTATTAAAGGAAAATTTATTTAAAAACAAGAGCTTGTATAATGTGAATAGGCAACTTTTTGAACCTGTAATTAATTTGTTTTGTGTTATAAATTCATTTAATTGCTAACTTTAGGGTTTATGCATGCTTGTGCGTATAAAAATTATTAAAAAAACTTTTCTTTCCATATACGGAGAAGAATCTGCTGCATCCTGATAACAAATATCTATATTGATGCTGGCATTTGTAATTAAAAGTATTATTCTTAAGACCCTTCTGTATATGATCCTTCCCTCCCCATTAATTAATTAATGTTAAAAACTACAACATTTGTTTTCTATTTTTCTACAAATGTTTCTTTCTTTTGTAGATCTGGTTCTGGTGATGCACAATGCGTAGCACTATCAATGTCAGCTTTTTTAGATGAAACACAATTAAATACAAGTTTAGACTCATTAAAACAATGCCTTGATGTTACAATGACTGGTAGTTTACAATTTGTTGATTCATCGGAGTTACCTGGCGCAATCCTGCTGAAATGGGATGAGGTGAGTGAATATATCATAATTAGCGTCTGGCAACAAAATGTTCACCTTTCAAGAATCATGTAACCAAGGCCGTAAATCCTGGGGGTATGGGGGTGCAACATCCCCTAATAAAATTTTTGGAAATTATAAGATAAATTTCAAGACAAATTTGAAAGTATTACAGTACCGAAGCTCCAAATATATATATTCCACATCAATTTGTCAGGCAAACTGCCCATTTCGTCGTACAAAATTGACAAATATCCCCTGTCAGAAGCATGTAGTTACAGCAGCCATGCCTTTTAGCATTTTCTTCAGGATTTTCCATTAACGTTTGGCCTCAAATTCAGAAACATATCAACCACAATGAATCATTTTTAAACCTGTATTTCGATCTCCAACAAGTGCTCAAAAATTTTGCAGTGAACAGGAGCGTTCATTAAATCATTGACTCGCAAGAATCAATCAGTTAGAATAATAAAATCAGTTATCCAGTTTAATCAGCTCCAATACCCTGAAAAATATAGACATAAAGTGACTCTATACACTTTTTCTGTCAACTAATTTAGCAGCTTTGAACATTTCAGGTGCTAATATCACTTACAAACATATCAAAATCGTCATAGTAAAGTATCAGAAGTAAAGTATCAGACCCTGTGATTTCAGAAACAAACGTCGGCACTGGTATGCAGGCTAATCTTACATGGGCATCCACTGAAATTAAAAGCATCAAAATACAACATGATTTTCTTTGAAAACTATGTAAATAGTGTGATTCACATTAATGATAAAATATGATAAAATCGACACTAATGCTCTAATTCATAAGTCGAATATGAGGCTCTGCTTTCTGACCCCTTTCATGATATAGTGAACAATAAAAAGATAATTTTATTAAAGCAATTAAAGCTTTTATTTGAAACACTGTATATCCCACATTTTTGTTTATGTATTCCTACTATCCAAATCAGTCAACAAAATGTTTTATTTCTTTTTTTACATAGCCTCTTTCTGATGCAGAATCTGTTACGACAGATAATAGTGTACTTAATGAATTTATACTCCAGTCTACTTCTGGTGTTCCTGTATGTAGTAATGGTGAGGAAGGAAATGGAGAAACATCAAATGTTTTCAGTACAATATATACTGGTGAAGATATGCAATTCCTTGTAACAGATATTGTACCGAATAATGTTTACACTTTCCGTGTATGTCATCGACAAATGGGCGGCTACCATGACAGTGGTGCTCATGGTCCATGGAGTTTACCAAAGAAAGCATCCACTTCTTTGAAAGCACATGGTAAATAGCCTTATCTTGAATTCCAATGATAAAATTAAAAAATATTCAAGCTGCCTGTGCAGGGTCCGACAAAAGATTTTAACCTTCTGGAATCCTAGAGGCATCTCAACATTTTCTTCTGAAATTTTTGTTGAAGTTTTACCAATAAATCATTCAAATAATCAGTGTTCTTCTGAATTTACTTTAACTTTCCGGATTCCAGGATTCCTGCTTTTGTTGGATCCTGTCTGGGATCCTAGATCCCGGAGGCCTATTGCATATTGATAATTTTGAAAATTGAAAGTGTTGAAATGCCTCTAGAATTCCTAAAGCCTGAACCTTTTGTTGGACCCTGTGGCTGTGAAGGCTACTTGATAGTGTCTCAGTTTGTCTATTACTCAATGCATCATGTTGGAAATATTTTTGGCGCATAATGTGAATGCAAGATTTGTTTGTTCAACTTTTTCGAAAATTTCCTCAAAAAATATTCACTTAAATGAGAATGGCATGGCACAAGAACATTTAACAAAATTATTTGATTTTGTCAAATGTTTTATGTGAAACGTCT
Source organism: Haliclystus octoradiatus (assembly GCA_916610825.1). Taxonomy (NCBI): domain Eukaryota; kingdom Metazoa; phylum Cnidaria; class Staurozoa; order Stauromedusae; family Haliclystidae; genus Haliclystus; species Haliclystus octoradiatus. The sequence goes on along the minus strand of OU744449.1, from coordinate 23,138,300 downwards.
ATCAGATTTGCCTCTATAACGGTCAAAAATTCTCCCAATTGTTGCCCTCATTTGTACAATGGACAGTCCTTAAAAGGTTATTTAGAGAACATTTCAAGATAAAGAAATTAACAGATTTTAGTGTGTGATGTTTTGCAATAGCTTAATTGCATCTTCCATTCAAGAGATCAAATATTGAAAGGTAAAAAGTATTGTTTATCATAAATATCTACGTAATTTTGAATTCGGGTATAAAAAAACACAACAACAACAAATATATTATTTATTCAGACATATAAATATCCAATGATGCAACTAAAGATGCAATTAAGTTATTGCAAAACGTTGTTCAAAGCTATTAAAGTCTGTTAATTTTCTGTTATATCCCGACAAACAACGAACGTTGGCTGAACGTTCCTGGAGGGTTTATTCGGACCTTCAGCAAACGTTCACAGAACGTTCGAGTGTAGATATCAAATTATCCTTCACTGAACGTTTTTTGTAGGTCCGAAATGAATAACGTACACTGAGCATTCTCTGAACGTCCCATTCGGACAAATGCAGGAAATTGACGAATTTCGAAACTGAAATCGCTGTCAATTCTTTTCCATGGACATTTCTAACAACTTTAAAAAAATTATTGCATATCCTATCAATGTATGTCTTCAACTTGACAGTTTCATCATCAAATTGCAGGAATTTTTGAACAATATTTATCCTATAATTTCATAACTAATGAATAAACTAATTAGATTGCAAGAATAGGATGTCATATTTTATAATGGTAGTGTAATCTGTCTTCTTTTGTAGAATGGCGTGAATCGGATTGTCTACATGGAGGTAGTGATTTGCCTCTTTTCCAACTTAGTAATAGAAGTCGCACTGCTACAAAGATCTTCCCCGAGAGTTCGCAAATTTTAAGATCAAAAAGTGCTAGTTATCGCATTGGTCAGACAATTACATTCTCGGTATGTATTACAACTAGCCTGCTTCTGAATACATAGGAATCTACCAAACAAATTTAAAACCTGCTACTACTTGCAAATGTACATGCGAAAACAGTTCAGGAGCTCATGAACACCTTCATAGTCGTCCAATACAGTACATCTCTTGCAAATGTTACTGATTTCACGATACTTTGATTTTGAATGAGTTCCTACATCTATGCAAATTTTTACAATTGTATAGAAAATTACGTTGATAGTTTTTGTACTGTTTGTTCACAGATCGATGAGGCTGGTGACCGTAGTAACAAAGATGGGATTGGTTTTATAACAACTGATTACGATAAACAAACTGATCACAAACAACTTCCCTTGTCGCCACACGCTGCCGTCATAACTACTAAAGGTGGTATTTATGTCAATGGAGTTAATATGGTAACGAAATTACCAGTTTTAAAACGTGGTACTGTTCTAACGTTCAACACAGCAGTCGTTGGACCAGGAAAGTTACGTGTCACGTGTTCAGATAACGACCGTGAAGTGACATTTGATTGGGTAACTACAAATGATGATAAATGTTTGTATTTCGCTTGCGGTTTTGAGCATACTGGTTGGCAAGTGACTGTGAGTTAAATCAATAACATATCCAATATTGAAAATAATAATAATAATGATACTACTACTACAGTCCCGACTACAGCAATTTAGCTAAAGATTATCCAGCAAAGAATACAGACTCCTGCGTAAGGATAACAACAACTTTACTATCGATCTTACTTCTATGCACTCAATATAGTAATATTCGTTATTTACAATTTTTATTTTGAATTGATCATGATGAAGTTTCTTCAAATTTGAAATTTTAATTTCTTGTTTCTTAATTCAGAGGGTTCTATGAAGGGATGTTTCATTTTTCGCTCAACTTTTGTACTCGTTATTAAAAATTAAGCATTAAATAGGATATTATTAGAATGAGAAAGTCAATGATCCTAATCAGGTTACTCGGCTAGCTACTATATTATCCAATCAAAAACAAACTTTTCCTGCTCATCAGATGTATAAAGCCAGAATCAATTTTTTCCATAGCTTTCTCACAGACTCACTGTCAAAATGTGAACTTGGTAGAATCATAGTAGAGTCTGATAACTCTAAGACCAATAATATTTTTGCTGTTTCAGCATGGGGCGTAGAAATCGGCTGCCTCGTTTTCGCAAAGAATGCTTGACCGTGGAAGTAAATCCCAAACAAGGATAGCCACGATATTACTAATTTACTTGAAAATCATTGACAACAAGTATTTCACAATTAATTTTATCGAAGATATCTACTTTTTTCAATAAACCTGAAATCAGATTTTAACATTATTAATGAGTAAATGGTATACCACATTAATTCATTCTGTATTGGAATTAAATCCTAACGGCTACGAAGTTATAATTCTGTTCTGGCAAACATGATTGTCTGATTTTTGACCTCATATTTTATATATTATTTAAAGCTCTGCTGTATAGCATTGAGCCCTATGTTCAATCACTAAGACAATGTGCGACAAACAGTTAATTATTGAGGGATTACATCACTCTTGTGAGTGATGTAATCATTTTAATAATCATGTAACAGAACCTTTGTCTGGAACATCAATTATCTCTCGTCAATTTCACTACAACAATGATTTGTTTTCTAATTTAATGGGTCATTGATTTTTCATTAAATACAATTGGAATGAAATTCTTACGAATATCATTTCAAAATATGACGCAAAGATTTCAGCAAAATTGTTTTTCAAGCATGTGTGCAATTTTAAAATAAAATAAGAGTTACATTTGAATATAGCAAGTCCCAAGTTGCTACTTTTTGAATTTCTCAAGTTGAATTTTTAATTACGGAGTATACATTTAATTTGATTTTGAAAAAATATTCCATCTGTCGCAGCTTGTCGCCATTTTCAAAGCACATACAACCGCACACGTGCGGGTATAGACCTATACCTGCACGCTTTTAGTGGTTGCCATGGAATCTCATGGGTTGTCTTGATATAACTGCAAAACACGTGGTACAAATCCGCCAATCGTTACGCGAGTTTTTTTCAAGTGATTATTAATATTATTTATATAACGATTACGTTTGTTATTACTGGTAGTAGTGGTTACTATGGTAGTATCAGTAGAAGCCAAACCTAAGCAGAAAGAAATCTGCAAAAGTTGTAAAGTATCAACTAGCTAAGAGTAGACATAGAATTGAGTCTTGTCGGATAAAAGTTTATTAGCCTAAATAATTATATAATATATATTGAGCCTTGTTGGATTAAACGTTTATTAGCCTAAATAATTATATAATATATATTGAGCCTTGTTGAATAAAAGTTTATTAGCCTAAATAATTATATAATATATATGAGTATATGAAAGCTTTCTTTTGGTCGATGCGGCGAGCATGTAACAAAAATTAAGGAAAAAACTTTTCGAATCATAATGCCAAACGTAACTATAGAGTTGAGGTACAACATCAGAAGCACAGGCTAGATGTATGAATGAATGAATGAATGAATGATTTGTTTATTTCTGCATAACAGCATATAAATGTGAATTACATACAGAATAACATAACATAAATTAACAGATGATTAAATAGTTTTACATAATTAAGAATTTAGATAGATTTTCATCGGAGAGATATATTTTGAATTTATAAACATTGGGTGCCTGACGTGTTTCCAAGCTTAACGAGTTATATACATTTATGCATCTTACAAAAAAGGTTTGACGATGGCGATTTGAATGCGCCATTGGCACAACAAGTCGACCATGTGGAGTGACAGTAATAAGGTTACTGGAGTCAATATCCACAAAACTATTAATAACTTTATAACAAAATAATAGGTCAGCAATCAATCTTCTACTTTCAAGTGTTTCGATATTCAAATTAACGATGCGTTCTTTATAAATTAAATCGTATTGATACAGCAGTGTTTTTGAAGAGGAACATAAGATGTCCCTGCATAGATGCATATCTGACGATTACTAAGACAGAGATTTGAATTAAATGGTCTTAAAACTTCAAAAATGGTATATTGATCTATATATTTTTTATTGTTTTTAAAATCCACAATCTCGCTAAACAACTTAAATATATATTTAATTGGTATTAAGGAATTATGTACATTATTTTACATCATCAAATAAATAAATTAATTAAAAACGTTTCATACTTGAAAGATATGATTTACTGTCAGGAAATGAGTTGACATTGTATCGTAAATAGGATTACACTATTACACGACGGTCAGATCAATAATAAAATTATACATCAGCTTTCTCACATACAATTTTGGTTTGTAATATTAACATTATCAATTGCAATATCACCCAGATAGCTTGAACCACGTTCTGCTTCAAATTTGATCTGTTGATTAGAAAACAAAACAAGAAAATGAGTTAATTAATCAATCAAATTGTATAATGTATATGTTGATCAGTCAAAACATGGTCCAGTGCCAGTGAGGAGCTATTGGGCCCTTGTAGACCCATGGGGCTCTTGTGGACTCAATATATCGTAAAACCATGGCCCTCACAAGGAGAGGAACTGTTGACAATTGAGCCCTTGTGGACCCAATATACTTGTTTTTCCTGTCGTAAAACCATGGCCCTCACAAGGAGAGGAACTATTGACGATTTCTTTAGAAAGTTGTTGGATATGTTGGAAAGTTGTTGGTTATACATATAAACTTATTGGATATGTTGGAAAGTTTTTGGTTGTATTGAAAGTGTAGACCATTTTATATATGAATTCTAGTAGATATATACATTAAACAGTATCGTCGATGTCGAGATGTTTTCTTCAATGAAAACAGCCGAAACGCATGTCTTTGGCCTGAGTGGTTGCCTGAGTGGGCCCGGTCATGTGATGATGCATGCGTAATTACGTATAGTGATCAGTAATTTATCTATACACTAATATACAATGACTTCAATTCATAGATGCAATGAACTTAAGATAAATATCATTCTTACCTTGACGCCTTCCCATGATTGAAATGATATTTTTGCCAGTTTCCAGCCGAGACCTTGTTCACCTTCGTATGAGTTTAATAAATGAGTGCCACCCCATTTTCCAATTGCATAAATACGTAATTTTCCAATACCATTTCCATACATATTGTAATTATATGTCAAGCAACGTCTTGCTGATCGTGCTGCTGGTATTTCCATTGTTTCTAATGATGCAATGTCTCCTTTGGTGGCAGGGGTAGATGCTTCAGTGTACATATAACCTAGAAAATATTATGTTCTGTGATAAGCATATTACTACTACTACTACTACCTACTATCCATTATATTAGATTTCTCTATCGAAATGGTTGAGTTTTAAAGCCCGTCATACCTGCCCCTGATTGCGCATTTGTGGGTCCTGTAGAAGAGCTTGGGGTTGCACCAGTATGTCTTTTCCATGCATAGTTTTTGTTTGTAGCTACTGACCAATTACACTGCCATCCTTCGAAATCACAGCTGTACGGTGCTTAAATGAAAAATGAAAATAATATTTACACTTTACACGGGTTACACTGTGTTACAATTATAAGATGTCTTTCGAACAGCCATTTGAATAGCAAAGTAAGAGATGTACTGTATAATGTTTATTTACCTGGTTCGCAAGATTCTTCTGACAGTTGTATATCATCAAATGCCATATCACCTTGCCAGCTATTAGCACGGATTCCTTTGAAGTCAATCTGAAAAGTTAATTTAATCATGATTTATTGCAAAGTGTTTACAAATTATATCAATTCATTTGATTCGAATCCGTATCAATTATATTCTTACCTCAGAATCAAAGCTATCATCAATTGGAATTTTTCTTTGAACCCATACATTGCCATGGTTACCAGCATACGATCTTAATACTTTCGCTTCCTTCGTGATTGTGTTGCGTTGTGCAATTTCTAATGTGCCCATACCCTTGCCATACATGTGAATCCATACCGATAAACATTTGTATTTTCCAGATGGAATGATCTCACTTCTCAGTAAAGCATGATGTGTTCCCTTAGCAGGAGATGATGTTTCCATGTAAACGTAGTGACCTGCCATGGAAACAAACAGAATTATTTGTTTAGAATACTTGGAAAACTAGGGTGGTTGTTGACAATGGAATAGATTCACGCTGAAAGTACCTCTACTATAATTTATAATAATAATATTTAATTTTCAGTTAAAGACACAAAACTGAACTTGCGGGCTCACATTTGAAAAGATAATGCCATTTCTCAAGTCACAAATAGTGTAGTGCAGTGAATCAATGCATCACCCCTAGCAAGGCAATAGATTAATTCGTTACCTTTTGTAGAAGTGTGATCATTGGATGGTCCTGTACCGCCGCTTGGTGTTCCATCTTTTCTTCTAGCCCATGTCAATGTATTCTCTGTGTTTTCGCCTTTCTTAGAATACCACTTGCATAAACCCTCGTCGAAATTACAGCTAAAAGATGCTAAAATAGGTGTGACGGTGGTTAAGATTTTGTCTGGGCTTAATGACTGGGATATGCATAGTGAGCATAGACATTGTAAAATATACTTACGACATTCACCAACATTGCACTTCCGAATTTCTTGACTGTCTCCAAGGCAATTGCTTCCACCATTACGAGGCACGGGATTACTACAAAAGCGTAATCGAAATGATGTTCCAATTCCACAACTTTTCGAGCATGATGTAAACTGAGACCATTCACTCCATTGTCCATTAACAGGGGCTATATGGATTAAGAAAGCAAGCAATACACATGAGTCTAAATGCTGTGATTGATTTCCTATACTGACTCTATTATAAGGACGATGTTATTACAGGCAAATCACGTTGTGAGAACGTTGGTGACAATTCCATTTTTCTGTCAACTTATATTTTTTCTACACGCAAATACTGCTAACAATTTGAACCCTTCGAATAACATTATGATGACTGAGATAGACTGATAATTATGCGATATATACTGTAGTTTGATTAGGAACTGACAATTTTCTGAATGCTAATCTATAAAATTTAAATGACCGTTATAGACAGGTTTATTAATGTACAGATATGACCGCTGTCAAGGGTTCTATCATTTACGAATATTGTAGTTATCAAATTGCTTTTTTACCTGTGCAACGGTAGGCTATATTGACTCCTTCTATATCTAATTTTGATAAATCATTGACTTGACCAAGTTCTTGCCCCACATCAGCTTTTGAAACGATAGTTGGTCTTCCATTCTTTGAAAATGCAAGTTTACCGTAATGAAGAATGCTACCGATATCATATTTAGTGAAACTTTGACTATGTTCGATGCTGCGTCTGTTGAAATTGTATTCTTTCCCTTCGATAATGTTATCCCACATAATCAAAACATTTTCATCTCGATCAGTTCGACTTTGTTCATGCCAAAAACCCAAAACATGCATTAATTCATGTAGAATAATGGTCTTCTGTAAACATCCAACACCAAGAGAAACATCACGAGTAACCCCCGATTTATAGCCAACATGAGAATAACAGCCTTGGCCATCGAATATTCGTATTCTACCAGCACTGACATCCTCTGATTCAAGAAACTGAACACATGTGACAGATTCTATTCTTTTCATTGCGTCTCGAACAATCGTTATACCATTTGCAGCTATATGTATGAAAATAGCCATCAAATAACCAATTTAGAAATAAAAGAATCAATAAGTACAAAAAAACATCATTGGACTTCATAAAAATTCATAAAGTATATACAGTCAAACTCTGTTAATACCCCCTCTTTTAATGTCCCACCTTGCTTAATATCCCCACATAAAACTGATCTCTATTTTCACTTCTCCATACAAACTCTCATATTCCGACCTCGCTTAATATCTCACCTCGCTTCATGTCCCACTTTTCATCCGCACCAGAGGGGGCTGTATATCGACTGTCGTATATAGAGCTTAATCGTATTTTCGTCATATGCTTTTTATTCAATGCAATGAGTTTAAATGGTCAATTGTCACCTTTGGAATTCGGTAGATTTGTCTATAAGTATAGATATTACGTATGGCAGTATTATCAACAGGGTCTATGTGATTTGATAATGAGTCACATGCAGTATACATGTCTACAAGTACACAGTCGTATAGGTATAGTCTAGTCATATGTCTATAGTATATAGAATCAATGTCTGCACCAGCGGGGCATCAGCCACATGTCTAGGCATATGAATAAAATGATTGCATGCTCCTTATAAAGTTCAGATAAATGTTTTCAACAACAAACAAAGATATTATAGCTTAAGTTCCTAATCAGGCGCATATTACTTACGGAAATTAACGTCAAATGTATAAAGCACTTTGCAATTAGGCCAATAGCTGTAGTCCTTTATTCCAAATTTGATTGCTGCTCGTTTTGATCTGTAACCAACTCCAGCGATATCTCCCTCGTATAAATTGCTCAATCCAGCATCTATATAAATAAATGTTAAACTCATTCCGTTGTGTTGGGACGTTATATATTCTCATTCTAACTTACGCTATGCGTTATATCTCATATATAGTCACATGAGAAGATGGTTCTAAAAACATTCATCTGGGCAATTCTAATTCGCCTCTTTACAGAACTCATATAATATAGTCACGTGAGAATATATCAAAGTCAGCTAGGCGTGTGACTCAGTGATAGCATTAAAACCTCACCTTCGTTGATCTTATCGAGTTCTTCAAATACGGTTTCTCTCAATCCTTCTTCTCTATTTGTCGAGCGAATATTTCTTCCCTGAGCTCGATCACCTGCAACATAGCAACGAAAGTAAAAATATCGTTAAAACTATGGCGGAGTATCTTATTTTATAAGAAATATATGCAGTAATAACAACGGCATTAAACATATTTGTGTATCAACATTGTCTACGTCAAACCATTCACAGGTCAGACCCCTAATAGTGGACACAAATTCGACAAGAAGCTATCATTTTCAGTGTATACAATGTATATATATATAAGTCTGTATGCTTATGATACAGAAATAGCATTGATATTTATGATACTGCATAGCACTACGATTCCATCTATCATATATGTAAAGCATCTATCATATATATACTGATATATCATCTTACCTTTGGAAACTGAATAAGCTTCAATGTTATGTAGCATACAGGCAAGAACAATTGCTAAAACAAATTTTGAAGTCATTTTTGTAAGTAAAGCTGTAGCTTACTTTGTCAAAGCTTGATCACGTTAAATTGTCGAAAAGAGAGCATGATGTCTTATTTATACCAAAACAAATTGATCTGATATTAGCTATCAATGCGATGGTATTGCATTTGTTCAATAAAACAATCGTCAACAATAAATGACATCGTTTATTATTTCTATGGTAATAAGCTATGATTATTGTTTATGATATTGTTATAAATAGTATATTTTAATTACCACTAAACTGTTACCAAGCATACTGTTTATTTTACTACGTAATTTTGACAATAAGTAAATGACAATTTGAAGATTCACGTCATATCTATACGAGCATAAATTCCAAGATATTAATTCAAATTTTATTGACGACGTTTAATCAAGTATATAATCTTTTAAATATGCATGTTTCTATAGCCATAAATATAGGTAATATATAATCAATTGTCTTGATCAAATTGACTTTCAGTTTCATACATTCTACCTTTAACAATATGCAATATCTCAGTTGCTATGTTTGTTTTTACACCTTAATATGACTTATTCAGATCTAGATTTACATAATTTTCATTCACATTTTTTATGACACACTTTATTATAAAATTTATCATTATAGTACATTTATTTTTATTGTAAAACTTTTCAAAGGGTGTAACGGTATACTATTATTTCCCCCGCAGTATAAACGTCATAAGTATGAAACCAAGAATAGATAACATATATTTGATTTGTATTTCTAACAAAAAATTAAACTAAAGAAATAGTTAAACTTTTGTTCGATTTTTTTTGTCTGATATTGCAAAGTTTTAAAGGCTGATATGCCTTGATATTGATCAATTTCGCATTACGGAATAACTGAATGTATAGAAATTGAACATTGTTTGCATCTAAGGGCCCAACCCTACATCCCAAACAAATGTAAAGAATATGTCTCCAATCCCGATCTGAAATGGTACATGCGCACTAACACGTTGGCGCAGAATTTATTATATGGATGGCCAATTTATAATTTTATATAATATGAGGTGAACACATGTATTTGAGGGTGTTCAATGTTTGTTAAAACAGAGCATAGTATCGAATTGACACAAAGATGAGGCAAAAGCCTAAGTTTTCGTTACTCTGAGTTTCACGCGTTTATTTTGCGATCAGACAGTTTACATCGCAATAATCGCAAACTAACGCGTGAAACTCCGAGTAACGGCAAAGGCTTTTGCCTCATCTTCGTGTCAATTCTATATGAGAAAGATTATAATTTCCATTATAAAATGAAAATATAAATAAATGAAACAAAGATTAGTCAAGTTTTACTGTGACTCTGAGTTTCGCGCTTGTACGCTCTTCAGACGGAATTCATTATTAGAATAAATTCCGTCTGAAGAGCGTACAAGCGCGAAACTCAGAGTCACGGTAAAACTTGACTAATCTTGGTTTCATTTATACATAGCTCTACTTAACTGTATGGAGCACTCTCTTAGATGGTTTGCATATTATTATTATTCTTATTATAATTAATATAATACAAATATTCTAAAATGAAAATATATTAGATAGCAAAATATTTTCATTTCATTATGCATAAGTGTGGTCTTATTGACTTAATCATATAATATGCTATGATGCTTTAATGACTGATATACAATATGCAATATAGTAAAACATGAGACAGTTATAATATTTGTTACTCTCCAGTTGCTACTATACTTATAAAAGGTATCTAAAGTCTAATAAGGTATAAGCGTTAAAGTATGAAGATTCGCTGTGATATGATTTAATAGCAACCAAGTAATCTGAAAGGCAAATATCATAGTTGATTCAAACAACGTTACTTGCAGCTCAGTGAGGAATTTTCGGGTTCTGTACTTATTCGATATTTACTCTATTGGCCGCACCTTCCGTGGATTTGAGTGCATGTTCGTCAAAATCAGTCGTTTATTCAAGGGGGCTCAATCGACTCGAGTTTCTATTGACCAAAATTCAGATTAAAATACAACGAAATATTCCAAAATCGAATCAGAACAATGAAAAAGCTAAGAAAAACTTTCATGTAATTCTAATTCATTATAACAACTTGTTTGTAAATATGGGCTGCATTTTATCGCCTCATTTGTTTTAACTGTAAATTTTGACAAAATAAATGAAATGAAATGAAAAATACTTTTTAATCAAGCCAAAAGTGCGATAACATATCTAGCTCATTATACTATCTACAATATGTAATTAGTAGATATGCCATATACTGTCGTGGAATGTACATATATAGATTTACCCATTTCGCTTATAATTAATACATAATCTATAGAATCATAGATAGAATTCAGTCACGTAACACTATACAATCACGATACATATTTAATTGTATATTATAATACAGGACGGCCGTATATCTATATTGCTGTGATTTGTTTGTCGAAAACTTTTGACCGGATTATACAGGGAAGAGCAACTTCCCTAATATACTTTGATATACGTCGATACACATCTAGTAGTTTGCGTACTCTAGTTTGCATTGCTGATGATATACATATACATTGCTCTCTACTTCGATAGTTTGAGTACTCTGGAATAACAGATGCAGATGCAAAGTCAGTCCCTTGCTCACTGAGCAGTACTGATGATTCCTCATGGCTAGAAACAACTGTTTGTCTGTTATATCATAGAGATTATATATACTATAAAACAATTGATAAATAATTTAAAGTTGTCCACACTTGTGTAGGTATAGTTCTCAATGATAAATATCAGAGCTTTAATAGATAAATAAATAAAATAAGTCAAAAAAGAGACATACTGTTCTCGCTACTCCGAGTTTCACGCCACGATGATCGCCGTATGGCGTGAAACTCGGAGTAGCGAGAACAGTATGTCTCTTTTTTGACTCATTTTATTTATTTATCTACTAGAAAACAATAAATGTGCTAATGTCTATATTAATTAGTAAGATATACACTGTGATGCTAATACAGTTGAAACGAGTGTGCTGTTTCATCAATTAAATCATAGTTGAATTATAGCATTTTCACTAGTACACCAATGAGTCCATCGAGAATTTGTTATAGAAAAGATTGATGACCCTGGCGGTGTATTATGAACAGATCGTGACACCAATGTATTACTGAAGGCCGATGTAAAAAAAGCCCTATAATGTAAGATAATACCAACAATTATTTTTTCCCGAGTTTTAATGATCCCAATCCCAAAAATGTATTACCATTGTGAAATAAATATCACCGGCAACATGAGAGACGAAACACCATAAATAGTAAAAAAGCATTAAAAATAGCCTTCGGTATATATTGGTCTTTGAAGGAATGTAAATCGTGCATGATAGACTGCATGCTTTTCAACTTCCTATCTCTATATTAATAGTATTGTCTGTTTGTAGATAAATTATTTGTATATTTGTCTATTTGTATATTTGAAAAAAAAATTAAATAAAAGATCAGCGTTGATTTCAAAATGCCGGCATGAAAATAGGTTTTACTTATCAAATTATTTTAAAGCTGCTAAAACTTAGCGATGTACTAACAATAACCCAACAATTAGATAATAGAATCATTGTAATAAAATAACAATAGAAACTGCAATCAGATTCCTCTTCTAGCAATATGTGTTAATGTGTATGTTTGTAATTGTAGTTAGTATTTGTTGTCTGATGATCGTTTAACAACGTGAAACTTGGAGTTACAACCAAAGAATGTGTCTTCTTGACCTTCTCATTATTATTATTATTATTATTATTATTATTATTATTATTTGTATATTGTATATTTCAATATTTTTGCTATTTTAGTAATCTGAAAGTTTTATCACTCAACGTCCAGTGCTCTGTGAACCTACACTTAACTCATATATATACTCAGAGATTATGTTCTGTAAAATAAATCGAATAAATACATTTGACGGGAATTAGCTATCCCCGACAACATCGTTAGCCATACGCTATCAAGAGAATTACTTGATCCGTTTTCTAGAGTATAAAAAAGTTCTACAAGAGATAATTACTATGACGTCAATTACTGCCACGCCTTTATTTGCACTTAACAGAATAAAGCCATACAATGTCAATGAGTAAAGAGCCTTCGTTAGTTACATTCTATTTAAAAGCACCATATAATTAAAGAGATATCCATTGATGGAATTCAATATAATATAGTATCTACTGTAAATAATGATTGTAATTTATCGTGTAATGTAATCATCTGGTTTTAAATGTCTCTCAAAGAACCATATGATAAAATGATAAAACTTTATTTAACTCTTTATTTTTTATTTTGTAAATACTAAAATTTACCCCCTTATCTTTGTTAATGTTTAATTAATGAACAAATATCAAACATTCGAACATCACTGTAAATATAAATATAAGGAAAAAGTAAAAGACACGTTAATGAAATCTATAGTTTAGTAATTAAATACCGAAAAGCAACAGACAGGCATCAAGAAACAACTGCTCATTAAATAGTTAATCCCATGAATTGTAATGTTTTTAAATGCATATCGTGCAATCAATGTATCAAGTTGTTTAAATGCCTTTGAAATAAACTATTATCTATCTATCTATCTATCTATCTATATGTATGTTGTAATGTATAGCATAATCAGTCCTTTGAAAAAAAGTTTGATTCAAAGTTAAATGTTTTCTGAAAAAATGATGATGATGATGATGATGATGAATCTAATCAGGGTCCGAAAATAAGATATCAGTTATTGAAGTAGGGTCAAAACTTTTACATGGATTGCAAAAAAAATACCTCCGCAAGCAAAAACCTGAACTTATATAAAGTAAAATTTTGAACATATGTTTATTAAAATTGATTGCATGATTTTAGGCATTGATTATATTCATTGTTTTCTGAGGTCAAGAAAACTCTAAATATAGTTGTCTTTTCAAAATCATAACATCATGGTCATTATTACATATTATAACTTCACTATTTTTAATAAGTTGGGGGTATAAGAAGTAATGTAAACAATAAATTCGTATCTATCAAGGACCCGGATCAAGGATGATGTTCTATATTCTCGTTATATAAACGAACTCATAGATTTCCACTCAAAAGAAAGTTTATTTTTTGAAATCCTTACTTTTTAACCCTTCATCAGGAGCCATTCCACAAAGAATAAACTTATTCAATTTGTATATAAAGCCAAGTGGGCAATGCTGTTAACAGTGTTAAGAATATGGTTTTAATCATTATATCATGAGATCTTTGCTGGGTGATAATGTAATGTAGACGGTGTCGCCCTACCGAAGGCACCCGTACCACTCCTCTATTTCTAGATGAGTGTGGCTTTTTTCGCTGAGAGCAATGATTTTAAACGCTCTTTGTTGATCTCAGCCGCGACACTGCAGATCAATTTCAACAGATTTCATGGCAGATAGGTCTCGATTGTCAATGCACAACGATGCGCCGCAGCTACTCACAATGCAATTCCCTCTGGACCATTCCATCCGCCATCCTCAGATGGTACTCATTTGATGTTTCAGATAAAGTCAAGGCTGAGTTGACCTTAGGAGGATTTGAACCACAGTCGATCAAATATGATCCGATCTGAAGTTCGGTTGCTCTGCCATCTGAGCTAATCCTCCCTGGGTGATAGAGGTATCCCAGAGGTTGCTTGTTTACATTGATGGTAGGCTAGGGTGGGAAATGTTTACGATCGTACTAAAGATGAAGCAATAGTATCTATTATTTCAGCAAATTAGTTATGTGGTCAGTTATAAGAACTTCAATTAGAACCATATATATATAATATTTTACAAAATTTATTTACAGGAATTATTGATTAACAATCAATGAGTGACATCAAATGGTTCACTTGAGCAGCCATCGACAATTTGAGTAGAAGAAGAAATGTATTTTTCTTCTTTTGAAATTAAGGTTTCTAACTGTGTATCGTTTGTTGTGTTTTGAGAAGATCTAACTTTAAATAAGCCATTATTTGACTTTTTCATTAAACTAGCTTGATGAAGAGTAGTTTGTCCAATTTCAGAGTTGAAACTAAATTCATTTTCCGATGTAGTCATCTTCTCCTGGATTGCATCCATCTGATTTGATAACGAACTGCTATTTTTATTTCCAATTACATTTTCTTTGCTTTGATCAGCATCTTTAAGACGCCTTCTTCGACCAGTCAAAGGTGGAAATTCATTTTTCATTTTTGCATTGAAAGCATATGAAAATCTTTTGCAATATTCAAATTGTTTTTCCTCGTGATCAATGCCATTTATTTCATCTAATAATAATTGTTTGTTCGCTTCAACTTCCAATGCTATCCTTTCGTTGTCTATTTCCCCATTATTAGAATTTAATGTCAATCCTAAATTATCTAAATCAACTTTATTTGGTTGAACATCAATTGGTTCAGTTGAGGAGCAATCGACAATTTGAGTAGAAGAAGAAATGTATTTATTTTCTTTTGAAGTTAAGGGTTTTAACTGTGTATCGCTTGTTCTGTTTTGAGAGGATTTAACTTTTAAAAGACCATTATTTGACTCGATTATTAAATGAGCTTGATGAAGAGCAGTCTGTCCAATTTCAGAGTTAAAAATAGGTTCATTTTCCGATGTAGCCATCTTCTCCTGGATTGCATCCATCTGATTTGACAACGAACAGCTATTTTTATTTCCAATTACATTTTTTTTGCCTTGATCAGCATCTTTAAGACGCCTTCTTCGACCAGTCAAAGGTGGAAATTCATTTTTCATTTTTGCATTGAAAGCATATGAAAATCTTTTGCAATATTCAAATTGTTTTTCCTCGTGATCAATGCCATTTATTTCATCTAATAATAATTGTTTATTAGCTTCAACTTCAAATGCTATCCTTTCGTTGTCTAATTCCCCGTAATTAAAATCTAATTTGAATCCTGAATTATGTAATTCAACTTCATTTGCCTGAACGTTTTCTTTTACAGAAGATATTCCTTTCGCATTACAAATTAAAACGTTGACATTGTCAAGTTCCTCTTTAGAAAATTTCTCCTCGGTCTTTCCACTTTTAATCTTACGACATGGTGAAGTAATTTCAAGTGAGATAATATTGTATAGATCTGGCAATTCATATTCTAACAGTTGAATTTTACTTTCAATTTCTTCAATGTCATCATATAACACTTGCGGATTAACTATAACAATAACAGAAATTAAGAAAATATTACAATTGAATGTAAAATACACTAAAGGCCAGAAACTGAGTACCAGATTTACAGATCGCCCTTTCGTTCCCATAAAACCCTCCGAAATTCTAATTATAATCTAATCATTTGTAAAGATTATAAATGGATGATGTTAGATTAATTAGTTAGCGCATGGTTAGCGTAACATCGTAAATAGTAACTTAATGAAGAAATTAGCAGTTATCGAAAGCAGATGAATAAAATCGGTACATAGATAAAAACGTACTGTAGATCATCAGGGTGGCAAATGATGATATGGACAAGGATAATAAGTAACTCATATTAAATTTCATAAGAATTTTACTAAATTAAATTATATGACTCACCCTCTATTTCTTCAGTTCCAAAGCAATGAACATCAGTATAATGCTGTAGAAA
Organism: Haliclystus octoradiatus; assembly: GCA_916610825.1. Taxonomy (NCBI): domain Eukaryota; kingdom Metazoa; phylum Cnidaria; class Staurozoa; order Stauromedusae; family Haliclystidae; genus Haliclystus; species Haliclystus octoradiatus. Next base: position 23,121,632 of record OU744449.1, on the reverse strand, counting down.
ATCATCTACGTTATCAAAATATAAAAAAGTACAAAAAGTACATGGTAAATCCATTATTAAAATAACAAATATCGTCTTTCAAATTTATGCGCGAAATCAAAGGAGTGTTCGCTCTTTGAAATTAAACGAAAGTAACAGCTTGTGCGTTGTTTGTGACGTCGAGATTGGACCACGTGATAATATGATAAAACGAGTTTACAAATAGTGGAAACGAGGGGAATTCGAGAGGCTCTGGTGAAAACAGAGTTGATGTAATTTGTGAAAGTTCTAAATCGATATAATTATGCATCAAGAATTTCAAAAGTTTTACTGTATATTAGTTTATGTTCTTGATATTTAAGGTACGTTTTTGGAAATCCATGTAAGACTTTTGACCCTAATTCAGTAAATAAATAGCTTGTATTCGGGCCCTGATTAGATGTTTATATTGGAGGAATGATTTACTGTTGTCCGCATCCTTGAATTTTTAATCTGTCTGATCGAACCATGATCGAACAATAGAGTTATAAAGCTAGAACATAGTCTATGTTCTAATAATGAGTCTGTAAGACTTTGGGATTAACACTGACAAAGTTTCATAGAATGAACTGACTGAGATGATGTATATACCGATACTTGAATGAAAAGATCAAGCCAAGTAGGCAGTTTACATAATAAAGATTTGAGAACAAAACATTTAATCATTACTTGAACTGTATTTGATCATCAGTTTTGGAGGACTGGAATCATTAGTGAATACCTATCATCATTTCTCAGAAGAAAGAACTTTTGAAATGAAGTTCTACAATTATACATTCGATGTAGATGTAGCCTGAGTGGAAATTAATAAATCAGTTGTATGTTAATTTGTATTAAATAAAGAAATATGATTGATCATGGTGTGATAGTGGTGTGAGATATATGGCGTGAGAATTTGTGATGACACAGAGGATCACGTTCGAAACGATGTAAAGTAGACGTGTTTTTAGAATGTGAATATTATTATGAAAGTGATTGAAATTATATGACTTGTTTGGTTATGTTAATGTTTATTTACTACTTCGTATTCGACTCGCCTCTCACAAATGACAAATTGAACTAGAACAAAACAGTTTCGAACTATTGTAGTCGAATCTAGAAAGGTAAACAAAGATGGCTGCCGACGCCGAAACGATGAGGCGAAAAGCAGAAAGAAAGTTTAAAGCTTTGGCAAAAGAGTTTGAGCTTTACAATGAACTATGTGATATTAATGAGTTAAATATTGATATCTTGAATAAAATTGCCAAAAGAATAGGACAACTGCACGGAGAATATGAAGAAATAGTTGAAAACTATATCGATTATTTAGATTCTAACGAAGCGTTAGAAGAAGAAACAGAACAATTATGGCAATCAAAGTTAGATGATATGAAAAAAAAAGTATATGATATATTAATTAATATTGAAAAACTTAAGAAAGAACTTACAGCAAAAGCATCAAGCGAAGTAAAAGACAACACCCAAATCACAACCACGGGGGATGAACGCCATTTCGAAAATAGCGGAAATGGTTCGAGAGACATAACGCCTCAAGATGACGTCATGGTTAACAACACTTCGGACGACGTTAGCAACGAAGACAACGTAAATAATGAAGAAAATATTATTAATGAAGAAAATATTATTATTGAAGAAAATATTATTAATGAAGAAAATATTATTAATAGTGAAGTTGAAGGAGCTACTACAGATAATTCTAGCCAAATTAGAAATAATTCAGAAATCAGAAATGATACTGAATCTAATAATAGTTTTAAATCTAATATGTCTATGATTAGCATAGAATCAATTAAGGAAATCACACAATCAGTTGCTGAAGCTGCAACTATAGCAGCAATTAAAGCAGTGAATTCTAAAGATAATAATAGGAATTCACATAGTAGTAATTATGCCACAATTAAGTTAGCAGGCTTTACGCCAAATTCTTGGAATGGTGACGCGAAGTCATTTCCTACATTTAAAAAGCGGTTTAAATCTACTATGAGTAATGCAAAAATAGATGATGATAATGTACAATTACAATGGTTGGAAAAGTTATTACCAGAATATTATCAAAATCTTATAGAAGGAAGACCATCGTTGATAGAAGCATGGAATTCATTGGAACTTGTCATTACAGACAAAAAGATATCTGAAGAACTAACATGGAACTTCCGCAGATTAAAGCCAATACTAGACCAAGAAAGTAATACATTACAGACATTCGTAAATACTATTCGTACGCACATTATGTACATGAATGACTTTGGAAAAGGACATCGCATTAAAGACGAAGAGTTCATTAAAGATTTAAAAAGGAAAACTGGAAAAGAATTTGAATTTATGTTAGAAGATCAAATTTCAACTGAAAACCGGATTGCAAAAAAAATGAATTTGCCCGAAGAAGAATTGTCCGCTGAGTATATATTAGACTTTTTGGAGAGACGCATCAAAAGTCATCACAGCACCAGGAGATACCAAGAGAAGTCAAAGAATTCTACTACAGGAACAAAGACAGGGAAAATAAGTAGCATTTCTAACATCAAAAAGGACGACTGCAGATTACAATGCACAGAAACACATGATCTTGAAAATTGCAAGAAATTCAAGAAACTATCAACACAAGAACGAGCAGATCACTGTAAGCGTAAAGGCTTTTGCTTTAGATGCCTAACACCCAATCATATTAAACCGAACTGTGATTCAGAAAAAATATGTGAAACATGTGAGCAAGATCATCACACACTATTGCATCATAAAAAGAAAAAAGAAAGTGCACAATCAACAACATCATCAGACAATATCCAAGAAGAAGGTCATCAAAGAGTAGCAACTACTTCCTCGATAGGTGCGACATCATCAAGCATAGATATTAGGTTGCCTGTCCTTAAGATATGGGTCAAAACTGGCATGAAAAACCGTGACGGTACCACAAAGCTTAAAACTGCTAGATGCCTCATAGATGGGGGCTCAGATACGACTCTAATAAAACAATCGTTTGCTTTAAGTCTCGGAATTGAAGGGACTAAAACGAATATTTCATATGAAGTAGCAGGAGGTAAAAGCTATAGAGAAAACACCATGACATATGATATAACAGTGGGAAGAATAGATCCCATACAAGAAATTGGAAAGGTCAAGGCATATGGTGTTAAAAGAACATGTGGCTCATGTAGTAAGCTTCAACACAATTTTTTTAATGAAAATAAACATTTATGCAAGATTAAAGACCAAATAGACATTGAAGGAGGTGACATTGATATATTACTCGGAAGAGATGCACAAGGCTGTCATTTAGAAATTTCAAGGTTAGCAGCAACAGATGGACAATTGCATTCACCAATCGGTATTGAGTATCCATTAGGTTGGACGGTTGTAGGAGGATCAAGTTCAAATCAAGAAAGCAAAATCAAATCAAAGAGAGTTCATTCATTGCAAGTGGTAGATGTCATAGATTTAGAAGATGTCAAGAATCTATTTGTATCAGATATGGCAGGGGTCAATTCCAGTGAACGTTGTGTATGTGAAGAAAAAGAAATTGACGAAGCAAGATTTATTAGAATTGCAGAAGAACATGCTAGATTTGATGAAAATGGAAGGATTGAAGTCAAATTACCTTGGAAGAAGAGCTACCCAGAAGCTCTGCCACTTAACTACACAGCAGTTGCGGAGAACCTGAAAAAGAAAATCAACCAACTAAAGAAGCAAGACAGATATAAGGATTATGCCAAAGCTATTGAAGAAGTTATTAATTCTGGTTTTGTCAAAAAGACTGTTCATCAAGAAAATGAAATTGCGCATTATTTAGAACACCACTTAGTCACCAGAGAAGATAGTGTATCAACACCAAAGAGAATAGTATGGAACACAGCAAAGAAATTCAATGGTATATCCATCTCAGATGCACTAGAAAAAGGTCCAGATCTTCTTAACTCATTATTTAGAACTATTGTTGGATTCAGAGAAAACGAGATAGGATTTATAGGGGATATCAGAAAAATGTTCAATATGGTCATGATATCTCCTCAGGATAGGAAATTCCATCGCTTCTTGTGGATTCACGAAGAAGAAGAACAACCAACAGTTTATGAATGGGAGCGGCTAATATTTGGAGACCCTCCAAGCCCAAACTTGTCACAGCTAAGTTTACATTTCCTAGCATCAACCTATGAAGATGTGTTACCAACTGGGAGTGAAATTTTGAAGAACCACATTTACATGGACGATGTAGCAGACTCAAGATGTACAGACAATGAAGCAGAAAAAGCTATGGTAGAAACAAGCAAGATTCTTGGGAAAGCACAATTTCAAATAAAACATTGGCACACAAATCATAAGGTTCTAGAAAAGAAAATATGTGAAATAATGTCTAAAACAATGAACGTAGACACAGCTCCAACACCAGAACAAAGTGATAACGAAACAACAATTTTAGGTCATGTTTGGGACAAAGAGAATGACTTATTGTCGTTAAAAGTATGTAACATGAACATTTCAAGTAATCCAGATTACATCAAACTAACAAAGAGACGTGTTCTACAATTGATAGCAAAAGTTTGGGACCCGTTAGGCCTTTTAGCACCGGTAATGGTTCATCTGAGAATCCCCTTTCAAGATCTCTGGAGAAGAAATTTGAACTGGGACACACCCTTTAATGAAGACGAAACAAATGAATGGCACGAAAGATTTCAACTTTTAGAGAGTAACCTTCAAACAAAAGCTAGAAGATGCTTGAAAACTCAAAGTACAAAAGGAAAGTTAGAAATACATGCATTCTCAGATGGTGGATCAAACGCTTACGGTACGTGTGTGTATTTAAGACAGAAAAATGAGAATGGGAATTTTGAAGTAAACTTCGTCGCAGCAAAATCTTTAGTAACACCAATACGGGGCTGGACAATACCTAGAACAGAGCTTGTAGCTGCTTTAATCATGACTCGATTGGTTAAAAATGTGATTGGTGCATTGAAAGAGAAACCACATTCAGTGACATACTGGACTGATTCGACTGTTGTGTTACATTGGTTGAAAGCAAATCAAGATCAGTTTAAAGCATTCGTAGAATCACGTATCGGAGAAATTTTGGAAAATGCAAAGTCTGAACAATTTGCATATGTACCTTCAAAAGAAAATGCAGCTGATGTCTTGACAAAGGAGACACATATTGATCTACAAGAGTGGTACAAAGGCCCTGAGTTTTTAAGAAGAGAACTAACAGATTTTGAAACAGTTGCCATTACTGAAGAAATCAAAACAGAGAAAGATTTAAATGAGATCAAACGAAAACGTCAAAAGAAGAAAAAAAGACCACGAAAGGTCAATTCATGTTTCAAAGTAGGAAAACCTGAACTCATCAGTAATGAAGAAAGTGAAATGATTATTTCAAAAGCAGAGAAGTCAGAAACATTAGAAGGAGCACTTGAAGCGATAAAGGAGAAGGATGAAGATTCAGTCAGCACAACAACAAGACTGTACCGTGCTTTGCAAAGTGACGAAAATTGGAGTGGAAAAGAATTTCAAAAATTATGTCCCTTCTTTGACTCAGATGAAAAGATATACAGATTAGGCGGACGTCTTGAACACATGAAAAACTTTGAACCAAAATTAGTTGCTCCAATAATTTTGAAAAGAAGCCCAACATCAAAGAAAGCTACATCTGAAGAAAAGGGAGTTATGAAAAATACTGTTCTTTTGAAAATCGTAGCTCATCACCATGAAAAAGTGGGTCATGCAGGAGTTAACATGACAAGAGCTGCAATTGAACAAAGTGGTCTCTGGATAATTGGAGTGGTTCGATTGATAAGAACAATGATGAAATCATGTTTATTTTGTCGCCAGAGGAAAGCACCTCTACTCACACAACAAATGGGACAATTACCAGATTTTCGACTAAACGCAAGTTATCCTGCATTTTGGACTACCGCGGTTGACTTTTTTGGACCCCTTAAGACCAAACTAAGACGTGGTGTAACAAAGAATGGACATGTTGCATTGTTCACTTGCACTGTCACTAGGGCTATCCATCTTGAGTTTGTATATGACTTACAAGGAGGTGAAGGAATGTCTTCTGAAAAATTTATAATGGCATTTCGCAGATTTGCTTGTTTACGAGGTATCCAGCCTCGCCAGATGTACAGCGACCAAGGACCTAATTTGGTAGCAGCCTCTAAATCAATTGAAAATTTAGAGAAGAAATGGGATGTCAAATTAGAAAAAAATTGCTTAGAAGGACGTGGTTTTATCTGGAAATGGAATTGTCCGACGGCTTCCCACCAGAACGGAGTAGTGGAAGCATTTGTCAAATCGGTAAGAAAAGCTCTAGATGCGATGACAGACTGTTATGTCAAATCTCTTTATCCTGATGAATGGGAAACCGCTCTGGCAGAAGTTACGTATTTATTGAATTCCAGACCACTGTGGCCCAATTCTAGTGTGGATCCTTTAGATATTAGTGGACTGATTACACCGAACAGCCTTCTTTATGGTCAAAATATGATTATACCACAATTTAATGAAGAAAAAGAACCGCATCCAAAAGATAGAGTAGCTGTCATTGAACGTCGCATACAAATATTCTGGGACGTCTGGTTACGAAACATGCCTGCACAATTATTGTGCAGAAACAAATGGTTTAAAAAGAATCGAAATTTACAAATTGGTGATTTAATTATCGAGAAACGCATTTCTGGAGTAAGTTTAAGCCCAAGAGCAATCTGGCCGCTTGGTGTTGTTACAGCTGTATACCCAGGTCTAGATAAACTTGTTAGAAAAGTAAAGATCAAAACTAAAACAGGTGAATACAACAGACCGATCAGCAAATTATGTCTTATTGCAACCAATGAAGAGCTGAAAGAAAGATGTTTGAATGAGAAAGACTTGATCAATAAAGAATAAAATATGAAAATTACAATTAAATAAAACAATTTGATTTATAGACAATGAGAACATTGACAATTAGTATAAATTCACCATAAATAGATATAGAATATAGATTAATTTTGTTTTCATTTGAAATAAATATTTCAAATTTGGGGGGAGTGGAAATTAATAAATCAGTTGTATGTTAATTTGTATTAAATAAAGAAATATGATTGATCATGGTGTGATAGTGGTGTGAGATATATGGCGTGAGAATTTGTGATGACACAGAGGATCACGTTCGAAACGATGTAAAGTAGACGTGTTTTTAGAATGTGAATATTATTATGAAAGTGATTGAAATTATATGACTTGTTTGGTTATGTTAATGTTTATTTACTACTTCGTATTCGACTCGCCTCTCACAAATGACAAATTGAACTAGAACAAAACATTGAGTGCAGACGAAAACATTTCACAACTATGCTGTTCTTGTTTACGAAAGTATATACAAGCTCAATTTTTTTTTTATAAAAACACAAATTTTCGCGTTTAATAATAGATTCGCAGTTTAACTTTTTTGTAATAAATATTGATTTACTCATCAATAAGCTGATAGTTAACAACATCATTACAATATTTTTAGAAATGCCACAGAGACAGTCAAAATGCATGCGTAGATTTCTTAACAAAAGTGTAAACTTGACGGTAAACGGAAAATTCAACTCGCGTCAGCTCTATTTAGTATCCAGTCTACTTTTTCAATGCTATCGACGCGGCTGCGTTTTCTGCGTAAAGCTACTTGGCGTTTTAGTTGACGTTCATAACTTCATATTGAGGTTTTAATCATGGCGATGGCGGTTTAAACTTTGCAGTTTCCAGACTTTGTAAGAACGAAATTGTTGGAAACACAATGTAAAATTGTTTGAAATGATGGAATCAGTACAGCCTCATCTGCAACAAAGTATTTATTTTTATGAAGAAGATATATTTAACTGAGATGAGATGGATAAGTGAAAATATTCATTCAAGTGAGTTTGTCTGAATTCGAACTGACACGAGTTGACATGAGCCTAGCGCGAGTTGACATTCTTATCTTCGTTATTGACGTTGATTTCTTCATATTCTAATCCCCCATTTTGCTTCAATAACAGAATAAGCAATACCTTCAAGTCAGTTAGTTAGTTAATTTGTATGTGGGTAATATTGCGAAGATGTTTGTGCGATTTTATGGTCGCACACATCACACAACAAGCATATTATAATTTTCAAAGGGTTGGGCGAAATTCACAAGCTTTGTAAAGAAAACGTCATCGAAAGAACATGATACATCATCATTTATCCAGAGCCTTCAAGTTTGAATTAATTATTTTTCCAAAGAGCAGAGACATTTGAGCTCAAGTCAATTTTGCTTCTTAAAAAGTCATTAACAGACATAACTGCCTCGGACTTTGCTGAAATACTCTCGGAAACTACGTAAATATAATAGTAAAACCAATTTAATATAACACAGTATCACACGTTCAAGGGCCATCCATGAAGTACTCAGAGAGTCAGAGTCAGACTGGACCCTCCCTGTATTCAGCAGTACACTTTCAAATAACCCGCATACCTTCTATGTACGCCAGGCTACTTGCAAAGATTCCCCCTCTTGATCACTAGTCTCTGCTTTTGTTGTTGTGGTTTGAGCAAGCAGATTCTTTAAAATTGCTGAATAAAATGCCCGCAAAATTGATGTTTGTAGAGCTTTTGTTACTATTAGTGTGCCTCCAGTGCCAAACCTTTTCAGGGACAATTTAAAGATACATCTGTAGGCCTACTGTGATGATTGGTACCCCTCCACCTTGTACCCGCAACTGTACGCTTGTTATGTAATTTCCGAGATCTCCAATAACGAAATATCACCAGCAATCGTCTGCAAATTATTACTGAAACGTAATTCTGTTGCCCCAAAACATTTCCAGGGAACGCTCTTTCTTCTCAGGGGTGCAATCACCCTTCTCTGCAATCTTGTTTATTGATGACCCCTGATTATTTCACATTGAACTTATATCCTACACTATTTACATCCAGAATCGGATAAAAATTGATATTATTTTATAATTCATAAGCCAAACCCCAGCAGAAAATTCACATTTCTTATTTATGAGAGCAATTACCGGAAGGCTATGATATTTCACAATAAACTAATGCAAGAAGAAGTAGGCCTAATTCATCATTGATGCTTTTAAATATACCCTCAAAACGTTTTAAACTTGACTCCTGCAACCTATTGTTTCCCGCAAGATGAGATCAGACTTTTCATTAGATATTGAACAACATCATATTTTGGTTGTAATCATAGGCTACTTTAAGTTCTTTCAAAAGTTCTGACGGAATTTATAGAGAGAGAGCGCTGGATTTTTTCATGAAATGTATCGTAAAGTTTTATTATTGACTTTCCTTCCCTGCCAAGTTGTTGCTGTTGCCCAATTTGTTTTTGGTTTCAAGGAATTTTCTTTGCAAAAGTATGTCTTCGAAGCCATTATCAGATTGGTATCAATCTTGCAGCATCTTTTACCATGCATTTATAATGTTGTCATTGAGGCGACCATCATCCATTTCAATTAGCTATCAAAAAAGACATAACTAAGTTAATGATCTGTACTTTCTACACATCACACGTCACACATGCCACAAGAAACATAACAGGCCAAATGGTTAATCCTGTGAGAGATTGTTACAAATTCAACTTGATAATGTAGTACCTTCCTTTCATGCATCGATAATACATGTATGCGATTCATGTCGAATGGATTTCTGATATCTGTAATGCACTTGAGCAAATTTACACCTCGCTGGAAAGCTTCAGATTCAGGTCTTCATATCTGCAAATGATAATTGATTGATTCATTGTTAACATAGTGTTATATTCAAGCTTTCTAGCAAAATTTGACCTCCCTGTAATCAGCAGTACTCAAATGACCCCTGGAGGCTATATGTTGTTTCTACTTATTCTATTTATCCACTCTCAACATCCTTGTTGGGACAATTTTTTTATGTAAATTATTCTTGGTTAATGTTTTTATGTGAATAATGTTGCAAATTTTCGATTTTCAGGAGAGGTCAACTGTGTAGCCTCCAGATGTCGCTATGGTGTATTCTAGATTATTATGTGTGTCATTAGTTGGGTCTGTTCTAAGTTTATGATATACAACTATTGATTATAAGATTATTGACTTTATAATATTTGCTGCTTATATTTGATCATTATTAAATGGAGTGTGTCATGTTTCAAATGCATCACTTGGTACAAACTAGCATTCGACTAATATATATTTTTTGTTCATATTCACTTGTATTTGAAATAATAGCTAGATATAATATTTGAAATGAAATTCTATGGTAGCCTACAGTTATAAATGTTTGGAGGTCATAGTTTTCAAAGTTACACTTCTTTATTGCCCTTCAGAAAATTGACATCATTTTTAGATTGTGTTGTCGTTTTGTTTTCCCAATATTTTTCAGGGGCCATTTCAGGATTTTTTCAAGCGCCGTTCTCATAAAAAATTCCTCAAGTCCCGTTAATAGAGAGGCCATTCCATTATTTCCACTTTTAAAAGAATGACGAAAGTGTTCCTTTAGCTCAATATATTGGTTAACTAGCTGTTTATGGATTTCATGGGAGCAGGAATTACCATTACAAGTATGTTATTAGAATAAATCTTATGAAGGGTCCTTGACATTTCCTGTTTAGACAACACACTTTCAAAGAATAATTCAATGAGTACATCAAGTCACATGGTACATTTCTACAACATTGTCATGGCTGCAATAGACAGGTGGCTGCTGTACGGAGGTGGCAAAAATTGGGAAAATACAAAAAAATTTTTGAGATTCATCCCTTCAAGTAGTCTTCTTACTACTGTATTTCATATTTAATCTGTATGCTGCAGAGATGGATCTGTATATAACTGACTGCTTACTTACTTTGCAAACTTTTGTTTTGGGCTGTGATTTCCCATGCTGGTAGACACACCTTCTGATTCAAAGTTTTGTTTGCATTTTTACAGTTGTTTAATTGTCATACGGTACCTGTTTTCCAAAACCCTTCTAGCAGTATTCCACACTACAAACGTTGTTGTTGTTGCCAAGCTGAAATGCCTGATAAGGTTTTCAGCTGCATCTTGATCTTTCGCTGTCCCGCTTGACTCGGTATCTTGTCTTGAAAACAGAGATTCCCATGCTGCTTGAGGTATAATACTGGTTTGTTCTATTTGACCAGATTCTATGATGATGGGATTACGTTCCAATTCCAGAGTACTGACTTCATCTTCTTCCAATTTTTCAACTGATGCTAGATTACTGGACTGGATTGATCCATTTCAAATTGTTAATCAAAATCCATGATCCATGTTAAAACGAACAATAAAAGAATTGATCTCTTTGATCTGACGACACGTGTGATTTGAATCACATTTCCCGCCAAAAAACATGAATTTCTATGCGTGGGACGTTTGATTTTAAAGTTACGACTTTGGTTGGGAACGGGAGAAACAATTCAATTTTTTCGCAATTTACGTTATATATGAAGATATTATTACTGTTATTATTATTACTGAACAGTAAAGAAACATCATCTAAACTTTTCGCGAATTTTTTTTGGGATTTTTGTTCTGCAATTATTCGGCATGTTTATTCAAAATGACTCTCAACTCGTGTCAGCCTTAATTCAACTTGTATCAGCTTCATAAAAACATATCAAAATAACAGACAATTTCATCGCTCTGGATGCATTCTTATAGGGCATAAATGATCCAAACTGATATAAAATGATGCTGTAAGACTTTGATGGGTTTTCTTGGTATATCATAAGCATAAACAACAAACTACTTCTGTTCTTTTTTATATTTCTATACTATCAACTCGTGTCAGCCTCAATTCAACTTGTATCAGCTTCATAAAAACATGTCAAAATAACAGCCCATTTCATCGCTCTGGATGCATTCTTATAGGGCATAAATGATCCAAACTGATATGAAGTGATGCTGTAAGACTTTGATGGGTTTTCTTGGTATATCATAAGCATAAACAACAAACTACTTCTGTTCTTTTTTATATTTCTATACTATCAACTCGTGTCAGCCTCAATTCAACTTGTATCAGCTTCATAAAAACATATCAAAATAACAGACAATTTCATCGCTCTGGATGCATTCTTATAGGGCATAAATGATCCAAACTGATATGAAGTGATGCTGTAAGACTTTGATGGGTTTTCTTGGTATATCATAAGCATAAACAACAAACTACTTCTGTTCTTTTTTATATTTCTATACTATCAACTCGTGTCAGCCTCAATTCAACTTGTATCAGCTTCATAAAAACATGTCAAAATAACAGCCCATTTCATCGCTCTGGATGCATTCTTATAGGGCATAAATGATCCAAACTGATATGAAGTGATGCTGTAAGACTTTGATGGGTTTTCTTGGTATATCATAAGCATAAACAACAAACTACTTCTGTTCTTTTTTATATTTCTATACTATCAACTCGTGTCAGCCTCAATTCAACTTGTATCAGCTTCATAAAAACATGTCAAAATAACAGCCCATTTCATCGCTCTGGCTGCATTCTTATAGGGCATAAATGATCCAAACTGATATAAAATGATGCTGTAAGACTTTGATGGGTTTTCTTGGTATATCATAAGCATAAACAACAAACTACTTCTGTTCTTTTTTATATTTCTATACTATCAACTCGTGTCAGCCTCAATTCAACTTGTTTCAGCTTCATAAAAACATATCAAAATAACAGCTAACTTCATCGCTCTGGATGCATACATTATTGCGCTTGCCTCGCAAAATATGTTATCCTACATATTCCCCTTATAATTTTGATGAGCAATGAAGTAAAGGCAATCGTGAAAGCTTACATGTTGCAGCACGCTACTCTGTGTTGCTGACTTGAATATTGCAGTTACTTAACTACGACAAACGCCATTACTGAATGCGATTAAGTTGACGATAGACGCAAAAGCACTATTACGTGGAAACGTAACCGCGCTCGTACTATTGAAAAAAGTAGACTGGATACTAAATAGAGCTGACGCGAGTTGAATTTTCCGTTTACCAAACTTGACACCATCGTTAAGATAGGCTTTAGTCTGCAGGTAGTCTATAGATAACATAGATATTACCTTCGATGAGGAATGCAAGAATAGACTCTACTGCCAATATAGAACACAGCTGAAACGTGTGTGCTGTTTTATATATCATCGGTATCATATTATAGTCAATGCAAGGCAACACCAATATTTTTTTGCTAATGTTTTTGTTCAACCACAGATGATCCAACTTTTGATTAAGTCAGGATCTTCTTCCCCTTTGCCCTTCTCCGTTAAATTCAGAGTGTTAAAATCTCAGTATATACGTTGAAGGTCAATGACGTATCGTGTAGAGGGTAAGGGAGTTGCCAGTGTGCTTACGGGCTTGTACGAATTTGCATGAGATCCATCCAATTAATAAAAATACTAATAAAAATTGCCCTAACGGATAAATTTCAGCACTTTTTAATTGTACGATGAAACATAGATTCCTGTGCCTAAAATTCTGAAAGATATTGCCAGATATTTCTGGAAGAACATTCTAGAAGCTTAGGGTTAAATGTGGTGAATCTCCAGTATAGCAGCTGTTCATGGAAGTACTGTCCCCTGGATGTTGTGTACATATCAATTTCCAATGATGTTCCGTTTGTATAAACGTTCCTTTTTCTTGCCACACGACCTCACATTCTGATATAATGATGTAGGAATTTTTTTGTGAGATTATAATAGTAGAAGACGTTTTTATTCCAATTAATATTCTATATTCGTTTGAAAATAATTTGAAATAAACAATTTAATAACTATAAAGACTCGTCTAGAATCCCCCGGGGTTAACAATACTACAGGGACTTACGGGGATGTTCCACGTTTTTGGGTCTATGTTCCAGCTGAGAAAATACTTTTTGGTTAGGAAATTTCAGATTCTTGAACTTTTTAGGTCTCCTTCGTTGATTTTAATTTGTATTTAGAGTTTTCCGGCCTTTGCCTTTGTCGATATTAAGTTTAAGTCATACGTGATACTTCGATTGTTGAGATTGACTACTACAAGACACGAATAGAACATATGATATAGGTACATCCAATAATCAAATATGCCACGCCTTTATTTAGCTCTCATTAGAATATGGACAATCTTTGTCAATAAATAAAATAGCCTTCCCATATAGTTGCTTTCTATTTTAAGAACCATGATAATTGTTAATAATTTTTGATGAATTTCAATATATTATTATTTTTATGTGCCCTTGAGTTTTAATAGTATGAATATGTTTATATTTAATGTGACTTTTAGTTTGACTGATTGAGCAAATTACACTACATGGAACTTTGGTCAATTTGTAAGGGTTTAGATAATGAATTTTTATGATTGATCTCACAATGAAGCATAAAATTAATGAATATATTGTGTATGTGTATTCTAAATATCTATTATTCAAATTAGTTATGCCAGGGTCAGTTATAAGAACTTCAAGGACCATGTATAAAATATTTTACAGAATTTATTTACAGGATTATTGATTCACACTCAATGAGTGACATCAAATGGTTCAGTATGGTTCAGTTGAGCAGCCATCAACAATTTGAGTAGAGGAAGAAATGTATTTATCTTCTTTTGAAGTTAATTTTTCTAACTGTGTGTCGTTTGTTATGTTTTTAGAAGATCTAACTTTTAATAAACCATTATTTGACTTTTTCATTAAACTAGCTTGATGAAGAGTAGTTTGTCCAATTTCAGAGTTGAAAATAATTTCATTTTCCGATGTAGTCATCTTCTCCTGGATTTCATCGATCTGATTTGATAACGAACTGCTATTTTTATTTCCAATTACATTTTCTTTGCTTTGATCAGCATCTTTAAGACGCCTTCTTCGACCAGTCAAAGGTGGAAACTCATTTTTCAATTTTGCATTGAAAGCAAATGAAAATCTTTTGCAATATTCAAATTGTTTTTCCTCGTGATCAATGCCATTTATTTCATCTAATAATAATTGTTTGTTCGCTTCAACTTCAAATGCTATCCTTTCGTTGTCTAATTCCTCATTATTAGAATTTAATGTCAATCCTAAATTATCTAAATCAACTTTATTTGGTTGAACATCAATTGGTTCAGTTGAGCAGTCATCAACAATTTGAGTAGAAGAAGAAATGTATTTATTTTCTTTTGAAGCTAAGGGTTTTAACTGTGTATCGCTTGTTCTGTTTTGAGAGGATTTAACTTTTAAAAGGCCATTATTTGACTCGATTATTAAATGAGCTTGATGAAGAGCAGTCTGTCCAATTTCAGAGTTAAAAATTTGTTCATTTTCCGATGTAGCCATCTTCTCCTGGATTGCATCCATCTGATTTGACAACGAACAGCTATTTTTATTTCCAATTACATTTTTTTTGCCTTGATCAGCATCTTTAAGACGCCTTCTTCGACCAGTCAAAGGTGGAAATTCATTTTTCATTTTTGCATTGAAAGCATATGAAAATCTTTTGCAATATTCAAATTGTTTTTCCTCGAGATCAATGCCATTTATTTCATCTAATAATAATTGTTTATTAGCTTCAACTTCAAATGCTACTCTTTCGTTGTCTAATTCCCCATTATTAGAATTGAATGTCAATCCTAAATTATGCAATTCAATTTCATTTGGCTGAACCTTTTCTGTTACATTGTCAAGTTCCTCTTTAGAAATTCTCTCCTCGGTCTTTCCACTTTTAATCTTACGACATGGTGAAGTATTTTTAAATGAGATAGTATTGTATAGATCTGGCAATTCATATTCTAACAGTTGAATTTTACTTTCAACTTCATCAATGTCATCATATAACACTTGCGGATTAACTATAACAATAACAAAAATTAAGAAAATATTACAATTGAATGTATAATACAAAACCAGAAACCGAGTACCAGATTTACGGATCGCTCTTACGTTCCTATAAAACCCTCCAAAATTCTAAGCATTTAATCATTATAAAGATTATAAATGGATGTTAAATAAACTAGATAGCGTAACATCTTAACTCAATCAAGAAATTTGCAGCTATCACTAACAGATAATAGATATATAGATAAATAGATCATCAGGCCTGTGGCAAGTGATGATATGGACAAGGATATTAAGTAATTCATATTAAATTTCGTAAGAATTTTACTAACTTAAATTATATGACTCACCTTCTATTTCTTCAGTTCCAAAGCAATGAACATCAGTATAATGCTGTAGAAAATTATCTACGTTATCAAAATATAAAAAAGTACAAAAGGTACATGGTAAATCCATTTTTAAAATAATAAATATCGTCTTTCAAACTTATGAGCAAAACCCACGGAGTGTTCGCTCTTTGAAATTAAACGAAAGTAACAACTTGTGCAGTGTTTGTGACGTCATGATTGGACCACGTGATAATATGATAAAACCTAGTTTACAAATAGCGAACACATGTTGGCTGATTGACTGGCTCAAGCCCGCTTTCTTTTCGCTGCCTCACTTCCCAATCCATCAAGATTGCAAATATATCAATGATAAATAAAAAATATGGGCACTATCAACAAATCAGATAGCATTTACGAAATTTTCAATTTAACTTAAATTCGAACTTGATAAAAAAAAAGTGAAAAAAAAATAAAAATAAGAAACAAGGCAAACAAACCTGATTTACACCTTAATACAGTAGAATTTAATTCCTAGGACCAAGATCCAATCTATTCCTTCATTCATGGTAACAGTCTTCGATATGTTGTTTATCGAATCATGTCAGTGAATCATTTCAAAAATATATATAGTTACCCAAGGGTTACCCCAATACCCTAGGGTATTGCCGCGCCTATTCCGATTTTGATAACTCTCCCCAGGTTCCATCTACAATCTTTTCCAACATGGCGTCTTTGCGATGGTTCGAGCGCGATTTCGTCGCTCAAAATGAAACAACATTTTACATTAATTCACCCAGCTGGTAGTCATTTTAAATCCCAACAAAGTATATCACATACACAATCGAGCTATGAGTGTCACTGAAACTACAAAACTCTCTGAAATGGAAAGTCACTTTTTTGAAAATGTCCTTGGTTCACCGCGCCATGTTGTAGCTCCCATGGTAGATCAATCGGAGCTGGCTTGGCGAATGCTCAGCCGTCAGCATGGTGCACAGTTGTGCTTCACGCCAATGTTCAATGCTGGTATTTTTGTCAGGGATGCTCATTATAGAAAAGAAGCAATGCAAACATGTGAAGAAGATCGACCTTTGATTGTCCAGGTAATTATTCAACCGCATGACAATGACATGACAGGCAAAGCTGTGCTGTGCACAATAGACATTCAGACGAAACCACCCCCAGTATAATATACTAGCTAGCACCGCTCTTGTGAAGATCTATCATATTAGGTTTGGTTTATTTAAGTCAAACCTACCAAAAACCAAACTAAACAAACAGGTTCATCCATCAGTGTCTGTAACTTGCGTGTGTGCGTGCTTCAGGTAATACAGTTTCAAAGTTTTTCACCTTTTGCTTACGACGTCCGCTCAGGTTTCTAAGCGTCCCGTCGTATGAAGACACTCTGGCTTGGCTTAATTTGGCAGTCACGGCCTTGTCCTGTCATGATTGACAGAGACTTTGTTCAATACTTCAATGATCTATGTTCATTCTTATCCAGGTTGAATAGAATGGTCCGCGCGGGGAATGCATTCCCCGCGCAATCTTTAGGAGTTGGTTTTAAACTCTATTAAAAGATAAATGCATTCCCCGCGCAAAACCAAGTTTTCTGAATTCTTTGCAACTAGGATTCTTATGACCTGAGTAGTAGCGTTTGTTGCTAGTATGCCACGTTGATATAATGCAGTCCATCATAGTTTACCAAACGAAGTTCACCAAACTGGCAGCTATAACCAAAGCGTACATCTAGTAATTAAGCAAACTATGTAAATACTCCTACATTGAATGAAGCGTGACTTATCTGTTTTATATGGTCATACGTAACTAAATTAAACATATTTATATAACAAGACGGTGACTGTCTCATGTCTGAGCTAGTGTCTCGCTTGTTGCCTTTATTATTGCAATAAACCGGAAGTCGAATGCAGAAAGAAACTTGGAGCCTTCATTTGATTGATGTCTTCCCAGACTGCGCAGGGAATTTTTTCGCGGTGTATGAACAAGTGTAATATTTCAATTAAAAACTGATATGACTATGGCTGATTAATGATTCTACAAAACATTTGATTTCTCATCACGTATTCTTTATAATTAATATGTTTTTGCTGTTGGCTACACATCACCTCCATTTAGGACATGTGTTTGTCAGGTGTTTGGGCCTTTTTGTACAGAAAAACGCTATTTCAATTAGACCTACTAAATGTAAATATTCAAACTTCTCAATATTCAATATTATTTTAAATTACAGTCGAACTTGTTTAATATCCCCCCTCTGGTACGGATGAAAAGCGGGACATTTAGCGGGGTGGAATATTAAGCGAGGTAGGAATATTAGAGTTAGTATGGAGAATTGAAACTAGAAATCAGTTTTATGCAAGGATATTAAGCAAGGTGAGACAATAAAAGAGGGGATTTTAACCAAGTTCGACTGTAAGTCAAGACGAAATTGAGTATCTGTGTCTTGAAAATAAACGCACAGCAATAATAGTTTCTTTATAACATTGATATCTGACGCCTTCTCTTATCGGATGGGCTTCAAAATTTTACCAATCATTTTTTCAGTTGATTCAGTCAATCAGAATCAATCTGACAAAAGGGTGGATCCTAGATTCCGAAAGGCTGATCGAACCGGAAATGGGTATTTTTATGATTTGTGGGCTACACATCAACAAAATATTCAGAAGAAAATATAGTGACAACTATTTTAGGATTCTGGAAGGCTAAACACTTTGTCAGACGCTGTTCTAAATATAGAAGATAATCATAAATCTCCTAATCATACACTCAATCATATCTACTGTACTTTTAAATCATTTTTTAGTTTTGTGCAAATGACCCTGATACATTTGTTGCTGCTGCCAAACTTGTTGAACATGACTACGACGCTGTTGATTTGAATCTTGGCTGTCCTCAAAACATCGCAAGAAGAGGTGAATATTGAAAGATATTAACTATTTATTAATTATTGATTTGTTTTGATGTTGATTGTTGAGTACAGGGTCTGACAACACAAAACTCGGCAACCTGACAACTAGTTTCCGGAAGGCTGGTCAAAATTCAGAAGAACATTGATTTTGTTTCATTTTTCACCTGAAATTTAGAGAAATTACAATGTTATGAGAAAACGTTTTAGGTGAAAACTTCACAGAAGTTGTTTCAATAAAAAGTCAGGTTTCCGAAAGCATATTTAAACATTTTTCAGATCCTGGTTGAGTAGCATTCTCAGTATCTTGTAGGTAGAATCCAACGAAAGTAGGAAGATTCTGAAATTCTAGATTCCGGAAGGTTCAAGTAAATTTAGAAGAAAATCTAAATTTTTTAATGATTTATTGGTCAAACATGAACAAAAAATTCTGAAGAAAATGTTTAAATGCCTCAAGGATTCCAGAAGGCTACACCTTTTGTCGGATCCTGATTGTGGGCCTATATGGGAGAATTTGCTCAGATAGCAAGGCAACCAGACTGCAGATATGATCAACTGTGGTTCAACTGAAATCCCCTTCTTTGATGGCTCTTAGCTTATCGTTAGGCATACATAGGTTGCACTGGCATATTTGATAACTAAGTTATCTTCTGCAGTACTTGAATATTTGAACAGACTGTAGTAATGTTAATTGATCATTTCATTTCTACATTAGGACGTTATGGATCATTTCTACAAGAGCATTGGGAAATCATTGAAAAAATAGGTTTGTTATGTCTTTCAAATTTACAACTGTATGCCGTATGGTACACTTATTTTTAAATAATCACTGTACTGATCAATTCATTCATTCATTTCTCATATATTTGCTGATAAATTTTCATTCATTCATTCATCCATTTGTTCTAGAGGTATACAGATTCAGAATTTTCAGACTCAGATCCGAAAAAAGTCCTGATAGAAGCGTTTGACTCTGAAAATGTAGAAATGTAGACTCCAACTCCGATTCCAAAATATTTCAGACAAACCCCTGTACAAAGCCCGAAAATGAATTAATTTATCAACCGCAAATTAAGCAAACATAAAAATGTACAAAATATATTAACATAATCTGAAATACATAGCCAATCCAACTTCTATGTAGAAATATCTAGACAATTTTCAACTTTGAAATGCTTTAAGAAATTACCAGGACTGCATTCTAGATTCTAGCTCTGACTCCTGCTAGCAAAACATTTGCTCTAGTCTGGCTCCTGTTAAAGGGGCAAAATTGACCGGCGACCGCTGCGAGCACAAGTTGAATTTATGCTTAGCTTAATTCAACCGTCTCGCTTTGAAACAATTGTTATACACAGGCCTAACTTGTAATAAAATTCATGTCAACAATGAACATGGTGTTATAACAATAAGCGTGCACGTGATCCTAAGTGCGTAGCGCCTGCCGGTCATTTTTGCTCCTTTAAAATGTGGATACTACTGCCCGAGTAGGAGTTTGACTCCAGCTCCTGTACATCTCTGATTTGTTGATTCACTCATTTTTTCATCCGTTCATTAATTTATTCAATCTATGTAGATCATGTATGTGTTTGTCCAGTGTCCAACAAAAGGTTTAGCCTTCCGGAATCTTTAACAACATTGTACATTTTCTTCTGAATTTTTTGTTGAGGTTTGGCCAATAAATCAAAAATTGATCAATTTTCTTCTGAATTTTCTCTAGACTTCCGGGATCTAGGATCCCAGGATCCCCACTTTTGTCGAACCCTGTGTATGTCATATATTACATGTTCCACTGTGGTCGGTACTATCTGTTGTCTCTGTATTTTGTTTATATGTTTTTTCTTTCAGTAACAAAAGCAAGCCAAACATTGTCCATTCCTGTAACATGTAAAATACGTGTTTTTAGTAGCATTGAAAGGACTGTTGAGTATGCGAAAATGATTGAAAAGGCTGGTGCCAAAGTAAGTGCAGTATTATACATACCGGTAACATTTTGATTTGTCATAAGTCGAACTCCAATAATATCCTTCTATAATTTCAATGAAAAGCAGAACACAAAGCAAGATGGAGTATAAGTATTTGCATCGGAAATAGAATGTAGAACCAGCTTTCTATAGGGATATTAATATGAAGCCAGACTATCTAAAGAGAATGTGTGTGCGAGCTTTTGCTAAAACATCAAATTTTATACATCTCTCTATCACATTACACCTCTCCTTTGATGTTTAAAATGTGAAGCACGAATGATATCTACCTGTATGGTCTGACATTGACTTTTTGTAGTTTTTGTAATAGAGATTAATAGATTATACCTTGTGAAATTATGTTTAGCTCACAATAGACAGTAGTACGTCAATTTATTTTGCACTTTGGTGTTTCATCTGTGTAAAATGTAGATTTTGGGTAGGGAATTTAACGGATTTGAGATATCTATATTATCTTATGGTAAACAATAGGAGTATTAAAGAACCGGTACTATTCGAATACTAAAAATCTCGAAATCGGAATATTTGAATAGCATCCCTATTCTCTGAGCTGTGTTGTTGACTTTGAGTGTCAATGCTAATGACTAAAATCAAGTAATTGCATGATGAGCCTTTGAAATAATGTCTGTAACTTACAATTTCCAGATGTTAACTGTTCATGGCCGCACAAGAGATCAACGCGGTCATCATACTGGTTTGGCCAATTGGGATCACATCAAAGCTGTCAGGTATTTATTATCATGTCAATATTCAGTCATATAAAATGTAAATGTATGTAATTTAGACGGTGTCGCCCTACCGAAGGCACCCGTACCACTTCTATTTCTAGATGAGTGGCTTTTTTCGCTGAGAGCAATGATTTTAAACGCTCTTTGTTGATCTCAGCCGCGACACTGCAGATCAATTTCAACAGATTTCATGGCAGACAGGTCTCGATTGTCAATGCGCAACGATGCGCCGCAGCTACTCCCAATGCAATCCCCTCTGGACCATTCCATCCGCCACCCTCAGATGGTACTCATTTGATGTTTCAGATAAAGTCATGGCTGAGTTGACCTTAGGGGGATTCGAACCACAGTCGATCAGATTTGATCCGATCTGAAGTTCGGTTGCACTGCCATCTGAGCTAATCCGCCCAGTCATATAAGGCCTTGGTTATACTGTTGTGCCGCTCCTTTATTTGACGAATTAATCAATATAGTGTATAATATAAATGGTAAAATGGTAAATTGACTGTTGTGGTCTCATTTTTTTTTTTTGGTTCAAAGGGACAATGTATCTATCCCAGTTCTTGCCAATGGTAATATCCAATATTTACGAGATGTTGATGCTTGCATTGCTCACACTGGAGTTCATGGCGTCATGACAGCAGGTATATTGTTATACTTTATTATTACATAGCTCAAAGTTTGACTGTAGTCTACTGTGACCAGGGTCCGACAAAAGGTTCAGCCTTCTGGAATCGTAGAGGCATTCCAGCTTTTCCTGGGATCCCAGAATCCCCACTTTTGTCGGACCCTGACTGTGACAGTGCCAATTACCTTAACTTCCTAGGTTATTTTCGGTCTTGTGCAGGGTCCGACAAAGTCCGGAAACTTGAAAACCTAGCTTGCGGAAGGCTAGGAAAATTCAGAAGGTTAGCCAAAATGTTGGATATAATGCTAAAATAAAGCTTCGATTTTACGCTTTTATGTCAGTAAAATTACTTAAACATTTTTCTAATGTTTATCTAACAATATAAGGTTTGCGGAAAGTGAAACATTTTGTCGGACCCTGGTCTTGTGAACCTCTAGTTATTGCTTTATTCGGAAATATGATGATGATGATGATGTATGATGAATATAATAATGTAGCCATCGACCAACAGGTCAAAAAAATATTTAGCAATTTGATTGGTTGAGCAGCAGTCAACTATAAACCATTGCATCATTTTTATTTTATTTTTAAAAAAATAAATCATGTATGAATTACAAGATGTATTTTTGTACAGGCAAACAAAGGGAAATTATATATTAATATAATTTACATTGATGTGCAGCCTAATGAGAGTGCTTACAGTAACTACTTGCCGTAAATCAAACTTATCCAATCTTAAACTAATATTTTCTAGGGAGGAAGAGGTCACAATGTCTTCTGTGAACTGGTTTCATAATTGAATTATGCGATAAAAAAATGAGTAAAATGTGCAATTAATTACAGGGGGTGAATGCGTAACGAATCACATGTAATGCCCTCACAGATTACTGATGTTACGTTTTTTTTAACGAATGTAATAACCATCACCTTTTAATTTTGTTCTATAGCATACAGTTTTAGTAAATTTTGGCTCAAATTTTGTTCATTGAACAAAGTTTGAGTATTAATTAAGCATAATGACATGCCTGTTTGTTGGCAGGCACATTTTATAGCTCACTGTGTTTTTCTGTCGAAACATTAATTGACAAACATCACATCTTTGGGTCCAATGGGCAATGATATGGAAACTAAAAATGTTAACATCAAATGTTAATGTTAATGTTAGCAATTTTATTGGTCGAACAGTGGTCAACTCTAAAGCTGTATTAACCACTCATGGTATTTTATTACCGCTTTATGATGAAAAGATGCAACAGATAATTGCATTCTTAATACGATTGACCTGCCTGTCAGTCATTGCCTATAAGTATTTCATTTATACAGACCATGAAGTTGATAGCTATATTTTGTTAACTATTTTTCTTTCAGAGGGCAACCTTCACAATCCTGCACTCTTCTCAGGGCGACAACTACCCGTATGGGAATTATCAAACGAATATCTTGATCTTGTTGACAAATATCCATGTCCGTTGTCTTATGTAAGAGGTCACATGTTCAAGTTATGGCATGCAGCTTTGAAGAAATATCCTGATATCAGATCACAGCTTGGTACGGTACATTCACTTAGTGAAATGAGAGAGACATGCAACCGAATAGCTGACATTTGTAAGGTAATACAGTATTGAAATTCCTTCCTTGAGATTGTTGTGTACTACAGTCAACGTTGTTCCTAATCTATTGTCATAGTTGAGTTTCAGGAATTGTTGACAAGCTGCAAACATAACAATCTGAAATTACACACATGGTATCATAACATACTTTATTGTTTCAGAATGATCAGGCAGCAGCTAATGAAGAAGCAGATAGTGAAGAACCAGACCGCATACCACATTGGAGATGCCAGCCACGTGTTAGACCACCGTATGTTTACATTTTATTTTTCCATTGACAGTTAGACTTTTATGGTACAGTGAGACATGTATATAACAGCCAGCTATGAGAGGCAGATGAATTGACCACTATATGCAGGTGGCCTTTATATACAGGGTTGATGCAATAGAAAACACTATTTCGGACATTTCAATAGTGACCACTATAGACAGGTGGCTGATGTATAAAGGTGACCATTATAACAGATTTGATTGTACTTTGCTTTACAATTTACACATTATTGCTTCTGGGTTCCCCACTATTTTTTGTATTTCAGACCTTTTTCCCATTTTGGTACAACTGTTGTTTTATTATTTAGACCCACTCAACTGATCAAACGTCCATTGGAAGAAACTGACAGTAATCATGTAAGGTTTGACACTCCCAGAGCAAAACGCCAATTAAAACATGAGCAAAAAATCAAAGCAGTTCAAGACAGCTCTAACGGACGTAAGATTATAATATCTTTTGATTAGAGACCTAATATACTTAAAATAGCTTAAATCAACTCAATATTAAACAGGGTCTGACAAAAGTAGGAATCCTAGAAACCTAGATTCCGGAAGGTTAGAGCAAATTTAGAAGAAAATTAATGTTTTATGATTTTTTGGTCAAACCTCAACAAAAAATTCTGAACCTTTTGTCGGACCCTGATATCAATATTATTGGAATACAAGTACTATTCAATGGTATTTATATTCCAATTTGCAATGTTTTCCTGTCATCTGATCAAATTAAACAAGGTAATTCAATCTTGGCTCAATGTACTTTGCCTTTTTTTAATGGAGGATTTATTAAAGGATTTGCCAAGTGGCATACAACCTACTATTTGCAAGTAGATCGCAATAAAATTCATTTAGCCCGAACATGAATCCTTTTCAGATTCTATTTTCCTGATTTGTTTTTTTTTCTATAAAACCGTCAACTTTTCATTCACAGAACAATAATTAGGGTGATGGTATAAATCATGTCACCAGGGTCCGACAGAAGTGTGGTCTTTTTAGCAGGGTTCGACAGAAGTGGGGTCTTATGAGCAGGGTCCAACAGAAGTAGGGTCCTCTGAGAAGGGTCCGACAGAAGTAGTGTCCGACAAAAGTGGGGTCCGACAGAAATGGGATCCTCTAAGTGGGGTCCCCTGATCAGGGTCCGACAGAAGTAGGGTCCAACATAAGTGGTGTCCTCTGAGCAGGGTCTGACAGAAGTGGGGTCTGACAAAAGTGATGTCCCCTGATCAGGGTCCGACAGAAGTGGAGTCCTCTGAGATACTAAATCGCTAAAGTGTAGAGTAAATGAAAAAGAGAATTGATAGTTTCCAGATTCTTAAATATGCCAAGCCTCGATTTCTCAACAAAATATGTAGAAGAAGTGAGTTAAGATGCACTAGGATTTCGAAAGGCTAAACCTTTTGCCAAATAATACACGTCACATGATAGTCGGTTAATACAAGTCTGTCTGGACCTGAACTTTTGGATAATTATTCGTAGAAAAATCAAATTTAAATATAAAAATCAATTAATCAAATTTAATTGTGTTTAATTCAAACAAACAACATTTTGTATCATATTGTGAATTTGAATATTTTATGACTTTTACTTATTGAAGAATAGTTACCCCTCTAAATTGAGTATAAAATGTGTTTATTTTTGGTATTTTGTCATGGTAACAATATGGTTTGTAGCTCGTAATATTTTATCAAAAAGTCCATGTATGGATCTCAACAAATTAATTTCAGGAATGATGAATCCCTTCCGTCTATTTAGAATGCGCATCAAACTCATTACAAGTGTTACCACAGTTATTGCACAGTTTTCACTTTTTAATTTTTTTTAGATTTATTTTTTGTTTCGATGATTATATTTGTTGGTGTTACTGAGTTCTCGTACATGTATATAATAAATTTCTTTACATTACTACTTATTTCACCCTTCTTCTTATTCTTAATATCAATCTTGTACTTTTATCAGAACTCCAAAGTCGCTACATACTATGTGAAGTTTGCAAATGCAATGCGAGAGTAAGTATTGTATTTATAATACAGTCAAACCTGTTATAACGGACACCTCTACTCAGCGGCCACCTTTCTATGGTGGTCACTCTTGATATGTCTAAAATAGCATTTCCTATTGAATACACCCTGTATATAAAGGCCACCTGCCTGTAGTGGTCACTTTATCTACCTCTCACGGTTGGCTGTTATATACAGGTTTCACTGTATCATTACTATATTTTTCTCATGTAACATCTTGAATCTTCTTTGAAACATCAAGCACTCAAACCTTTGATATTTCTGCCTTAGCCAATTTTGGATTGTGCTAGTAACAAACAGTCGTACAGAACAGACATGTGCCATCAAAATCCTTGTTTTTGGCTGCAAACTTGTTCCTCATAATTTTTTAATACCTTATGAAGGTTTGCGTGATGGATTTCGTAATTATCAATTATACTGTTTTCAATACCATACCATGCAAATATGTTACAAACCTAGCATAACGTCTACTTATATACAGTGGCACAGGGTTCGACAAAGGTGGCTTCCATATGCCTTTATTTTAATAGTTCGTTGTATTTTTTTTGCAGAGTAACAATTGTGTGAATAGTTTATGTCGAACGTGCTGCAAAGAAAAATCAAGATTGAAGGTTCTTGACTGTGAAGGTACTTTTTGTATTTCATTAAGTCATATTCAGCTACTTTAGCTTATTTATAATCATCATCACACACCCTTCAAAAAAAACTAATCAATTAACCAGCCACTCTGATAAATAAGCTTCAAACTTACCTTGTTTGTAGATAAATGACAAATAAATATAATAATAAATAATAAAATATACTGATACTTAAATGAAGGTCAAATATTACCCAGTTTAAAGTCCATTATAAAGAGTTACAAAGAAAACATTGAATCATTACTTGATTTGTATTGATCATCAGTGTTGGTAGCATTCGTCACTGACTCAATTCATTCACGATGCCCTATTATTTTGAGAATGAATTGGGTCTGTGATGCAGGTTACAGTATTATAGGTCTGAGATCAGATTAACACCTATCATCATTCCTCAGAAGGAAGAACTTATGAAATGGAGTGCTACGGGTGCCTTCAATGGTGTGATACTGTCTCAATTCGGGATTCCGGAATAAACTTAAAATGTCAGTTGGCCTTAGGGGATTTCTTCCTTTTACTCAGAACTAAGATTTTATCTAATCTACGATCTGATTGACTGTGGTTCAACAATGGAATGATCCGGAGGAACTTGAATTTGTAAATGTTATTATCTATATAAATTATGTTACACCTTTATTATATTTGCCACAAAATAAATTAAAATTGATCTGCATTGTCGTGATTGAGATACCTGAAAATCATTGGCTGAAAACGTGGTAGTCAACGTGTTATTGTGATTGGTTTATTTTTCAAAGAGGCAATACTACTGTACATATTTTCTTTTTGGTTAAAACATGGTATCACCTAGAAATAAGACGTGGCAGCAGGATTTCCCTAACAAGGGGGTTATTTTGACTTTTTTTGCAAATATATCCTTCAACAAAGGGGCTGTAATCCCCCACCCACCCCTGATGCTTGGGATGTCACGGATGTAAAACAAGTCACATATATCGAGCAGTTCATTGACATTGTATATATATAGAGAGAGAGATAATACGGGATATTTCCGGACTTTGTCGGACCCTGCACAAGACCGAAAATAACCTAGGAAGTTAAGGTAATTGGCACTGTCACAGTCAGGGTCCGACAAAAGTGGGGATTCTGGGATCCCAGGAAAAGCTGGAATGCCTCTACGATTCCAGAAGGCTGAACCTTTTGTCGGACCCTGGTCACAGTAGACTACAGTCAAACTTTGAGCTATGTAATAATAAAGTATAACAATATACCTGCTGTCATGACGCCATGAACTCCAGTGTGAGCAATGCAAGCATCAACATCTCGTAAATATTGGATATTACCATTGGCAAGAACTGGGATAGATACATTGTCCCTTTGAACCAAAAAAAAAAAATGAGACCACAACAGTCAATTTACCATTTTACCATTTATATTATACACTATATTGATTAATTCGTCAAATAAAGGAGCGGCACAACAGTATAACCAAGGCCTTATATGACTGGGCGGATTAGCTCAGATGGCAGTGCAACCGAACTTCAGATCGGATCAAATCTGATCGACTGTGGTTCGAATCCCCCTAAGGTCAACTCAGCCATGACTTTATCTGAAACATCAAATGAGTACCATCTGAGGGTGGCGGATGGAATGGTCCAGAGGGGATTGCATTGGGAGTAGCTGCGGCGCATCGTTGCGCATTGACAATCGAGACCTGTCTGCCATGAAATCTGTTGAAATTGATCTGCAGTGTCGCGGCTGAGATCAACAAAGAGCGTTTAAAATCATTGCTCTCAGCGAAAAAAGCCACTCATCTAGAAATAGAAGTGGTACGGGTGCCTTCGGTAGGGCGACACCGTCTAAATTACATACATTTACATTTTATATGACTGAATATTGACATGATAATAAATACCTGACAGCTTTGATGTGATCCCAATTGGCCAAACCAGTATGATGACCGCGTTGATCTCTTGTGCGGCCATGAACAGTTAACATCTGGAAATTGTAAGTTACAGACATTATTTCAAAGGCTCATCATGCAATTACTTGATTTTAGTCATTAGCATTGACACTCAAAGTCAACAACACAGCTCAGAGAATAGGGATGCTATTCAAATATTCCGATTTCGAGATTTTTAGTATTCGAATAGTACCGGTTCTTTAATACTCCTATTGTTTACCATAAGATAATATAGATATCTCAAATCCGTTAAATTCCCTACCCAAAATCTACATTTTACACAGATGAAACACCAAAGTGCAAAATAAATTGACGTACTACTGTCTATTGTGAGCTAAACATAATTTCACAAGGTATAATCTATTAATCTTTTTGAACTTTTCTTTTCTTTAACATCCGTCTCTTACACCAACTATGCGTATCTTACGTTTTTCTCACCTTCAGCTTTTCTCACATAAAGCTTCGATTTTACGCTTTTATGTCAGTAAAATTACTTAAACATTTTTCTAATGTTTATCTAACAATATAAGGTTTGCGGAAAGTGAAACATTTTGTCGGACCCTGGTCTTGTGAACCTCTAGTTATTGCTTTATTCGGAAATATGATGATGATGATGATGTATGATGAATATAATAATGTAGCCATCGACCAACAGGTCAAAAAAATATTTAGCAATTTGATTGGTTGAGCAGCAGTCAACTATAAACCATTGCATCATTTTTATTTTATTTTTAAAAAAATAAATCATGTATGAATTACAAGATGTATTTTTGTACAGGCAAACAAAGGGAAATTATATATTAATATAATTTACATTGATGTGCAGCCTAATGAGAGTGCTTACAGTAACTACTTGCCGTAAATCAAACTTATCCAATCTTAAACTAATATTTTCTAGGGAGGAAGAGGTCACAATGTCTTCTGTGAACTGGTTTCATAATTGAATTATGCGATAAAAAAATGAGTAAAATGTGCAATTAATTACAGGGGGTGAATGCGTAACGAATCACATGTAATGCCCTCACAGATTACTGATGTTACGTTTTTTTTAACGAATGTAATAACCATCACCTTTTAATTTTGTTCTATAGCATACAGTTTTAGTAAATTTTGGCTCAAATTTTGTTCATTGAACAAAGTTTGAGTATTAATTAAGCATAATGACATGCCTGTTTGTTGGCAGGCACATTTTATAGCTCACTGTGTTTTTCTGTCGAAACATTAATTGACAAACATCACATCTTTGGGTCCAATGGGCAATGATATGGAAACTAAAAATGTTAACATCAAATGTTAATGTTAATGTTAGCAATTTTATTGGTCGAACAGTGGTCAACTCTAAAGCTGTATTAACCACTCATGGTATTTTATTACCGCTTTATGATGAAAAGATGCAACAGATAATTGCATTCTTAATACGATTGACCTGCCTGTCAGTCATTGCCTATAAGTATTTCATTTATACAGACCATGAAGTTGATAGCTATATTTTGTTAACTATTTTTCTTTCAGAGGGCAACCTTCACAATCCTGCACTCTTCTCAGGGCGACAACTACCCGTATGGGAATTATCAAACGAATATCTTGATCTTGTTGACAAATATCCATGTCCGTTGTCTTATGTAAGAGGTCACATGTTCAAGTTATGGCATGCAGCTTTGAAGAAATATCCTGATATCAGATCACAGCTTGGTACGGTACATTCACTTAGTGAAATGAGAGAGACATGCAACCGAATAGCTGACATTTGTAAGGTAATACAGTATTGAAATTCCTTCCTTGAGATTGTTGTGTACTACAGTCAACGTTGTTCCTAATCTATTGTCATAGTTGAGTTTCAGGAATTGTTGACAAGCTGCAAACATAACAATCTGAAATTACACACATGGTATCATAACATACTTTATTGTTTCAGAATGATCAGGCAGCAGCTAATGAAGAAGCAGATAGTGAAGAACCAGACCGCATACCACATTGGAGATGCCAGCCACGTGTTAGACCACCGTATGTTTACATTTTATTTTTCCATTGACAGTTAGACTTTTATGGTACAGTGAGACATGTATATAACAGCCAGCTATGAGAGGCAGATGAATTGACCACTATATGCAGGTGGCCTTTATATACAGGGTTGATGCAATAGAAAACACTATTTCGGACATTTCAATAGTGACCACTATAGACAGGTGGCTGATGTATAAAGGTGACCATTATAACAGATTTGATTGTACTTTGCTTTACAATTTACACATTATTGCTTCTGGGTTCCCCACTATTTTTTGTATTTCAGACCTTTTTCCCATTTTGGTACAACTGTTGTTTTATTATTTAGACCCACTCAACTGATCAAACGTCCATTGGAAGAAACTGACAGTAATCATGTAAGGTTTGACACTCCCAGAGCAAAACGCCAATTAAAACATGAGCAAAAAATCAAAGCAGTTCAAGACAGCTCTAACGGACGTAAGATTATAATATCTTTTGATTAGAGACCTAATATACTTAAAATAGCTTAAATCAACTCAATATTAAACAGGGTCTGACAAAAGTAGGAATCCTAGAAACCTAGATTCCGGAAGGTTAGAGCAAATTTAGAAGAAAATTAATGTTTTATGATTTTTTGGTCAAACCTCAACAAAAAATTCTGAACCTTTTGTCGGACCCTGATATCAATATTATTGGAATACAAGTACTATTCAATGGTATTTATATTCCAATTTGCAATGTTTTCCTGTCATCTGATCAAATTAAACAAGGTAATTCAATCTTGGCTCAATGTACTTTGCCTTTTTTTAATGGAGGATTTATTAAAGGATTTGCCAAGTGGCATACAACCTACTATTTGCAAGTAGATCGCAATAAAATTCATTTAGCCCGAACATGAATCCTTTTCAGATTCTATTTTCCTGATTTGTTTTTTTTTCTATAAAACCGTCAACTTTTCATTCACAGAACAATAATTAGGGTGATGGTATAAATCATGTCACCAGGGTCCGACAGAAGTGTGGTCTTTTTAGCAGGGTTCGACAGAAGTGGGGTCTTATGAGCAGGGTCCAACAGAAGTAGGGTCCTCTGAGAAGGGTCCGACAGAAGTAGTGTCCGACAAAAGTGGGGTCCGACAGAAATGGGATCCTCTAAGTGGGGTCCCCTGATCAGGGTCCGACAGAAGTAGGGTCCAACATAAGTGGTGTCCTCTGAGCAGGGTCTGACAGAAGTGGGGTCTGACAAAAGTGATGTCCCCTGATCAGGGTCCGACAGAAGTGGAGTCCTCTGAGATACTAAATCGCTAAAGTGTAGAGTAAATGAAAAAGAGAATTGATAGTTTCCAGATTCTTAAATATGCCAAGCCTCGATTTCTCAACAAAATATGTAGAAGAAGTGAGTTAAGATGCACTAGGATTTCGAAAGGCTAAACCTTTTGCCAAATAATACACGTCACATGATAGTCGGTTAATACAAGTCTGTCTGGACCTGAACTTTTGGATAATTATTCGTAGAAAAATCAAATTTAAATATAAAAATCAATTAATCAAATTTAATTGTGTTTAATTCAAACAAACAACATTTTGTATCATATTGTGAATTTGAATATTTTATGACTTTTACTTATTGAAGAATAATTGCCCCTCTAAATTGAGTATAAAATGTGTTTATTTTTGGTATTTTGTCATGGTAACAATATGGTTTGTAGCTCGTAATATTTTATCAAAAAGTCCATGTATGGATCTCAACAAATTAATTTCAGGAATGATGAATCCCTTCCGTCTGTTTAGAATGCGCATCAAACTCATTACAAGTGTTACCACAGTTATTGCACAGTTTTCACTTTTTAATTTTTTTTAGATTTATTTTTTGTTTCGATGATTATATTTGTTGGTGTTACTGAGTTCTCGTACATGTATATAATAAATTTCTTTACATTACTACTTATTTCACCCTTCTTCTTATTCTTAATATCAATCTTGTACTTTTATCAGAACTCCAAAGTCGCTACATACTATGTGAAGTTTGCAAATGCAATGCGAGAGTAAGTATTGTATTTATAATACAGTCAAACCTGTTATAACGGACACCTCTACTCAGCGGCCACCTTTCTATGGTGGTCACTCTTGATATGTCTAAAATAGCATTTCCTATTGAATACACCCTGTATATAAAGGCCACCTGCCTGTAGTGGTCACTTTATCTACCTCTCACGGTTGGCTGTTATATACAGGTTTCACTGTATCATTACTATATTTTTCTCATGTAACATCTTGAATCTTCTTTGAAACATCAAGCACTCAAACCTTTGATATTTCTGCCTTAGCCAATTTTGGATTGTGCTAGTAACAAACAGTCGTACAGAACAGACATGTGCCATCAAAATCCTTGTTTTTGGCTGCAAACTTGTTCCTCATAATTTTTTAATACCTTATGAAGGTTTGCGTGATGGATTTCGTAATTATCAATTATACTGTTTTCAATACCATACCATGCAAATATGTTACAAACCTAGCATAACGTCTACTTATATACAGTGGCACAGGGTTCGACAAAGGTGGCTTCCATATGCCTTTATTTTAATAGTTCGTTGTATTTTTTTTGCAGAGTAACAATTGTGTGAATAGTTTATGTCGAACGTGCTGCAAAGAAAAATCAAGATTGAAGGTTCTTGACTGTGAAGGTACTTTTTGTATTTCATTAAGTCATATTCAGCTACTTTAGCTTATTTATAATCATCATCACACACCCTTCAAAAAAAACTAATCAATTAACCAGCCACTCTGATAAATAAGCTTCAAACTTACCTTGTTTGTAGATAAATGACAAATAAATATAATAATAAATAATAAAATATACTGATACTTAAATGAAGGTCAAATATTACCCAGTTTAAAGTCCATTATAAAGAGTTACAAAGAAAACATTGAATCATTACTTGATTTGTATTGATCATCAGTGTTGGTAGCATTCGTCACTGACTCAATTCATTCACGATGCCCTATTATTTTGAGAATGAATTGGGTCTGTGATGCAGGTTACAGTATTATAGGTCTGAGATCAGATTAACACCTATCATCATTCCTCAGAAGGAAGAACTTATGAAATGGAGTGCTACGGGTGCCTTCAATGGTGTGATACTGTCTCAATTCGGGATTCCGGAATAAACTTAAAATGTCAGTTGGCCTTAGGGGATTTCTTCCTTTTACTCAGAACTAAGATTTTATCTAATCTACGATCTGATTGACTGTGGTTCAACAATGGAATGATCCGGAGGAACTTGAATTTGTAAATGTTATTATCTATATAAATTATGTTACACCTTTATTATATTTGCCACAAAATAAATTAAAATTGATCTGCATTGTCGTGATTGAGATACCTGAAAATCATTGGCTGAAAAGGGCCACAACTCTTGAAATGAAGGAGTGTTACGGGTACCTTATACTTGCCCAAGTCTCACTTCTTACTATGCTGATTTTGATATGCGTTAGCAAGTGATATGATTACGACTCGTCAAATTGCCGCATATCAAAAATGGACTTAGATCAGCCAACAGGCACCGTCGTTATAAGGCAATATCGTCCCAATTCCGAATAAATGGACTGCAGGTTTGTATCTGTATTCGTTATTGACTACTGTATTGCAGTAAATTTTAGTAGCAAATTTTTGTAAAGAAAGTATAGCAGCTATAGCTATTTCGACATAACCACTTAACTTTTGATCTCCGTTAATCTAAGTCCCCAATGCCCTCTGCCCTCTGAATCTAGTTACATCAGTTTATTATTGTAAGTTTTATTTTATAATTCTGTATTTTTATGCTGATCGTGTGCTGTCCTGTTCATTTTTAGGTCATAAATTCAGATTCTACACTCGCCTCGCTCTCAAGACTCGACTATCCGATTATGTGACAGAGACAGCCTCTAAAACCAAGAAAGAAGAAATAGCTACAAATTAACTGGACACTCGTGAACACTTATATATATATGAAATTGAAAATATGACGGCAAGTAAATTTATACTGTATAATATATCATTAATGTTAATATCATCAATGTATTAGTTAAATAATATGTATCCATGACAATAACTGTGACGCATCATCATCATCATCATTTAATACTTTTCGACAGGACTGAAGACTTAACTCACTGTCACGGAAGCCTATACAACTACAGACCCGACGCCAGGGACTAAACAACAACAATAACTGCAGACGTAAATATATTGAAACATAAACAGAAACAATTGAAGCAAGAAAAAAACATCAAATTAGCAGCAGCAGCAGCAGCAGCAACAACAAACCAACAACAACAACATCAAATCAACAACAACAACAACAACATTAAATCAACAACAACAACAAAGTAAGCTAGACAGCTTCCATACACATTACACAACAGCAAATAACAACACAGCAACAACAAAAATTGAAGAACAATTAGTTAATGAACAAGAACAACAACAAAAACAACACGACAAGGTGATCTTAACGAAAACAATATATCTGTTATACCATACAATCATTTGTTCTACCAAATGATGACAGCAACAAAACACAAACAGGCTTAAAGCTCACACGACACGCACAGACTGATTGCCCCCCATACCACTGCCATTATGACAAATAGTACGGATGAAACCCAACTAGCATGTGTATTAATGTATGTGTAATTTATTACAACGTCATTGCATTACTAGTTGTTGGTACTATTATACTACTGATGACCTTAATACAGATTATACTACTCTCGAAAGGGAATGACAGAAGAAGAAGAAGAAGAAGAAGAAATCATTTGCTATTGACATAACCACGTGTCTTATAGCATAACAAATACACTGACGCAAGGCTGACATAATCCGTGACTTTATGTTGTATAACTGACTCGTCAATGATACTAACTTTTCTAACTATATACATTGATTTTACAACATGATTTATTACATGTAACTCTTTACTTGATTGTTATTTTATTTCATTTATAATATATCTCTCTCTCTATATATATACAATGTCAATGAACTGCTCGATATATGTGACTTGTTTTACATCCGTGACATCCCAAGCATCAGGGGTGGGTGGGGGATTACAGCCCCTTTGTTGAAGGATATATTTGCAAAAAAAGTCAAAATAACCCCCTTGTTAGGGAAATCCTGCTGCCACGTCTTATTTCTAGGTGATACCATGTTTTAACCAAAAAGAAAATATGTACAGTAGTATTGCCTCTTTGAAAAATAAACCAATCACAATAACACGTTGACTACCACGTGGTTGTTAGAATTTCCTTTACGGTACTGCGAACTGATCACAGTGGTTAGAATAAAAACAAGTATTTAAACCAGTTAAACCGGTATAAAAATTAAGCCATGGTGACTGTAACTGAATTAGGCCATTATAAGGGAGTGCGAATATTTCATATTTCAATGAAATTTTTGTCGAAAATGGACAAATATTTCAAAATTTGAAATGATCCATTTTAATATTTGAAATCTTAAACATATGCGTTAAATTTATAGTACGTAAAAGTGTATTACGTAACATAAAATACACTTCTTTTTTCTTTATATATTATATATAGTGATTACTTGATTGTTGATCCAATCGCAGTGTTATAGTGCTCAATGTCAGCAAATGACAGAACTGTAGATAAATAAATAGAGTCAATGACTTGTGACTACACATTTTTTCTGTTACTCAGAGTTTCACGCTTTATGCGATCGCATAAAGCGTGAAACTCTGAGTAACAGAAAAAATGTGTAGTCATTGACTCTAATTATTTATGTTATATATATATCCTGATAATTTCTTAATAAAATTGCAAAATTGCAAAATTGAAAATTGTTTGGATATTTCTACATAAAGGTAGGATTCAAGGGTTGGCTACGTATTACAGATTATTTTAATTTTTGTTTGCTTCGATTTTGGGTTGATAAATTGATCAATTTTCGACCTATTTATAGGAGTTTTCTGAAATATTTTGTAGTCAGAGATGGAGTTGGGTTGCTAGAGTTGGGTTCGAATTTTTTACATTTTCGGAGCCGGATTCGGAGTCAAACGGTTCCATAAGGATGTTTTGCGGATTCGCAGTCTGAAAATTCAGACTCCGTGCACCTCCGTCTGTGAAGGAAGGATGTAACTACCCAGCAACTAAAATCAACTAAATAACTAAACAAAATCAAGGTAGTTTGTAGGGAAAGTCTCACCCAATTTCTTTTTAATCTGATGTACATATTGAATCATCTTTATTTGGTAAGAACTACTTTTGATTAAGAATAGCATTTAACAGTGTTGATACACGGCGGGAAGTTCAACCCAATCCAAGATCCTATATAAGTTTTATTGGAAATGAAAATAAATCATTCAAAATACCCGCTGGGGAAATCATTTATCTAACACAGATGCTGCTGTTTCGTTAACGTAATAAATAAATTATTGGATCAAATATGTAATTAAACAATACTATTTTAACAGGATGTTTGATGATGTGTTTAAATATTTCTTGTTTTCCTCTATGGATTTTTGGGATTTAAAAATTTAAAATGTTCTCGTGTTCCTCTTAATTGTTTTTGACGAATGTGCTAGTTTACAAGTGAATGTCCCATGTCGCGCGGAAATGAGGGCCGTGATGGAATGAGACTATTCCTTGATATCCCACTTTTTGGATTCTGAAAATGAGACATGATTGCATTTAATGGTCAGTAGCCTGCTCGCAGACTCACTGCCAAAATATAAACTTGGTAGAACTGTTTAAAGGGGCAAAATTGACCAGCGACCGCTGCGAGCACAAGTTGAATTTATGCTTAGCGTAATTCAACCGTCTCGCTTTGAAACAATTGTTATACGCAGGCCTAACTTGTAATAAAATTCATGTCAACAATGAACACTGTCATATAACAATAAGCGTGCATGTGATCCTAAGTGCGTAGCGCCTGCTGGTCATTTTTGCTCCTTTAACCATTTATAAGAAAAATATACAAATCAAATTCAACCTACGTTGTTATTCTAGTTTCAACATATTCCTACAGTTTTCAGCAATACCTTTCAAATTATGTAAAAGCAAATTAATTACCTATAAATATGACTGTATTTCTTTCTTTATGAATAATGATGTTATTGTTATGACAACATTGAATTTTAATGGCACACAATTTCTTATGCGATAATGAATTTATGGCCTTGATCGAAGATCTATTACTCGGACCATGTTGCTGTGCAACCGTGCCAGCTGACCAGTTCCCATGCATAATACATAGTTTATAAGTACATCAAATACCATGTAATTGACGTT
Source organism: Haliclystus octoradiatus (assembly GCA_916610825.1). Lineage (NCBI taxonomy): Eukaryota > Metazoa > Cnidaria > Staurozoa > Stauromedusae > Haliclystidae > Haliclystus > Haliclystus octoradiatus. The sequence goes on along the minus strand of OU744449.1, from coordinate 23,083,563 downwards.
TAGTAATAATATTAAAAAATCTCAAAACTTAATATTGTCAATTGAATAGTGCTCAATGTAATTCAATTTATATATGCTTAATAGCATCGGCATAATTTTTAACAAAGTTTTACTTCGATAATCTATTTTCCCAACCAGGAACTCGTAACCCAACGTTAAAATTCATGTTATTAGTAGATGTATTTGACGGGTTCTGGGCCAGTCAATAGGCAACGACGCAACGATCCGGAACTCCGGTAAAAAGCGCAACGATTTGCGCAACGATCCGGTCAACCACTCCGGTATTTGCGCAACGATCCGGTTTAGCGCAACGATCCGGTTTTAGCGCAACGATCCGGTTTTAGCGCAACGATCCATTAATCCGATTACCAAAAGCGCAACGATTGATTGACAACATGTCAATCATCCAGGGTTATAAAAGTCTCGTTTGAAAATCGTTTCATTTCATTACAATTTGACATACGGTATAGCAGTTGAGTTGTTTTTTTGCATAATGGCTTCAATGGATGATTTGGAATTCACTGCCACACCATTTACTGCATCAGAATATGAAACGCTTGATTCGCTGATGAATAAACCAACTGCAGTAACTAGTCAGCCAATTGTTCCAGACAAGATGGATGATGATGATATTTCAATCATTGAGGTGATTCAGCCTTCAAAACACAACAAGAGAAAATCTCACAAGCCTCGTCATATTAGCGGATCTGTTACACAAGCCAACAGTGATAAAGAATTGAAACGTCGAAATGTCGATTTTATCAAATTGGGGAAATCCACATCAACAAAGAAAACGAAGCCTCAAGTCCCTGAAAATAAAGAGGTTGAATTACCACAATGGGTGAATGATCGACAACCTAATAACAATGGAGACGAATCTGGTTTTGCAAAACGTTTAAAGACCTTGAGAAATCAAGGTATTAAAAAACTACAATTAACAAGTAAAGCATTTGTAGATCACAGTGACAAATCGAGTCTCTCAAATAACGTTTACATTATGATGAGTCAAACCATTGATGAGGGGCAAGTTGGTAATAAATCATCATCATCGAGAGAAGGATGTGGTCACATTATTATTAACGCGGAGAATTTAGAAGAAATGATCAAAGTTCTGCAGGGTATGAAAAAGTCGTATTCAACTTACAAAAAGCAGTTACTCGACATGAAAGTGGCAGACAGTGATTTTTCTTACCCTGTCAGAAGCGTTATTCATCACCCAGTAAATTCTTTCACAAACGGACATAAGCCGATAACCACTGACGCTGATGGAGATAGTTCTGAAATTACGGTATTGACCAGACAATTACGGCAAATAATTCCTGCTTTTGTAGATCAAATGGCACCTAAAGTATTGGATTGTCTTAAAAGCATATGTATGGGGTGTAGAGATGAGGAACAGAATATAATGGGTCATGAAATATGCGCATTTTCCACAGCAGATGAATGCATACGTCTTTGTTTTGATGACGTAATAAAACAGGTGGACATCGCAGAAGCTCACAACAAGGCATTTCGTCACATCAGCAGAGTTAAAAGTATGTGGCCTAGTTTCACTCTGGAACACTTGTTATCAAATAGCCTGTGGGTGAATGAACTCAAAGAACGTCTCACAGACGCTTATACACAAAGTAATGAATTCACCGATCCATAACAGACGTATAACATAATCAATAGTTCATCAACAGAATCACCCATTTGTTTTAGAATGGACAAAACCTGATTCATTATACAAATATATATCTTGAGAATCATAGATGTGCATTTATTAATAAAACAGATTTAATGACAAAGAATAATCAATCACACATTCAATTAATTATAACTTTGATTTGATATAGATGAATAATAGTAGATGTTATAGTACAAAATGTCATTCATAATAATAATAATAATTCTCACACATTTTTTAAAACAATAATAAAACATGATTTAATATATACAAAATTGTCTGTTTTTTATTATCATTTCTCTCGTTCATAACTTAGCTAAACAATAAGTTAAAACGATGATACATAATCTGAATTCGTAATCCGATTCACAGATATTCACTGATAGTAATTATATAGAAAAAAGCTATTGTTGTTGTTGTTGTTGTTGTTGTTGATCTTCAATTGAGTAATGTCCGTGGGGTAGAGTTGAGTAGCCATCATCTAGTAGATATCGCTTGTCATCATAAGACGACAGAGCTTTCTTGTTGACAACTAGAGTATACAGTCGATGGTCGATGGATCGGATGGCACTCATACTGCGCATCAGTGTGACATTGTCAAAGAGGCAGGTTCTGTAATCATCAAACGTCAATGTCTTTTGAACTGTCGACCGTTTGACACCTTTGGCACGTTTCACCTCTTTCCCATCGTACTGATAGGCATACATCTTGGAGCGAAGACCAACAAACGATTTCATAATGGACCCGTTCAACTCATCTTTGAAATAGCCAACCACCTTTTTGTTCGCAGGTGAATAACAAGGATGTTCTTTAGGGTACCCACTGAAGTCAAACCAATCACTTGCACCTTGAATATCTCGGTATAAATCATCAGTTTGAATAACATAAGCCAAGCTATCAGTATCAGTGAACAATACCTTGGAGTGGTTTCCAGGGTAACGCTTTTTCATATAATTGTAATGAAAATCGATCATCAGCCATTTTGATAAATCGAGGACACAGAATCCGGCATAAATAGGTCGATTTAGGACAATTTCAGGAAACGAGCGTTCTACAGCACAAAGATTTTCATGAAAAATCTTGCAAGATTTGAAGATGGGCTGTGCTGCAAATTTTTTCATCGACCTTGCATTGTCCACTAAATTGATGTTGCGTCTACTGCGTACACTTTCCAACAGCTTGCCATAAATGGAATTGTTGAAAAGTTTGAAAAGCGTTTTCGAGAAGTCATCAGTGGCAGCAGCTCTCTTCTGAGTATTGAAGTCGATGTATTGTTTCAACCAAGGTCGCTGTTTGAACGTCAGAACACGATGCACTTTTGTCAACACCATTCCCAAGTCGAGAAACAAGGAGAGATTTCGATAATGAACCACATATTTCTCTTTATCTCTCAAATTAGGAACAAGTTTTCGACATGAATCTTTAATCGTGACAGACTCACCATTCAACTGTGATTTAATCATCGTCATGGCGTACAATTCCTTTTGGTGAGGGGACAACATCTTTGAATCAATCACCATTCGCTCAGGAGCGAGAGGGAAGCAGGCATGTGCATCATGAATATCAGCTGGATAGGTCAAATCACATTCGAGAATGTACCCATCATCACAGTCGTTAGACAATTGAGAAACATCCAAGACATCAATTTCACACTGTTCTAACCATCGGAATTGACCTGTTGGCAGCGCTTGCGACATTGCCCATCCATACAGGTTGCTGAAATAAAAATAACATAAAAAATTAGCAACCCTATACTACCATTCTCATTGCTATCATCATCATCATCATCATCATCATCATCATCATCAACTCATCACTCACTTTGCATCCAGATAGACCAAGTAGGCATTGGGTGAATCAGGATCATAATCATCTGAACCAGGTACATTGGCTTTGGCATAGCGATGATTGATGGACGAAACGCCACCTCGCACACTCTGTTCAATGAATTGATACTGATCAATATCAGTCAACAAATCCAACTCAATGCCTGTCATTTTTAATGCTGCACTCCAAGAAAGTCCAGGAGAACTATAGAACTGAGCAGGATCGAGGTGGAAGTATTCATGACACATGTTGCGAAAGGTTTCGAAGACGTCTGCCAGAAGTAGAACATCAGTACACAGGTAGAAGTCATGATAATCACCCAAATTATTCATGCTGAATTCACGAAAGACCTGCTGAGCGTGACTATAATCTTCCTCACTTACATCTTCATCCGTCAATGAACTGTAGAAGGCCGATCGAGGTGGTAATGTGACATCATCAAATCGCTCCCACGAATCCATGTACTCATAGGGATAGACTCCTTTGCGCTTGACTAGCGATAGACGATTGTCTAGATTGACCGATCGAGTTGTGATTGTTTCCAAGTAGGTGTGGGTGAGTGTCAGCTGTGAATCATTCAAGTTGTCCACCAAAGTGCCAAGACTTGCATTCAGAAATTGCAAAGAATCAATGAAGCGTACACCGCCAATTGTGAAGGACACATACTTCTCCATTGTGTTTGGAATGCATTGAATGCGTTTCTCAGCATGTCGTTCTTTGAAGGCCAACAAGATGTGATGTGCATCATACCCTCGTAGATTGTGTAAGACGCAGGGTATTGGAATGTAATCAGCATTGACGCGATAATTCAGATTGCATCCATTATGTGCTGCACCACGATACTGTCCACTCAAATGATCGTGATCTTTCACCTTTAAACGTTTGTGATTTTTAACACCATAAACAAAATCACCCTTCTCACAGATATGACACACTCCAGCTTGTACATGGGCCAACTCTTCTGCCAGAGACATGATAATGGGCTCAACGTTTCTCAATTTCTCACGCAGCTTTTCACTCTTGGCAAGAACATAATCCAGAAATTTACCCATGCAATCTTCCCCTCGATAGATGTAGGGTGGCTCATCAAATTCTGGTTTGGTACACTTCACCAAAACACCAAACCCACAAGGAACATGATTTTGTGTGATGACAGTTGACGAGTTTTGAGGATTGCGTTGACAAGTTGATTGCTTCATTAACAATGCTTCAGTGTCTGCGTACATGACAAAGGGCATTTTCACTTGTTTTTGCATATCTTTGAAAAACACTTTATCCTCTTTGTTCAGATCGTCCTTCTCAGGTAATCGAACCTGTTGTGCCCCAGTATGCTTACACTTCTCCATATGTCTATCTCGCACAGCAGGATTTCCAAAACCGAGCAGACAGTAATCACAAAAGTCTTTATGATTTTTTCTCTTGCTGAGTTGAGAGCCGAGAAGAGCACTTAGGTTTTTAATGTAAGCGTAATGGGACTTGGGTGCAGGTTGATCATCATCATCATCATCATCATTTTCATTGTCTTCGGTCCACATCAACAGGTTAACATGTTGTGAATACTGTCGCCTCTCGCCAATACGTAACGGGATGACAATGCTTTTTGACTTTTTAGCTGCTGTTTCCTCTATCACAAAACCATACACATGAACGCTGATGTCATTCATGCGCTCAAATTTAGCCACATCCTTGAGGGGGAGGGGGAATTGTAATCCATCCAGTTTCAGCAAGTGCTCATTTCGTTCATAATGATAGAGACGTTCAGCATGGTTAGAAATATTCAACATACTAGCCAGTACAGCCCAAACAAAACACTTTTCATCATCATTATTCTGAACATTGATAACAGCATGCTTGAGTTGTATATCTCGTGGGAGGGGTAGGAAAGACGATGCCCGAAGAGGGTCATAGGTGACAATGTTCAAGTCTAGATGGTTGAGTGCGTCAATTATCCACGATGAGCCATTCTGTTCAAATTCTTCCATCTTGGTGAGAAGCTGATTATAAGCCAAATCAAACAAGCTTTGCAGATACAGGCCGTCATCATCATCTTGAGGTAGAAAGCGAAATACCTCAGTACCAAATACAACCGGTGGGTCCGTCTTTTCATCATCATCGGTGACCTTTCTAAACACGACAGACAACGTCATAAAGAACTTGACACCGTTTTGAATGGAGGCTTGCTGCTTGACGAGTGGCACTTGCAGACTTATAACATCTTTCAATCGTTGCAAAAGGTTGGCATGGTGAATTTGCTCAAAGTCCTTGCGATATAACAGCACTGTTCGATTGAGAGCATGTGAAACAAGATGTGGTGGTTCAGTCAGTTCTGTGGAAAGAGCAGGGTGTGGTTCATTGTCATCATCTCTAGAATTGTTTCCGCCTCGTTGATTGATGTTTTGATTAGCGAGTGCAGGACAACCAGAGCGGATGTGCATAGCCAGATGAATACGACGATGAAATGACTTGAAACAGTTCTGACAGGTGAAGGGGTGAGTCACATCATGTGCTTGAGTATGCAGACGCCACTGTTCTTCACATATGAACCACATATCACACTTTCGCAATGATGTTGATTGGCATGGTCGATGGCAATATGGGCAGCTCTAAAATCCACAGAGGCTGCTCTGACACTAGGTGACGACGGTGGACAATGGTGGAAGAGTGACTGCAGTGCACCGTTGACATCGAAGCTCTCTACCACATCAACCTGAATAAAATAAAATAAATTCAAATAAAAAACATGTGATAAACAAGACTAACATGAACCCCAAACTTAGACTTCTTTTTACCTGCTGATCTGAGGCTGGATGGTCATTCAGCAGGTTGTATTCCATTCTATCCAAGTCATTCAAACCGGAAGGACTGAACTCTTCACCATCATCCATACTGTTAAAGTCATCCAACGCAGGTGTCCTTGGAGCTTCCTAATGACAGGACCAAAACATTGAAAAAATTAAAAATTAAAAAAATTTAAAATAAAAAAAAATTTAAAATTAAAAAAAAAATTTTTAAATAAAATTTTTTAAAAATAAAAAATAAAAAAAATAAAAAATAAAAAACATGGAAAAATTGAAAAAATAAAAAAATGAAAAACAAAAAACAATGAAAATTGAAAAAGTTTGAAATATAGAGTTACTCTAACTCAGGTATCACATCATTTCTCACCTCTGGGACCAATGCATCAATATTCGTGGAGTCATCGTCATCAATCCAATCCATGACCGTGTCATTATTGGCATTAGAATCCTGAAAACAATAAAATCATCGATAACCGTCTGTCTCAAACGATCACCTGTCTGAAATATCTGTTTCAATTATCTATCAAAGATGGAAATTATAACAAGTATAATCGAATCGTATTTATTACAACAGCAGAAACAATAGTAATAGCTCACCTCCACAATAGGGATCTCTTCATTCGAAATCTCCATTCCACCTTGAGCTTCCAACAGGTCAAACAGGTCGACATTCTCATCCAACACCTGATCAATTCGTTGCTGTTGATGCTGTGGTACCGGATTTAATCTTAGTACACTCGATAATAATGGCGGTGTAGACGAATTGACTCGCCTTGAAGGTTGGTTGTGACTTGCGACCTGCCTTGAGGGTGGAATGCAGCGGTGCACCATTCTGCAATGTATTCTATAATTGTTGCGATGCTTGAACGTACGGTCACAATAATCGCAGGTGACTGAAGAGACATTTGAATGCGTTGTCATATGTCTTTTCAAATCTGCTTTTCGTGTAAATGTCTTTCCACATAGCTCACAAAAAGGTGGTATTGGTGCCATAGTTAATGTTAGATCCGTATCGTCCAAGCAAAATCACTGAATGATGATTGACCTTTGAAATCAAAGTACATTTATACTATGGTGAGGGGACTGGTAACCATTGATTTAGATAATAAATAGCCTTGGGCAAGCTGCGGCATGTCTGGGCAAGTGATATGTCTAAATAAATACTGTAGGCATGCCTGGGCAAGTCCCGGGGCAAGTAATAGATAGACACGATTATAATACACCATTGTGTTGAGTGAATTGCCTCAGTTGTCATTACTACGTAGGCAAGAATGGAGCAAATTTCAACGCAACTAATTCACCCCTTTACAGCTATTGTTTCCGGCGGAACGGGTAGTGGAAAATCCACATTTATACTTCGTTTGCTATCGTATATGGATGAGATGATATCACCTACCATTCAACAGGTGATATGGTGTTATTCGAAACATCAAGTGGATGTTGCCGCAAAACTTAAAGCTCTCAAGGTGCCAGTGCAATACATTGAAGGAATTCCTGATGATTTGGGAGCACTAACAACCGTAGAAACAAATACAATTATCATTTTTGATGACTTTATGGACAAATCAAACAATGAAACCATCGCAGCATCGTTTTTCAAAGGTCGTCATGACAATAATAGTGTTATATTCAATACGCAGAATCTATTTCATAAGGATCAGAGAACCATATCACTCAATGCTAATTACATGATCGTGTTCAAGAATGTTAGGTATATGAGCCAAATATCTCACCTTTCAAAACAGTTGAAGCCTTCGAACGTTCGCTTCATTCAAACGGCTTACGTTGATGCGGTACAACTACCATATTCATACTTATTCATAGACTTGAAGCCGACCACCCCGGAAGATCACCGCTACAGGGCTAGAATACTACCTGACGAAACACCACAATACATTTACTTACCTCAAACTCAAAAAGGTGTCAAGCGAGGGAAAGTTGAGCAATTCTGATTAGTCAACGTCTCTGAAAATATAAAAGGTTAACCATTTTAAACAATTGAGTCAGTTGCTTATCGACAGTCAATGACAACGGAAGAATGACTAACCGTCTAAAACGTAATTTACCGCTATTGAAAGCTCTGAAAGATTGCAAGTGTTCGGATCAGGCTAATATATTGAAAACAGCAAAGCCTGATTTGATTCACTCCATCTGCGATATTGTCGTGAACGTTTTAAAGGGGCGTGTTCCCATCTCGGCAAAATTGAAACGAAAGTTGGCTTCTAAAAAGACAGTTTTGCGAAAACTGATACAACCCAAACGAACAGTGAAAAGTCGACGAGCAATATTAGTCAATCAACGAGGTGGGGGTATAGGCTCTGAGATAGGGGATCTACTAGCAAGTATATTTTGAGACTTGCAATCTCGTCCTTAACAATGACGTTTAGAAAACATGTGGTTTTAACACCAGATGTTTATGAACGGTTGATGAATCAATTGGATAGTGGTAATCGGTCATCAATTCCTACAGTAAACAGCACATTACAACCCGAGAAGGCAGCCATGGTCAAAGCGGAACAGGAAATGGATGGGATGTTAACTCGAAATGATATTCCGGATAGTGAGAAAGTTAGAAGGTTTACTAATGAGTTGGCAGAGTTTCAAAAGCGTCGTGAAAATGTCCTAAAACCGAAAAAGGTGCAAGTCATTGCCAAGCCGTCATCAGAATTGCAAAATGACATGCCCGTGAATTCAAGTACCTCGTCACCTGTAGAAGCAAATCAAGATGCAGTAGAACAAAGAACACTTTCTCTGCTACCAAAAACAATGAAACCACAAGCAAAAATGCTACTTGAAATGATTAAAACTAATCCTGCTATTAGTGGTTATAATGACAAGGGTGAATTAGTATTCAGAAACAAAGTCATTGAAGGATCTAACATTAGCGATCTAATCAATGACACGTTTCGGGTACGTAAAGGAAAGGATGGTATCTTACCTGGTGTTCACACAGCGCTATTCTCAAAGATGTTGGCTCAATTGAATGTGCCGATGCAATGGGTGAAGAATCCCACACAGTTGGAAACAATTCGCACCTACAAAAAGTCTCAAAGTAAACCAAAAATGATGAGAAGAGCTGAAAAATCACAACGAAGATTATCTCCGCTATTGGGAACTAGTACACCGCTTAAAGCAAAAAACAAAACGTGGTTATCTTCCACTAAAAATCATTCATTTTAGTCCGTGTTATGTACGTATATTAGATAGCGGTAAACCTGTAAACCTAGTTAGTTCATTGAATGCTTTGGATAGTAAACATGTCTTTTAATTTGGACGCTAAAGATATATTCAAACGTGTTCGTTGTGTCTTGATTTGTTGTAGTTCAGAAGTTGACTTTACAAAGACTGAAGTTGACGGACCCCCTGCTGAAACAGACGCCTTACAGAGGACAGATAGCATTGCTAGTCAGTCGGTCACCGGTGAGACATCGGTCTAACTCGTCAGTGATAATGACTCGAAATGATAGAACGGAACTGGATAAGACACTGAAATCACTCTATTATTCTCTAGACAGTCCAGTGTCATTTTCAGGCTTACAGCCTCTCTATTCGAAAGTGAAACAGCAATTGCCTGATGTCAAACGCTCAGAGGTTCAAGAATGGCTAAAAGAACAACTAACCTATACGCGTCATAGACCAGCAAGAATTAACTTCAAAACTAGACAAGTCTTGGTTCATGGAATTGACCAGCAATGGTCACTCGATTTGGTTTTTCTACCCAAGTTGGCCAAAGTTAATCGTAATTACAAATACTTACTCACTTGCATCGATTCTTTATCGAAATTCTTATTTGTAATACCGCTAAAAACAAAAACAGGGGCGGAGTTGACAAAAGCTTTCAAAACAATACTGCAGTCTGGTCGTCAACCGAAAACTATTCAAGTGGACAAAGGCACAGAATTTTACAATCGCACCTTTCAACGATTGCTGGCGGAGAAAAACATCAAAATGTTTTCTACTAATAGTGAACGAAAAGCGACCATTGTTGAACGCGTTAATCGAACATTGAAAAAGATCATGTTTGCCTACTTCACGTATAAGAATACCAGAACCTACATTGACGTTCTCCCGCAACTGGTGTCAAGATACAATCGTGGTTATCACCGATCAATCAAAATGCGACCTATTGATGTTAACGTTGGTACACAGGGCTTGGCATGGATGAATATGTATGACACCGGTAAGAAGCAGAAAACTGCCAAACCGAAGCACAATGTGGGAGATACAGTTCGCATTAGTCATAATCGAACGGTATTCATGAAGGGCTATCTAGCGCGTTGGACTGAAGAGATTTTCAAAGTGAAAAATGTACTAAAGGGGAAGGTCACCGTCTATCGTTTAGAGGATCTGCAAAATGAGCCTATAACAGGCACATTCTACGAAGAAGAACTTCAGTCCGTGTCAGAGTCGGAAACAACGAGGGTCGAGCGCGTATTGAAAAAAAAAGAGAATCAATAACATTCTACACTACTTTGTCCGTTGGTCTGGCTATAGTTCCTCATTTGACTCCTGGGTGCCTGCAAGTGACGTTATTACAACATGATGAACGAATCATCACTCCACGTGGTGTTAACTAGCTCTAGTAGTTTAGACTTACATCCGGATAATACAGCTTCCAATTTTCAAGTCAAGTTACCCTCACCGTTAAATCTGCAAATGGGGCACTGGCAATGTGCTGTAACTGAAATTAGCTTTCGACAGTCTTGGTATAATGTGCGATCTATGAAAAATGTGATAATATTGAAAAGTGCCAAACATATTTACCCTATACACTTGGAACCTGGTTATTATGCAAGCATCAATGAATTAATTACAGCCTTACAAAAGACCGCTCTTGTTCAAAAGACAACCGTGGGTGATGTCAGTTCTATGCCTGCCTTTGAAATGGAATACAGCAAACCATCTGGAAAGGTCTGGGTTAACGTTCCGGTACAGTGTTCATTGCATTTTGGCAACTCCGATATAGGGGCTATTATGGGTTTTCCGGTTGATAAAGTCATCCATCATCAGACGGCACACAGCAATCCTATAGAGGGACGTCACCAAGAAAATAATACCAGCACTATTCTAGCCTCACCACAACGTCGATTTCAAGCTATTCATGTACACTCGGACATTGTCAAACATCAACATGTGGGCGATTTGACTGCACCGTTGTTACGAGTTGTCCCCTTGAATGGACAACATGGTGATTTTTATCATATGCAATTTCCCATTTTACAATTCAAACCTGTCAGTCAAGATCATGTCCACACCATAGGAATCTATTTAACTACAAGTTTCAATGAAAAGTTGGCATTCCTCGATGGACAGTGTTCAGTACAGTTACTATTTCGCAGAACACCGGTACGTTATTGAAAATGAGGACTCATTTTGCAGCTTACCCAATTCGTCAGCGTGGTGGGTTTGGTCTCGGTAATCTATTCAAAGGTGTTGTTTCAAGTCTCACCCCTATGCTAAAAAAGGGAGTGACAAGCGTTGGAAAACGAGCTCTCGCGACAGGTAGCAATGTGTTAAAAGATTATGGGAATGGAGTGGCGTTCAAAACGGCTTTAAAGAAGCGTGGTAAGGAAGGATTACATACCATGTTGGATGACGTGATTACCTACCCTTCAAAAAGACTTAAACGAGACGATAGTGGGATTACCAAGGCCAGTCGAGGTGTGATCAGCAAGCAGATAGGTCGTGGCAGAGTTGGCAAGAAACCTATTAGAAAACGACAAAGTAAAGATATTTTTAGTTAAACATTGATGATGACCCACCCGCAATTTAACGAAGCTAGTTGTAGTTTATCTGAAACGGATTTGTTTGCACCTCCTTTTGTACAGTCTGTCATTGAAAGTAGTCAATACGAGGATGTTTACCCGTCAAATTCACTCACTGCAGGAGGATCAATTGAGTTTGTCCTATCTGATTCCACTGAAAGACTAATAGATTTGGCTCGCAGCTCCTTACATATAAAATTACGCATTACCAACGAAGATGGAACACCTATTAATATTGACGCCAAAGTGGCGTTAGTGAACAATGCTTTATCGTCCATCTTTTGTCAGACGGATATTCAGCTGGATGGCCGCGTCATCTCAAGCTCCATGCCCACTTATCCGTATCGATGTCTACTGGAGAGTTTGTTAAACTATGGTTCCGATGCAAGAAAAACTCAATTGTATACACAAATGATGACGAAGGATACAAGTGGTCATATGGAAAATTCCGAACCTAATGGTCCTAATGTAGGGTTCAATGAACGCCAATCACAAACTGAACGGGGTAAAGTGGTCTCGCTGCAAGGCAGAATTCATGCGGATTTATTCGCCTGTAATAGACTATTGTTAAACGCCCTTCCTCTTAAATTGATTCTACATCGAAGTAAGGACGCTTTCGCATTAATCTCTCCTGACGTGGGAGTCAATTACAAGATTAAACTTTTGAGTGCTGTCTTCAAAGTAAAACGTGTCACACTGACGGACGCTCATTTTCTCACCGTACAGAAGCAACTGGCGACCCAACCGGCTTTGTATCCAATTGATAGAATTTTGGTTAAAAATTTCACTCTCTCTGCTTTGGTATCTCATCAAACCTTGAATCACTGCATCACAGGCACCCTACCCACCCGAGTATTCATTGCTTTGGTTGACAATGTGAGTTTCTCTGGCACAGCAAATACAAATCCGTTTAATTTCAAGAACTTTGATTTGACCAGTTTGGCCTGCATTGTTAATGGAAAATCATGCCCGGCAAAACCACTGCAACTGAATTACGGAAAAGATGAAATTGCTGATGGCTATCATTCTCTATTTCAATCAATGTCTAAATCCTACATTGATGAAAGTATTGATATATTACCTTCTGAGTATAAGAATGGCTATTGCATTTATGGTTTTCATTTGGCGCCGACTGCAAGTGTTACTGGACATACGGAGCCTAAACGCACTGGTGATTTACGCATCGCTCTCTCGTTTGGAACACCACTACCGCAGACGGTGACATTGTTAATGTACGCAGAATTTGATTCGTGTATTTCTGTGGATAAATCTAGACACGTTTTGACAGATTTTTGAAGGGAGCATTTATCATTATGGATACACAAAGTTTGAGGGACATTCTCCATGCAGATGATCAAATAAAAAAACATGGGTATATAGATGTCTTGGCCATGGATTATTTTCAAACATTAACACCTGACTCAAACATTCGTGACATGGTCATTGTTGTAAACACAGAACCTAGCAATTTGATAGGGGCCCACTGACTTTTAGTCCACACCAATCGGCGTGGGCATGTTAATTTTGTAGACTCCTTTGGTCGACCACCTAGTTATTATAACATGACTGAGAAATTGGAGACCTTGGGTACCTCATTACACTGTATTGATGGAATACAACTTCAAAGCAACACTTCCGTGGCGTGTGGACAATTTGCAATATACTTTGCGTATGGATTGACAAGACAGCGAACAATGGCCGACATTTTAACGGATTTCTCCTTACAAGATCAGGATTACAATGAAAATGTTGTAAAAAGTTTCATAGAACATAAATTTCCTGACTATCAGAGGACTCGATTACAGGATCAAAAGTACTTTATTAGACAAACAGTTCGAAGTCTGTTAAATTTTATCTAATCAAGTTGCACGAAATAGCTTCTGTTAAAACAAACTGTATGATTCATCAGTATGAATTTTTGTAAATAGAATATAACTTAGTTGAATACATTGATGTGAGTCTTACCTGATTGTCTTTTTATGCTTTCTCTTTGAGACGAGTTTGTTATAAAGTCTGTCTTACTTCCATGCGATTGATGACATAAATCTGAAACGTGTCAAGGTTCACTTTGCGAAGCATCAATACGCGACGCTTCTCATCATTGCGAGGCAGCCTGTCTACAGCCGGCAGACTCGGTGGTCACTCTATATACATGTAGTCGGTAAAAACCTTTGTTTCATTGCATCACTTGAACGAATGACATTAAGATAATTGGGTATGAATTCCCATCTATACGGGGTGCCTCCCCCGGTAGAATAACGTACGATCATTTCATTGACCAATCAGTAATCTACGAATCATTAAAATGTGGGAGTCCAAAGTAGACTGACACAGTTATGTTTCAATGTAGCCAATCAGCAGTCTATATTAAGAAGATCACTACGTTCTAGAGTCAAAAGAAGTTTCTATACCTCGTGATCAGCTATAGGAGTATAAAAGACGTGCACCTCTCATATTAATCCTTTTCAACTCATCATGGATATATTCCACCATCGTGTGGAATTCCTCCATGAGAGTGAAATTTATGAATTGTAAGTATATTACATCAATTTTACTGAGTATCTCTATTGAGTACATGAATGAATGTTTGAAACTATCTCTATACTATCTACGTAGGCTAGCCGCATATGTATCAATGGAAGCGGCAAACGCGTGAGTTTTCAAATTTGAATCTCAAATGAACTAGCGATAGGTTTTTCATATGAATTTATTTCTAATGATGACATTCTCTTTTTATTTTTAAGTTGGAAAAATCTAGAAAACCACAAAAGATGGTTTCATCTTTGGGGCGGGCTGCTTCGTGCAGTCCGTCAAACCCTGATGGCAGGGCATTTCCGTAAGTTGGCGATTCACCATTTTGTAACTATAGGAATAATAAAAAAAGGTAGATTGATGTCATATTATTACTTTACTCGCAGACTTGAACAAGAAGGCAGTTGCTGTCAAAGCAATCCTTGAAATCATGATGTAAGTTGCTATCATAGTCATTGAGTTCAATAATTGAAATAATGATGTAAGTTGTTATCATAGCGAAGAGTTCTGAATAAATGATGATGATGATGATGATGATGATGATGATGAGTACATTAGGGGGTTAGGGTTCGTGTGTTAAATAGCGTTAATGTTTGTTAAACTAATTATTGCTGTTCTGTTTTACTTTTCAGTGGAACCATAGATTCTGAACATTCAATGTGCAGAAAGAGAAGAACAGCCGTTGATGGCATTGACGCCATTGAGGCCATCCTCCGTGTGTAAATGAAAATATATATATAAAAAACATGTAATATAGTATATGTTGTATAATACTGTTGAAACAGTAAGACAACACATTAAAATACATGTATAAAAATAAATATAAGTTTTCTTTCTCGTGTCTCTCGCATTCTATAGTAATTTATCATGAGAGGGGGGTTTAAACATTCGTTGATCTATTCTTAGATGTCGGGCAAGGTACTATCGAGACACTTCCGATAATGATGACATCCTATATAGACATAGCGGTCGAGACACTTCCGATAATGATGTCATCCTATATAGACACAGCGGTCAACACTTAAAGTGTAAACTAAATAGCTGTGATGATGATTGACAGATGACACAATAGTTGCTCAGACTGAGAAATTTCATAAATTGTCTCACGCGATATTTTATTGAGAATATAAACAATACAAAAAAAATCGATTTACATTTCAAACTAACATTTAACAGTCAAAACCAATTGTCATTATCTGTACATACATGATTCACCGTAGAAGCATTCAAGGTCATAGATAACTCTTTAGTTACAAAATCAAATTGTCCATTCAAATGTCTCATTGCTTTAACAAGTTCGCTTGGGTATAAATTCACACCCGTTATAGTTGTACCGTCAACCGTTTTATTTCTTAACGAGAATTTAGAATAAGCTTCGTAGTTGTGTAATTCCACCGTTAGTTGCGTCGTTACTTCCCCATTTTCACCGTAGGAGTACAGACGAACCATTTTCGTTTTACACTGCTCATTCACCGGTCCGTCATCTACAATAATATTGTCCAAGTAGCCTTGTTCCTTCAGTTGCTGGCAAAATGTAACAACATTCTTTATGTTCCCATACTTTGCTTGACGTAATAGCTTTTTTTGCTTCACGAGAATTAATGCCAACGCCGCAAAGAATAAGCTTTTCATCATAGGTCTGCTTTTTACACCAAATGCTTTCGATAACGTCTCTCCAGTGTCTCGAATAACCATACCCGGTATAAAACTACCATCTTCTGGTAACCTATACATGACTGCATTTCTTCCAAGACTCACACAATGAAGTTGGTATTTTAATAAATCTGCTTTGCTCATGGATTCTAGCCCAACTGACGTATTCCTTGGCTCTTCTATATCCAATTTCAATCGCTTACGTGCAGACTCTGATGTAACCTTTCGTTCAACATAGCTTCTCTTATGTACATCGGTGTCACGGTCTTTAAAATCAAATACCTCAGGATATGGATTCCTTGCATATTCCAAATCATTCATTGAAGCCATTATGCAAAAAACAACTCAACTGCTATACCGTATGTCAAATTGTAATGAAATGAAATGATTTTCAAACGAGGCTTTTATAACCCTGGATGATTGACATGTTGTCAATCAATCGTTGCGCTTTTGGTAATCGGATTAATGGATCGTTGCGCTAAAACCGGATCGTTGCGCTAAAACCGGATCGTTGCGCTAAACCGGATCGTTGCGCAAATACCGGAGTGGTTGACCGGATCGTTGCGCAAATACCGGAGTGGTTGACCGGATCGTTGCGCAAATACCGGAGTGGTTGACCGGATCGTTGCGCAAATCGTTGCGCTTTTTACCGGAGTTCCGGATCGTTGCGTCGTTGCCTATTGACTGGCCCAGAACCCGTCAAATACATCTACTGTTATTTACGACTTTTGAACTTAACTGTCTATTCAATTTACCGTAAACATTTATATAATGACTTAATCAATTTATTTGTCAATGCTATATTGTTATGAAGAAGTTAGAGCGGAACAAATGATGCATAATGGAATTTCAATGGAGTATACAATAATAGAACATTGATAATCATTGCGGGAATTATTGTCCATGTTGCTCAGCTATGTATTTTATAAATAGTAAACCCCTTTAGGCAGAACTGAACAATTCATCAATCGATGGCTACCACTCCAACTCACTCCAACTTCAATGCCACAGTTCATATGTATATGCATCAATATCATTCTCTTAAAATAGCGTAAACATTTACTTTACATTCACTGTTGCTCTGTTGTAATATTTGGTATATTACGTGGTATTTAATTTGTTGTTATATCCGTCAACATCTTAATTATCTTTACAATGCATATCAGTTTTTATGGTACAGCTGCAGTATTAAACTGTGCAGCTTTGATCGTATTAATCTTAGAAAGGCGACGCTCCAATATACGACGTACTTCTGCTACAAAGATCTTACTTAATTTGGCCATTACAGGATTTATCATTGGTATAATTGGTTCAATTGTATATATAATGCATTTAATATATCCAGAAAGAGATAAGATTTTATGGACAGCACATGTATTGGGTGCGCAATATACATTACATTCATCCATTTTAAATATTATACTTTTGACTTCTGATCGGTTATGCGCTGTGATGCTACCATTTCGTCATCGGACTTTATTTTCTCAAGGGCATATAACTTATGCATTGATTGTAGTATGGACTTTATCAATTGTTTTTACTGCTGGAACGTCTTTATTAGATTTTTATAACTACTACATAGCTGTTGAAGTTATTATTGTTACTGAAGTTTTGGTAACCGGCATATTTCTAACCGGTAGCTACATTCATATATATTACATACTGAGGAAAAAGCGTTCAGAGATACGTCGTTCTCGGCCACAAAGTGAAAAATCACGGAAGTCATCACAAACTCAATCTAGCTTGGATATTGCATTTGAAAGTGCATTAACATTGAGTACTGTAGCTTTACCATCAACCACAGACAGTAAAGATGGATCTATAAATGTCGGGATAAACGTTAATAATGGCCAATCAGAATTTCAATATGGAAACGTTACACAAAATATCCCACCAAGTTCAAAATTACCATCTATTCTCAAAAGAGTACCAATAAAAAGTGAAACTAAAAACTATGAAAAAAGAATTTTATATCTTGGTACAGCTATTGTAGGCGCATATGCAATATGTTTTTTGCCTCCAATTATACTTTATATTATTCTACAAAAATCTGATGAAATTTGTAAGCTATGTCATTCATTTTTATTCTTTTTTGTGGCTGCTAATTCATTACTTAATCCTATATTATATTTCTTTGTGAAGTATTTTGAAGAAATCACACGGTTATGTTGTAGAAAGGTGTATGATATAGCATCGACAACTTCAAGTTAGATATCATATTCATAAAAAATGGATTTTGTAACGTTGTCGTAATTACACCCAACATTCTATGGTGGTCATATAGCAACACGATGTTATGATAATGCCAAAATGTTTGTATATCTATTAATTAAATACCGCTTGAGTATATTTTGTATAGATGAATATATATATAATTATATGTGGGGAGTATATCTATATATATAGAAGTATATCTAATCTTGATGTTATACTTTATTATCAATGTAATATAATTATACACTGGCGTTTTGTGTTTTTGAATGTGTTCTTTACATAATTTGATGCAATCTATATTCTACAATAGTATGATTCTACAGACCTCTGCTACAATACTTGTCAATTCTCTGCAAATTCGAAACCAAGTCAGACTTAAACAGAATGCACACACTTAATCTGCAAAATATGAGTCCTGATTCGATGGCAGTTTTTCAAATTTTAATTGTTTAGTGCTGGAAATTTCCTCAAATTTTTATGAATCTTATCACTTATAATATAGCTACGGATGTGTGGTGTAACCATTTTATCCAATGCTTAAAGTAACAAATTGTTTCGTTATATGGAGTGTCGTAGTTGAAAATTATTCTTCTGGCTTGCCTGTGGCTGTCTTGTGAAAGGTTTTCGTAAACAAAATTGTGGTTGACGAAATTGCAAAAATCAAGTTAGTCCAATTTATTGAAAATTCTCAAAATAGTCCTATCATTAAATCATTGTCCGTGCAATAGATAATCTCACCTCACGCTTTTTTACCTTGTAAGAATGGTAAGAAATTCTACAGTAAATGGTACAGTCCCGCGAAAAAAAACTCCAAGCTTATCGGGTGCTGAATAAATGATGATGATGATGATGATGATGTAAGAAATTCTTACAAGAATATACGTGTGCAGAATGCCTGCGTACCAGTCCTAAGTTTTGTTTTTGATATAGCTATTAATGAAAACGTAGGTAGACCTTCTTGGTGCTGTGTGCAAAAAGGCTGAGAAGGTGTGGCACTCGAGCAATCCCTTGTGTCGAAGAAGCAATCATAACATGATCGAGTTGACAAATACTAACAGAGTCAGATACAACAATCACTGTAAATAAAAATATCGCTAGAGCCAAACTTCTTTGACTTTTCTCATGAGCTCCGTCAGTAGATCTGACGTGATCATATATTATGATGAGGGAGTAACTGACTGTGGCCGTTTGCCCAATGGATTTCTGCCGCCAGTGTGATGTATAGGGGACGATACCAATTACCAAGCTCAAACTAGTTTTTCATTCTTAATTTGAGTAACTGGATAATTATATCACCCGCGTACGTCTTTTTGTTTTTATTAGTCATTATATAGTTGTAGTAGTAGTAGTTTTGTTTATTAATGACATTTAAACGGTAAAGTACAAGCGTAGTACGTTTACATTAATTTGAATGGTATTCGTAAAAGCAACCGATTCTTGATGTCAGATTTGATCTATATACTATATACTGTATGAATTTTATAGTGAATATCGTTTTGCAAATTTAGCATGATTTTAGGGTGTGTCTATGAAAATAGATGAAAGTAGATAAAAATATAATTATATATATAATAATGTTTTTTTTTTTTTTTTTTCAATGTAAGTTAATGTAATTATCTAAAATTTGTGATCAATTGGAAATTTGCAATTCGGTATGTATTAGTTTTTTGAAAGCAGGTAGTTTTAAGTCCAATAATCCAGCATAGGAGTTCAACAACTTCGGTCCAACGTAACTGAAACGACGTTGGCCTCGGTCTGTTCTTGACGATGGTAATAAAAAGTTAATATTACTTTGCAGCCTCGTTGGTATGCAGTGAGCTGTTTGCTGAAATATTGATTTCAATTCTTGGCCAAGATTGCCACTCCATGCTTTGTAAGAAGAAACAGCCATTTGATATTGAATTTCTTGATGAACTGGCAACCAATTGCATGGCATCATTATATAGTTGCTTTTCGTACGTAATTACGCGTAATACATGTAATACTGACCAAATCTTTCTACTGACTCCTTAATTAATTCACACTTCAAAGTACATAATTCGATATTTCAATGTATCAGGACTAAGTTTTGGAATTCTTGATGCAGATATACACATCAATTTATAGGAGCAAACCTGTTTTCGCTATTATTCTGTAAACTCGTTTTATAGCTTAATCACGTGGTCCAATCATGACGTCACAAACACTGCACAAGTTGTTACTTTCGTTTAATTTCAAAGAGCGAACACTCCATGGGTTTTGCTCATAAATTTGAAAAACGATATTTATTGTTTTAAAAATGGATTTACCATGTACCTTTTGTACTTTTTTATATTTTGATAATGTAGATGATTTTCTACAGCATTATACTGATGTTCATTGCTTTGGAACAGAAGAAATAGAAGGTGAGTCATATAATTTAAGTTAGTAAAATTCTTATGAAATTTAATATGAATTACTTAATATTCTTGTCCATATCATCACTTGCCACAGACCTGATGATCTATTTATCTATATATCTATTATCTGTTAGTGATAGCTGCAAATTTCTTGATTGAGTTAAGATGTTACGCTATCTAGTTTATTTAACATCCATTTATAATCTTTTGATTAAATGCTTAGAATTTTGGAGGGTTTTATAAAAACAAGAGGGCGAGCCGTAAATATGGTACTCAGTTTCTGGTTTTGTATTTTACATTCAATTGTAATATTTTCTTAATTTTTTTTATTGTTATAGTTAATCCGCAAGTGTTATATGATGACATTGAAGAAATTGAAAGTAAAATTCAACTGTTAGAATATGAATTGCCAGATCTATACAATATTATCTCACTTGAAATTACATCACCATGTCGTAAGATTAAAAGTGGAAAGACTGAGGAGAGAATTTCTAAAGAGGAACTTGACAATGTCAACGTTTTAATTTGTAATGCGAAAGGAATATCTTCTGTAAAAGAAAACGTTCAGGCAAATGAAGTTGAATTACATAATTCAGGATTCAAATTCAATTTTAATTACGGGGAATTAGACAACGAAAGGATAGCATTTGAAGTTGAAGCTAATAAACAATTATTATTAGATGAAATAAATGGCATTGATCACGAGGAAAAACAATTTGAATATTGCAAAAGATTTTCATATGCTTTCAATGCAAAAATGAAAAATGAGTTTCCACCTTTGACTGGTCGAAGAAGGCGTCTTAAAGATGCTGATCAAAGCAAAGAAAATGTAATTGGAAACAAAAATGAATGTTCGTTATCAAATCATATGGTTGCAATCCAGGATAAGATTACTACATCAGAAAATGAAATTGTCTTTAACTCTGAAATCGGACAAACGAAAGAGTCAAATAATGGCTTATTTAAAGTTAGCTCTTCTCAAAACACCACAAACGATACACAGTTTAAAACCTTAATTTCAAATGAAGAAAAATACATTTCTTCTTCTACTCAAATTGTTGATTGCTCCTCAACTGAACCAATTGATGTTCAGCCAAATGAAGTTGAATTGCATAATTTAGGATTGACATTCAATTCTAATAATGGGGAATTAGACAACGAAAGAGTAGCATTTGAAGTTGAAGCTAATAAACAATTATTATTAGATGAAATAAATGGCATTGATCACGAGGAAAAACAACTTGAATATTGCAAAAGATTTTCATATGCTTTCAATGCAAAAATGAAAAATGAGTTTCCACCTTTGACTGGTCGAAGAAGGCGTCTTAAAGATGCTGATCAAAGCAAAGAAAATGTAATTGGAAACAAAAATGAATGTTCGTTATCAAATCATATGGTTGCAATTCAGGATAAGATTACTACATCAGAAAATGAAACTGTCTTTAACTCTGAAGTCGGACAAACGAAAGAGTCAAATAATGGCTTATTTAAAGTTAGCTCTTCTCAAAACACCACAAACGATACACAGTTTAAAACCTTAATTTCAAATGAAGAAAAATGCATTTCTTCTTCTACTCAAATTGTTGATTGCTCCTCAACTGAACCAATTGATGTTCAGCCAAATGAAGTTGAATTGCATAATTTAGGATTGACATTCAATTCTAATAATGGGGAATTAGACAACGAAAGAGTAGCATTTGAAGTTGAAGCTAATAAACAATTATTATTAGATGAAATAAATGGCATTGATCACGAGGAAAAACAACTTGAATATTGCAAAAGATTTTCATATGCTTTCAATGCAAAAATGAAAAATGAGTTTCCACCTTTGACTGGTCGAAGAAGGCGTCTTAAAGATGCTGATCAAAGCAAAGAAAATGTAATTGGAAACAAAAATGAATGTTCGTTATCAAATCATATGGTTGCAATCCAGGATAAGATTACTACATCAGAAAATGAAATTGTCTTTAACTCTGAAGTCGGACAAATGAAAGAGTCAAATAATGGCTTATTTAAAGTTAGCTCTTCTCAAAACACCACAAACGATACACAGTTAAAAACCTTAATTTCAAAAGACGAAAAATACATTTCTTCTTCTACTCAAATTGTCGATGGCTGCTCAAGTGAACCATTTGATGTCACTCATTGATTGTTAATCAATAATTCCTGTAAATAAATTTTGTAAAATGTTTTATATGGTCCTTGAAGTTCTTATAACTGACCCTGGCATAACTAATTTGAATAATAGATACTTAGAATACACATACACAATATATTCATTAATTTTATGCTTCATTCTGAGATACGGGCACAAATTTATTTGGACGAAAAATGATGCTGCCCGCTTATATAAAATACTACAGTATTTAGAGCATCCGTATTTGGTAGAAATACGCTCTTATTGCTTATGTTACTTCTCGAATACCCTCATTGTTACAAAATAGTAAAGATTTTGGGGTTTTAATAATAGACAATTTGAAAGAAATGCTGACCTCCGAAAACAATGAATATATAGTAATCAATGCCGACGACGAGATCGAATCAATTAATAACCAACCTCTTTCATATTTTGCTTATATTAAATACATCAGAGAAAAGTTGAAGCAAATGATTCAGTCAAAGCAATAGTCATATCACAAAAATATGCAATTAAAATGTACGATTGGGGATAAAATGAAAATGTAGTGGTAATCGTATATTAAGATTCATCCAGAATTTATTTGCTCCTTGTGGAGATTGATGTTTTAATAGAATGAATGCCTTCACGACGGCTGCACTTTGTTAACATTAGATGTCTTTACTAAACTGGTGATGCACTCGTAAGAGCAATAGATAGGCGTGGCAGATTCGATTATGGGACGTACCAGAATTATAGATTTCTATTGCTTTTTTTGGGGCCATCTCAACAATTAAAGCATAACCAACTTTCACCTTTTAATATGAAAAAGAAAAATGTATCAAAAATATGTCTAAATTATGCAGTTTTGCCAAAGCAATTACCGAGGTATACGTTCAAACCAAAACAGTTCTCATATAGATTATCGATTGGGCACAAGAATTAGGCAAAGCCTCAACGAAAAAGGCTTTGCCTCACTGTTGCATACAATCTAATCATGCTCTGTTTAAATTAACATTTATAACTTTTGCAACCATGTGCGTGTAACAGTTTTGTGTAAGGCTGTATGTATGTTGTTTTCAATGAGATCCCCTGTAAACACAATGGCTCAAGGTTCCTCTTCAGAAAATATATCAAATTGAATTAGATGTAATGCATGCTATCCAGGTGACACCTCATTGCCAAACTATATATTTTGTCTGACGATCCTAATTGGCATTTTTCCAAATTGTATAGTCCTCAATTAATAACTAAATGTTCTATATAGTTGTTCTTACTTTGCAGACATTGCAAATGCTGACCAATCCTATTGGAGCTCTGGGACATTTGTACCAACCAATTAAACTGACGCATATGGTTTAATAATGTATGATGGGGATCGAATCCATATATTGTTGCACAATATTGGGAACGGTATTGGGAAATTGCAGCATTGCATCTTTTGATGTCTATGCCTTCAGCATGTCATTTTTTCATTTCATTTATTTTGTCAAAATTGACAGGCAAAACAAATTAGGAGAGTCACATAATATGATCTCTCACTAAAATGTAGCCTAGTTACAGTTAATGTTAATAAAAATTAATATAAATTTAAGCATGCAAAATTATTGTTTGCTTTACATCATTACATTGTTTTATAATTACTAAATACCATATGTTACAAAAATACCGTTTTAAGTCATAATGTCATAATGGGGTCGAATCATAAAAAATTGAAAATCAAAATTTTTACCTGAACTTGTTATACTAAGTGTTTCTCTTGAGAAATAAGCATTTGAAGCAATGGGAATCAGGGGTGGCACCAGGATTTCCAGGAATCAGGGGGCTATGCCAAATTTCCATGTTACATAGAAACAATTTGGCAATAGTGTCTAATACTGGAATGGAGCTATTCCTATTGTTTTTTACGAAATATCTTGAAAAATTTCCCCGACAGAAAATTTGGACTTCCCCGACAGGGGGCTGAACATCCCCGACGGGAGGGCTATAGCCCCCTGTCCCCCCTCTGGTGCCACCCCTGATGGGAATTTGAATGCTTATTGCTCAAAAACTATTTATCCGTTTATCGAAAAAACTTACAAGTAATCATGGCACTTTAAGACTACAAGTTAAAGTATACCGGCTATATAATCTATCGCATGCTATATATTGTCTCGTGTATAATTCTTGTATAATGTGTTGCAATTCTTTTCTTGATTTTTACAATGTGATATTTGAGAATAGAGAAATTACAATGCGATATAATCAACATTGTCAAACTTACAACAGTATCAGTTCACAAATGTGGAAGATAGCAGACTTTCGCTGATTCTTTATACTGAAGTTTATTAGCTTCCGTTGGAGAGAATAGAAAGTATGTACGACAATTTCTAGAAATACAAAAATCTCAGAATCTGCTTTCTATATTTCACTCTCAAGACATGTCATGGCTTGTTGAACAAATGGTCACAAAGCTCAGATCTCGGACGGTTGATGCTATATATAGTGCTACTGTGTTGCTGTACAGTAATGGATCAGTGCTCCCAGTGTTAGTGTCTACTTTGGGCCCGGGGGGGATAACTCCTATATGACGGTTATACGGGGACGTGCTCCTTTTTTTGGATCCATATTCCAGCTGAGAAAAACTTTTTGGGTATGAGATTACAAATTTCGGAACTTTTTGGTATCCTATTTTTGACTTTTCAAGAATTTTTTTTAATATTTTGCATCATTTTTGTGTATTTACTTAAAATCAATCAACCTCCAGGAACTTTTTGGGTAGCACCAACAGAATTTTTGGAACTTTTTAGGTATTTCACCTTTTTCCAAATTGGTACACCCCCGTCTCTGAAAAGCCGGAGTTACCCCCAGGGACTTTGGGTACCTTTAAGCATGGCCTTACATGATCTACCGTGCGTAATTTACATCGGCTGTCATTAATTGCTGTGCTATCTGTACTTAATACTTGTAATGTGTACCTGTCTTTACGCATATAGCTATAATAGAAAAATATTGACATAAAAAATGCTTTACACGACTCCGAGTCATCTACTATATGCTCTAACAAGCCTTATTACCTGATTATCTTAGTCATCTTCTAGAGGGAGGCTCTATTTTACGATCTGTCGCATTTTTAATTAGAATGTCTATCATGACTTATAACTACATCATTGGTTCAAAAGTAACTGCAGGGAATTTACGATGTTACCTTGGTTACTAACTTTTGATCTTAATAGTATAAGCTATTACAGTTGACCTGGCTTACAATTTGTTAAAAATAAGAAAAAAAATAAACATCACCAGCAGAAGAAAATTGATTTCTTTAAAATCTACGTATATGATGTTGTTGCTTTACGTCAATGAATGTTTGATTATTCATTCAAATATTCATAGAGCGAGAACGCGTTGATAAAGTGCATGAAGTGCTTTGCGGGAAAATATTCTGAGGCAATATTTTGAAGGATAGTAACAAGATACGAATTGAAAAAGATAGTCGTGTTGACCAAGTAAAATAATAGTTCTATTTACATGTGAACTAAAAATGTTTTATTGTGGATTGTATTCGAATATGAAACAATGTAAATATGTCATGAAGAAACACGAAGAGATGTGATATTCATTTATTCGCTTCGAAAATGGTTTGAAAGAAAAAGTTTCAAGTATCTATGTTATTATAATATTACAATATATTTTATTTCGGGAGATTAATTAGTTTTTTTTTATATCAAGTGACTATTACATGTATCACTAATGATGAATTAATTTTGAATTTACGCGCAATGATTTCCATAAAATAATAATGGCTGTCAATAGATTTGAATCAAATTTTTCATCACAAGGATTGTTTTCAAGGCGTTCATCCACAAATATCTTATCTGATCCAAGAATTTTAGAACATTTACGTATTGTTGCTGCTGAAGCACGCTTACAAGATTGTCGAGAAGAAAATGATTCTGATGGAGAAAATGATTTGGAATCTAGAAAAAGATTATTAGCTGAAGATATTGAATCTTATAATAAAAGGAATCAATATGGAGCATTTAGCATTACTCAAAAGGTAAGAAAGTTAAAACTTCCTGCTCGTTTTATAATTTTATGTATAATTTCGTTTTGAAGTTATTTGGGACAGTTATAAGGGTGAATGTGAGAACAATAGGAAATCAGCCACACCCCAGAAAGGGAAGCCCATTTGGAGCATGTATTAACAGTATTAACTACATTAAAGGACAGGGAGAATACGAATCATTTCATACAATCCCAAACTCCACTTGGATGAAAATGAATCCCGACTGTTCTCGTTATGTATGCAGATTTACACACGATTTACAATTTAACAATATCGGGAACAATATACTCTCTTTTATCGGGATTTTTTATATGAAACAGCGGATTTCGATTGATGGCATCATTTCTTCCTAATGCCAAACACAATGATATCATTATAGCATTTTAAACCTAGACATAAATATTATCGATAATTATATATGTTAGCTAGATTTAGATTCATCGGAGCTCATCAGACTTAGAATTAGAATTGCTATTTAAAATAGTTCATGAATCATATAGACTGAATAATTCCAATTTGTTGTTTTGTATGACTATAATTGTCTTCAAACAATAATATTTTTATTACAGTATTCTTATTAAGTATGTAACACATGGATTTAAGAGCCCATATCATCCAAAATGAGTGAGGCGTTTCCTGTTCCTCTTGAGATCTATAATCGAGAAACAACAGCAACAGCATATACTAACCTGTTCCAAGCGCACCTATCTGTTCACAGTTCCAAGCCCACATCATTTATTAAAACTAAGATACAACATATATATCTACACACAAATGTTTTTTTTCATGTGGGGAATTTTTCATAACATTGATTAACTCATCTTGACCTAGCTTTAACAGGCGGAGTCAGGCCATTGTTCACTGAGCAGAACTGATGACGGCTAATTGTCAGAAACAGGTGCTTAATTGTCTGCTGCTATATATAATAAAGGAGTCAAAGACTACACATACACTTTGACTCCTTTTATTATATTTAGCTCTGTCAAATGATATCGAGCACTATTTTTTGCTATTAGATAATATCTAATATATATATATATAAAGTAATTGTATGGGCAAAACATCAATTTGAGTGCTCAATGCTAAAAGCAGAGCAATATAAATAGTAGATCAAAGATCACGAGTTTACTCCGTTACTCTGAGTTTCGCGTAAAGACACTCTTCAGGCGGTTTATTGAAATAATTATTGAAATTTTCAATAAACCGTCTGAAGAGCGTATTTACGCGAAACTCAAGAGTAACGGAGTAAACTCGTGATCTTTGATCTACTATTTATATATATTCTCTTCCTTCATCTTCCATCATCATCTTTTATTCAGTCAAAGCCTAACTTGTTTGACAAGGTTTTTTAATTTTAAGATAAAAAGTAATTTTAGAATTAATTCAAATAATAATGAAACATATAAGTCAAACCTTGAAAATAAAAATCTTTGAAGGAATTGAACCTTAAAATATTTTAGCTTGCTATTAAGGAATATATTGACCTCAGGTGTTCTTATATAAAGTATCCATCTTGAAATTAAACGTACATATATAATTAACACATATTAATGACATATATACATTGTAATGCAATGAATAATTGGTACCGCGATCGTAACGTAATATAGTCATAAAGGGTTATTAAAAAAAAACACGAAACGTTCAGGGTTGAACATCCTTTTCATGTGCACCCAGCGGGGCACCCAGTCGAGCAAGCAAGTACTGTACCATCAAATGTCACTTCGTGAAAGCACCTATATAGTCTATAGTTGCAGAATATTATTTATTATGCTAGCATAAAATTGTAAAATATATAAATTCCTGGTTGTAGATGTATTAAAGGGGCAAGATTGACCGGCGACCGCTGCGAGCACAAGTTGAATTTATGCTTAGCGTAATTCAACCGTCTCGCTTTGAAACTATTGTTATACGCAGGGCCTAATCTGTTATAAATTCATGTCAACAATGAACATTGTGTTAAACAATAAACATGCACGTGATCCTAAGTGCGTAGCGCCTGCCGGTCAATTTTGCTCCTTTAACTATTAACGTCTTTTTTGTTTACAAAGATGATATAATATATTAAAACATCATAAATAGTCATTTAGTCAAGTAGTCAAGTATTTATAATAAAAAAGTCAAAGACTACACATTCATAGTTTGTAACAGGATTAGTAACAGTTATGAATGTGTAATCTTTGATTCCTATTATTATATTTAGCTCTGTCAAATGATATCGAGCACTATTTTTTGCTATTCGATAATATCTAATAATATAAATGTCATATATACATTATACAATGCCTTGTTGAAGTGCAAAGGGTATCAGATTGAATGTTCTAGATATTTGAATAATTTAATCTATAACCAACATCGATAACAAAATGTATATATATCCAGCCCATTACTTGAAACACCTAGAAGAGATCCAACCTCCAATGGTCGTTTCTATCATCTCTGACGACTGACCAACAAATATTGAACAGAACATTTTTTGAGAGTAAAAATCAACAACATACATAGGGACATGGGCTCCAAGACTGAAACTAACTATCCAAGTTGGAGGGGTGCAAAGCATTGTGCCCGACGAAAAAGAAGTGGCCAACTTTTCCCCTGGAATGCGATTCGTATACCTTGATCCAGCCTTGATCCAGAGGAGACAACGCATATGGTTTCACTCGTTTTTAAGAAAGCTAGAAAGTGAAATTTTTATATCACTATACCGAAAAGATGAAAAGTGAGAATGTCTGACAAAATTTACTATTATTTTCACTATTTAATATATCCTCGTCATCTGATTGTTGTGTTAATCGAACGTACATCGTTGTCTTCGTGACTCTGATTGACTGAGTTTGGGAATGAAAAGGTGTTTATACTTCCTAGTAACTTAATTATAACTGGATTGTCCGTTGGCAGCAATGCCATTAAAGTGCATGGTATATTTTCACGATTCTAGTAAGCAAGAAGCCGTTTTTCCAAACAAAACAAAAAAACACAAAATTAAGATTTGGAACTGTTTTGCCTAGCGAACTTGCTAAATCAAAAGTAGGGGGTGTCACACCCCACCCCCACACTATTTTCAACCTTGCATTGCTCAAGTGGAGTGTTCTGTTATTGAGTTCAAATATCATATATTAACATCCACTATAAGAACTATGCATATATATATTCATCATGCTGCATACCCTATTAAAACCAACGGTCGCGGTCGGTCGATATGGAAGATTATATATGCAGCCTGACGAACTCCTCAACTTTTCGTCTCACGAAAATTTAATAATTGTCTACTCAATCTTGGGTAGTCTTATTGCTCTCCGAGTTTAATTAATTCAAAAGTTTTATTTTAATCATTTCTTCTATCGTCTGTATAATTAATAACAGGTGAAAACGAATTTTGTATTCAGTCTTCTGCATGATATAATTTCTTCAAGGATGATTGGACAAAATCTCCTAAATATGGAGAATTTCTCACATGCATTAATTTACCATTGAGATCATAAGTATTTGTAACCGCACAGGAGTCACTTCAAATATATATTTTCCCACGCAGACTATATTAAAATCGTGTTTACAAGGTGTATTTATTGTATATTTAGCTCTTCGTTTAAAACCACAACAAAGTAAAGGCTTTTCAAAGGTTTAGTACATTAACAAAAAAAGTTATTCTTTTAGAGTGTTGTTCAGTTGGATTAAAATACAAACATCTAGCTTTTGAAATCTACGTGAAAAGACTATTATAATACGTGTAACAATATGATACATACATATAACATATCAACAGTTTCAAACTTTCGATTGTCATTTTATACTTATAACTTGATATATAAGGGGAAAGTATTTTTACCACAACATATACGATATTTATAAGGATGTAGTTCATCCTATTTTAAATTTATTTGATCCGTGGTGCATGCAAAGTTCTGACAGAAATAAGATATATATATATTCTGACAGGTGAGCTAGGAAAATTCCTTTATTTTTATTTTGTATATTTTATAATGATGAAGATAGGCTAAAGAATTACGAAAGCAGCCGTCTAGGTAAGCAGTTGTACTTTTCAGAGAATCAAATCATATACTATCTACAGATTATGCAGTCGTCCGACAGTGCGTGTCCGTCTTTTGAAATAAAAAGTGTATATATAGTATAGTAGATGTAAAACAGTTTGATTTAGAGCCACAAAATATTGAATTTCAACAATATCTGGTATGTTCCTACTTGAAAGAACTTGAATTCTTTGTCCACTTATAAGTTATAAGTTATAACCCCTTGTGAATCTCAATAATTCAGATAACTCAAGTTTTGGCAAGTCGTGTAACATGTGATGGCTGGGGGCAGCTATTTTTAGATATCATACGCTGTTTTATCCTAGCTGAGGCAACACACGCATCGCTTAGGCTCAAGAGGGATTCGTCAAATTCACTATACACTCAATAAATAGCCTCAACTCAATACAGTTGTATGATTTCTTCCGAACCATCATAGTTAGAACTAGAAGACTTTCTTTGAATCTGACCGTGTCGCATCTATGAAAATTTCCGACATATTTGTAGATGCATTGAACAATCCGACTGCGCTGCCATTGACTAGAAATATATATGACATGCGTAAGTATAAAATATAGCCTCAAAATATATCCAAACAAAACAATAGAATACCTTCTATACGTTATGTACTCCTCTTTGCTTAATTAAATACATTTTTAGAATACACGCATGTTATAATATTATTATAATTCTATTATTCTGTATCATTTTGATATCCGACAGCCATTATAAAGCAAATTCTGATTGGTTTTTAAATATCCATTGACTTTATCATAAATCCTAACTTAATTGACTGGCTATGTATATCAAGATCTTACAATGCTCCTACGTAGCTTATTTTCATACGCGTCAGACCCGTACGCCCTTGCAAGGTTCAAAGACTTGGCTTTACCTTAATTGTACCTGACGTCTAATCACATTGAATGAATTTCTTATCGTTCGGTTAATCTTGGTGCAATATTTCACGGAGCTATAGGCTAGCCGGCCTTATTGACAAACTGTTTGCAGATATAGCGACATAGAGCATCAAACTTTTGAGGGATCACTTTGTCGGCTTGTATGTGGGTTGGAACCAAAATGCCAATGGCAATTTAGATTCTATAATTTCTATTGAAACTCCTTGAACTTTAAACCTCCATGCAAACCTTCCCTATATTTCCCATAATTGACAAAGTAGGTGCATGTTAAGAATCAAATCAAATATGCAGAATAATATACATGATAATATATGAATGTTCAATAGATAATTAAAACCGAAAAATTGAATGGCGTTTAGAGAAAAGGCGTAGAAAAAGGACATTGTAGTTATTTGGCATGGTAGAAGGTCAAGAGAGATAAGTATTTTTGACACAAATAAATTTGGTCATGAGATATTTATTCTTTTCTTGTAATTTGTAAAACGTTCTCACGTTTTCTATAACAAATTTAACAAAAAAAAAAAGTGTTGTCGATGTCTGAGAGAGCTGAGGTCATTGATTATTTCAACCTTTATCATTGTTTATTCAAACCGGAACGCCCAACCGGTTTAGATTGTTCGATTTGAACAAGGAGACCAACGTTGAAGTGTTTTGTACACTGTCTACTTGCATCCTGCGAATCTTTAAATTTATTGTCATTTGAATAAAAACATACCGTATTGCTAAACAACAAGTGTCGGTAGGAGAGGCCACACTGTTGTTTTTCTATCTTAGAAAATATAAGAATATTCATGCCGCTTTCAGACTGTCACCAATCAAATGCCTTGTCCCCTTTTGTTATTATTTTGTACCAAATCATTTATATCCATAAATTAAAAACTCTTATTTTGGAGCTTATGAAATATTTGAGAGTTTATCAGTGCACATATACGATGATATAATGCGTGAATTTGACATTATATTTAGATTAAAAGTTTAAAAGATGACATAAAAGTTTAAAAATATAAAAGTTACAAATGTTCCGCGAATTCATTGGCCCTCCTTGTGAGTCACTAACTTGATTATGTTTGAAGTAAGGAGAAAATCTATTTTCATCTGATTTTAATATTTGTATGTGTTTGTTTCTTTTGTACAAGGATTGTGACTACGAAGGAGCTCTACGTTTTTATTTTGAGAACGGTAATCAAGAACTTACGAAAGCTATACGTATTAATAACACTACTACTGTTGGAGAGTTATTACCTTTACTTATTGACAAATTTAATTTGGAGAAGAATACAAAATATTCTTTGTATGAAGTACATGGTAAAGGTAAGTGTTTCAGTTTCGAACCAGTGCTGTTTACAACTGACTGGTCAAACTTTGTAGCGTTAGTTCAACCTCTAATCATACCAATGTCTTTCACACACATTAATACAGTAAAAGCTGAACTCAATTTGTATCTTTATGTAATTCCAATGTTTATATTCGTGGTTTTTAACATGCTGATCTTGCGATAAGTTTGCCGTCATAACTGTTGAAAGCCTTGAAACTGCTGGCAAAAATGACGGCAAAATAACGTCTGTCGGTTTTATTGAACACAGCGAAATATTAATCAAATTTAAAAGTTTTAAATGCACATGGTCCAGTATCAGTGTCTGTTTCTGGAAAAGGGGAATTGTCTGGTTGCTTTTACCTATTCTTCAAATTGTTTTTACTCTCAGACGGAAATATAAATCGATATTAGAAGCGGCAATTTCTCAGTTGTTTTTTGTGAGCAATGAGCATGTGCTATTGATTTGGCATCGCAAATTTGCTATCGTCTAATAAAATGGTTTATTTATTTATTACGCACTTGTTATGGTTTTGTGAGATGATTAATTAAACTGACCCTGATACTCAATGTTTATAAAATTGACATAATCTGTATTTTGGTTTTGTAGGCCTAACGTAAGTACCAATTAATTACTTTGTTTATTGTGAGTAGGCTTTGAACAGGTTGATAAGTAGCTGTTGAAATGTCTATCATTCTATGCTATCCCCAAAAGAACCGGATTTCAAATAGAATTCTACTTTTATCATTTCCCGATCTTGAACCGTTATCGGTTCATATTTCTATGGATTAATCAATGATTTGATGAAGTTCAATGATAATTTTTGAGTTTCAAGTAAAGTACTGTAGGCCTTTCAATCTTATAAAGAAGAAGAATATTTAGAATTTCAGAAAATTTAAAAGAAATAGTTTGATTTCTTATCAAGTAAAATCGTGTGTAGTTGTGTTATAGAGCGTCCATGCTTGATGAACCGTTATAATGAGCTCTATTGACTGAAGTGGATGTCTTTTGTGATGAAAAAATTACTTTGTATGTATTGATAGTAGCTCAATATGTTGCAGCTGTGTAGCCTACGTATTTGAACATTATTCCAAATATCAGACTTCAACAGCTTTAACTTGTATTCGAATCTCCTATCAACCATCTGGGATATTGAAGGCTTAGCTGATAATGCTGTAATACTATTAGGAACAATCAAGGTATATTTTCAAGTAACAAACAGTACTCTATGTTATACTGACAGACAGTTTTCCTTTATGAAAATGGAATGATGCACTGTATTCTGAATATCTAAGAAAGTCAACATGTTTAAATATTATAATAGATGTTGTGAGACATTATTGCAAATTGAGACCTATATATTTGAAAACAAAATGATCTCAAATCTCAAATCTAGCACATTTTCAGAACTTTGTGAGTAGAAATAATGTAAAAAAAAGGAAAAATATCAGCCTGATCTGTATCATCTTGTATAGGGTATCCCTTAAAATTGCTTTTCACTATATAGCATAGTGTAGTCTAACTTGTCGAGTAATTTTGGAACGTGTGAAGTATTTTTATTCCAAAATTTTGCCTGCCTTCCTGAAACTAGCTATGCGGTTTACCGATTTTGTTAATTTGAGTAATTGAGATGGTAACACCCTATACTGAGGGTACCCATACCGCTCTTCTATTACTAGATAAGTGGCTTTTTTCGCTAAGAGCAATGGTGTGAAGTGCTCTTTATTGATCTCAGCCACGACATTGCAGACCAATTTCAACAGATTTCTAGGCAATTTCAAGGTCTCAATTGTCAATGCGCAGCTACTCACAATGCTCTGGACCATTCCATCCGCCATCTTTAGATGGATGGTACTCCTTTAATGTTTTAAAAGTCAAGACTGAGTTGACCTTCGGGGGATTTGAACAAGAATCAATCAGATCTGATCTGATCTGAACTCCGGTTGCTCTGCCATTTGAGCTAATCCCCTCATGACATGGGTTTTGTTGGACCCTGTCTATTGGTTACATTATATCTTGGGTAGGCTATTGATGCTAGCTATTGTCTATTGCTTCTGAATCAAGTATGATTTGAGTCTTGGGCAACTTTTCATCTTCCAGAGTAAAAAATTATATGTACAATATAAAAAGTCTTGATCTTCCGGGAACTGTGTTGTTCGATGGTAAACCTTCTGGGGTTAGATTTATAATGCTTCATAGTTTTGAAGAATTGATCTTAACATTTCAGAAGTTTGACTTACTTTGAAGCAAGTCGCATGGATTTCAAGACATAAAAAATATGAAATCCAAAAATAATAAATTTTGAATAAGAAAATAATCATGATAAGATTGGGAACCTTCTGATTTTGTACTGGCCTTCCGGGAACCAGGTTCCCAGTAGGTCTATCCCGCACTTTGTGACAGCCTGCACTCAATATTTATAATTTTATTGTCTTTGGGATGTTCAATGTTTGTACTTGATTCTGATTTCAGATGAATTATACCTTTATGAAAGTGATTTTCCATTGGACATAGCTATCCATGCATTGAAAATACCGCGATTTGTATTAAAAGCCAGATCAGTACCACGCATCTTAC